>JALMGJ010000034.1:2167201-2767201 GCA_023362775.1 Charina bottae
TCCTGCCCCAACAGACTTTCTCAAAGAGCAACAGGCTGCACAAGATCTTTTAAAGGAGCAGCTGAGCAGGACAAAGGCTGCTTACAAGAGATCTGCGGACCTCCACAGGCAAGAGGGGCCAGCAATTTCAGAAGGAGACAGAGTGTGGCTCTCTACCAAGTTTTTAACTTCCAGCAGGCCTTCCAAGAAGTTGGAAGGGCCCACTTGGTTCGTGGGCCCTTTCACCATGCTGAAGCAGGTAAACCCAGTAGCTTATCGCTTGCAGCTCCCAGCCACCATGAAAGTCCATCCCATGTTTCACAAGTCACTACCGGCCAAAGAGTCACCCCCAAGTGCCTTGTGCTCTCCCGTGCCACCTCCACCACCCGTAATTGTGGAGGGGGAGGAGGAGTACGAAGTAGAGGAAATTTTGGATCTAGGCAGCGGGGAAGGGGCATTCAATATTTGATACACTGGAAGGGGTACTCAGAGGCTGAGCACTCATGGGAAAATGCAAGAGACGTTCATGCACCCATGCTGGTCCAAATATTTCATCAGCGTTTTCCTAACAAGCCCAAGCATCACAGGCTCCCAGAAGTTCCTTGCTCGGCTGAGCAAACAGATGAATTCCAAGCAGAGGAGTTTGTAAGCTGGCAACCTTTACCCCTGCGAGAGGCCCAGAGGCCAGAGCGTGAGGAGGAGGGGGAGTCTCAGCCATCCACTTCGGGCATCCAGTTCCCGGGGGGGGAGAGAATTTTTCTAACTGTCTAGCTGTTTTACAGGAAGAGCCACCTGGAGTGGAGGATATATCAGAACTGGAGGACACCAGAGCTTCTTCCTTTGAAGATCTGCCCCCACTACCCAGCTCCCATGAGAACTCAGAGGGAGGAACAGATTCTGAGGAAGGGGGTGGTGTGATGGAATCTGTCTCTGAGGGGGGAGTTGGTGTGATGGAGAGTGCAGGCGAGGAAGGAGGGGGTGCGTTCCAGGGGGAGAAGCATGTTCACAGTGTCAAGGACCTTGGGTGCCCAGCCAAGTAAGTCAGGCAGCATCCGCCTTAGGGTGCCTGGGCTTTTTCCCCTGAGAACCTGTTAGCCTAGCTTAGTTTGGCAAGATTCTGTGCAAAGTAGAAACAATAAAGATCTAGAGTTTCATTTCCAGCTCAGCATCATTTCTTCGCCTCAACTACAACAATAATAAAGTAAAACTCAGAGTCGAAACTAATATTCTGAGCCTGTCAACAAAGAGGGGGGAAATAATTACTGGGTTATTGGGCCAAGAAATTGGCTAGAGCAGTTTTATTTAGAGGAAGAGAGACATTTAAAACACAGTTGATGGCAGTAATAATGATAACAGATAAAACAGAGGAGATTTTTCAGTGTATTTGCCTATATCTCAGCCCACTGGTTATCTGTTTGCAAATTTTGGTTGTCACCACATAAAATTTAGCTATGTTATAAGTAATGAATGGTTTCCTGTTAATTAGCAAATTGCAGCTCACAATATTCCTTCTGATCTTTTGCCCTGAGATAACGAGGTCCTTGATCTGGGGAAATAGTGCAGATGATGGTCAAGCTCCCTCAAGTCACTGTTCTTTCTACGCAACACGCCTTCTCTTGGTGAGACTGATCTTCTCAGAGCTTCCATCATGTTCTTTCCTCCAATTAGTCTTCTTTCTCTTCTGATTCTGACCTGTGCAAGAACTTACCACATTTGCTTGGTCTTCATACTGGAAGAGATACTACAGGCTCTTGGGTGTAGATAGACTTGGTAACTTAGGCTTCCTGATCACCATACTCTTTCCTAAATACATCTTATCTTTATTTTCTTTCAGATAAGCACCAGACTCACAAATATTTTCTCACAAAAACACATAAGTAAAATACTTATTGATTTTAGACCAATAAAAGTAAGGGTTAGGGTTAGGGTTCAGTCATTCTGCTTTATCTAACGATCTTCTTTTTTCTCCCATCAAAAAAGAGCCTGGACAGGGGCTTCTAGGTGAGGCCTCCAAACACTCCAAATGTAAGAGCCTAATAGACCTATTCTGCTTTCCCCTACTTAAAAGAATTTTGAATAAGAAAAATAATTTTAAGAACTGGTAAAGGACAGTATCTATCCTTTCCCTAAAAACTCTCACAAGATACAGCAGAGCAATCACACAAGAAAAGTCTCGTGTCAAAACGTCACAACGAAGGAGGGAGAGATGTAGTAATCATGCCACGTCCTTTGGCAGGTCATGTTTGGAGGGACCTGTCTGGAAGCACATAAAGGCAGATAAGAGCTGTCTTGAGTCTCCTTTGCTCACTCATTTCCAGTCCATTCTTTGCACTAGCAGGAAGGTCACATCCACGTAACTGTGACAAATGTCTCCATTCACCTCATGCAGAGGGAACAAAGCAGACTATAAAGTTGAGGGAGAGAGTTTCTCTGCTCGCTGCTCTGTGCCAGTCCCTGTGGTTTCTCCAGAAGAAGAGGCCTTGCTGGCAATCAACCTGGGGAGCCCCAGAGGTCGTTGGGGGCTTTCTGGCTGACAACAGCCACACTTCCACCAGCCCGGTTGCCAAGCAAACCGCTCAGCAGTGAAGTAATAAACCACTGGGTCTAGGCAGGCATTAAGGCTGGTCAGTGCCATAGTGATGCGACGAGCCACGTAGGTGGTACGGAGGAGGGGGCAGCCACCCAGGACACCCACACGGCCCAATGTGTGAACCAGCTGTACAACATGATACGGTGCAAAGCAGATCAGGAAAACGCCAAGGACCACCAGCACTGTCCGCAGGGCCTTGCGTCTCACTGCTCGGGAACTTGACTGCAATCCAGGGGAAGCCAGGAGGCGCCAGGCAATCAGAGGATAGCAGACACCAATCAAAAGAAGAGGCAGCAGAAAGCCAACCACAGCAGCAAAGATACTGATGCCCGAGATGCGCCCCTTCCAGGAACTGGAGGAGAAGTTCTCAAGGCATGCAGTGCGGCCATCCGCAAAGGGGCTCGTCAGGGATCCACGGAGGGCCAGGAACAGGATGGCCACAATGAGTACCAGCCACACTCCCAAGGCAGCTCCCACACGGTAGCGCAGCTGCCGGAACTGAAGGTGCTTCAGCGGATGCACCACAGCGACGTAGCGCTCTAGGCAGATGCAAGCCAGGAAGAGGGAGCTGCCGTAGAGGTTGGCAAAGAACAGGCAGCCTGCGATTTTGCAGAGGGCTTCCCCGAAGATCCAGTCATTATGGAGGGCATGATAAATGATGCGGAAGGGCAAGGTGAGCACAAAAAGTAAATCAATGGTGGCCAGATTCACCAGAAGGACATTGGCTGGGGCAGTAGCTGACTTGGTTTGGAGGAAGTAGCCCAACACAAAGAGATTCCCCGCCAGACCAAGAAGAAAGACCAAGCTATAAACCACGGGGAACAGGATATATTGGAAATCTGCACTCTCGGAGCAGGTAGATGTGTTACCAGGAGGCAGCCCTGAGTGGTTCCATAGCGGCAGCTGGAACAGAAAGAGAAACATGTTACATTTACTGTGTTTTCTTCCTAACTCAGACACTATCCCAGGGCTGGGCTCATGCTTACCTCTACATTAGGTTGGAAGGTCTGTCTGACCACAGAAGCCAGGCATCAGATTTATGCCAAATTTATATTTTTATGGATTACTGATATTTATGACTTTTATTGAATTTTAAAGTGTTTTATTGTGAACCGCCCAGGGTCCCTCCTTGTGAGGGAGATGGGCGGTAATATAAATATGATAAATAAATAAATAAATAAATAAATCAGATGCCTCTGAGCATCTCAGAAGCATGGAGTAATGGGTATGATTTGTTTGTTTGTTTGTTTGTTTAACACATTAATATGGCCACCTATCTTAACTGGTGGAACTCTGGGCAGCCAACAAAGAGATGCATGACTCAGTATCATCAGCATACCAATGATACTAGTGGCTGGTTGTGAGACCCTGTTCTTCAAGTTGGGTTCCCGAGAACAGCTGGGAGTGTTGCTGCTGTACCAGCCTCCCTGCTGCGTAGCAACCTCCCTGCCTGAGCTGCTGGAGGCCGTCTCGGGGTTGGTGGTTGAGTTCCCCAGGCTTGTGGTTCTGGGGGACTTCATTCTACTGTCCCTGGGCCATGCCTCAGAGGCAGCTCGAGAGTTCATGGCCACCATGGTGGCCATGGGCCTGTCCCAGATTATTTGGGACCCGACTCGGGACAGTGGCCTCACTCTGGACTTGGTTTTCTTGTTGGAGCAGTGGCAATGTGATCTGAGGGGAGAGTTACATGAGGGAAGGAGGACAACCACTGGAAAACTGTGCTCCCCACTTCCAACCCCCTCAGCTGGCACAGAAGGATACCATGATTGTTGAGCTACTGAGAGATGAAGAAGGGCCAGGACAGCTGTGCTGAGGTGTCCCAAGAGTTCCAGAGATCCACCGCAAATGTGATCAATGCTGCCTCAGTACTGTAACCCAGCCTGAAGCCTGACTGGAACAGGTCCAGATAATCCACTTCCTCCAGAGACCTTTTATAGTGAATAAAGAAAATGGCACTGAAGGTCAGAGGGAAGACCTGCTACCAAGGCAATGATCAAATAAATTAAACTTGAGCCCAGGCCAAGACAGTAATTTACTAAAACACCCCGGACAGCCCCCTCCCCAATTCTCATTAAGATAAAAGAGAGAGAAAAGGTAGCACATTCAGACTTGCAAGATTCTGTTATTAGCTGTTCTAATAAAAGTAGCTTTAGGTCTGCACAGGTCTGATCTACCTGATAGGGCTAACACCTTTGGATCTGCAAGCCTACTACCTTCACAACAACCTTCCCCAGAAAGGGAAGGTTGGAGACCAAATGAAACCTGCCCAGTACTGCTGGATCCAGCAATATTTTCTTGAGGACAAAGGTGGACCACTCCTTTAAAGGAAGCGGAACCACCCCTTCCTGCAAGGAAGCATTCATCACATTTGGATCCAGCTACAAGGCACCTCCTAGGAGGACCTGACCAAACAGGAGGGTCATGGATCTAAAATGCAGGTGGCAGAATTCAGTGTCCCGAGGATCATGTCCACTTCCTCAGCAGTAACAGATTCAGACTCAGCCCAGATAACCAAGCAAGATGAACCTCAGTCAGTGCCATGGGACCAACACAGCCTGAGTCCAGCTCTCAGTGGATCCAAGCAACTTTACACAACAAATGTCTAGTACCGGGTTTCTCAGCTGAGGTTCTGTGGAACCCTAGGGTCCCGTGAGAGAGTCACTAGGGGTCTCCTGGGAGATCATGATTTATTTAAAAAATTATTTCAAATTTGGGCAACGCGCTCTCGCAGAGATGAGCAGAGGCCGGAAAAAAATCTAGTTTACAACTTTCTGAGCTCTCTGGTAGTGCTCTGTAGGACTGTGTTTATTTGGTTGAATCCATTCTTAATTTTTGAGGTGAGATAGGGGAGACCGTTGATAATAGGTGAACACTACTGTATATTGCAGGAAGGGGAGGGAGAAGTGCATTTTTCAAGAAATTAATGGACTCGTCCAACTTAGTCTATGATGTCAGTCCCTCCCATGTCTTTTCCCTGCAGTTTTCCTGTAGTTATTTTACCCTGTTATTTTAAATAAATTTCGTACATGTTTATTCAGTCATGTCTGAGGGTCCAATGTAGCAATTTTTGAAGAGGAAGTGTGAGAGAGAAGAGGAGGATTCTAGAATGGACAATACCAATAAGTTTAATGATGGTAATGATAATGAAGAATTTAAATCTTCTCAGGCATTTCCCTGCACTGGTATATCAACAGACTCACTGTAAAGTCCATCTTTACAATGAAAGCTATTTATCAATGGATTTTACGTGGACTGGTGATCCAAGTTGTCCTATTCCATTGTGCCTCATCTGTGGCAAACAACTTACAAATGCAGCAATGGCTCCCACAAAATTAAGACACTTAACTACAAATTGCAGCCATAGGACAAGTAAAAAATCTGATTATTTTAAACAGCTATTGGAATCACAGAACAA
This sequence comes from Charina bottae, assembly GCA_023362775.1. Lineage (NCBI taxonomy): Eukaryota > Metazoa > Chordata > Lepidosauria > Squamata > Charinaidae > Charina > Charina bottae. The sequence continues at coordinate 2,173,186 of JALMGJ010000034.1, forward strand.
ACAGAGTAAAGTTTTGTTAATAAAATGACAGTCAGTAAAAAAGCCCAAGAAGCAAGTTATTTAGTAGCAGAACTTATTACATAGTAAAGGAAAAGTCATGCTTTCGGTTGTGAAAGTATCATGCCAGCATGTAAAATAATGTGAGATAATGCTGGCTTATAGGGAAAGGCACAGAGTAAACAGACAGAGTGCAGCTTTTATGGCTAAAAGGTTTACTTGTAATAAAAGCAATAAATGTATATACAGTTACAGTATTGCAAAAAGAAAAAACAAACTTACAAGCAGAGTATCATGTATTGTTTCCACTGACAGACATGAAGGAGCTCATGCCATGGCCTACACACATAGCCATGCATAGCTATGCACTTCCCAGTCCTCAAGAGTAGAACACACACACGAACATGGCTAAAAGACCGGACAGACGTCAAGAAGCATAGACCCATAGTTCACAGCTGAGATATACACTTGTTTCAGCTTTCTGATTGGAGGAACCGTAGGTATTGCACATAGTATAAACTGCCATGAGGCGGCAGTGTTGCATCTAAGCAAGCATACTGTCTCCCCCCCTTCCAGCTGTTAGGGCACATTGTTCCCATGAGACAGTTTTTAGACTGAGACATAAACAATGCATCACATGGTACATGCTGGCCATCTGCACCTGCTTATCAGTGGGAAAAATGCTAGGAGCTGATGCAGTACAAGAAATTGAAAAGGTTCCACTGTCAAACAGTACAATGTCAGCATACTGATGACGTCACTTGATGGTGAAGATATTTTGTGTGATAAACTGAAGAACAACAGCTTTTCTATCCAAGTTGATGAGTCAATAGATTTCACCAACAAATGTCATGTTATGGCATTTGTAAGATTTGTAAATAATGGTGAAATTCAAGAAAACCTTTTCTGCTGCAAAGAATTACATGAAACATGCAAAGGCCAAGATGTATTAAATGTTTTGTCTTCATATCTGGAAAAAATAGTCTGTCTTGGTGGAACTGTGTTGGCATCTGTACTGACGGTGTTCCATCAATGGTTGGCTCCGTGAGAGATTTCATTTCTCTTGTAAGAAAAGAAAATCCTGATGTCACAACACACTGCTTTCTTCACAGAGAGGTGTTGGTGTCAAAAGCTCTTGGAGTTGAAATGAAAAAAGTTCTGGATGATGCTACAAAAATGGTTAACTTTATTAAACAAAGACCAGTTCACTCAAGAATGTTTTAAAAACTGTGAAAACCTGGACAAAGAGCACATAAGTCTCCTGTTACACACAGAAATATGGTGGCTCAGCAGAGGAAGAATTCTCAACAGGTTGTATGAGCTGAAGGCAGATTGCAAGAGTATTTTTGAAAAATAGTATTCCACATTTTGCTAAGTGCTTTGAAAATGGAGAATGGTTGCAGAAACTAAGCGGACATCTTTCATCACATGAACCAGCTGAACAGGTCTCTGCAAGGCACTGGAGAAAATGCTTTGACTTGACAAGTGACAGGATTCTTGGACTTAAGAAAACTGAATGTTTGGAAAAATCATGTTGCAAAAGGTAATATTGAAATGTTTCCACTGCTGCTTGGGCTTGAGAGTGAGGAAGGATACCAGAAAGTTTCAAATCCAATTGAAAACCACCTGGAAGTACTGCAGAACAAAATTGATCAGTACTTTCCCTCCCTTTCAACACAGATGTATGACTGGGTGAGGGATCCTTTCTCTGCATCTTCTGCTCAGCCTGAGAACTTCACTTTGAAGGAAGAGGAAGAACTTTGTGAGCTGCAGTCTGATCATACACTCAAGATGAGATTCACTGATCTGCCCATGGACAAGTTCTGGATTTCTGTGAAAGAGTATCCTGCCATTCATAGGAAAGCATTGAACATTTTGCTGCAGTTTTCAAATTCTTACATGTGTGAGCAAGCTTTTTCTTATTTTGTTGTTTTGTTTATTCGTTCAGTCGCTTCCGACTCTTCGTGACTTCATGGACCAGCCCACGCCAGAGCTTCCTGTCGGCCGTCACCATCCCCAGCTCCCCCACGGTTGAGTCCGTCACCTCCAGAATATCATCCATCCATCTTGCCCTTGGTTGGCCCCTCTTCCTTTTGCCTTCCACCTTCCCTAGCATCAGCTTCTTCTCCAGGGTATCCTGTCTTCTCATGATGTGGCCAAAGTACTTCAGTTTTGCCTTTAATATCATTCCCTCAAGTGAGCAGTCTGGCTTTATTTCCTGGAGTATGGACTGGTTTGATCTTCTTGCAGTCCAAGGCACTCTCAGAATTTTCCTCCAACACCACAGTTCAAAAGCATCTATCTTCCTTTGCTCAGCCTTCCTTATGGTCGCAGTCATAGGTTTATTTATTTTTTATTTATTTATCTTATTTATACCCCGCCTATCCCCTCCCTAATGGAGGGCTCTAGGCGGCTTACAATCATGTACTTTCATTTATACAATCATATTATACCCGCGCGATTAGGGAGGGGGTGAGGGAACCGGCTCTTCTTTCCAGGCATCGGAACTACAGGTCCCAGAATTCTTCGCTTTCGGAGCCGGCTGCTGACATCCCGGAAGTTGAGCTGGGATCCGTCGTCCTCTGCCGCCGTCCTCAGCCGCCATTCCGGCTTCTCCAGATCTCCGTCTCTGTCTTCGGCTACGAGGCGACTCCCCGACAGGATGCCAGCATATTGCCCCACGGGAGTGGTACCCATTTATCTACTTGCTTATTTAGCTTTCGAATCGCTGGGTTGGCAGAGAGCTGGGGCTAGTGACGAGAGCTCACCTCGCCACGCGGGTTCGAACTGCCGACCTTATGATCGGCAGACTACCAGCTCAGCGGTTTAACCCGCTGAGCTACCGCGCCCCACTACGGTTACTACGTTTTCTCCCTCTATTTGCCAGTTATCATTCAAGGTGGTTGACATAATCTTGGTTTTTTTGAGGTTGAACTGCAACCCAGCTTTTGCACTTTCTTCTTTCACCTTCGTCATGAGGCTCCTCAACTCCTCCTCACTTTCAGCCATCAAAGTGGTATCATCTGCATATCTGAGATTGTTAATGTTTCTTCCAGCGATTTTAACTCCAGCCTTGGATTCTTCTCCAAGAAGAAGAAAGCACTCAACACTTTCCAGGGTACGGTGCCCACCCACTGGTTTAGGTATGTGGATGACACATGGGTCAAAATCAAGGCCCAGGAAGTACAGGCCTTCACGGACCATATAAACACTATAGATGCCAACATTAGGTTCACCAGAGAAGACACCAAGGACAACAGACTGGCATTCCTAGACTGTGAAGTCCTCATTGGGACCAGTGGCAAGCTAGAAATAGGGATCTACAGGAAACCCACACACACAGATCAATACCTGATGTTTGACTCCCACCATCCACTGCAGCACAAACTAGGAGTCATCAGGACATTATCACGCAGAGCAGAAACCATCCCCACCTCCATGGATTCCAAAAAGAATGAAAAGCAGCACCTGAGAACAGCCCTGAAGGCCTGTGGATATCCAAATTGGGCCTTCACTAAATCTAAGTCTACCAGACCTAAAACAGCGACAGATAGGGCTGAGACTCAGAGTAAACGGAAGAACCTGGTCATTCCTTACATGGCTGGCATGTCTGAAAAGATAAAATGGATATTTGGCAAACACCACATACCTGTATATTTCAAACCCACCAACACACTGAGACAGAGGCTTGTACACCCCAAAGATCAAACTCCAAAACACAAGGAAAGCAATGTAGTGTATGCAATCCAGTGCAGTGAGGAGTGCTCTGAACTCTACTTTGGAGAAACCAAACAACCTTTGTACAGGAGGATGGCCCAACACAGGAGAAGTAACACCACAGGACCAGAGTCAGCAGTTTATCTTCATCTAAAGGAAAAAGGACACTCATTTGAGGACATTAATGTTCACATTTTAGACAGAGAAGATAGGTGGTTTGAGAGAGGGGTCAAGGAATCCATTTATGCCAACTTGGAAAATCCTTCCTTGAATAGAGGTGGGGGCCTCAGGCACAACCTTTCCCCTATCTTCCTTCCTGCTTTGTCTTCTGTGCCTAGGAAGATTAAGACCATTTCGCAAGCTCAACAGCAGCAGGGTAATCTTAACGATCCTCCTTTAGATGATAAAGGGACTTAGAAATAAACATCTCAAAATAACCATGACCTAGCCCCAGGTGCAAGGTCACACAGCCACCCTAGAAACATATTTAGGATTCCCTTACTAACTTTACTCAGACTGAAGAAGCTCCTTGGATAAGGAGTGAAATGTTTCTACTGAGAAAATAGAAATCCAGTTGACATGATTCAAGCCACAGACTGTTCCACCTGGATGACTGAGAACCTTCATCGACATATGAGATGACAAGATTGAACATCGACATATTGGGAATCAGCGAACTAAAATGGACAGGAATGGGCGAATTTAATTCAGGAGACCATTATATATACTACTGTGGGCAAGTATCCCTTAGAAGAAATGGAGTAGCTCTCATGGTCAATAAAAGAGTGGGAAAGGCAGTACTGGGGTACAACCTCAAAAACGACAGAATGCTTTCAGTTCGAATCCAAGGCAAACCATTCAACATCACAGTGATCCAAGTCTATGCCCCAACCACTGATGCTGAAGAAGCTGAAGTTGACCGGTTCTATGAAGACCTACAACACCTTCTAGAACTAACACCAAAAAAAGATGTCCTTTTCATCATAGGGGACTGGAATGCTAAAGTAGGAAGTCAAAAAATAACCAGAATAATAGGCAAGTTCGGCCTTGGAGTACAAAATTAAGCAGGGCAAAGGCTAATAGAGTTTTGTCAAGAGAACACGCTGGTCATAGCAAACACTCTTTTCCAACAACACAAGAGATGACTCTACACATGGACATCACCAGATGGTCAATACCGAAATCAGATTGATTATATACTTTGCAGCCAACAATGGAGAAGCTCTATACAATCAGCAAAAACAAGACCTGGAGCTGACTGTGGCTCAGATCATGAGCTTCTTATCGCAAAATTTAGGCTTAAATTGAAGAACGTAGAGAAAACCACTAGACCACTCAGCTATGACCTAAATCATATCCCTTATGATTATACAGTGGAGGTGAGGAATAGATTTAAAGGATTAGACCTGGTAGACAGAGTGCCTGAAGAACTATGGATGGAGGTTCATAACATTGTACAGGAGGCAGCAACTAAAACCATCCCAAAGAAAAAGAAATGCAAGAAAGCAAAGTGGCTGACTGATGAGGCTTTACAAATAGCTGAGGAAAGAAGGGAAGCAAAAGGCAAGGGAGAAAGGGAAAGATATAACCAACTGAATGCAGATTTCCAGAGAATAGCAAGGAGAGATAAGAAGGCCTTCTGAAATGAACAATGCAAAGAAATTGAGGAAAACAATAGAATGGGGAAGACTAGAGATCTCTTCAAGAAAATCGGAGATATCAAGGGAACGTTTTGTGCAAAGATGGGCATGATAAAGGACAAAAAAGGCAGGGACCTAACAGAAGCAGAAGAGATTAAGAAGAGGTGGCAAGAATACACAGAAGAACTATACAAGAAAGATCTTAATATCCCTGATAAATACGATGGTGTGGTCACTGACCTTGAGCTGGACATCCTAGAGAGTGAAGTCAAGTGGGCCTTAGGAAGCATTACTAACAACAAAGCTAGTGGAGAAGACAGTATCCCAGCTGAGCTATTTAAAATCCTAAAAGATGATGCTGTTAAAGTGCTGCACTCAATATGCCAACAAATTTGGAAAACTCAACAGTGGCCACAGGATTGGAAAAGGTCAGTTTACGTTCCAATTCCAAAGAAGGGCAATGCCAAAGAATGTTCAAACTACCGTACAATTGCCCTCATTTCACATGCTAGCAAGGTTATGCTCAAAATCCTACAAGCTAGGCTTCAGCAGTATGTGAACCGAGAACTACCAGAAGTGCAAGCTGGGTTTTGAAGAGGCAGAGGGACTAGAGATCTGATTGCCAACATTCGCTGGATCATGGAAAAAGCAAGAGAGTTCCAGAAAAACATCTACTTCTGCTTCATTGACTACGCTAAAGCCTTTGATTGTGTGGATCACAACAAACTGTGGCAAATTCTTAAAAAGATGGGAGTACCAGACCACCTTACCTCCTGAGAAACCTGTATGCGGGTCAAGAAGCAACAGTTAGAACTGGACATGGAACAACCGATTGGTTCAAAATTGGGAAAGGAGTACGACAAGGCTGTATATTATCACCCTGCTTATTTAACTTATATGCAGAGTACATCATGAGAAATGCCGGGTTGAATGAATCACAAGCCGGAGTTAAGATTGCTGGGAGAAATATCAACAACCTCAGATATGCAGACGATACCACCCTAATGGCAGATAGTGAAGAGGAACTAAAGAGCCTCTTGATGAGGGTGAAAGAGGAGAGTGCAAAGCTGGCTTGAAACTCAACATTAAAAAAACTCAGATCATGGCATCTGGTCCCATCACTTCCTGGCAAATAGAAGGGGAAGACATGGAAGCAGTGACAGATTTTATTTTCTTGGGCTCCAAGATCACCGCAGACGGTGACTGCAGCCATGAAATTAAAAGATCCTTGCTCCTTGGGAGGAAAGCTATGGCAAACCTAGACAGCATATTAAAAAGCAGAGACATCACCTTGCCGACAAAGGTCCGTATAGTTAAAGCTATGGTTTTTCCAATAGTAATGTATGGCTGTGAAAGTTGGACCATAAGGAAGGCTGAGCGCCGAAGAATTGATGCTTTCGAACTGTGGTGCTGGAGAAGACTCTTAAGAGTCCCTTGGACTGCAAGGAGGTCAAATCAGTCAATCCTAAAGGAAATAAACCCTGACTGCTCATTGGAAGGACAGATAGTGAAGCTGAAGCTCAAATACTTTAGCCATATAATGCGAAGAGAGGACTCCCTGGAAAAGACCCTGATGCTGGGAAAGACTGAAGGCAAAAGGAGAAGGGGATGGCAGAGGATGAGATGGTTAGATAGCATCACCGATGTAATGAACATGAATTTGAGTAAACTCTGAGAGACAGTGGAGGACAGGAAGGCCTGGTGTGCTATGGTCCATGAGGTCACGAAGAGTCGGACACGACTAAACGACTGAACAACAACAACAACAACAAGTCTAGCAGCTTCTAGGAACATGGATGTAGAGCACCTGGATGTAAAAACTGCATTTTTGCATGGAGAAATAGAGGAAGAACTCTACATGACACAGCCTCCTAGCTTCACCAATCCCAATACCAAGCATCTTGTTTGCAAACTTCAGAAGGGGATTTATGTCTTGAAGCAGCCAGCCAGAGTGTGGAACAAGAAGTTAAACCAAATACTTCTTGATCAGGGTTTTGCTCAAGGAAAGGCTGACCCCTGTCTATACACAAGACACAGAAATGCCAGGGATGTGTACACTCTTTGTTATGTGGATGATTTAATTATCTGCCACAATAACAAAGGGGATTTTGATGAAATTGTCTCCCAACTAAATAGAGAAGTAGAAGTCAAGCATCTGGGCAATGCCAGCTACTACTTAGGAATACAAATCGAGAAAGAAGAAGATGAGAGCTTTCTTCTAAGCCAAAAACAGAAGATCATAGAACTTCGTATCCTAGGATCATAGTCCTAGGAAAGCCTAGGACTGCAAAATGCTAATCCTATGACAACACCTATGGAAACAGGTTTCCGCAAACAGCAAGAACCCAGCGATCTCATACCAGAGAACAATGACTATAGAAGTGCCATAGGTAAGCTGTTGCATCTAGCCACCACCACTAGGCCAGACATAGCAGCTGCAGTAGGCATTCTATGTAGAAAAACCAGCGCACCCACACAGAGAGACCGCACTGGTGTCAAGTGTGTGGGAAGGTACCTCAAGGGAACCATACACCTGAACCAAAACTGCCAGCCACTGACTGTAGCTTGAATCATGTCAACTGGATTTCTATTTTCTCAGTGGAAACGTTTCGCTCCTTATCCAAGGAGCTTCTTCAGTCTGAGCAAAGTTAGTAAGGGAATCCTTAAATATGTTTCTAGGTGGCTGTGTGACCTTGTACCTGGGGCTAGGTCATGGTTATTTTGAGATGTTATTTCTAAGTCCCTTTATCATCTAAAGGAGGATCGTTAAGATTACCATGCTGCTGTTGAGCTTGCGAAATGGTCTTAATCTTCCTAGGCACAGAAGACAAAGCAGGAAGGAAAATAAGGGAAAGATTGTGCCTGACAATTCCACCTGGATGACTGAGAACCTTCATAGACATATTGCCAGCCACTGAGAATCCTAGACTAGTGGGATTCACAGATGCGGATTCGGCAGAAAACATTTGTTGTTGTTGTTGTTCAGTCATTTAGTCATGTCCAACTCTTCGTGACTTCATGGACCAAAAATCCACCAGTGTGTATGTATTTTTCTATGGGGATGGAACAGTAAGCTGGGGAAGTCATAAGCAAGGCACAGTTGCTCAGTCATCCACTGAGGCAGAATATGTGTCAGCTGCAGAAACATGCAATGAGGTTAGATAGCTCAAGCTACTGCTTGAAGACATGGGGATAGAGGAACCAATCCCTATCCAGATTTTTGAGGACAACCAAAGTTGCATTAGACTCTCACAATCAGAAAGGATTAGTGGGAGGACTAAGCACATTGATGTAAAGCATCATGCAGTAAGAGAACTGCAACACCAAGGGATAGTCAAACTGGACTATTGTCCCACAAGAAACATGACAGTCACGAAGCCGTTGCTGAGAAGCAGCTACCAAGAACTGCGGGAGAAATTGAATCTTGTGTGGGACACTGAGACATGCTAAGTTGAAAAAGAAGGGGTGTTGGATTTAACAGGTTTTCAGCTCAGCATGTCTCACATGAACATGAGGGAGGGGCTTCTATGTTAAGCCTAACTCTACTGTGCTTGTGTGGGAGGTGTCTGAGTCACCTGACTTTCTGTTTCCTCTTTCCCCCCCCCCCTCTCTCCTCGGACCTCCACAAGGGAGGAAAGTTTTTACCTTCTCTCTCCTTGTGGCTCATACTTGCATCCAGCAGGGCCACATGGCATGGGTCTAGTCAGTACAACTCGCTTGCATGCATGGGACCGTTTCAACAATGAAACTGCTTGTAACAAGATCTACAAATAAAATGTAAGCAATCTTTATTTTCCTTTTTACACTGACTAAATGTGTGAAGAGTGTTTATTTCTCTGAACTAAAAATAAGCCTTCTGTGCAAGTTGATTGCTGGATGCTTCTACTCTGCTAAACTAAACTAAAAATGCTGCTTGGGTTTTCTGTTACTAACATTTCAGAACCCAACATCAACCTCACTCTTCAGGATGTCTGGCTCTAACTCACTGACCACACCGTCAAATCTATCCCCGATATTACTATCCTTCCTATACAGATCTTCCGTATATTCTTGCCACCTTTTCTTGATCTCTTCTGCTTCTGTTAGGCCCGTGCCATCTTTGTTTTTGGTCATACCCATTTTTGCCTGGAATTTACCTCCAATGTTTCTAATTTTCTGGAAGAGGTCTCTTGTCCTTCCTATTCTATTGTCTTCTTCCACTTCCGCACATTGCTTGTTTAAAAATAATTCCTTATCTCTCCTGGCTAACCTCTGGAATTTTGCATTTAATTGGGCATATCTCCCCCTATCACTGTTGCCAATTGCTTTCCTTCTTTCTTGAGCTACTTCCAGTGTCTCAGCAGACAGCCATCTTGCCTTCTTGGTTTTCTTTTTCTTTGGGACGTTTTTTATTGCTGCCTCCTGAACAATGTTGCGAACTTCTGTCCATAGTTCTTCCGGGACCCTCTCTACTAAATTTAGTCCCTTAAATCTATTCTTCACCTCCACTGCATATTCCTTAGGAATATTAGTGAGCTCATATCTAACTGATCTATGGGTCTTCCCTATTCTCTTTAGTCTGATTCTAAATTGTGCATTTAAATTAAAGTTAAATAAAATTAAATAAATTTTATTTAAATAAATAAAATTAATATTTAAATTTAAATAAATAAATAAATAAAATTTATAATAAATAAATAAATAGTTAATATTAATTAATATTATTTTAATGATATTATATTTATTAAATATAATAAATAAATTTAAATATTTAAATTTAAATTAAATTAAATTAATTGTTAAATTTTCTTATTTAACAAGTATCAAAAGCAAAGACAGAAATTATCTTATTTCAGTTGAAGATGAAATCCATGAGTGCTTATCTCAAGTTCGGCCCAGAATTGAGTATTTGTGTGGCAAAAAAAAAAAAAGCACAGATTTCACATTAAAGAGGTAAGTTTCATTCTTCATTTTTAGTTTAAGGATACTGTTAATGCATATATATAGGCCTACACATGAAACAGATATAATAATTTTGTAACTTCTGGCCTATGTTTGAGTCTGAATGTGCAGGGGTTCCCTGAGGCCTGAAAAATATTTCAAGGGTTCCTCCAGGGTTAAAAGGTTGAGAAAGGCTGCCCTAAACATTTCTTTCTCTGCCAGCAGCATCTTTCCTCCAGGCTAAAAAGCAATAACTGGGTCTTCTCAAGTCAGCTGAATTTTGGAAGTAAAACAAAAAATAGGAAATATTTTACCTTTAAATTATCTGAATCAAACTCATCTTCATAGACACATCCATGCGGTTGTTTTTTTGGCAACAAATACTGGGTGTGTGTTTCTGACTTCCCCATCTACTTTACAGCCCTTGGATTTCCTGGCAATCTGCCATATAAACATTAACCAAGTCCAACTCTGTTTACTACAGTGAGCTTAGTCAAGGAATGAAGAGAAGGTGCAAACATGGTCCTTCCTTTCATTTAATCTTTTACATTTATTCTTTCCTGCAGAACTGTTCCCGTCTCTCTGCCAAAATGCATTTCATCTCTTTTTTATTTCATCTACTTCTACTTTGCTCTGCCTTCCAGCACCTTAGAACCCAAACACTTGGCATTAGATAAAAGGAATTGAAAGTGAGGTTTAAGAATAATGTACTCTATTTCTTCAAGCTTAATTAAATTATGTTGATGACAGCCCAGTTAATCTACATACTCTAGATTAAGAAAGGGCAAATGACAGCAGCATGATTAAGAGTAATTTATTCATATTTTCTGCCGTTTGCCATTTTGCAACCCAAAGTAAACATCACTGAATTCAATGGAACTTACTTCCAGATTTTTATTGTAATAATACCCGGTCAGTCACAGAGGGCATGCTACAGACCCCGTCCATGAGAGATTGTCGATTGGAGGGGCGCAGGAAGCGAGCCTTCTCTGCTTTGGCCCCTACCCTGTGGAACACCCTTCACCCAGAGGGGAGGCAGGCCCTTTCTCTCCTGGCCTTCCGGAAAGGGTTAAAGACCTGGCTCTGCCATCTCGCTTGGGGCGGGAAGGGGGGGTAGTCAATACTGGGGGTGGCTATAAATCAGAACTTTTAATATTACCATCCCGGATGCTATTCTATATCTATAAAGGTAAAGGTTCCCCCTGCACATTTGTGCAGTCATGTCCGACTCTAGGGACCGGTGGTCATCTCCATTTGTTAGCCGAAGAGCCAGCGTTGTCCGAAGATGCTTCCACGGCAGCATTAATTCGGTAACATACAACATTGCCAAACACCTCTCTACCATACTAGCACCTCTAGTTGGACACTCTGAACACCACATCCAAAATTCGGAAGAATGGTCATTCCCTACATGGCTGGCGTGTCTGAAAAGATAAAACGGATATTTGGCAAACACCACATACCTGTATATTTCAAACCCACCAACACACTGAGACAGAGGCTTGTACACCCCAAAGATCAAACTCCAAAACACAAGGAAAGCAATGTAGTGTATGCAATCCAGTGCAGTGAGGAGTGCTCTGAACTCTACATTGGAGAAACCAAACAACCTTTGTACAGGAGGATGGCCCAACACAGGAGAAGTAACACCACAGGACCAGAGTCAGCAGTTTATCTTCATCTAAAGGAAAAAGGACACTCATTTGAGGACATTAATGTTCACATTTTAGACAGAGAAGATAGGTGGTTTGAGAGAGGGGTCAAGGAATCCATTTATGCCAACTTGGAAAAATCTTCCTTGAATAGAGGTGGGGGCCTCAGGCACAACCTCTCCCCCATCTTCCTCCCTGCTTTGTCTTCTGTGCCTAGGAAGATTAAGACCATTTCACAAGCTCAACAGCAGCATGGTGATCTTAACGATCCTCCTTTAGATGATAAAAGGACTTAAAAATAACATCTCAATATAACCATGACCTAGCCCCAGGTGTAAGGTCACACAGCTACCTAGAAACATATTTAGGATTCCCTTACCAACTTTGCTCAGACTGAAGAAGCTCCTTGGATAAGGAGCGAAACGTTTCCACTGAGAAAATAGAAATCCAGTTGACATGATTCAAGCTACAGACAATTCCACCTGGATGACTGAGAACCTTCATAGACATACTTCTCCCAAACATATGACTTTACTGAGGAAAACTTGGCTGTTGCTGTTCTTTCAGGTACAGAAAACCACGAATTCTTAAGCCTGTTTGGCAGCTGCATCCTGGCAACAGCGTGAACTTTCCAAGTGAAGAAGCAGGCCGGTCCCCCAGAGGCAGCGAACGGGAAGAGTTCGGACCTGGGGAAGGTTACCAGCCGCTCTTGCTAGCCCACCTCCAAACTCTGGCAGCTGTGAGTCATCGTGCGTTCCCATTGAAGGCTAAGCGGGGGGGGGGGGTAGGTTGCTATAGAGCTGAACAGCGGAAGGCTGGCCAAGGGGTCACGAAGGGCGCTGCCTTTTCCCCCAAGAGGGTAAAGTGGACGGCTGGCCCTCCCTCCTCCCGCTCCTCTCTCTCCCTCAGCTGTCCAGAGTGCTGATGGCCCTCGGCGCCCTGAGAAGCGCCTCGTCCAGAGAACGGGCACCAGAGCTGGCCTGGAACAATCCCCACGCCATCCTCCGCTTCTTCCCCAAGGAACTCGGGGGCCCGGCAGGCGACCCCCATTGTTGCCACCCTCCTTCCCACCGGCCCGTACCTTTGGGAGCTCCATGGAGGTGACTGCTTCGGTCGCGGTGCTGCGCCAGGACTGCCAGCCCCGGGAGTTGCCTCCCGCCCCGCTGGCGCACCCCACGCCGCACATTCCGGGAAGGCTCTTTCTGGACCGGCCCCCTTGTGGCTCCAGGAGGGGGAAAGCCCAAGCAGTTTCCTGGCCAGCCAGCCCCTTCCCTGTTCCTCGCCTGGCCGCCGGGGGAGGCGGAGGGGAGGTCTCGGTCCTCAGCCGCTTCTGACTCGCCCGAGGTGGCCCTTTCCCTCCCCGACCTCAAGTGCACCCGCTGAGCAACACCCCCTTCCTGTGCACTCCTCCCATACACCCCTGCCCCGTTCTGCTGCTCTCTCTGGTGAACAGGAAGTGCCCAGAGTTGTGCAAGAGGTCTGTGTGCCCTTGCAAGTTTTCTCCTTTGAGTAAAAGAGGAAAGTCCAGAACAAGCAGGAGGGAGGGAGAAAAAGACCCATCAGCAGTAGCAGCTCCAGCCTTTCTCCTCCCCACCAGCTTCCCGCCCCATCAGACGCCCCTCACCTGGTTTCCTGCCCCTCACCTGGTTTCCTGCATCTCTTCTTCTCATGAGTACAACACATTCTTAGAACTCCTGATGTTCAAGGAAAGCTTGGTAGAAAATGGTCATACTCAAACAATGGATTTTAGGAAGGCAAATTTCAACAAACTAAGATAAATAGTAAGTAAGGTATTGTGGGAAGAAAACTTCAACAGCAAAAGTGTTGTGGCCTCTTTTGACTTCTTGAAAAGGGAATTAAGGATAGCACAGCATCAAAAAATATCAATGAAGAAGAAAAACTGGAGGCATCAAAATAAGATAATGTGGTTGACCAAGCAGCTCACAAGAGGTAAATTGGGATTAAGGAAGGATGCTTACTGAAAACGGAAGGGAGGCCTTACAAACAAGCAAACTTAGGAAGAGGAATTCCTTCAGATATGTAAATAGCAAGAAAATGGCAATTGAGGGGGTGGGCCTACTGCTAATTTTGGATGGAGAAGTCTGAATAGATGACCAAGAGAAAGCAGGAGAACTCAAGTGCTTTTGTCTCTGTGGAAATAGTGATTTCAGTAGCATAGAAGGCATGAACACAACAGAGGAGGATGCAGGTCAGTAAAGATATAGTAAAGGGTCTTCTTGTTAAGTTAGATGCCTCCAGGTCCCCAGACCCTGACGAAATAAACCCTAAAATATTGAAGGAGCTGACTAAAGAGCAAACTTTTTTCAGGAGTATCAAAAGACTGGAAAAAGCAAACATGATCCCTTTCTTCAAGAAAAGAAAAGAGGATCCCAGTAATCATTGACCCGAGATCCTAACATTGATTCCTGGAAAGATATTTGAGCAAGCAAAAAGCAGGCCATTTGTAAGCATCTTGAAGACAAAGGCATGATTGCTAAGAGCCAACATGGCTTGCTCAAAAATAAACGTGAGACAAATCTCATCTCCTTCTTTGACAGGGTAACTACTGTAGTGGACAAGAGGAATGCTTTGGATATAATCTCACGATTTCAGCACTGCTTTTGACAAGGTTTCACAGGACATTCCCTCTGACCATCGTTGAAGGGTGGTTTGGATGGCACTATAGTAAGGTGGCTAACTGCACTCAAAGAATTTGTGTTAATGGCTCTACACTGAGTTGGAGAGGGTGGGGTGCATGAGAAGCAGCACTGGATCAAAGGCACAGGAAGTCCGTATTCCCCTCCACTCAGCACTAACAGACCATACCTGGAATATCGTGTACAATTCTGGGCACCCCATTTCCAGAAAGATATTGACACATTGAGGAGGATTCAGTGGAGGACAGGGATGATACCGGGACTTGAGGACATGTCCTATGAGGACAGGTTGAAGGAATGAAGGAACATGGGACGCTCAGTCTGGCAAAAAGAGGAGAGACATGATAGCTGTGTTCAGGTATATATATATTGTTACAAACATCAATGGATTTAACTTAGTGGAGATATGGAGACAATAAAATCAAATAATCTGGAACACACTTTTTACTAATCCCACAAAGAACATATTGGGGAAAAACAGGCTTCAGCTCAACCCCTGTAAAACCGAGTGCCTTTGGGTTTGAGGCCCCCCTGGTTCTGGGGACGTTCCACCTCCTGCTCCTGTTCTTTCCATCTCCTGTTGCACTGCCCCAGACAGATCCTGTGCGCAGTCTGGGGGTCCTCCTGGACGTGTGGCTCCTGCTCAACAAGCAGGTGGCAGCTGTGGCCAGGAGGGGCTTTGCAGAGCGGCCCTGCTCACAGTCACTCATGCCTCAGCCACCTCCCGCTCGGATGACGCAACGCGCTCTACATGGGGCTGCCCTTGAATGGTACTCGCAAGCTTCAGCTGGTGCAGAATGCAGTGGCGTGGGCGGTTGTGGGTGCATCATTTGGCACGTGCCACCTCTGCTCTGCGAGCTGCGTTAGCTCCCGGAATGCTTCCGGGTGTGATTCAAGGTGCTGGTGGTTACTTCTGAAGCACTTCATGGCTTGGGGCCAGGACCGGCTCTCCCCAGTGGTGCCTCCCCATCCTGTGAGATCTGGCAAGAGAGGCATGCTCCACGTCCCACCTGGCAGTGCCCAAGAAGACAGCCTTTTCTGCCATGGTGCCCCGCCCTCTGGAACGTCGCTCCCCAGAGATTAGACTTGCCCTGACCCTGCTGGCCTTTCACAAGGCACTGAAAACCTGGTTCTGCCATCAAGCCTGGGGTCCTGATAGTCGCTCCATCTTCCCTGCCTGGAACTGGGCTTGCGGCTGGGCGTGATCTTGAGACCGTCTCTTGGTCACGGTTGTGTTAAATGAGTGTTCTCGGATGCTGTTATTTCTGTTGCTTTTTAATTGGGGGGGGGGGGTTCACTATGTTTTTATTCTGTTTTTAACTGTTAGCTACCCAGAGTCATGCATATGAGATGGGCGGCCATATAAATTTAATCAATCAATCAATAATTAAATACTCTAGATTGGACTATTTTTTAATATCTTAATTTAAAAAATTGCTCGGATTCGCTCCAAGTTGGACTCCGAGCGTGAGACAGAGTCTGGAGAGTTACCCAGGGAACGTACTTGCCTTGTTATCTGGGAACAGTTTGATCCTGTTGGCCCTAAGGAAGTGGACAGAGTCCTCCGGATTGTAAATGCCACCACCTGCCAATTAGATCCATGCCCCTCCTGGCTGGTGAATGTAGCTGGGTCCAGGCGATGGTGAATACATCCTTGAGAGAGGGGATGTTCCCGGCAGCTATTAAGGAAGCGCTGGTGCACCCCCTCCTCAAGAAGCCGTCGCTGGACCCTACTATACTGGATAATTTTCGTCCAGTCTCCCACCTCCCCTTTTTGGGGAAGGTGGTTGAGAAGGTGGTGGCGTTGCAGCTCCAGAGGATTCTGGATGAAACGGATTATCTGGACCCCTTTCAGTCAGGTTTCAGGCCCTGTCATGGGATGGAAACGGCATTGGTCATGCTTATGGATGATCTTTGGCGGTAGCGAGATGGAGGCAGTGCATCCATTCTCGCTCTTCTTGACCTCTCAGAGGTGTTTGATACCGTCGACCATGGTATCCTTCTGGAACGGCTTAGGGAGTTGGGGGTGGGCGGCGTGGTCTTGCACTGGTTCACCTCCTTCCTCCGAGGCCGGTCCCAGTCCGTGTTAATTGGGAGCGAGAGATCCAGCTCCTGGGCTGTTCTTTGTGGGGTCCCACAGGGCTCGGTACTCTCCCCACTCCTTTTTAACATCTACATGAAACCACTGGGTGAGATCATCCAACACCACGGGGTGAGGTATCATCAATATGCCGATGATACCCAGTTATACATCTCCATCCCGGGTGAAGTAAGTGATGCAGTGACCACCCTGTCCAAGTGCCTGGGGGCTGTAGGGGCCTGAATGGGGAAAAACAGGCTTTGACTGAACCCTAGTAAGACGGAGTGGCTGTGGATTATTGGCTCCTTGTCATCCTTAATTCTGGATGGGGTTGCACTACCCCAGACAGATCCGGTGCATAACTTGAGGGTCCTCTTGGACTCACGACTCCTGCTCGAAGAGCAGGTGGCAGTCGTGGCCAGGAGGGCTTTTGCTCAACTTCGTGTTGTGCGCCAGTTGCGCCTCTTCCTGGAACGAGAGGCCCTTCGAATGGTCACTCATGC
The DNA here is from genome assembly GCA_023362775.1 of Charina bottae. NCBI lineage: Eukaryota > Metazoa > Chordata > Lepidosauria > Squamata > Charinaidae > Charina > Charina bottae. The sequence goes on from JALMGJ010000034.1 coordinate 2,190,352, forward strand.
CTTGGTTATCTCCCACATAGACTACTGTAATGCGCTCTACATGGGGCTACCCTTGAAGAATATCCGGAAGCTACAACTGATCCAGAATGCAGCCACGTGGACAATTTTGGATGTCCCAAGGAGGACACACGTAACACCTTTGCTGCGCGAGCTGCACTGGGTCCCAGTTTGCTTCCAGTTCCAATTCAAGGTGTTGGTTATCACCTTTAAAGCCCTACATGGCATGGGACTAGGATACCTAAGGGACCGTCTCATCCCCATTGCTTCATCCCGTCCCACCCGGGCATGCAGAGAAGGCATGCTACGGACCCCATCAGTTAAAGAATTCCATCTAACGGGGTCTCGGAAGCATGCTTTCTCTGTTGTTGCCCCTGCCCTTTGGAACATTCTTCTCCCAGAGATCAGACAGTCCCCCTCGCTCCTGGACTTCCGAAACAAACTCAAAACCTGGCTTTGTCAGTATGCTTGGGGCGAGAAGGAGAATGTATATACGTGGAGATGGCTAGCACCTTAGATTAGCCCTGGAATCCCCTTTTTACAAACTTAAGATTTTGCTATTGGATTTTATTATATTCATTATATTCTAAACTGTTATTTACTGTGTATTTTAATCTATTTATAATCGTATGTTAATTATTTTAATTTTGTTGTAAACTGCCCAGAGTCCCCCTTGGGGGAGTTGGGCGGTGATAAATTTGATAAACAAACAAACAAACAAATAAATGGTTCAGGTTAGTTAAGTAATGTTATATTGATTCAGTCACAATTTCTGATCATGCAGGTATCCAAACAGCCATGTACTATCACTGGCTTTATGGAAAAAAGCTCCCATTAGAAGGAGGTAGTATCTTAATACAGGTAATCCTTGTTTGGCGATTGCCTCGTTTAGTGACTGTTCACAGTTGCATTGGTTATGAAAAAGTAACTTTACTACCAATCCTCGCATTTACAGCCTTCGCAGGTCTGTAAAGCAGCTGAAGTAAGATCACTTTGGTCTAGTGCAGTGGTCGGCAAACCGCGGCTCGCGAGCCACATGCGGCTCTTTGACCCCTTGAGTGTGGCTCTTCCACATTGCAGGTGCAATGGCAGGCATGCTGGGCATGGCAGCCGGTGTGGCGGCAGGCATGGTGGGCATAGCGGGGGCAGGTGCGGAGGCGGGCATGGCGGCCGTGGCAGCTGCAGGTGCAGTGGCGGCCGTGGTGGGGGCAGGCGCGGCAGCGGGCATGGTGTGCGTGGCGGCGGGCATGGTGGCGGCGGGCACTGCAGTGGGCGTGGCGGGCATGGCGGCAGCAGGCCCTAAGTGTGCGCGATTGGCTCCCGCCCGCAAACCCTGCTCCCTTCCGCGCAATTGGCTCCCACCCGCAAACCCCGCCCCCTTCCACACGATTGGCTCCCGCCCGCAAACCCCGCCCTTCCACACGATTGGCTCTCGCCTGCAAACCCCACCCACTTCTGCGCAATTGGCTCCCACCCTCAAACCCTGCCCCCTGGCCCTCGAGTGATGTTATAAATGTCAAAATGGCCCCTGGCATAAAAAGGTTTCCCCACCCCTGGTCTAGTGGTTAAGGTGCTGGGCTAGAAACCAGGAGTCTGTGAGTTCTAGTCCCGCCTTAGGCAGGAAAGCCAGCTGGGTGACCTTGGGCCAGTCCCTGTCTCTCAGCCCTAGGAAGGAGCCAATAGCAAACCAGGAGAGTGAAAGTTCTAGTCCCGCCTTAGGCACGAAAGCCGTCTGGGTGACCTGGGGCCAGTAACTGACTCTCAGCCCTAGGAAGGAGCCAATGGCAAACCAGGAGCCTGAGAGTTCTAGTCCCGCCTTAGGCACGAAAGCCGGCTGGGTGACCCTGGGCCAGTCCCCCTCTCTCAGCCCTAGGAAGGAGCCAATGGCAAACCAGGAGACTGAGAGTTCTAGTCCTGCCTGAGGCATGAAAGCCGGCTGGGTGACCTTGGGCCAGTCTCTCTCTCTCAGCCCAACTCACCTCACAGGGTTGTTGTTGTGGGGAAAATAGGAGGAGGAAGGAGTACTAGGTATGTTCACCGCTTTGAGTTATAATTTTAAAAATAAGCACAGTTGCAGTTTCACTTAGCGACCGCTTCGCTTAACAACCGAGTTGCCAGTCCCAATTGTGGTCACTAAATGATGATTACCTGTATGGTGTTACTAAAATAATATATAGTTGCATTTTTCTTCATATGTAGATACGTTTTTTAAAAACACAAATAGAGTATCATCATATGTGAGGCGCATTCAGGATGCACTGAAAGCATTTATATATGTTAGTAGCCTCCGGCTTTTGGAAGAAAGAAATGAGATTCACAGTGTAAGAGTGAGGACAGGAAGCAAATCGAAGCCCCCAAACATAACCTCAGCAAAGTGCCTCATGAGATTCTCCTTCATGGAATGGTAAAAAAGGAGCTAGATGATACCACTGCTAGATGGGCTTTGTCATGGTAGCACCCATGCCACCATGACAAATGTTATATTTTTATTAAATGTTTTAACTTTTTAAATTTTAATTAATATTTCCCCCTTTTTATTTCCTGCATTTCTGACACGAAACGAGACGACACCCATGCCACCCTGCCATGGCATACTAGGTCGCCCGAGCACATCACCTTGCCAAGGCGCCAAAGCATTCAGTAGGAAGGAGCTCAGCAGCAAAGCTGCCAGACAGACAAATCACCGAGGGGTGGATTAGCCGAAAGGCATTCAGCACCATCAAACGGAAAGCAGAAAGCTTTGGAATGGGGCAGGCGAGAGACAGAGGAATGTAATTGATTAACACATTCTAAAGGGAGGGGGGAAACTGGGAACCCATTAAGCTGCAAGATCTTACAACTATATCTCGCTTGAATCTTTAAAGTGAAATGGATCGCTCACTGTAAATAAATCTTTCACATATCCTACGTGGCTTGTGTTGGAAGCTTCATTTATTAGTCGCAGGATCGAAGCCTCACAGACTTACAGTTAGCTGAACCACCTCACCCAAACGTTGCTCCTTAATGGCTCTAGTTCAGTTTGGAGGGAAGTATTGAGAGGAATCCCACAGGGCCCTGTGCTATCCAATATCTATCAATGACTTGGAGGAGGGCGTTGAGGGGGCACTTAGAGTTTGGAGATGATTCGAAACTAGAAGGGGTGGTTAATGCTTTAGAGGACAGAAAAGCTTCAGAAAGATCTAGACAAGCTTGAGCAATGGACTGCAATGAATAATATGGAAGTGAAAGCGAGATTTGTCAAGTTCTGCATTTGGGCAGGAAAAATGAAAGTGCACGTAGAATGGGGGGTGGCTGGCTTGGCATTAGTACCTGTCAAAAGAATCTGGGTGTTCTAGTAGATCACATGAGCCACGTGTGTGATGCAGCTGCTAAAAAGGCCAGTGCTGTCTTGGGATGCACTAGCAGGAGCATATATATAGACTCTATGCTCCTGCTAGTGCATCCCAAGACAGCACTGGCCTTTTTAGCAGCTGCATCACACACGTGGCTCATGTGATCTACTACAACACCCAGATTCTTTTGACAGGTACTAATGCCAATACCGGCCCCCTTGTGGCTCCAGGAGGGGGAAAGCCCAAGCAGTTTCCTGGCCAGCCAGCCCCTTCCCTGTTCCTCGCCTGGCCGCCGGGGGAGGCGGAGGGGAGGTCTCGGTCCTCAGCCGCTTCTGACTCGCCCGAGGTGGCCCTTTCCCTCCCCGACCTCAAGTGCACCCGCTGAGCAACACCCCCTTCCTGTGCACTCCTCCCATACACCCCTGCCCCGTTCTGCTGCTCTCTCTGGTGAACAGGAAGTGCCCAGAGTTGTGCAAGAGGTCTGTGTGCCCTTGCAAGTTTTCTCCTTTGAGTAAAAGAGGAAAGTCCAGAACAAGCAGGAGGGAGGGAGAAAAAGACCCATCAGCAGTAGCAGCTCCAGCCTTTCTCCTCCCCACCAGCTTCCCGCCCCATCAGACGCCCCTCACCTGGTTTCCTGCCCCTCACCTGGTTTCCTGCATCTCTTCTTCTCATGAGTACAACACATTCTTAGAACTCCTGATGTTCAAGGAAAGCTTGGTAGAAAATGGTCATACTCAAACAATGGATTTTAGGAAGGCAAATTTCAACAAACTAAGATAAATAGTAAGTAAGGTATTGTGGGAAGAAAACTTCAACAGCAAAAGTGTTGTGGCCTCTTTTGACTTCTTGAAAAGGGAATTAAGGATAGCACAGCATCAAAAAATATCAATGAAGAAGAAAAACTGGAGGCATCAAAATAAGATAATGTGGTTGACCAAGCAGCTCACAAGAGGTAAATTGGGATTAAGGAAGGGAGGCCTTACAAACAAGCAAACTTAGGAAGAGGAATTCCTTCAGATATGTAAATAGCAAGAAAATGGCAATTGAGGGGGTGGGCCTACTGCTAATTTTGGATGGAGAAGTCTGAATAGATGACCAAGAGAAAGCAGGAGAACTCAAGTGCTTTTGTCTCTGTGGAAATAGTGATTTCAGTAGCATAGAAGGCATGAACACAACAGAGGAGGATGCAGGTCAGTAAAGATATAGTAAAGGGTCTTCTTGTTAAGTTAGATGCCTCCAGGTCCCCAGACCCTGACGAAATAAACCCTAAAATATTGAAGGAGCTGACTAAAGAGCAAACTTTTTTCAGGAGTATCAAAAGACTGGAAAAAGCAAACATGATCCCTTTCTTCAAGAAAAGAAAAGAGGATCCCAGTAATCATTGACCCGAGATCCTAACATTGATTCCTGGAAAGATATTTGAGCAAGCAAAAAGCAGGCCATTTGTAAGCATCTTGAAGACAAAGGCATGATTGCTAAGAGCCAACATGGCTTGCTCAAAAATAAACGTGAGACAAATCTCATCTCCTTCTTTGACAGGGTAACTACTGTAGTGGACAAGAGGAATGCTTTGGATATAATCTCACGATTTCAGCACTGCTTTTGACAAGGTTTCACAGGACATTCCCTCTGACCATCGTTGAAGGGTGGTTTGGATGGCACTATAGTAAGGTGGCTAACTGCACTCAAAGAATTTGTGTTAATGGCTCTACACTGAGTTGGAGAGGGTGGGGTGCATGAGAAGCAGCACTGGATCAAAGGCACAGGAAGTCCGTATTCCCCTCCACTCAGCACTAACAGACCATACCTGGAATATCGTGTACAATTCTGGGCACCCCATTTCCAGAAAGATATTGACACATTGAGGAGGATTCAGTGGAGGACAGGGATGATACCGGGACTTGAGGACATGTCCTATGAGGACAGGTTGAAGGAATGAAGGAACATGGGACGCTCAGTCTGGCAAAAAGAGGAGAGACATGATAGCTGTGTTCAGGTATATATATATTGTTACAAACATCAATGGATTTAACTTAGTGGAGATATGGAGACAATAAAATCAAATAATCTGGAACACACTTTTTACTAATCCCACAAAGAACATATTGGGGAAAAACAGGCTTCAGCTCAACCCCTGTAAAACCGAGTGCCTTTGGGTTTGAGGCCCCCCTGGTTCTGGGGACGTTCCACCTCCTGCTCCTGTTCTTTCCATCTCCTGTTGCACTGCCCCAGACAGATCCTGTGCGCAGTCTGGGGGTCCTCCTGGACGTGTGGCTCCTGCTCAACAAGCAGGTGGCAGCTGTGGCCAGGAGGGGCTTTGCAGAGCGGCCCTGCTCACAGTCACTCATGCCTCAGCCACCTCCCGCTCGGATGACGCAACGCGCTCTACATGGGGCTGCCCTTGAACGGTACTCGCAAGCTTCAGCTGGTGCAGAATGCAGTGGCGTGGGCGGTTGTGGGTGCATCATTTGGCACGTGCCACCTCTGCTCTGCGAGCTGCGTTAGCTCCCGGAATGCTTCCGGGTGTGATTCAAGGTGCTGGTGGTTACTTCTGAAGCACTTCATGGCTTGGGGCCAGGACCGGCTCTCCCCAGTGGTGCCTCCCCATCCTGTGAGATCTGGCAAGAGAGGCATGCTCCACGTCCCACCTGGCAGTGCCCAAGAAGACAGTCTTTTCTGCCATAGTGCCCCGCCCTCTGGAACGTCGCTCCCCAGAGATTAGACTTGCCCTGACCCTTCTGGCCCTGACAGACAAATCACCGAGGGGTGGATTAGCCGAAAGGCATTCAGCACCATCAAACGGAAAGCGGAAAGCTTTGGAATGGGGCAGGCGAGAGACAGAGGAATGTAATTGATTAACACATTCTAAAGGGAGGGGGGAAATTGGGAACCCATTAAGCTGCAAGATCTTACAACTATATCTCGCTTGAATCTTTAAAGTGAAATGGATCGCTCACTGTAAATAAATCTTTCACATATCCTACGTGGCTTGTGTTGGAAGCTTCATTTATTAGTCGCAGGATCGAAGCCTCACAGACTTACAGTTAGCTGAACCACCTCACCCAAACGTTGCTCCTTAATGGCTCTAGTTCAGTTTGGAGGGAAGTATTGAGAGGAATCCCACAGGGCCCTGTGCTATCCAATATCTATCAATGACTTGGAGGAGGGCGTTGAGGGGGCACTTAGAGTTTGGAGATGATTCGAAACTAGAAGGGGTGGTTAATGCTTTAGAGGACAGAAAAGCTTCAGAAAGATCTAGACAAGCTTGAGCAATGGACTGCAATGAATAATATGGAAGTGAAAGCGAGATTTGTCAAGTTCTGCATTTGGGCAGGAAAAATGAAAGTGCACGTAGAATGGGGGGTGGCTGGCTTGGCATTAGTACCTGTCAAAAGAATCTGGGTGTTCTAGTAGATCACATGAGCCACGTGTGTGATGCAGCTGCTAAAAAGGCCAGTGCTGTCTTGGGATGCACTAGCAGGAGCATATATATAGACTCTATGCTCCTGCTAGTGCATCCCAAGACAGCACTGGCCTTAATATATATATTATTAAACTTTTTCAATAACTTTTTCAATATAATAAAAGTATTAAAAAGTAAAAGAAAAAGAAAGAAGAAAACAGTTATGACTTCTGCCCTTCGTTCTATCGAGGAATTGCCATCTTACTCTTCCCCCTCCCTCTTTAACGCTTTGTAGTCCCCAAATCCATAAACTATAGTGGTAATACTTTTCAGTCATGCATAATATTTAACTGGAAAAATGCGATGGGTGTGTTTGCACGTACACGTGCGTCAGAGATAGGTTTTCTTTCCAGAAAACGCGTTCCTGCGCGGTAAGGCGGCAAACGCTACTTGAGGAGGATGAGAGAAAGCGAGGAGCGAGACCGGGGGGCGAAACGGCTGCGGGCCCGCAGGAGAAGCAACGGGGGACGGAGGGAGCCGGAAGGCTCGGGGCCAAGCCGCGTCCTCTCGGGGAACGAGCGACGCACCGAGAGGCCGAAAGCAACCGCCCGGCCGACATCAGGGGCCTCGCCGGCTCTCCTCCCCGCCTGCCCGTTCGCCGCCACCGCACTGCCGGTCCCGTGAGGAGTCGTCCTCGCTCGGCGCCGGGCGTCCCTGCCCGCCCTCACCCCCACATCCGCGCCCGCTTTAGCCTCGCCGCAGGCCCCGCCCCTCCGCTTCCGCCTCCGCCCCGCTCGGCCCCTCGCGCGCGCGCGCGCGTGCCTCGCTACGGAGCCTCGGCGGGACCTCCGCGGCCAAAATGGCGGCGCCGGCTGGTGCTGCTATGACTCCCGCCGGCGGCGGCGGCTCTTCTCTGGCCGGGACGGGCAGCAGCAACGGGGCTGGCATGGAGGTGGACGCGGCGGGTAAGGCGGGGCCGGGGCGCTCCTGGGTGGGGAGGCGCGGCGGCGGCGGCGGCGACCGTCCTGACCGCGCGCGCTCTTCCCCCCCTCTGGCTGCAGCGGCGCCGGCGGTGATGGCGTCGGGCGTGACGGGCAGCGTGTCGGTGGCGCTGCACCCGCTGGTCATCCTCAACATCAGCGACCACTGGATCCGAATGCGCTCGCAGGAGGGCCGCCCCGTCCAAGGTGAGCGGGCCGCGGCGGGGGGGCCCCGGGCGGATGGGAAGCCGCGAAGCCGGACGGACGGCCTGCCTGCCTGACACCCCTTCCCGCCCTTGCCAGTGATCGGGGCCCTGATCGGCTGCCAGGAGGGCCGCAACATCGAGGTGATGAACTCCTTCGAGCTGCTGTCGCACCCCGTGGAGGAGAACGTGGTGATCGACAAGGAGTATTATTACACCAAGGAAGAGCAGTGTAAGCGGGGCGATCCGGCGGCGAGGCAGGCTTGGGAGCTGCCTGGCGGAGGCTCGTCTGAGTTGCCTTTCCCTCCCCCGCAGTTAAGCAAGTGTTCAAGGACCTGGAGTTCCTAGGCTGGTACACCACTGGTGGCCCCCCCGATCAGTCTGACATCCATGTCCACAAACAGGTGAGCTCGTTTTTCAGTCTGGAAGAGAGATGGCTGGGAAGGTTCCCTGCCGACTGTGGGGCAGAGAGGTGGCCCTTCATGTGGGACGGGACAGGCAGTCCCTGAAAGCACCATTTCCTCTTCTGCAGGTTTGTGAGATCATTGAAAGCCCCCTGTTCCTCAAGCTAAACCCCATGACCAAGCACACCGACGTGAGTACTTACCCCTCTTCCCTGCCCACCCGAACCCTCCAGCAGCTGCCCCTCTGTGTTGAGCAAGGGCCCAGCGGTGAGCTGCGTGCACTCTTTTCCCTTAGCTGCCCGTCAGTGTCTTTGAATCTGTGATTGACATCATCAACGGAGAGGTAATTCTCACTGCTGCAACTTCTGCCACCTGTCCCTTTCAGTGTTCCTGGCAGGCCGGAGACCTGGGAAAGCTCAGTTCACACATTCCGTTCCGTGAGCTGCTTTCGAGCTGGGGGATCGAAAGGGGCATTCTTGTGCAGCCTGACTGTAAGTGGTCCTCCATTCCGTCAGCTAGGAACTCTGCTCATTTCTCCTCTCCCTTTGCTCCAAGGCCACAATGTTATTTGCTGAGTTGACATACACGCTAGCCACAGAGGAGGCAGAGCGCATTGGAGTTGATCACGTGGCACGGATGACAGCAACAGGCAGTGGGGAAAACTCCACAGGTGAGTTAGGGTGAGATGCTTGAGGGTTGGCATGAGATGAACCTCCTGCAGCTGTTGCCGAATAGGGACAGAGCTTGGCTGGGAGGGGCATAACTTACCATCCATTTTGTGGTGTGGAGATGAGCTGTCACCCCTTGCTGCATTCAAACCCTCTTGATGTTTCATGCTTCCAGGCATCTACTAGGGCAGCACTTTCCAAAGTCCCGCCGTTGGCAACACACCAACGGCGGCTGCGGCCTTTAGGCTGTCGCGCTAAAACCTGGAAGCGCTGATGGCGTGCCGCCGCCCGCACCATCAGCACTTCCGGGTTTTGTTGTGACAGACTGATGTGTCGCGACAGTTTGGAAAGCTATGTACTAGGGGCACAACTCTCTCTCTCCTTGTCTGTCTCCAGTCGCTGAACACCTCATTGCGCAGCACAGTGCCATAAAGATGCTCCACAGCCGTGTCAAACTTATTTTGGAATATGTTAAAGCCTCAGAAGCAGGTGAGACAGAGCGGCAGGAATGTAACAGGCAAGCCCAGTGGATGCCCGTCTCCCAAATGGGCAGCCAGCGCCAATCCCCCAATGCATTTCCTTCCCATGCAGGTGAGGTACCTTTCAACCATGAGATCTTGCGAGAAGCCTATGCCCTTTGCCACTGCCTGCCTGTGCTGAGCACCGACAAATTCAAGACAGATTTTTACGATGTGAGTTCTTGGGAGGGGACCAAATGCAGAATGGAGTTGCTCACAGAGGAAGAGGGGACCACTGCGTCTACCCAGAAAAGCTGCCGCGCCTGAGGCAGACACAAATGGAACGTGGGGGGGGCGGGGGGCGGGGCAAAGGGAGCGCGGGGAAACAAAAACGATTCGCGAGTTCTCCTAGCCGATGGCGCTGAAACCAACCAACCCACGGCTGCTTCAGCGCTGTGTGCAACACAGGCCCTGGCCTCCCCCAGCTTTCTGATGCATATTCTGTCTCCTGCCTAGCAATGCAACGACGTGGGCCTCATGACCTATCTGGGCACCATCACCAAGACCTGCAACACCATGAACCAGTTTGTGAACAAGTTCAACATCCTCTATGACCGCCAGAGCATTGGGCGCCGCATGCGAGGACTTTTCTTCTAAGATTTGGTGCTCCCTAATAAAATGGTTGTGCTGGCTGAGATGTTGTGCGTGTTGACGGAGTGGTCCAGAATCAGAAGCACTGCGTTGTTTCTTCCCGTTAAAAGCCTACCAAGTCCGGCGTTCTCGCTGAGGCACAACCAGGGAGAGTTTTGAATATAATGTTCTGACTTACGCGTTTTGTATGCCATCTGTGTGCAGAGTTTATCACTGAGGAAACAAGAACCAAATGCACAACAGGACAGGAGATACGCAGCCCAGCAATGGTACTTGGGGGGAAAAAGAGCTTGGAATAATTCGCTGCAAACTGAGTAAGCCAGCAGTATGACAGGATTGCAAGGGAGGCAAATGTAGTTTAGGCTGCATAAACTTTAATATGATTTCCAAGTTACAGAGAATAATTGTTATAGTCTGTTGTGCTTTGGTCAGACCTCCATAGCTCTGGACACTTTAAATTGGAAGATTCAGAGAGGCAACAATGAACAATGGATTAAAAACTAGCCCTTATGTAAAGACTCGAGGAGCTGTGCGTTTTCCGCAGCAGATTTCAATTGAATATTAGAAAGACCTTCCTGAGCATAAGAGTGGTTTGACAGTTGACCCAATTGCTCAGGCAGTGGGGAGGGTTTCCCTCCATCTGGTTAGGATGATTTGGGTTCCTACACTGAGACAGGATTGGTCTCAAGAGCCTCTTCCAATTTGATGACTCCATTGTATTTATCTTAGAGAAAGGCATATTCGGCACCCAGAGAGAATACGGGGGTGTGTGTGTGTGTGTGTGAGTGATTTCATCTACTTCTGTTCTCATCAAATCTAAGTTGGCCAACTCAATGGAACAGGAAGCCTTTCTCTCAAGTATTTGATGTACCAGATACGCTTCTCTACACTCTCCCTTCAAAGAGTGTCTAGTGCAGGGCTTTCCAAAGTTTTTCCCGCAGCGACACACCAACGGCGGGAAAACCCGGAAGCGCTGATGATGATCAGCGCTTCCGGGTTGTGTGGCGACACACTTTTGTGTCGTGACACAGTTTGGAAAGCTCTGGTCTAGTGTATCCTTTGCACTATCGAGGCCCAGTCCTCTTCTGTAGCGAGCCTCAGCGGTGCCTTGGTGGCTGTTGCCGGGCTAAGCCAGCCTTGCCTGGTGTGCAATTCCCACCTAGCCGACGGCTTTCCCACGGGCCTGTTTCCACTGGGTCACCCGCTCACTCTCTCCACAAGGCCACCTTCCTTGGCTTGCTTCGCGCTTTGTTTGCCCCCCACCGGTCCACCCACCCACCTCCCTGAGGTTCTTTTCGGGTTCCTGACTTCAGAGTGTCCATAATATTTGCAACACAGTAGAGTCATTGTTTTGGCGCTATCTTCCCTAGACCACCTCTAAAAAAGACACCCCCAAAGATACAGACAATTTATTGAGAGAATAATGGCTTCAATTTCAGAAGAGCCACTACGGGCCCTCATCAAATAAAAGTGAGGCGGGTCTTTTTCTGGTTCACCTGCCAGATATTGAGTTCCTCGTATTCGCTGAGAGCAGCCTGAAACTGGGTGGGGGTAAAGCCCTTCGACACGCAGTGCTGTTCAGCCTCCGTGAGCTGGACAGAGTGAGTGCCTGCAGGAGGGACCAGTTCTCGGATGGCTGCAAAAATCAACTCGGAGGGACGCTGCGTCCTGTGGGAGTGAAGGAACAGATTATTCCTGTGTCCCCTTCTCCCCATGCAACAGATTACCAGTGATTACAAGGATTTTTAGAGGGCAAAGGCCCTCGCTCACCGGTTTGGTTGTCCCTTGTCCACCAAGAGGGAATCTTTAGACATCTCCATCAGGCGCATTGCCTCATTGACATCCTCCTTCTCAACCATGTCCACACGCCTCAGCCGTGCCTGAACAAGGGAAGGAATTGCAGGACTGTCAATTCAGAGTCCAACTTCATCAAGACGGCTCTAATTGTTCAGATAAACATCATATCTCTATAGCACATCACTGTCCCAGTATGGCGGTAGATCATCTCAATCCAAGTTGAAATCAACCTCTTATCTGTCCAGGGCTGGAAGTCATTGCTAGGCGTATTCTAATACATTGATAGCAACAGTTTTGAAACGGTGAGGAACCTGCAATTTCTACCTCATCTATAAGCAAATTGACACAGTAGATCAATTTGAATGCATGGATTCAAGGAAAGGGCAAGCTTATTAAAGCAATTTAGATTATGGTGGATCACTCCACTAGGGAAGAAGCCAAGGAGAGATGCTGTTGTCAAGTAGCAATTTTTTCCAATTCTTAGTGTCTGGAAATTGTACTTGATACAGGTAGTCCTCGATTAACAATGGTAATTAGGATCAGGAACTCCATCGCTAAGTGACACGGTTGTAATGCGTGACATCACACGACCGCACTGACACGATGGCAGTTCTAGTTGCCGTCTTTAACCAAATCCCACACGGAATCCTGCCGGCTTCTCCATTGACTTTGCTTGTCGGAAGCCGGCAATGAAGGTCACAAATGGCAATCACGTGTCCGTGGGATGTTGCGACTTCGTGATTTCATGCCAGTTGCCAAGCACCCAATCGCAATCACATGACCGCAGGGATGCTGTGAGGGCCACAACTACGATAACCAGTCATGTGTCTTCTCATTCAGCGCCGTTGTAACTTCAAATGGTCGCTGAACAAGGACTACCTGTAATTGATTTTACTCATATGTTCTATTGATACAAACAATTCATGAAATATTCTCTTGGTTGCAGTCCTAGTTAGATATATAAAAGTTAAATATTTTGTACAAGTAAAGAACTGACTCAATGAAGCTAAAAGGTCTGGCTGCTTCTGTACCATCTTAAGCATGATGCTAAGCTGAAAAAGCTCAGGTAGGAAAGGAAAATGTTCAAGATTGCCTTTACTACACTGAAATTCAATCTAAGGGAACAGCAGCCAGGACCCATACAGACGTCGTTCACTCCTTGAGGTACAAAATACATAGCTCAACCATTAGAGCTTGAAGCGAAATGAAGCAAGTAAGCCAATCTTCTTTACAACGAGCCTTTGGGCACAAAACTTCATAATTTCATAATGGCCTCAGGTTTTAAGGAACAGCTCGTACTTCACATTTGCAGAGTACAATCCTCAACACCACGGCTATGCACACACCCACAGAATAAAGGGATGCAAAAGCTGAAGCTTAAATGGCAACAGAATCCAGTTAGCAACCAAGGAGAATTCACTTGGAACACAAATAGCCACCCAATATTTGAACTACAACTCCCACAATCCACTGCCAGTACTTGTGCTGCCTAACTTTACACCCAAACCATCTGCATGGCATTAGTTCATGTACTCTTTGAGGAACAGGTGCTTTGCATCCAGACCATTTACAAAAGAACAGCTGTTGGTAACAGATTCTTGGGATTGCGCTGTTTTTCCCAGCAGAACAACTCTGCAGCTGCCCCTCCAGAATCTGCTTTGCGTAGCCCCGCCACACGGAGGGCCATACCGCCACCATTTTAGGCAACGATCTGTACCGAGTCCTCTTCAAGACCCAATCTATCCACATCATTTCCAAGCCTCCTCTGCAGGAGGAAGCCAGCTCCCAATCTCTGCTACCGATTCCTTCTCCCCACTTTGCTCACCAGGGCCGTGGCCAGACGGAGGATCCCCAGTAAGGTGCGGGCTGAGGTGTAAGCGGTATCCTTGTTGGCCCGGGCCTCCTTCCGCATCTCCACATAGGCTGCCGTGATATAATCTGCCAGGGATTCTGGCACAGCCGGCTGCTTTCGCTTGCACGTGGCTATGTATCGCCTGTAGGGAGACCAAGGGAAAAGAACCTGATCTGGGCTCACCATCACAGCCTCCCTTCCCCAGTCGTCTGGCAGCAGCAGCTTCCCAAGTCACCTGGAAAGCACGTCTTCGCCTACTCACCTCATCAGGCCCATGTCCAGCTGCTGGAACTGGCAAGGCGGCTGCCGGCTGTGCTGGTGTACATAAGTGATATGCTGGGCCAGACTGTGGAAACAAGCCCTCTTAACAGACCAGAAGGATAGGGTTGAGGGGAGGGTCTCCTTCCCCCTGGAGAGGGGAGGGGCTGCCCGAGTAGCTAGCGACTCTCTTACCGTAGGTCGTTGTCCCGGTCAGGCCTATCCTGGATCAGCCAAAGTAAATCAAAGCGAGAGAGCAGGGCTGCAGGCAGCTGGATATTCTGCTCCAAGCTGCGTTTGGGATTGTAGCGCCCATAGGCAGGGTTAGCAGCTGCCAAGATGGCACAGCGGGCGTTCAGCGTGGTCAGGATGCCTGCCTTCGCAATGGAGAGGGTTTGCTGTTCCATCACTTCGTGGATAGCTGTGCGATCGGACTCCAGCATCTTATCAAACTCATCAATGCAGCAGACACCCTGGTCAGCCAATACCAGAGCTCCACCTTCCAAGGTGAGCTCCCCAGTCAGTGGGTCACGCATGACAGCAGCAGTCAGCCCCACACCAGAGGACCCTCGACCTGTTGTGTACTGACCTGCAGGGATGGGGCAGAAAGCTTGAATACGGAGACTGGCACAACAGCCCCGCTTAGGGAGCAAATTGTGACAAAGCCGATCATCTCACTTCCTCCCTCTCCTGCCCTGCCACCGATGCTGAGCAGCTTTGTTTTTATGCCCCTCAGGAGTTTCCAAAGAGCCCCGGCTGACCGCTTTGGGCATTTGGATACTGGACACGCACACGCGCATTTGATCCAGTAAGTATTTCCATCGTTTTCTCTTCAAGTCAGAGCCTCAGCAAAATCTCCCCGCTCCCCAAGGGCAGCCTATCTTCCTCCTTGGCAGAAGCTAAACGACTCTGACATCCATTTGTACTAGAGGATGACCACCCAGCAGATGCCGCAGATCAGCTCTGCAAACCCTATCGATCAGCCAGCAGATCACATCTCCTTATTAAAAACTCACTGCGTGGTGCTAGCCGGGTGATATAAGACAACAACTGAGACTTGGCTACGCCAGGATCTCCCATGAGGCAAATGTTGATGTTCCCTAAGCAAAGCAGAGAAAAAGTAGGGGCCCTGTTATTCGGGCCATGCCCTGAAAGCATCACGGGTTAAAAAGAAACTTTGGAGGAACAACTGAGCTGCCACCCCTCCCCCCGTCGCTCTTTTGGAATATTATTAACGTCGAAGTCAAAGCTAAAGAACGTTGAGGGTGGGAAAGCGCAGGAAAGGTGCCTGAGAGCAGGGAAGCAGGACTGGTTTTCTGCTTCTATGCGCTGCACTGAGCCACAGAACTTACCCCGGATCTTCATGCCCCGCGGATTCTGGTCTACGCCCCCCACCAGTAGCAGCAGCAGGGCCTTTTTCACATCCTCGTGGCCATAGATCTCAGGGGCAATGGAGCCTGCCAGCTTATCGTAGAAATCCTCCTCTGCAAGAAACAGATGACTGGGTGTACATGTTCATGGCGGTGTACAAGGCTGATACAGAAGGGAGATGGACGGCTTATTCCTCTTCTAGAGGATCAGCCTTGTAAACAATTCAGCAGGTGCTGAGGCGGTGAGTGTCCAACCTCCAACTGCGGGAAGGCAAACCGCCCAGGGTCCCTCCTTGAGGGGGAGATGGGCGGTGATGAAAATCTGACAAATAAAATAAACAAACAAACATTCCAGAAGCTCGCACAGGGGTTCTTAAATACAGCTCTCGGTCTTCAGTAGGGGCTCAAAGTCTTCAGGATGTCACTAAGGCTACTCTTCTTAGCACCGCAATCCCGCCACTGCTACCCGGGCAGGGCCAATGGACAGACCAGAGAGCACTGAATGCATGGCATGTCCTTTGAGCAACTTTTAAGTCCAGTTTTCACAATATGGCCAAACAAACAAACGAGTCCAGGAGACAAAATGCAGATATTGACAAATGCAAAGATATGCTTCAACAATTGTTTCAATCAGGATCAAAAACAGAAACAAGACTCCCTCAGGTGCTAGGCAGCGTACAGCTAGATGTTGGACTATGATGGCTAAGGTGTTAGACTATGGCCAGGTAGACCCGGGTTTAAGTCCATTGTGAGCCACAGAAGCTGCCAGGGTGACTCTGGGCCAGTCAGTCCCTCCCAGCCCAACCAACCTCATAGGGTTGTTACTGTGGGAAAAGTTGTATGAGTGTGAGCTCCTGGAAGGAAGGAAGAATATACAACTAACAAAGAAGTATATAACATGTAATCAAATCACTAGGTATGGTTTGAAGTACAGAACAAGTGATAGCCTTAAAACCCTTTACTAAGAAACCTTTTTCGGGGGGAGGAAGGAAAAAAAACCAAGAATCCTACCTGCGATCTGCCGCAGTTCTTCTTCAGTGAGTTCTGCTTCCCCCAGCGCCTCCTGTTCACTCTTGCTCATGCAAGTGATGTGATGGGCCTCCAGGTATGTGTCTGAGAGAAGGCCCTGGGCACAGCAAGCGATGCGCTCAGCCCAGAGCCCGGACCATGTCCGGCCCCAGCCCCCAGGCCCAGCTGAACTCCTACCTGCAAGAGCTGCCGGAAGCCCGTCTGCCGCACAGGAAGGAAGATGCCAGTGACACTGACGTGGTCGCCTGGCTGTACAAGACGTGTGTTCTCGCCTTGCACACTGACACTGATGGAGCGTGGCAAGTTCCCCACCGGCACCTGGTCACTCTGTAAGCAGTAAAGGCAATCCCATGCAGAATTTAAGGCCCCATCCCCAAACCACTCTAGTTTTTAGCAAATCCCAGGCTACTTGGGAAAACCGGAGGCTCCACATAAGAGAACGGGACACACTACTGTGTACTGTATTGGTAAATTGAAAATAAACAAGCAGCGTTCCAGGTAAACTCTAAAAATGGTATTTGATATAACATAGAATGATGCATGTGTCACTTAGCGAATCAAGGATCAAAGTCCCTCCAAATGTCAAGATGTTTCTCCCACACCGCCAGCAGTCGGGAAGAAGCAAAGCTGCACAACCTACAACCAGCTATCTCACCTTGCATTCGGCATGTTTAAACTGTAATCAGCATGAGATCTCCATGCCTCAACTCTTACTTCTTGCTAGTTACATTCAAAAAAGGGAGAAGGAACACAAAAATAGGAATCTTTCTGCAAGACGCTAGTCCACCAAGTCTAAGCTAATCCTGCTAAGTGCAACTGGAAGCATCTTCTGCCAGCTTTTCCTGAAGAGTAAGGCCAAACCAACATCTTGCTTTTGCTTCTCACAGACGAAGTTACCCAGAGACTACAACGTCCTGCCTCCATGGCAGGGGGCCAGGTTATTGGAGGGACCACCTCTCCCCAGTCACATGTCCCAGTCCCATCAGGTCCAGCAGGAAGGGCATGCTGTGAGTCCCGCCCACAAAGGAATGTCATCTGACAGGACATAGGAGGAGAGCCTTTTCTGCCATGGTACCTCCCCTTTGGAATATAGTTCCCCCCAAGGCCAGGTTGGTCCCAACCTTGCTGGCCTCCTGGAAGGGCCTGAAAACCTGGCCTTGCCATCTAGCCTGGGGATCTGGTAATTTGGGTTTGGAGCCAGCAAAGTGGCTGTATTGCTAGGAAAATTGAGGACGCTCTCCTGCAGATTGGGGGGGTATTTTTTAATGTTTTTTATTGCTTTTAATGTTTTTAATTATTTTTGTTATGTTTTTGGTTACTTTGTTTTGTGCTTTTAACTCTTGTATGCCGCCAAGAATCACGTATGCGAGATGAGCGGCTATATAACTTTACCAAATGATTTTTTAAATTATTTATTTATTGGTGCCTTCGAGTCACTGTTGACTCCTGACAACTGCCTGGACTAGTCCCTGTAGTTTTCTTGGCAAGATTTCAGAAATGGTTTGCCATTGCCTCCTTCCTAGGGCTGAGAGCGTGTGACTGGCCCAAGGTCACCCAGCCGGCTTTGTGCCTAAAGCAGGATTAGAACTCAGTCTCCCGGTTTCTAGCAGTGCCTTACACTACACCAAACTGGCTCTAAATAAATACATACATAAACTCCAACTTTTATTAAGCCCAAAGCCAGTGATAGTTTGTTTCTGGCTGGTAGAAGGTACCATTAGTCATTGAGCACGGCTGATTGAAAAAAACTAAAGGAATTACATGTTTGGGGGCAGGAAGTATATGTTGTAAAGAAATCACTGCTGCTAAATATAGATCATATTGTCAAGTAGCAAAATTGGCATGGTGTACCTACCAGAACTGACATGAGAATGATAGTATGAGCTAACCTATTCAACCTTTCTGCTTCCCTCGTAAAACCCTTTCATGCATCCCAATATGGACACGTATTGCAACACACTTAAACTTATTTGATAATTTATTAATTAAATGTATATTGGTTGTTTTTTTTAGATATTTTGTATTTTGCATAGCTTTTAAATTTTTAATTGTTGTAACCCGCCCAGAGTCCCTTGCATGGGAGACGGGCGGGGAATAAATTGAACAAACAAACGAACAAATAAATGTATAAGACCGCCTAACTCCATTGTGATTCTGGGCCACATACAATGCTAAAGCAATTTAAAAAATACAAACAAAAGGACAGTAGTTACAAATCTACTACTTGTACCAATATTTAAGCAGAGGCACATAATGCACAAGGAGCCTGCCATCCATTCTAGCCTATAGCCTGGGGGGAGAAATTTTAAGGGCTCTTTTAAACAAATATCTGGGAGGACGTTGTTTCAGAGGTCATCGCTGAGGTGGAGAAGGCATGTTTCCTGGATTCATTATGGAATAATTGCATTGTTGAAATGCCAATTACTTTTCAAATCCATCGCAAACTACCCCCAATAACTTGGAATTGGGTAGACATGTTTCTAACTCTGGCCCTAAAATCTCTTCACTCAGAGGTGCTGCCAAAAACCCTGCAAACCACGCTGTCTATTTTAGAGGGTTGATACTTCCCCTCAGGGGAGCCAGGCGCAATGTAGTGATTACGGTGCTGGACCAAGAACTGGGAAGCCAGAGTTCAGTCCTCCCTTAGTCACAGCGACTCAGTCTTAATCAGCAGAAGGCTCTGCAATACGTTGGCTGATAAACACTCCCCCCACCAATTGCATCAGGCACCAGTGGGTTTACTCCGTGAGCACAGAACTCTGCAACCAAGTGAGACAAATGCTAGGAACACCACCACCTCCTCCTCTTGGTGCAGATCCACAAAAGTACCCAACCCCAAACTGACTACCGAACCCCTCCCAAACTCACATGTTCCTGTATTTTCAGCTCCTGATATTTGATGAACTTGGAGCCTCTGCTCTGCAGATAGAGGCGGCCGCCAGCTCGGTTGGTCTGGCATTCCCGGCTAGGGCACATCAGCAGAGGCATGAAGCTGGAGGACTGTATCTGAGAAGAAAGCGCAAAGGATGAAAGGAAGCCCGGGCAGGCGAGAGAGCAGAAACCCCAGGGCTCCTGCAAAATAGGCTACTCACCGGCTGGTAGGTCTCGGCACCACACTGATCGCAGCTGTAGGTGGCCACCACCATCCGAGGCTTCACCTCAGAGACGCGGGTGACGATGCCCCGGACGGTCACCAGCTTTCCGATGGCGTCAGCCTTCACCTCCCGGATCACCCGAGCCTTGGTGCTGGAGGGCGCTTTGAAGTACAGCTCACTGTGGAGCAAAGGCAAGAATGAGTCTGGATGGCTCCAGCCAGAAGGGCAGCCGAGGCCGGCCTGGCTCCAGCTCCCCTGCCCTCCACTCCAGCCAGAACTGGCATTCGCCAACCCGGAGAAGCAGGTTGCTCTTCGGGCCGCAGCCAGGCAGCCGAGTCCCCCCCTCCTCCCGCGGGAAGCGCTCACAATCTGCGCAGGAGCTCCGCCGGGAACTGGTTCTGCGGGTCGCGGGGCTGCCCCGGCTCCCGCGCGCGCCCCTCCATCAGCAGCCGGTGCTCGAGGTAGACGTCCAGCGCGTCCCGGGGCGCCACCTGTGGGCGGGGGAGGGGCCCGGTTAGCCGCGGGGGGCGGGGCGATCCCGGCCGCCGCCCCCCGCCCCCGCCGCCCCCCGCCCCTCACCTCGCGCCGGCGGTAGCGCGGCAGCAGCTCCCAGACGGCGTCGGCGAAGACGCGCTCGTAGCGCTTGGCGTTCTCGCAGGCGGCGTCCAGCAGCGCCGGGTCCTCCTCGGCCACGTCGTCCAGGTCCACGTAGAGGGCCGTCTGCTCGCGCTGCGCCAGCCGCTCCTGCGGGGGCCCGGAGGGAGGGAAGGACGGCGTGAGGGGCTGGCGGGCTCGGGGAGATCCTCCCTCCCTCCGTGCACCCGCCCGGCCTCCCTCCCGTGGCTTACCAGCTGCTCCCGGTAGGGGAACGTCTTGCCCGGGCCCTGCCGCCGGAAGCCCTCCAGGAACGCCTGCGCCCTCTCTGCGGGAAGAGGGGAGAGAGGGTCAACAACACCGGGGAAAGGGAAGGGAAGGGGCGAGGGAGGGAGGGAGGAAGGCAGGCCGGCCGGCCGGCCGCCCGTCTCACCACGCTCCTCCGCGTAGTCACGGCCCTTGCCCGCCATCGCGTCGCCCTCGCCGTCCCGCCGCCTCAGAAATGGCGCCAAAGCGGATCGCCCCGCCCCCAGGTCGCCCGGCCAATCACCGCGCCAGCCGCCGCCCGCCCCCCCGCCGATCAGCGCACGCGCCGGAAGAGGGAAGGAGGGAGTCCGCGCATGCGCACTGCCGACAGGCTGCGCCAGCGCTTCCCGGTGTGTCCCGAGCGGCGACGAGATGCTGCCGCAGGTGTTTGTGCTCTCGTCCAAGGGCGACCGGCTCCTCTACAAGGACTGTATCCACCGCCCGGGGAGGGGGGGGGGGAGGGGGCGGGGAGGGGGTCAGCTGCAGCGGGGTGGTCCTTAACTGGCTGCCCCCGGTCCGCGGCGACGGGAGCGCCGACCTGGTGGAGACCTTCGTCAGGAGGATCGCGGCGCTGCCCACCGACCAGGCGCCCGTTTTCATGGTACGTGGCGGGCAGGGCAGGGCAGGGCAGGGGCCGCGTCCCGCCTCCCCGTCTGCGAGCTGTTCTCACAGTCCCCGTGTCACCCGCCCCCCCCGCAGGAGGCCGGCCCGGGGCTCCACTTCGCCCACGTGCGCCACGCCGGGCTCTACTTCGTGGGCACCCTCCTGCCCGGCGGCTCGCCCTTCGTCGCCGTGGAGTTCCTCACCAGGTAGGCGCGCGGGCGGGCAGGCAGGCAGGCAGGAGCCGGCCGAGAGCTCCGGGGGCTGACGCCCTCTGCGCCCCTCGCAGGCTTGTGGCTCTGCTGCGGGACTACTGCGGGCGCCTGGACGAGAACTCCGTCGGCCTGAACTTCGCCCTCATCTCCGAAGTGCTGGACGAGCTGCTGGTGGGTCGCCCGCGGGGGGGGGGGGGGGTCGGGCCACTGCGTTGGCACTGGGCGGCTAACCCTCCCGGCCGCAATTTGCCGTCGGCCCCTTCCAGGATTACGGTTACATCCAAACCACCGCCCCGGACGTCCTGAGAAGCTTCATCCAGATGGACCCGGTGCTCAGCCAGCCCTTCAGCCTCTTTGACCTCAGCACTGTGGGCTTGGTGAGTGGGGCCCGGGGGCCCGGAAGGCTTCTTGCTTGAACCCATTTGATTTGCCCTGGGAGAAACGGCAAATAATCGGGGGGGGGGGGGGCACAGGTCCAGCCTTGGCCTCTGGCTGGCGTGCCCTAGTTTTGCCCCAGCGACCCCTCCCCCATTTGCACACACATCCTGGGAGGTACCTGAAAAAGGTCCCGCCTGATCAGCCGACCGCCTAGGGCACTTGGACTTTCCCACAGAAGGAAGATGGGCTGGTCGTGGTCTGATCGTGCGCTCTTACGGTCCTTCCTTGATCCTCAGCTGTGCAATGTGCTTCCTTAGTAGTTGCGTATAGCCGTGTTTTCCCGTTGTCAGTAAAGAAGCCAAGATTTTCTTTAGTCAAGCCCTTTGAGGTATTATAATAAATTACATTCCTTCTGCCTATTAAGAGTGATTTATATGGTTTTAGATTGCTAGTTGCGTTCGGTGTCTTATAGGTAGAAAGGTGAGGTAAGACTACTTCAGAACACACTGACCTCCAAGTTACCTTCTAGGGTTCCCCGTTCTTCCTCTCCAGCCCATCTCCAAGAGCCTGAGTACGTACAGTACTGTTTTTCCAGTTCATTTCATAGTTACTCTTTAAGGAAACGGGAGATTTGTTTTTCATTCTGTGATAGCAATCAAGGAAAGCGCCATCATAAAGTTGATACGCTTGGCCGTGTCAACTTTAGATATAGCACAAGGAAGATTATTTTACCTGTATTCTGCCCCCATCCTTAATACCTTTTCTCCTGTCCAGTGGCCCCCCTTTTCTACTGTTTTATGTGGTTGCAGTTTGGGGCAGATACGCAGCAGAGCAGAGTGGCCCCCAGCTGTGCAGCTGCTCGCCCAGTCCTGGCGTTGCGGGGGGAGCAGGTAAGCTCTTCTCCGCCCTGGACCTTCCAGCTCCCAGTCTGTAGCCAGTCCCATAAATCCTCCAAGGGTGTTGGCTGAAGGAGGCACTAGTCCATTGTGTGATGGGTTAGGGTGGAAGAGGGCATGAGCTGAGGCCCAGTCTCCAAAGACCCGCAAAAATTACAGGGAGGAATTACATAAACCGTATTTAATTTCAAAACTGTCCCAGTCCTACCAATCTGGGGGCATCTTCACCTCATCTCAGACGTCACACAAATGCCAAATGTGGCCCTTGTCCTAAAAACAGTTCACAGAATCAAAAACTTTTCAGAAAAGAATGGCTCCACCCTGCTCCATCACCAGACCTCTTGAGGAAGAATGGAAAGGGGTTGTGAGCTACACTCTGCAATCAGTTTAGAGCCCACCACGCAAAATCATCTGGCCCGTTATAATATAAACGTGTTCACCCACCGCCGCCTCGAGCAACCATTTGGGTGACGGCTTCACCATTTGCCTCGGCATGGGCGGAGCAACAAGTCCCCTGGAAACGGTGGCGGCATGGCCTCGGGCCCCTACACACAAGAGGGTTGCTGCCCCCTGGTTTAGAGGATGAGATGGTGCCTTTTTTTCACCAGGTTTCACAGCCCAAGGTATTCCTGGATGTGGTAGAACGACTCACAGTTATCATTGCTGCCAACGTGAGTCAGAAAGTACCTGGAGAACCTCGTTTCCTTTAAAATCCAGGGACCTTTTCAGGATGGAGAGGCTGAGGTTTCTCTTTTCCTTTTCCAGGGCACTCCCATGAAAACTGACATCCAAGGGGAAATACGGCTCAAGAGCTTCTTTCCTGGTTGCTCCGGTGGGTGGAGGCTGTCGTATGTATGTGCTGGTTTCTGGGAGACCAGAAACAGGGAAATCAGAGTTACCTTAGGTCCTGTGTTACATATCAGTAAGTGCTGCTGTTAGGTTGTTATCTCCATGTTAGGTCCTGAAGTCATTTTTCTACTGTATTCACCATCCCGTGCCTGGCAATTCATGGGGCAGAACTCCCTCTGGAATTCATTTCAATCCTCCTGTTGATTTTTATATGCTTTGAGAGAGTCCAATTAGATGACTGCTCATTTGGAGATTGACCCTGGCATGGATGTTTGCTTGGGGGCATCTCCTTAGCTGAAGGAAGCACAGGATTGCCAGCTAATTTAGAATTTGCATGTCAGATATCAAAGAGGGTATGTGCAGGAAAAAGACGCCAGGATAATTACAAATAATAAGAGCTTATTAACGACAGTCCAGTACTTTCAGTGACGAGATTTCTTCTGCAACTCCCACAGTAAGCCATAGCATTAGGGAGGAATTTCCATCAATTCTCAAAGGGAGTGCTTTGTTGAAAAGTTGAAAGTTGAAAGTTACACACACGTTGCTTAGTTTAAGCACCAGCAAGGAAGGGTACATATTAATGATTAAGTGTCTAGCAGATATTTGTCTAGCTAAGACAAAAGGGGGAAATAATTATCCACTTGGACTTAGAGCAGGAAGTTTATTATCTCACAGCTTGTGAGAGCAAATAGAAAGAGCAAGTTTGTCTAAGCATCTCTCCCAGGTAATTATAAAACGTGGGTCAATCACAGGACACAGGCAAAGAGGCCTAGATCCGGTTCCTGATCTTTGCTTACATTCTCGAGAAAGAGGAGCGACTTCCTGGGAGGAAAATATTTACCCGCCACCAGTCCCAGCGTTGCCCGGGTTGGGGCCTTGTACAGTCTCTCTAGAAATACCGCGGCGTGAGGGGTTCGGAAGGTGGTTTGCACAGTACCTGGCGGGGCCTAAAGAACACGGTTAGCAGGGAAGAGCAACAGACCTCACTGGGCTGCGGCTTCCCTTGCAGAGATGCGGATTGGCCTCGTGGAGGAGCTCTGCGTCGGCAGGGCTGAGCTTCGAGGTGCGTAGCCCCCTTCACTGTGGCCGAACAGCCGAGACAAACCGGGTGGGATTCTTGCCCCGTCAATGGGGAACCCTAGCCCCAGACGGCCTTCCCAAGGCAGCAGCGCTGAGCAGTGAAACTGGGCTGCCCTGGGAGCCGTTCCCCATTTCCCTCCTGCAGCTGTAATGGTGGCACCGCCTGTTACGCAGCTGCTGGGCTACCGTGCCTGTCCCTATTGGACAGGGGCGTCTGTGGTCATGCGCTGACCGATCGGCCATCTTATCCAAACGGAGCGTGTAAGCCACCGCCTCGATTGCTCTCGTCCCCAGGTTACGGCACGGCTGTCCGCGTGGATGAGTGTTCCTTCCACAGTTCCGTTAAGCTGGATGAATTCGAGTGCAGTCGCATCCTCCGTGTCAGCCCCAGCCAAGGGGAGGTAAAGGCATAGGGACAGAGCTGCGTGGCTGGAGGAGTGGATAATGTGGGATTCCTGATCTGGCTGGGTGAAGATGTCCCCTGGGCATTTTGTCATGTTGTGTCTCGAGGTCAACTAGAGAGATGGGGACACCAATGCCCTTCCAGGTGTCCCTCATCATTAGCCTTGCTGGCTGGAGCAGCCGGCAGTTGTTTGTGGAGTTTCACAAACACCCCCCCCCCCGGGCATTAATCTGTATCGCAGCTCTGTAACGGTCTCATTGTGTATTGGTATTTGGGACCTGAGCCAGGACTGAGTTCCAATCTGCCGCCTGCCTGCCGTCTAGCAGTGCCTAAAAGGTTTGATCTGGGGGGAAAAAGCCAACAGTGGTTTAAAGAATATTGTTTTCATTCAAGGCAACAGTCAAGATCAGTACAGGAGATCGTGGGTGGACCGTTAGCTATAGGCCTGCCTCAGGTATTGGGACCAACATAACCGACAGGACACGTTTTGAGTCCCAAGTTTCTATCCTGGATTAGGGAAAACCCTTAATGCTTGATCGGTCTCCTTGTACAGGAGATCCTTTTTGTCTGCTGGCTTTTAATCTGAAATGCTTCTAGCACAGGTTATTGTCCGAGACAATCAGCTGAAAGATTTGTTCTGATGAGTGCTTAGTAAAATGCAAGTGAAGGGATCCTTATGCCCCATCACTATTGTAAGTTGAGACATCATGGGAACAGAATTTTGAAGTTGGGAGGGACTGTCTTTACACTCTGCAGTGTGTAGGAAAACCAATGAAACCTCTGTAGGTAGACTGTCTCACTCTTGTACAGATCTTCTCATCTAGAGGTTTTCCCGTAAAATATAAATGGTTAAAACTTATGTACAGCATGTTATTTCTGGTCCTAATTTCTGTGACTGGAAAATAATTCTTGACCTTCCTGTAGCTTCTTTTATATACCTATCTCCCCTCTTTTCTAGACTGAATATCCCAACCCTTCAGATTCTCCTCAAGTCCCTGTGTTATCTTTGTTGCCCTCTTCTGAACTGTCTCCAACCTGTCAATATGCTCTGGAAATGGGGTGCTCAGAATCATACATAGTACAGTCAAGTCTCCATATTTGCGGGGGTTTCATGTCGACGCTTCCGGCAAAAATGTGAAATTCCACAAAAATCTGTACTGCCACCCAAATAGGCCTAGATGTTTTCTGTGTATGCCTACAGTTAAGTTAGACAGACGTACACTACAAAAGTCGCAAGCCATCCTACTTGGATGACACTCGCTGCGAGATTGAACACGGGGGCTCCACCATCACTCAGGGTGAATGCAGGAGCAGCAGCCAAACATTTAGGATGATAAATTTTGTGACCACCCTCAGAAAACATGAATCCACGAATGTGAAGACCCGACTGTGCTCCCCCGTGTCAAACAGAGAGAAGTCATGGTTTCACACCTCTACACAGTACTTCTTTTAATGCAGTCAAGGGCTACGATAACCCTTCTAGCAGGCATCTCCCACTGTTGGCTCCTGGTCAGCTCGTCGGCAGCGACACCCATCTCTGGTCTTTCTCTACGTTACTGGTTGTAGTTTTAGTGTTGAAACACCATCTGAGTTGGGCTAGTAAAGTTCAAACGGCAGCCGTTTAAGCACTCTTGGTTTTTATTCCTTGGGCTTTGACTGTTTAAATTACCTTAGGTGGGGGGTTGCCCTTAAAACCTGCTCAGAAAATCTCTTCAGCAAAGCCGCTTTTTTTGGGCAGCTGACTTTGATGCAGTACCAGCTGGCTGACGACATCCCCAAAGCCTTGCCCTTCCACGTGTTCCCGACCATCAAGCACGACTCCTGTGGCCGGTGAGTGGCGGCGCGCTCTGCCTGCAGGGCTTCCCAGAAGGCCGGGCCGGCGTAGGCACATCCCCCTTCCACCTTTTTTCCCTTTGCAGGGTGCAAGTTTATCTCAAGCTTCGCTGTGACTTACTCCCCAAAAGGTAAAAAGCTCTTTATCGTGTTCTAAGCGGGGGAACAGACGTAAGCCTCTTTCTCTCAGCTTAACGCTCTTAATTTTTGCAGCCACGCTGTCAACATTCACGTCCACCTCCCAGTGCCCAAAGCTACGCTGAGGTGAGTCGGCCATTGGCCTGCTGTCGTGCGAGGAGAGGCCCGGCCCCCACTGGTGCCCAGTCCGCGGACTCAGCTTGGTGTTCTTGGCTTCCCCTCCAGCTTTTCCCAGGAGCTGAGCAGCCCCGAACAGACGGCCATCTTGCAGCCCACCACCAAGTCTGTTGAGTGGATTGTCCCCCGGATCCAAGGAGGCTCCCAACTTTCTGCCACGTTCAAGGTAAAGAGCAATCGGGTTTCAGCAGCATGACGTTGCTCCGTGAGGGAAGCCGGTGCCGCACCCAAGGTCCCGAGGCTTGGTGGGAAAGGATGAGGGACCGGGCACCCCCTCCTCGTCCTGAGACCGCCTGATCTCTCCTTCGGCAGCTGGAGGTTCCGGGGCTGACCCAGGCAGGGCTGCGTGAGCTTGGCCCCGTCAACCTATCTTTTGAGATGCCGGCCCACACCTGTTCTGGGCTACAGATCCGCTTCCTGCGTTTCACAGGACCACAGCCTGCTCTTCCTCACCGCTGGGTGAGGTACGTGACGCACAGCGAATCCTACGTGGTCCGACTCAATGCAGGATAGGCTACTTCCTTGTTATTGCAAATTAAACAGCTTTATTTTTTAACCAGTGAGCATTAACAGCCAAAGCCATGAAAATGGGTAACTGGGGAACATCTTGCATGACCCCCATTAAACAGTGCAGACCAAGCAAGAAGGCAAATTCTACACAGCAGAAAACATTCCTGAAAAAACTAGGCACACAATGAAGATCCTCGGCAGGGAATCTGCCTCAGACTTCCTTCTGTTGGAACTGGCAGCTCCAGGGTGGGTGTAAGGAAGATCTCTGTGAGATACCACTGCGAAACAGGAACTTCAGTAAACCTGCGGCGGGGGGAAGAGATCAATGGCAGCCTTTGCTCTGCCGCTCAGTTTGATGCTCTGAGGCGGCTTTAGGAACCTTCTTGGCACACAAACTCCCCACTAGCCACGAGGGCTGAAAAGAACGGTTGGCAGAGAAGCCGCCTCTCCACTTCAGAGTACAACCCAAAGCAAAGGGGGGGCTACCTGTTATCGGAAACAACACTGCAGCCAAGGAACACTGGCTTGATCCAGCCCCATCCTCCAATTTTCGGAGAGATGTACACACTTACACACATTTATTTACACCACCCATTCTAAAGCTGCCCGCATTAGCGGCCATCGCCGTATCCTGCGGCAACGGGTTCCACGTGTTGATTATCCCGCGTTTGAAGGCAGGCTGCTTTCTTGCCAGCTTTAAGTCCCTCACCCCTCGGCTGCTCTGGGCGATCCCTACCTGCTTTCTTCAACCTGCTTTTTTACCCAGCTGGGGTCCCCAACGTTGCAGCCTCCCCCCACAGGAACGCCAAGCAAATTACCTCCCCCTCCTCGCTGTTCTCTGGCTCTTCAATCAGGTGCAGCCTGCGAAGACATAAACCAAGGGAGGCTTTCAGGCCACACCGGGGGTTCTTGCCTTTTCTCCACTCACGGTCGCCCCTCCCAGGCCCCATCGTTGTGCACCTCTTGGGGGCAAAAAGCAATGGGACTCCGGGCGCCACAGCCTCTATGGCAAGTCCCTTGCCCACAGAGGCATGCCAATAAGCTCTCTGCCCTTATTTCTCTCCCAGCCACAAGATTCAACCTTTGCTTGTATTGGGAGGAACCTAGGCTGCGCATATGCTCGCCCTCTGAGGGCAAATATTGTGGCTGCCAAAAACAAACAAAATAATGGCCATTTCTGCCTGCTGGGAGAGAAATAAGTGCTAGTGCCTAGGAGATGCCATGGTTGCCAGTTTTACATCCTAAGTGTAAATGTGAATTGGTTAACAGAAGCAGCACAGGTGGTCCTTGCTTAACGACAGTCCGAAGTTAAGACGGCCTCAGAAAAAGTGCTTTCAGGCCTTTACTCTCACGACTGTCGCAAAATGTCACACCATCCCCGCAGTCACGTGATCGCAATTCAGGCACTTCACAGTTACAACCAGTTGCAGTGTCCTGTGGTCGCGATTTGCAGCCTTTTTTGCCGGTTTCCCCATTGGGGAAGCTGGATTCGCTTAACGACAGTCATAAAATTGGTTGTAAAATCGGGTCCGGTCACATGATGACACTTAACAATCACACCGCTTAACAACCAGTTTTCTGGTCCCTATTGTAGTCATTAAGTGAGGACTACCTGTAAACGTAAGTCACGCACATGCCCTTGTTTTGTTAAATTGGAAGTGCAAAAGAGCAAGAATGAACAGCCATCGTCTCCAACCAAAAGGTTCTAACTGCCACTTTCATCGACAAGATCTTGCACACAAAACTAAGTGTGCCAGGCCAACCACCACCAAACCCTTCTGCATTTTTAAATGTTCCCTGAAGTTTCAGCAAACCAGAAGGCAAAAGCAAATGACACCCGAAAACCCTCAAGCCAACCAGTTACTCCTTTTCAAAAGCATTCAGGTCGAAACTCTACAAAAGCAAACCATTGGTATCGATCACTTGGGGGAAATGATATATTGATCATGGCTTCCTGTTTGGGTGGGGGTACATGTACCTTCTAGGTGCTCTTGGGTTCCCGGAAACAGGCCGCACTTTGTTCGCCCGCAAAATTGCTCATTTGCTCAGGTCTGCACCGACACTGGCTGTGTCTCGTGATGCAATCCACAAGCTTCGTATAGATGTTAAGCGGGAGAGGCACCCCACGTAACACGGGCCTAGGGCTGGACCTCTTCCCCCCACCCCCCACTGACTGGCACTGGCCGCGGAGGAAGGAGGGAAACCAGCGGAAGACCGTGCCTCCCAAGCCCTGGAGCTGGTCCAGGAAGATGCTGTGGCCGATGGCATCAAAAGCCACCAAGAGAACCAGGAGGGCATGCTGAGCCCTCTAGAGGTCATCCATGAGTGTCGCCAACGCCATCTCAGTTCTGCATCCAGCCTGAATGTTCTTTTAAACTGAAACCAGCTGATTTGAGAAGCCAGGGTGGAACAGTTAGAGCAGAGCTTTCCAAACTTTTCGTGTTGGTGACTTTTTAGACATGCATCATTTCGCAACAGACTCTTACAGCAAGGCACAAGGCAGGCACCAGGGCCTGCGCGGAATCCTGGCAGGGCTCGGAGGCAGCAGCAGCCACGACACATCCAGACACTGCAGCCGACACACTAACTTGTCGCGACACACAGTTTGGAAAGCTCTGAGTTAGAGGAATGCCTCCACCTGCCCCTTCACAGAGAATAAAACAGATAAAACAGGACTGGAACTATAGAGACACCTACGAGCCCCTCGAGCAGCCACCCCTCTTGCAGAAACCCCCAGCTCGGAACTAGTGGTCCCTTCAGCACTTTCCCTCTGCAGATCTCTCCTCCAGTTCCCAGAATAGTTCCCACAGTGCTCCTTAAAAGCTTGCTGCTTCACTCCAGAACTACCCCCGTCAGCAGCATGGATGTGGCTGGCCCCTCCTGTCCTGACTCAGGCAGGACAATTCAGAGGCGACTGGTCTCCAATTGTATCATCTAAACAGAACACAGCATTCAAAGTATTTTCTACCTGGAACAACCACAAAACGAAACAGCTCCTTTGGCCTACACAGTTTTTATTTTATTTTTTATTTATTGGATTTATCACCGCCCAACTCCCCCAAGGGAGTTCTGTGCTCAAGACGGTTTTCCCTGGAGCACTTTGCAGCACTTCCGTGCTGGGCCAGGCATCCTTACCATGCCAGCCAGCTCTCTGCCCAGGTAGGGTCACCACAGCCTCCCCATCTGCTGGAAACCCAGCTGTAGTTTCTCACAGAGGCAATTCAAGCCCTGAGGCGGGGTACAAGGAGTCACTCTAGTCTTGCAACCCACTGAGATCTCACCTGTGCACAAACTCCGATTCGCTGCCTGAATTCTCCTCTCCCTGCAGAGGCCCAGCCAGCCTGTGCTTTGCTCTCAGGGTGGTGGAAGTCAGCAGTGGTGTCTGCAGGCGGCTGCTGGAGGCGAGGCTGGCGCTGCCACTGTGCTCAGAGGATTCTGGCAAAACAGAACACCAGAGGGACTGGTTTCCATCCTCAACTCTACAGAAGCACGGCCAGTTCTCTTCCAGCCCCACAAGAGTCCCTCCCTTGCAGAGTTCCCACTCGCCACCTCGAACCCCTCTACCCACAATTCCGTGGGCCCCGCACCCACCATTCAGACGTTTCTTCTTGGCAGCAGAGTCCGGTTGGAGGGCTGCCTCTCCCCGAGGGCTCAGGGAATGCTGGTAGACTAGGAGCGAGGACCAACAGGGCTCGCCTTCGTACTCTGAGAAATGAGGCTGACACATCTTCTTCAAGTAGGCGAGGCTGTGTGCAGGAAGAACACACCAGGTGTTTTCAGCTGGAAAGATGCTTGCTTTCCAGCAGGTCCCCCACCAATATACTCACAGCAGAGCCTTATCAGGAGGCAACAGCCTTGGGGAAAATTCACTTAGCAGTTCCAAGAAGGGCAGGTTGATGAGACCCAGCTTGGTGTTTGGGGATGCTGGCTCCTCGAAGGCAAACTTTATACCATCCCTAGAATAAAGCGACAGGCGCTGTGGCGATGGTTCAGTCACCTCCAACCCTCCCCTCCCCGTCACGTCTGGGAGTCCCCCCCCCCCCAAACCGAGCTGGCCTTCCAACAGGCCTCCAGCCCAAGCCCTTTCCCCGGCGACCTCCAGGGCATCCTCACTTGTGCAAAGCAACGAGGGCTGGGCGGTTCTGCAGCGGGTGCAGCCCAAACAACAAGGAGAACCGCCGTGCCAAGTCTCGGATCTCCAGGAACGCAGCCGAGTCTGTGCCTCCGGGTCCCCGTTCCAAGAACAGCTGGGTCAGCAGCTGGGGGCAGAGAGAGACCTTGCCAGCCACCAGCTGTGCCACTGCCCCATTCTCCAACCGCTCCACCGCAGCGGTTCCCGCTACCTGCTGCAGGCTGAGTAGCAGTGTGCGAGCCCATTCAATTCGGTCAATCTGGCGGGTCTGATTCAGGGTTTCCTTGATGATGTCCCCATAGTCATTGTAGAACTGGTGGGGAAAATGGAATACCGGATTCTTTTGTTATGTTTTATTAATTACATAAAACCGCAAAAAAGCAAAAACAAAGTAGAGAGAAAGGAATACACATATGTATGTAAAATAAGTTTTACGCTAAAACAAGAGTAACTATTTTCTGTGTAGTTACATGGGCTGCTTCTATTGCCCCCCCTCTATGGAATGGTGCTTTTAATACAGATAGATATAGATACTAACACTTTTTAAACAGTTCATAGGATCTGAAAGCATCTTCTGTCAACAATGTAATATTCTAATCTCAGACTAGGGTGCCAAAACCCAAATCTCTCCCCGTCACCATTTGCAAAGTCATTCAACTATGGTAAACACAGGGACCAGGCTTACCTGAGGGACCGTCTCATCCCTGTCACATCGGCCCGTCCCACCCGGTCCTGCAGAGAGGGCATGCCAGGAGCCCCGTCTGTAAGAGAGTTCCATCTGATGGGGTCCAGGAGGTGTGCCTTCTCTGCAGTAGCCCCCGCCCTTTGGAGTATTCTTCCCCCTGAAATAAGATCGGCCCTCTCTCTCCTGGACTTTAGAAAAAATCTAAAGACCTGGTTTTGCCATCACGCTTGGGGAGGGGAGGGAAATAGCCAGTATTGGGGTGGGCTGATCGCGTAGATCTACTTTGACCGACCTTCCAACCTTGAGATAGTAAGAACGGCCATTATTAGGATCAAATTGTATTAGATATTTTATTGAATTTTGGTAGTATTTATGTTTTTATTGATTTTAAACTTATGCTGTGAGCCGCCCAGGGTCCCTCCTTGCGGGGGAGATGGGCGGGATATAAATATATTTATAAATAAATAAAATAAAATAAAATACATTTGTCTTACAGCCTTCTCTTACTCTGCAGAAGCAGTTAACCACCCAATTACCTACAATAAGCAGTCAGAAGCTATTCAGATGACCACAGTTCAGCATGTACTTCCTCTGGTCCACCCTTCAGTTTTCATACTCCTGTGTCTGTTCACTTGCTAGAAAATAGTGCAGATACTGCCTCCCCTCTCCTAAAGTGGACTGCAACTGCAGTTTTTTAATCACTGTAAAATTACTATGGCATGTAGATCCATGTGGCAATTATGCGACCCGAGGTATTCTTCCCCAAGCACAGGGTTAGGGTCAGAAGCAAAACTATCTATCTGGCTTAAGAAGGCAATACAGAAAAGAAATGTATGCCTTCAAGTCAGTCTTGATTCCTGGCAAGTCCCTAGTTTTCTTGGCCACCTTTTTGGAACTGGTTTGCCACTGCCTTCTTCCTAGGGCTGAGAGACAGTGACTGGCCCAAAACCACCCAACTCGCTTTGTGCCTAAGCAGTATGACAACTCACTGTCTTCCAGTTTCTAGCCTGGTGCCTTTAACCACTATATCAAACTGGTTCTCCTTGAGAATGCAGTGTGGCATATACGGGTAGTCCTCATTTAGCAACCACAATTGGGACCGGCAACTCCATCACTAAGCGAAGCGGTCGCTAGGTGGGAAATTACATGACCGCAACTGCTTTCCAGCTCAAAACTGACAAGGCTAATCAGTTTCACCCCTTCAGCTTTTGTTTGCCTCCAAACCACTCCCCCACCCTTTGGAACGTTCACCCCAGTGCTGGGATAATTAACAAGAAGGGAATTAACGCTTCTATTTACATTCATTAGAGAGGAAGGGATTACAAGAGAGTAAGCAGGCACACAATGGGGAATACACATAGAAAGCAATGCGCTGGCGCCGGCAGCCATGAGCGCCCTACGCAACGCGCAGTGTATTTATTTATTTATTTATCTATCAACCAATCAATCATATTTATATCCCGCCCATCTCCCCCACAAGGAGGGACCCTGGGTGGTATTCTCCACTGTGTGCCTTACTCTCTTGTAATCCCTTCCTCTCCAATCTCTGCTGTGAGGTGGGAGAGGGATTAAAAAACAGGTCAGGCACAGGAGAGATTGCCTACAGAAATTGCTTGTTTTTCTTCCCGCCGCCCTGCCAAGTGGCGATGCAGAACCTTACATTTCTTGCCATGAACTGCGCTCTCTTGGACAGTGCCCAATGTTCAAGTCTTATCAATATACTTCAGCGCATCTTCAGAGGTGCTAATACCACCACCACCACCACCCCACCAGCTTTGTATCATCTGCAAATTTTATCAGTATCCATTTTATGCCCTCATCTAAGGCAGGGAGTTTCAGAAAAACATCTATTTCTGTTTTATTGACTATTCTAAAGCCTTTGACTGTGTGGATCATAACAAACTGTGGCAAGTTCTTGGTGGTATGGGGATACCAAGTCATCTTGTCTGCCTCCTGAGGAATCTGTATAACGACCAAGCAGCAACGGTAAGAACAGAGCACGGAACAACGGACTGGTTTAAGATTGGGAAAGGAGTACGGCAGGGCTGTATACTCTCACCCTACCTATTCAACTTGTACGCAGAACACATCATGTGATGTGCTGGGCTTGAGGAATCCAAGGCTGGAGTTAAAATTGCTGGAAGAAACATTAACAATCTCAGATATGCAGATGATACCACTTTGATGGCTGAAAGTGAGGAGCTGAGGAGCCTTATGACGAAGGTGAAAGAAGAAAGTGCAAGAGCTGGGTTGCAGTTAAACCTCAAGAAAACCAAGATTATGGCAACCAGCTTGATTGATATCTCACAAATAGAGGGAGAAAAAGTGGAGGCAGTGACAGACCTTGTATTTCTAGGCGCAAAGATTACTGCAGACGCTGACTGCAGCCAGGAAATCAGAAGACGTCTACTTCTTGAGAGGAGAGCAATGGCAAATCTTGATAAAATAGTTAAGAGCAGAGACATCACACTGACAACAAAGGTCCGCATAGTTAAAGCAATGGTATTCCCTGTAGTAACCTATGGCTGCAAGAGCTGGACCATAAGTAGATAGATGGCTGCCGAGATAAGAAAAGTGGTCGACATTTTCTAGTGACACACCTTTAAGCTGGTTTGATGGCGCTGCAGAGGGATTGGTTCGAAATTGCTGGTAAAGCACTTTGGTTTTTTTAATGTTAATCAAGAGGCCGAGATTTTCATATGATTCTGCAAAGATGTTTAGGATAGTTTGAAGATCTTCCTCGGAGTGTGCACAGACTACGTTATCATCAGCATATTGAAGTTCTATAACAGAAATTGTAATTACCTTATTTTTTGCTTTCAGCAACACCACAGTTACGGATCCACTGTTAAAATTTTACCTTTGGAAGACAATCTTACTCGGCTACGAGTGATCACCAATGATGGAGGAAAATTCTGAGAGTGCCTTGGACTGCAAGAAGATCAAACCAGTCCATACTCCAGGAAATAAAGCCAGACTGCTCACTTGAGGGAATGATATTAAAGGCAAAATTGAAGTACTTTGGCCACATCATGAGAAGACAGGATACCCTGGAGAAGATGCTGATGCTGGGGAAAGTGGAAGGCAAAAGGAAGAGGGGCCGACCAAGGGCAAGATGGATGGACGATATTCTGGAGGTGACGGACTCAACCATGGGGGAGCTGGGGATGGTGACGGCCGACAGGAAGCTCTGGCGTGGGCTGGTCCATGAAGTCACGAAGAGTCGGAAACGACTGAACGAATAAACAAGTCATTTATAAAAATGCTGAGAAGCACTGGGCCCAGGACAGAACCTTGAAGTATCCAACTGCATTGTATTGTCGAAGGCTTTCACGGCCAGAATTCAATGGCTGTTGTGGGTCTTCCGGGCTGTGTGGCCATGTTCTGGAAGTTGTGGTTCCTAACGTTTCGCCAGCATCTGTGGCCAGCATCTTCAGAGGGCAGGAGCACAGATAGAAACAAAATCTCTGTGCCCAGGTAGAGTGGCAATGTTCTATTTATAGAGCTAAATTATAGGAGATTAGGTGGCTTTTTTTGTTGTGTTGAACAACAAAACTCGTTAACATTTCAACACAACAAAAAACCCCACCTAATCTCCTATA
This sequence comes from Charina bottae, assembly GCA_023362775.1. Taxonomy (NCBI): domain Eukaryota; kingdom Metazoa; phylum Chordata; class Lepidosauria; order Squamata; family Charinaidae; genus Charina; species Charina bottae. The sequence continues at coordinate 2,226,247 of JALMGJ010000034.1, forward strand.
ATTTAGCTCTATAAATAGAACATTGCCACTCTACCTGGGCACAGAGATTTTGTTTCTATCTGTGCTCCTGCCCTCTGAAGATGCTGGCCACAGATGCTGGCGAAACGTTAGGAACCACAACTTCCAGAACACGGCCACACAGCCCGGAAGACCCACAACACTATCCAACTGCATGTCTGTATGTAGACATAGATCCATTAAAAGCCACACGTTGTGCTGGATACAGTTGTTCAGCTGAGAATCCATCTGTTAGTGGGACCATCCATCCCACATTTTTCCATTTTATCTAGAAAGCAGTTACACTCAACTTTCTTTAATGCCTTACTGAAGTCTAATTACGCTACATCCATAACATTCCAAGTCTACTAATCCAGTCAATTTGTCAAAAAAAACAAAACAGTATGTCTGATGTGGAGTTTAAAAGTTAAAATTCTTTAAAAGTAGGCTTTCTTAATTAAGGCTTTGATTTTTATCTTTAAATGATGTTTCCTGGGTCAACAGAAAATTGCATACAGTTAAGGCAGTTGCTGGGATTCAGGATGCCCTTTGATACTGTAATTCAGTTTACAGCAGGGTTTCCCAAACTGTGAGGTGTGCTTCCCTTGGGGAGGTGCAGACAGAGTCCAGGGGAGGTGTGAAGAACCTTTTAGTTACACTGTTACAATAAATCCACCTTTACCAAAGTTTCATTGTATTGTTTTCATTGTTCATTTATGTTCACTTTGGTGTTTTGATTTTTAGGGGAGGTGTGTACATTAAGATTACACTAAAGGGAAGTGTGATGGCAAAAAGTTTAGGAACCCCTGGTTTAAAGTGATCCTGAGAAACGAGGCAGGAGGCAAACAATAAGGGACAGACTTGCATTCTGGTGAAAAGTTTGGGAAAGGGTCACCTTGTCATAAAATAGAAAGAAATGTCGATCAGGGTTGACCAGATCAAAGCACCAGCCTCAAGGGTAGGTCTGGCTGACTACCTTATTGCCAAGAGATGGGGCTTTTCCTGTCTATGCAAGGTAATTATTTGTGACTGTTGATGCACTTTTCTATCTCCTATATTATTCTTTGCAATTCAATTATCTCCAAATATTCACTGCTCTCGGTTTGGCTGGGAACCCAGTGATCATTGTTATAGGATATTTTAATAAAGAACTCCAGCAAAGGAGATCGTGACCTTGTCGTGGTGCTGGAGCTTGAGCACCTCAATGAAACCATGAGCTAAACCGTGACCAAGACAGGAAGGTCATGGCAGAGAGGTCAGACTAAATACGATCCCTGGGGAAGCTAACGGCAACCCACCCCAGTATTCTTGCCGTGAAAACTAAATGGATCAGTACAACCAGAGATATGTCGGTATACCATCGGAAGATGGGACTCCCAGGTCGGAAGATGGTCAAAATGCTACTGGGGAGGAACAGAGGATAAGTTCAACTAGCCCCAGATATGATTGACGCAGTTAGCTCAAAGCCGAAAGGACGACTAGCGGCCGACGGTGCTGGTGGTGAACGACGAATCCGATGTTCTAAAGATCAACACACCATAGGAACCTGGAATGTAAGATCTATGAGCCAGGGCAAATTGGATGTGGTTATTGGTGAGATGTCAAGATTAAATATAGACATTTTGGGTGTCAGTGAACTGAAATGGACTGGAATGGGCCACTTCACATCAGATGACCACCAGATCTACTACTGTGGACAAGAGGACCACAGAAGAAATGGAGTAGCCTTCATAATTAATAATAAAGTGGCAAAAGCAGTGCTTGGATACAATCCAAAAAATGATAGAATGATCTCAATTCGAATTCAGGGTAAGCCATTTAACATCACAGTGATCCAAATATACGCCCCAACCACAGATGCTGAAGAAGCAGATCAGTTCTATGAGTATCTGCAGCACCTACTGGATAATACACCAAAAAGAGATGTTATTTTCATTACAGGAGACTGGAATGCTAAGGTGGGTAGTCAAACGACACCTGGAATTACAGGCAAGCATGGTCTGGGAGAACAAAATGAAGCGGGACGTAGGCTGATAGAATTTTGCCAAGGAAATTCACTGTGCATAACAAACACTCTCTTCCAGAAACCTAAAAGACGACTTTATACATGGACTTAACCAGATGGTCGACACCGAAATCAGATTGAATACATCCTTTGCAGCCAAAGGTGGCGGACATCTATTTTTGTTGTTTATTCGTTCAGTCGCTTCCGACTCTTTGTGACTTCATGGACCAGCCCACGCCAGAGCTTCCTGTCGGCCGTCACCATCCCCAACTCCCCCATGGTTGAGTCCGTCACCTCCAGAATATCGTCCATCCATCTTGCCCTTGGTCGGCCCCTCTTCCTTTTGCCTTCCACTTTCCCCAGCATCAGCATCTTCTCCAGGGTATCCTGTCTTCTCATGATGTGGCCAAAGTACTTCAGTTTTGCCTTTAATATCATTCCCTCAAGTGAGCAGTCTGGCTTTATTTCCTGGAGTATGGACTGGTTTGATCTTCTTGCAGTCCAAGGCACTCTCAGAATTTTCCTCCAACACCACAGTTCAAAAGCATCTATCTTCCTTTGCTCAGCCTTCCTTATGGTCGCAGTCATAGGTTACTACGTTTTCTCCCTCTATTTGCCAGTTATCATTCAAGGTGGTTGCCATAATCTTGGTTTTTTTGAGGTTGAACTGCAACCCAGCTTTTGCACTTTCTTCTTTCACCTTCATCATAAGGCTCCTCAGCTCCTCCTCGCTTTCAGCCATCAAAGTGGTATCATCTGCATATTTGAGATTGTTAATGTTTCTTCCAGCGATTTTAACTCCAGCCTTGGATTCATCAAGCCCAGCACGTCACATGATGTGTTCTGTGTACAGGTTGAATAGGTAGGGTGAGAGTATACAACCCTGCCGTACTCCTTTCCCAATCTTAAACCAGTCTGTTGTTCCGTGATCTGTTCTTACCGTTGCTACTTGGTCGTTGTACAGATTCCTCAGGAGGCAGACAATATGATTTGGTATCCCCATACCACCAAGAACTTGCCACAGTTTGTTACGATCCACACAGTCAAAGGCTTTAGAATAGTCAATAAAACAGAAATAGATGTTTTTCTGAAACTCCCTGGCTTTCTCCATTATCTAGCGGATATTGGCAATTTGGTCTCTAGTTCCTCTGCCTTTTCTAAACCCAGCTTGTACTTCTGGCAATTCTCGCTCCATGAATTGCTGGAGTCTACCTTGCAAGATCTTGAGCATTACCTTACTGGCATGTGAAATAAGTGCCACTGTTCGATAGTTTGAACATTCTTTAGTGCTTCCCTTTTTTGGTATGGGGATATAAGCTGATTTTTTCCAATCTGATGGCCATTCTTGTGTTTTCCAAATTTGCTGGCATATGGCATGCATCACCTTGACAGCATCATCTTGCAAGATTTTAAACAGTTCAGCTGGGATACCGTCGTCTCCTGCTGCCTTGTTATTAGCAAGGATGTCAGATGACCCTGCCAGGATTCCACGCAGGTCCCAGTGCCTCCCTTGTGCCTTGCTGCCTCCAAACCTGCCCCGCCAGGATTCCACGCAGGTCCCAGTGCCTCCCTTGTGCCTTGCTGCCTCCAAACCTGCCCCACCAGGATTCCACGCAGGTCCCAGTGCCTCCCTTGTGCCTTGCTGCCTCCAAACCTGCCCCGCCAGGATTCCACACAGGTCCTAGTGCCTCCCTTGTGCCTTGCTGCCTCCAAACCTGCCCTGCCAGGATTCCACGCAGGTCCTAGTGCCTGCCTTGTGCCTTGCTGCCTCCAAACCTGCCCTGCCAGGATTCCACGCAGGTCCTAGTGCCTGCCTTGTGCCTTGCTGCCTCCAAACCTGCCCTGCCAGGATTCCACGCAGGTCCTAGTGCCTGCCTTGTGTCTTGCTGCCTCCAAACCTGCCCTGCCAGGATTCCACGCAGGTCCTAGTGCCTGCCTTGTGCCTTGCTGCCTCCAAACCTGCTGTGATTCCGCGCAGGTCCTAGTGCCTGCCTTGTGCCCTGCTGTAAGAGTGTGTCGCAGAATGATGCATGTCTAAAAAGTGTGTCACCAACATGAAAAGTTTGGAAAGCTCTGCCCTATAGCTTTGTTTTTGAATGAAAGAGGGATGTGACTTGGCTTCTGCTGGGGAAAGATAAGGATTTTTCTTGAAACCCCTCTCACGGGCTGTGAATAGTGTCTGGCAATGAAACGTCTACAAGAAAACAAGGCTCAGAGAGTACCAAGGACTCCACAGTTCAACCCTGAGCTACAAACATTCTCTTCGATTAATAGTGACTTATCCCTGCTCCTCTCCAGCAAAGGAGATTGTTACCTTGTCGTAGTGCTGGAGCTTGAGCACCTCAATGAAACCATGAGCTAAACCATGAAGGGACACCCAAGACGGGAAGGTCGTGGCAGAGAGGTCAGATTAAATACGATCCCTGGGGAAGGTAATGGCAACCCACCCCAGTATTCTTGCCGTGAAAACTAAATGGATCAGTACAACCAGAGATATGTCGGTATACCATCGGAAGATGGGACTCCCAGGTCGGAAGATGGTCAAAATGCTACTGGGGAGGAACAGAGGATACGTTCAACTAGCCCCAGATGTGATGACGCAGCTAGCTCAAAGCCGAAAGGACGACTAGCGGCCGACGGTGCTGGTGGTGAACGACGAATCCGATGTTCTAAAGATCAACACACCATAGGAACCTGGAATGTAAGATCTATGAGCCAGGGCAAATTGGATGTGGTTATTGGTGAGAAGTCAAGATTAAATATAGACATTTTGGGTGTCAGTGAACTGAAATGGACTGGAATGGGCCACTTCACATCAGATGACCATCAGATCTACTACTGTGGACAAGAGGACCACAGAAGAAATGGAGTAGCCTTCATAATTAATAATAAAGTGGCTAAAGCAGTGCTTGGATACAATCCAAAAAACGATAGAATGATCTCAATTTGAATTCAGGGTAAGCCATTTAACATCACAGTGATCCAAATATACGCCCCAACCACAGATGCTGAAGAAGCAGAAGTAGATCAGTTCTATGAGGATCTGCAGCACCTACTGGATAATACGCCAAAAAGAGATGTTATTTCATTACAGGAGACAGGAATGCTAAGGTGGGTAGTCAAGGAAATTTAGAATCAGACTAAAGAGAATAGGGAAGACCCACAGATCAGTTAGATATGAGCTCACTAATATTCCTAAGGAATATGCAGTGGAGGTGAAGAATAGATTTAAGGGACTAGATTTAGTAGATAGGGTCCCAGAAGAACTATGGACAGAAGTTCGCAACATTGTTCAGGAGGCGGCAACAAAAAACGTCGCAAAGAAAAAGAAAACCAAGAAGGCAAGATGGCTGTCTGCTGAAACACTGGAAGTAGCCCAAGAAAGAAGGAAAGCAAAAGGCAACAGTGATAGGGGGAGATATGCCCAATTAAATGCAAAATTCCAGAGGTTAGCCAGAAGAGATAAGGAATTATTTTTAAACAAGCAATGTGCGGAAGTGGAAGAAGACAATAGAATAGGAAGGACAAGAGACCTCTTCCAGAAAATTAGAAACATCGAGAGGTAAATTCCAGGCAAAAATGGGTATGATCAAAAACAAAGATGGTAAGGACCTAACAGAAGCAGAAGAGATCAAGAAAAGGTGGCAAGAATATACGGAAGATCTGTATAGGAAGGATAATAATATTGGAGATAGCTTTGACGGTGTGGTCAGTGAGTTAGAGCCAGACATCCTGAAGAGTGAGGTTGAATGGGCCTTAAGAAGCATTGCTAATAACAAGGCAGCAGGAGACGATGGTATCCCAGCTGAACTGTTTAAAATCTTGCAAGATGATGCTGTCAAGGTGATGCATGCCATATGCCAGCAAATTTGGAAAACACAAGAATGGCCATCAGATTGGAAAAAATCAACTTATATCCCCATACCAAAAAAGGGAAGCACTAAAGAATGTTCAAACTATCGAACAGTGGCACTTATTTCACATGCCAGTAAGGTAATGCTCAAGATCTTGCAAGGTAGACTCCAGCAATTCATGGAGCGAGAATTGCCAGATGTACAAGCTGGGTTTAGAAAAGGCAGAGGAACTAGAGACCAAATTGCCAATATCTGCTGGATAATGGAGAAAGCCAGGGAATTTCAGAAAAACATCTATTTCTGTTTTATTGACTATTCTAAAGCCTTTGACTGTGTGGATCGTAACAAATTGTGGCAAGTTCTTGGTGGTATGGGGATACCAAGTCATCTTGTCTGCCTCCTAAGGAATCTGTATAACGACCAAGTAGCAACGGTAAGAACAGAGCACGGAACAATGGACTGGTTTAAGATTGGGAAAGGAGTACGTCAGGGTTGTATACTCTCACCCTACCTATTCAACCTGTACGCAGAACACATCATGCGACATGCTGGGCTTGAGGAATCCAAGGCTGGAGTTAAAATCGCTGGAAGAAACATTAACAATCTCAGATATGCAGATGATACCACTTTGATGGCTGAAAGCGAGGAGGAGTTGAGGAGCCTTATGACGAAGGTGAAAGAAGAAAGTGCAAAAGCTGGGTTGCAGTTAAACCTCAAAAAAACCAAGATTATGGCAACCAGCTTGATTGATAACTGGCAAATAGAGGGAGAAAAAGTGGAGGCACTGACAGACTTTGTATTTCTAGGCGCAAAGATTACTGCAGACGCTGACTGCAGCCAGGAAATCAGAAGACGTCTACTTCTTGGGAGGAGAGCAATGACAAATTTTGATAAAATAGTTAAGAGCAGAGACATCACACTAACAAAGGTCCGCATAGTTAAAGCAATGGTATTCCCTGTAGTAACCTATGGCTGCGAAAGCTGGACCATAAGGAAGGCTGAACGAAGGAAGGTAGATGCTTTTGAACTGTGGTGTTGGAGGAAAATTCTTCTGTTCTTGGTATGCTTCTAGATAAAGGTCTCTTTTCCTTTCCAGATTTAGTTAAGACCACCAGCTAACTTTAGGAAGATGTCTTCCATTCTTCCCGATCTTTGTGAGGTGTGGCTCAACTCTTGCCCGAAGCCATCCTTCCTATAAGTGTAAGTATGGATAAATATGATAGGTACTGTGTTCCAAATGATCTCAATTCGAATTCAGGGTAAGCCATTTAACATCACAGTGATCCAAATATATGCCCCAACCACAGATGCTGAAGAAGCAGAAGTAGATCAGTTCTATGAGGATCTGCAGCACCTACTAGATAATACACCAAAAAGAGATGTTATTTTCATTACAGGAGACTGGAATGCTAAGGTGGGTAGTCAAACAACACCTGGAATTACAGGCAAGCATGGTCTGGGAGAACAAAATGAAGCAGGACATAGGCTGATAGAATTTTGCCAAGACAACTCACTGTGCATAACAAACACTCTCTTCCAACAACCTAAAAGACGACTTTATACATGGACTTCACCAGATGGTCGACACCGAAATCAGATTGACTACATCCTTTGCAGCCAAAGGTGGCGGACCTCTATACAGTCGGTAAAAACAAGACCTGGAGCTGACTGTAGTTCAGATCACGAACTTCTTATTGCAAAATTTAGAATCAGACTAAAGAGAATAGGGAAGACCCACAGATCAGTTAGATATGAGCTTACTAATATTCCTAAGGAATATGCAGTGGAGGTGAAGAATAGATTTAAGGGACTAGATTTAGTAGATAGGGTCCCAGAAGAACTATGGACAGAAGTTCGCAACATTGTTCAGGAGGCGGCAACAAAAAACGTCGCAAAGAAAAAGAAAACCAAGAAGGCAAGATGGCTGTCTGCTGAAACACTGGAAGTAGCCCAAGAAAGAAGGAAAGCAAAAGGCAACAGTGATAGGGGGAGATATGCCCAATTAAATGCAAAATTCCAGAGGTTAGCCAGAAGAGATAAGGAATTATTTTTAAACAAGCAATGTGCGGAAGTGGAAGAAGACAATAGAATAGGAAGGACAAGAGACCTCTTCCAGAAAATTAGAAACATCGAGAGGTAAATTCCAGGCAAAAATGGGTATGATCAAAAACAAAGATGGTAAGGACCTAACAGAAGCAGAAGAGATCAAGAAAAGGTGGCAAGAATATACGGAAGATCTGTATAGGAAGGATAATAATATTGGAGATAGCTTTGACGGTGTGGTCAGTGAGTTAGAGCCAGACATCCTGAAGAGTGAGGTTGAATGGGCCTTAAGAAGCATTGCTAATAACAAGGCAGCAGGAGACGATGGTATCCCAGCTGAACTGTTTAAAATCTTGCAAGATGATGCTGTCAAGGTGATGCATGCCATATGCCAGCAAATTTGGAAAACACAAGAATGGCCATCAGATTGGAAAAAATCAACTTATATCCCCATACCAAAAAAGGGAAGCACTAAAGAATGTTCAAACTATCGAACAGTGGCACTTATTTCACATGCCAGTAAGGTAATGCTCAAGATCTTGCAAGGTAGACTCCAGCAATTCATGGAGCGAGAATTGCCAGATGTACAAGCTGGGTTTAGAAAAGGCAGAGGAACTAGAGACCAAATTGCCAATATCCGCTGGATAATGGAGAAAGCCAGGGAATTTCAGAAAAACATCTATTTCTGTTTTATTGACTATTCTAAAGCCTTTGACTGTGTGGATCGTAACAAATTGTGGCAAGTTCTTGGTGGTATGGGGATACCAAGTCATCTTGTCTGCCTCCTAAGGAATCTGTATAACGACCAAGTAGCAACGGTAAGAACAGAGCACGGAACAATGGACTGGTTTAAGATTGGGAAAGGAGTACAGCAGGGTTGTATACTCTCACCCTACCTATTCAACCTGTACGCAGAACACATCATGCGACATGCTGGGCTTGAGGAATCCAAGGCTGGAGTTAAAATCGCTGGAAGAAACATTAACAATCTCAGATATGCAGATGATACCACTTTGATGGCTGAAAGCGAGGAGGAGTTGAGGAGCCTTATGACGAAGGTGAAAGAAGAAAGTGCAAAAGCTGGGTTGCAGTTAAACCTCAAAAAAACCAAGATTATGGCAACGAGCTTGATTGATGACTGGCAAATAGAGGGAGAAAAAGTGGAGGCACTGACAGACTTTGTATTTCTAGGCGCAAAGATTACTGCAGATGCTGACTGCAGCCAGGAAATCAGAAGACGTCTACTTCTTGGGAGGAGAGCAATGGCAAATCTTGATAAAATAGTTAAGAGCAGAGACATCACACTGACAACAAAGGTCCGCATAGTTAAAGCAATGGTATTCCCTGTAGTAACCTATGGCTGCGAGAGCTGGACCATAAGGAAGGCTGAGCGAAGGAAGATAGATGCTTTTGAACTGTGGTGTTGGAGGAAAATTCTGAGAGTGCCTTGGACTGCAAGAAGATCAAACCAGTCCATACTCCAGGAAATCAAGCCAGACTGCTCACTTGAGGGAATGATATTAAAGGCAAAACTGAAGTACTTTGGCCACATAATGAGAAGACAGGATACCCTGGAGAAGAAGCTGATGCTAGGGAAGGTGGAAGGCAAAAGGAAGAGGGGCCGACCAAGGGCAAGATGGATGGATGATATTCTGGAGGCGACGGACTCGACCGTGGGGGAGCTGGGGATGGTGACGGCCGACAGGACGCTCTGGCGTGGGCTGGTCCATGAAGTCAAGAAGAGTCTGAAGTGACTGAACGAATAAACAACAACTGTGTTCCAATCTTTCCTGCCTTCCTGCTTAACTCCTTCTAGTCTCAATAGTTTTTCAAGGCTCTTCCTGGCGGCGTCTTCTGTTCCAACATGAAAGAGAAGACGGAAACAGTCGTCAATAAGTTTGATTAGCTAGGTCTCTGAATCATGTCCTGGATCTTTGTTTGAGACAACCCACTTCCCTTGATGTCATGTCATGTCATGTCTGGTCTGCAGATTGCTGAGTCTATTCCTCTCAGCAGTGAGTCACCCATCATCACCATACCCCTTTCTTCTTTGGAACAGCTGCTGGATTCCTCACCTTGGTGGATGTCCAAGCTTATCACCTTCCCATCCCTGGAATGCTGGGAGAAAACTTCCTCAGAAATCTAGTCTCCCTCAATGGGGAGGAATTGAAATTGATTGCATGGCTCCTGTCACAGGGACCATCTCCCGACTCTCTTGATCCTCTGTGTCATGTTCTCTTAGCCTTCTTCCTCCGGGGCTCCTATTTTCTTTGTGGTGGTCTTTTCCTTCCTGTGCTGTTTTTGGAATTATCCTTTTGCCTTGTTCAGGAACTCATCTTTCCTGATGAGTGCGGTGTGACCTTTCTACTTTCTCCTGCAGCAATATAACAATTTTTACCTGGTGCAGGTATAACTGAAGTCCTCCTGAAGCAGGAACAAAAACACGGCACGTACCTTAGATGTCGCCATGGTACTTGCCTCCTTGTCCATGTCTATAAGTCTCCCCAAAGATTCTACAGCTCCAAATGATGTTGGAGTAAATTAGATTTAGTGGATTTCCTTTCCTTTTCCCATATTTTCCATCTTCAATTTCTTTTGCTCAACATCACTTATTCTTTTCTTTGAACTCTGCATTACATTGCTTACCCCAAAGCAAATATTTGATGAGTAGGTAGGTAGGTATGCTAAATGACTGTAACTGTGCCTTATAACATTGGTCTTGCAACCAAGGGGAGAAGCAATCCTAGATTTAATCCTAAATCATGGTCATTATCTGGTGTGAGACATAAGTCTTAGAGAACTGGTAGGAATCTGTAATCACCTTGCTATTACGTTTACCATTCACACAAACGGGAAATGGTCAGCTGGGTCCAACACAATCTTATTTGACTTCAACAGAAGAATTTATCAAAAGTAAGAAGACTGGTGAAAAAAAGACTGAAAGAAAAAGTCAAAAGGCTAGATCTATATAATGCCTGGAGGTTATTCAAAATATTATTAGGACACTGCAATAAATCCCTCATTCTCCAGCTTTCAAAGGAAGCCAAAGCTGTGGCATGTATCAAACAGTCACCTTTACTGCAGATACAACTGGCCCTTCGTCACTCTACAGAGTCTAACAATCTTGCTGTTTCTATAGGTATACGCTAAGGTTTTAAATCCTGTGCTTGTCTCCTGCCTTTAGATCCAAGCTACTCTCTTCTCAGGATTTTCTGTACAGCCACTAGCCAAGCGTGTACAAAGGGGCCCTCTTCCCATCTTGCCCATTTCCTCCCCAACAACCGAGATTTAACTGGAAAGTATTCTACGAAGTAAGGTAAGGAAACGGCCAAGCTGAAGAAGAGGCCATCATGGCTTTCAAGTGGTGTCCATGAAGCTGTAAAAGTGGAGGAGGATTCCTGCAGGAAATGGAAATAAGAACAAAAATGACCTTGCTGATTTTCCTTCAGAATGGCTTGTTCCTCTCTGTGTTATTTTTACTTACTATTTCTATCAATTTACCTGGAACAGATAAAAAGATGTATAATTTCCTGTATTTCCCTTAGGGCAACTAAGTTTTCCTCTGAGGACATTCTCAAATGGAGCCTGCAACTGGGGCAGCCAACATTACTCTCTGTTTCTCATAGTATGGCTCATGATGTGGGATTAATTCCCACATTAATCACATGCTTGGGGTTGCTGTTCTATCAAAACTAGAATAGCCACAAAGAGACAAGGAAGAGTAGAAAAGCTTTAAAAAAAGGAAAAAGTGGGGGAAAAGAGAGTGTCCTTTTCAAAAGAATTTATAAGGCACAATGTCCATGCCAAAAAATCTGTCCTAAGCAAAAGGCAAAGAAAAACTGGCAAGCGGGGGGTTTAAACCACACCATAACCAGAGTAAAAACTGAGGCCTTGTGATCCTTGTCTTTTGTTGGGGTTTGAATCATACCCAGAATTTACAGCTAGACTAATTAGACAGGTGAGAGGTAATAAGTAATAGTAAGAGGCATAATGAGTGATTGGAGGGTGAATGCAAGGGGCGGTTGGGGCTTACCAGCGCCGAGAGCTTCGGTTGGTTGCGCTGGTAGCCTTCGACTGCCCAGGAGGATGGAGTGTGAAAGGATGGGTGTATGGAAGAGAACCCTGCCTAGACCCAGGTTTTCGAGGGATTTGGGAGTGGAGGCGACCGGATCAGGAAACTCGGGGGACTACAATGTGGGCATTTCGATCGAGGTGGTGACGGGCAGGAGATACTGTGGCGGGAACCGGAGGACAGGCCATCTTCGGGGAAGGCGCCCCCGGTGTTTAGTACCGGAGGTGCGTTCCGGTCCTCCGAGTTCAACCCCAGGTTCTGGTCAGCGGATCCTTGAGGGCCCCGGCTTCCGGCTGCTGCTACTCAACGCCAGGTCAGTAAATAATAAAGCCCCTCTCATAAGTGAATTAATCACAGAGAGGGGGGCGGACCTGGCGTGTATCACCGAAACCTGGCTGGGCCCAGAGGGAGGAGTAGCCCTCTCGGAGATGTGCCCGGCCGGATTTCGGGTGTGGCACCAGCCGAGAGACCAGGGTAGGGGAGGAGGGGTGGCAGTTATCATTAGAGAATCCTTGGTGGCTTTCAGGGGCCTTGCTCCACAAGTATCCGGATGTGAGATCCTGTTTTTCAAGTTGGGTGCCCGTGAACAGTTGGGAGTGTTGCTATTGTACCAGCCTCCCTGCTGCGTAGCAACCTCCTTGCCTGAGCTGCTGGAGGCCGTCTCGGGGTTGGCGGTGGAGTTCCCCAGGCTTATGGTCCTGGGGGATTTTAACTTGCCGTCCTTGGGGCGTGCCTCTGAAGCAGCTCGGGAGTTCATGGCTACCATGGCAGCCATGGGCCTGTCCCAGATTATTCGGGATCCGACTCGAGACAGTGGACTCACTCCGGATTTGGTTTTCTTGTCAGAGCAATGGCAAAGTGACCTGAGGGGAAAGTTAGAACTATCCCCGTTGTCATGGTCAGATCACGTCCTGGTATCCCTGGGATTCTCTTATGCCGCCCCTCTCCGCAGGGAGGATGGACCTATTCGATTGGTCCGCCCCCGGCGACTTATGGACCCATTGAGGTTTCAGAGGGAGCTGGGGGTAATACCTGAGGATCTGCTGCACGGTCCAGCAGAGACACTGGCCGCAACTTGGAATAGGGAGGCGGCCGGGGCCTTGGACAGGATCGCGCCGATGCGACCTCTCAAGCCCCATTCGACCCATCACTCCCCGTGGTTTACGGAGGAGTTGAGGGTCTTGAAGAGGGTGAAGGGACGTCTAGAGTGCCGCTGGAGAAAGACGAAGACGGAATTTGACTGAACACAATCTAGAGCCGCTATTAAGGCCTACCTTGTGGCGGTAAGAGCGGCGAAACGTAAATATTTCTCCGCTCTTATTGCATCCGCAGAATGCCGCCCGATGGCCCTGTTTAAGATTACGAGATCTCTCTTGGGTAGGGTGGTATCGACCACCCACCTGCAGGGCCGTGCGGAAGAATTTTCTGAGCATCTGCAGGATAAAATCGCTCGGATTCAGTCTAAGCTGGACTCCATGCGTGGATTGCAGTCTGGGGAGATGCCGGGCGAGCGGTCTTGCCCTGTTATCTGGGAACGATTTGATCCTGTTGGACCTGAGGAAGTGGACAGGATCCTTCGAATTGTTAATCCCACCACATGTCACTTGGATCCCTGCCCTTCCTGGCTGGTGAAATCGGCCGGAGAGGTGACAGGTGGATGGGTCCAGGCTATGATTAATACATCCTTGTTGGAGGGGGTGGTCCCAACTGCCTTTAAGGAGGCGTTGGTGCACCCCCTCCTCAAGAAGCCATCCCTAGACCCCACCATCCTGGACAACTTTCGTCCAGTCTCCCACCTTCCCTTCTTGGGAAAAGTGGTTGAGAAAGTGGTGGCGTTGCAACTTCAAAGGACCCTGGATGAAGCGGATTATCTTGACCCTTTTCAGTCAGGTTTCAGGCCAGGATATGGGACGGAGACTGCATTGGTCGCGCTTACGGATGACCTCTGGCGGGGGCGGGATGGAGGTAGTGCATCCATCCTGGCTCTCTTGGATCTCTCAGTGGCTTTCGATACCATCAACCATGGTATCCTTTTGGGGCGGCTTAGGGAGTTGGGGGTGGGCGGCGTAGTTTTGCGCTGGTTCACCTCCTTCCTCCGGGGCCGCTCCCAGTCGGTGGTGATAGGGGAGGAGAGATCCAGCCCACGTTCGCTCCTGTGTGGGGTACCGCAGGGTTCGGTTCTCTCTCTTCTGATCAACATCTACATGAAACCGCTGGGCGAGGTCATCCGACACCATGGGATGAGGTATCATCAGTATGCAGATGATACTCAATTGTGTATCTCCATCCCTGGTGAAGTAAGTGATGCAGTGTCCACCCTGTCCCAGTGCCTGGGGGCTCTGAGGGCCTGGATGGGGAACAACAGGCTTCAGTTGAACCCTGGTAAGACCGAGTGGCTGTGGATTGATGGCTTAGTGTCTTCTGGGAAATTATCATCTTTGGTTCTCGATGGGGTAGCACTACCCCGTTCAGAACCGGTGCGGAATCTGGGGGTTCTTCTAGACTCACGACTTCTGCTCGAAGAGCAGGTGGCAGTCGTGGCTAGGAGGGCTTTTGCGCAACTTCGGTTGGTGCGCCAGTTACGCCCATCCCTGGAACGCGATGCCCTCCGTACAGTCACTCATGCTCTCGTCATCTCCCATGTAGATTACTGCAATGCGCTCTACATGGGGCTACCCTTGAAAACTATTCGGAAGCTTCAGCTGGTGCAGAATGCGGCCGCGCGGGCAGTATTGGGTGCTCCAAGATTTGCACATGTAACACCATTGCTCCGTGAGCTGCATTGGGTGCCAGTTTGCTTCCGGGTACAATTCAAGGTGTTGGTTATTACCTTTAAAGCCCTGCATGGCATGGGACCAGAATACCTGAGGGACCGCCTTATCCCCATGTTATCGACCCGCCCCACCCGGTCATCCAGAGAGGCCCTGCTACGTACCCCATCAATTAGAGAATGTCATCGGATGGGGTCTAGGAGGCGGGCCTTCTCTGTGACAGCGCCCGCTTTATGGAACAGCTTGCCCCCAGAGTTGAGACAGATCTCCTCCCTCCCGACCTTTAGGAAAGAGCTGAAGACCTGGTTCTGCCGCCTGGCATGGGAAGGAGGAAGGGATAGTCTCTCATGGAGATGGCTAATCCCTTAATTGATGTCCTTCCTTTTAACTAATATCTTACCCATCTGGATTATACTTATTTTATATTGTTTGTAATTTTATATATAGATTTTAATTATTGTCCTGTAAACCGCCCAGAGTCCCTTAATTGGGAGATGGGCGGGGATAAATTTGAAAAATAATAAATAAATAAATAAATAAATAAATAAATAAATAAATAAATTCAGGGTTAGGTTAATAATCAGCTGCCATTGTATGATGGGGTAATGACTCATACTACAGCTGCTGTAGTTTATGCTGGGTGTGGCAGATAATGAATTTGACCTTTGATGTTATTGGTTAATGGATGTATATAAGCAGAGGAGCTCTGGTGTTCATTCTTCTTCTCGTTACCATCTTCATTATCATCTATATCTGTTGGACATTATTGGACTGTGTATTGACTGCATATGTATATAGAGTAAATAGACTATTTTATCTAATCTCTTGTGAGTGTCTGCTTACTCCGTAGAACGTATTACTCTGAGGTCTAGAAGGAACATTGGCAGCCCCAGCGCTGTATACTCTGACATCTTTTCTAGCTGATAGAAGTCAATCTGCTACTGGATATCTCCTTTATATGAAACAGAGAACCAGGACAGCAAGAAGAGTTGCTATGACTGGAACAGCAACAAAAACTATTCAGATGGTGGAAGAATCCACAATTAAAAAAGAAGCCAAAACTTCCCAGGCACAGCAGAAAGAAGGGGTATCCACCATCCATCAAGACAAAAAATACAGCAAGAAACTTTCTTTTGGTGTTTAGAGAGCCAGTTTGGTGTAGTGGTTCAGGTGCTGGGCTAGAAACCAGGAGACGGTGAGTTCTAGGCCTTCCTTAGGTACGGAAGCTGGCTGGGTGACTTACAGGGTGGTGGTTGTGGGGAAAACAGAAGGCAGGAGTATTAAGTATGTTTGCCACTCTGAGGTAACCGGGTATTTAAAAAAAGGCGGGATAAAAATGTAATCATCTCTGACAGATGACCACCCAGGCTTTTTCAAGGCCTCCAGCAAAGAGCTCACCCCTTCGTGGGGCAGCCCATTCCACGGACACTGTCTCAAATTCCTCCCGATACCTTGCTTGGACCGACCCGCTTGTAGTTTTAACCCACTGCCGCAATCCTCCCCTCGAGGGCCACCGAAAGTAAGTCCTTTCCTCCTGCTCCGTGACCCCTCTCTGGATAGCTGAAGCCGTGAGAGCAGACGTTCTAGAAAGGACTGAAGGGACTCCTGAGGCAAGGCAGGGAGTAGCTAAGCTGGAATTATGACTGGCATCCAACAGCTCCGTGTAAAACTGAATTCCCTGTGCCTCCCCGTCCTTCCTCACATACCTTGGAGTAATACTTGAAGACATCTGAAGCAGCACTCAGTTCCAGAACTCCATAGACAACAAGCTTGCAGAATCCAGCCAGCAAATTACGGCGGTGGTGCAGCTGTTCAACCTGAAGCTCTTCACTTTCACTATCTGAGTTCAGCAGCCAATTAAAAAAAAAAGGGGGGGGGTATTAGTGCACTTGTCCACTCAAAAAATCCTGCTCAAAACCTTTCAAATTCCAACTTCAAGAATAATGCACACCGTCATCCTGAGCTTGGCTGTGGTTGAAGACGTGGTCCATCAGAAAGCCAGCCAGCTGTGACTGCAGAGCAGACTCTGGATGATACACCAACTCCTGCAGGACATGGTGCCCTCCGTCGGTTAGCTGTGGACCGAAGATCAGGAGCAAATCACTCAACAGCACAAAGGCCTGCAAAGGAAAAAGGGAACAAAAGAGTGAAGATGACTAATATTCCCCCCAAGATTGACGTAACAAAAAGTGTGTACATTAGAATTGCTCCTACATCAGTTATATGGCTACCCATTTCTGCTTCTACCGGTTACAGAACCACCCAACTTTGAGGGCCAGTAATGAAAACATGGCTGCTATTCCTTTATACCCATTTTCCAAGAAGCTAGCTGAGGAGGATGCTCCTTAAGACTTTTGCTCCAGCTTAACCTTTCTGGATCTCCAAACAAAGCACTGCCCTTCTAATTTTCCAAGAGGTGACCTTGGAAACAAAGCTGATCGGAGTTAATGGTTGTAACCCGATGCCAGAACTCTTAAACAGGTTGTGGAAGTAGCAGTCCTTGAACAATTCTTGCAAATTGTGCCAAGCCCAGTCAAGTTTGGCATTTATTATCTCGGGAAAGAGGGTGGTAGAACTGGTGGAAGATTACTTGGCAGCCAAGAGAGCAGAAGATGCCTGAAGGATTTCTGAGTTGGGCAAATATCAGAGTTGGGGGTGTAATTCCAAAGGGGAAAGTCAATGCTCAAAAGGCAAAACCTCTTAAAAAGGAAGCCCCAGAGGAAGCAAAGGAGAGCAAAGTGAAATGTTGGTCAAAGTCCATCCCAAGAAAATGCCAAGAGTCACTACCCTCAGCTCTCCAGCCCAGCTGCCCACAGAAGGTGGGAATGGTGCCCCTAGAAATCAGTGGCCAGGAAGTAGAAGGGCTCTTGGATGCTGGCAGGAAGAGATCTTTAGTCAGAAACACACACCGAATGGGTTCAGAAGCCGCCATCATTGGTATCTTTGGGCAAACGAGGGAAGTCCGATGGTTGATGCCCAGGTTCAAATCACAAAGCAAGAGCAGACTGTGTAAAGTTTAGGGTGGCCATATGAAGCCATCAGTGGTACCAGCCTGCTCTCATGTGGGTAACAGGAAGCCAAAGGGCCTTTACTGTACTTCTCGTGAGATGGGCAGCTATATAAACTTGACATAGTTTATGTCAAATAAATACTGTAACACCATCAGTGAGGACCCCGTGGGTTGTTAAGCAAGGACCTCACATGACCACGTGGGAAGAAGTGCTGAAACCGCATCCCAGGCAAGCAGGCCGGCGGGCACTACGAGTACAGGTGGGCAGGTGCCGCGAACAGGTGCTACGGAGTGCAGGTGGGCACCAGGGGCGGGCACTACAGAGTACGAGATCCCCATGCTGCCTGGGGGCACCTCAGGAAAAAAAGCGGCAGGAGCAGGAGAGACTTGAGACCTCCTGCCGGCCATTGACTTTGCTTGTGGGAAAGCGGCAGGGAAGGTCGCAAATGGTGATCACGTGACTGCGGGATGCTGCAACAGCCACAACTTTGAGGATCAGAACAGTCACTGAACGAGCGGTCATAACTTTAGGACTACCTGTACTAAGTAAATATCTCATTTCCTCCATCTTTTCCTGACATACTCACAGACACACACACCACACACACACCAATTAAAGTTACTGCTTGGGGCATATGATGAAGTACACTGTAGTTTACAAGCCCTTTCTCCCACCTTCCATTCACTGATGACTTTAAGATGCATTATATTGTGGAGGTACTGTATGTGGACAATATGCAGGCGGCGCGGTGGCATAACGGTTAAGACTACCGACTGTCGAACGAAAGGACGGCAGGTCGAGACTCAGAAGCACCGCGTAACGGGTGAGCTCCCGTTCTCGCCCAGCTCCTGCCTACCTAGCAGTTCGAAAGCACATAAAATTGCAAGTAGATAAATAGGTACCATTCTGGTGGGAAGGTAACGGCGTTCCGTGCGCCTGGGCGTTTAGTCATGCTGGCCACGTGACCACGGAAGCGTCTATGGAGAATGCTGGCTCCCTCGGCTGAGAATCGGAGATGAGCACCACCCCCTAGAGCCGGATACGACTGGAAGGGGAAACCTTACCTTACCTTATGTGGACAATATGAAAGACTCAAAAGGCATCTGCAAGGCAATGCTGGACTACTGTGAAAGTAAGCAGACATTCTCATTCCCACAGCTCAGGCCCTGATGTCTCTCACCTGCTCCTGGACACAGGGATCCACATCCACAAGACAGCTCTGACAGAGGGAGCAAAAGGAAGCAACTTTTTCCTTGAGGCTGAGCAACTGCTGCTGGAGGAAAAAAGGGGATCATGAAGGCACGGCAGAAAAGGACTATCCCTAAAGGACCCAAACACCTGCTCACCTGGCCAGGAAGGGCCCCAGCTGAATGGTGGGACAGTTCCCACAGCAGTGAGAAGTAGGAGCAAGTCATGGCAGAGGTCACCACCTGCAAGGAAAAGAGGGAGGGAAGCAGGCAGCACGTGACCACCCCGGGTGCCTGCCAAATGCAGGAAAGCTCCCACTCGGAGCCCTCCCAAGAAATGGGGGGATGGAAGAGCTACCGAGCAAGAATGTGGCACAAGGAGAGAGGCGCCCAATTGTCTAGGCCAGAGCTTTCCAAACTGTGTGTTGGGACATGTTAGTGTGTCGGCTGCAGTGTCTGGGTGTGTCGCGGTGGCGGCTGCCTCCGAGCCCTGCCAGGATTCCACGCAGGTCCTAGTGCCTGCCTTGTGCCCGGCTGCCTCCAAACCTGCCCTGCCAGGATTCCGTGCAGGTCCTAGTGCCTGCCTTGTGCCTGGCTGCCTCCAAACCTGCTGTGATTCCACACAGGTCCTAGTGCCTGCCTTGTGCCCTGCTGTAAGAGAGTGTCACGAAATGATGCATGTCTAAAAAGTGTGTCACCAACATGAAAAGTTTGGAAAGCTCTGGTCTAGGCCCAGGTCAGTTGGGACTGTACCCTCCCTCAGTACCTGTTGGTGGGCCTCGCCTGTGTTCAGCAGGTGGCGCAGGAGACGGACACAGGGCTCAAAAAAACCCCATGAAGTGAGGTCGTGAGCACTGCAGATAAAAGAGCACAAGAAGCAAGGGTGAATTCCTCGAAGTTCACCAATGACCGTGCGCTTGTGTTTATGGCTGGTCCAAAGGAGGAAGACTTCTGAAAGCTAGGGACTTTCTTCCAGAGCTATACATTGGAGCAGGGATGTTGGACAAAATTGCAAGGAAATGGTGAGACTGAATACTTTCCACTCACCTGTGGAAGAAGGCAATGCGTTTTAAAGTGGTAGCCATGCTGTACACCTCCTCCTTCTCAAAAAATGAGGACTGCATAGAAACGAACAAAAGAAACACAGAGACACAATGCAAGGTGCTTCTCCTACACAGAGACAGGAATATCCTGGCACAGAGAATCATAGCCTTGGAAGGTACCTTGAGGTCCAGCCCCATGCTCAGTGCAGGAGTCCTCATACTATCCCTGACTAAGGTGGTCCAATGTTTTCTTGAAAACCTCCAGTGATGGAGCACCCACTTCAGAAGGCAGCCTGTTCTACTGCTTACTAGTCTCACAGGCAGGTAAATCCTCCTCATTTCAAGTCTGGATCCCCCTTGGTAAGCTTCCACCTGTTGGCTCTTGTCTTGCCCTCAGGCATTACAGAGAATAAATCCACCCCGTCTGCCCTGTGACTTCCCTTCATGTATTGGAAAACTGCTGTTATGTCTCCCCTCACCTTCCTCTTCCTTTAACTGCTCTTCATGGGAATTAGACTCCAAGCCTCTTACCACCCTTGTCGCTCTTCTCTGCACCCTTTCCAGCTCCACAGGCCAAAACTGCATTGGCTCTTTTGGCAGCTGTGGCACTTTGCTGGCTCATGCTTAATCTGAGGTCTATCAGGACACCCAGATTCTTCTCACAAATACTAGTGTGGAGCCAGGTACCCCCTATCTTGTACCTGTGCACCTGATTTTTACATTTCTCACCATTGAACAACATTTGATGGATAGGGCCCAGTGTTCAAGTCTGTCAGGATCTTTTTGAACCTTGAGCCTGTCCTCTGGAGAGTTAGCAATCCTCCCCCCCTCCAGCTTTGTTAGCAATCCCCCACAAATATTATGAGCATCTCTTACATTCCCTCATCTAAGTCATTTATGAAGCTGTTGAAGGCTCCTGGACCCAAGACAGAACCCTGAGGTACCCCACTACATCCCTCCTTCCATGTAGACCCATTAAGGACCACACATTGGCTGCGGTTGTTCAGCCAGCTGTGCATCCATCTGGAAATGAGACTACCCCTCTCACACTGCTCCAGGTGATCAAGGAGGCGGCTGCGGTCTACTTGATCAAACGCCTTACTGAATCCTAAGTACAGTAGTATCTTAGCAAAACCTGGCTACCAGTCCTGAAAAACACAGCCTGCAAAAGGTCAACGAACTCAGTCCAACCACCAGGTCATGGGAATACTTCTCACAATGAACATGCTAATCACGCTCATCAGCCACTCGTTAACATTTCAACACAACAAAAAAACCCCACCTAATCTCCTATTTAGTTCTATAAATAGAACATTGCCACTCTACCTGGGCACAGAGATTTTGCTTCTATCTGTAATCGTTAAGATTACCCCGCTGCTGTTGAGCTTGCGAAATGGTCTTAATCTTCCTAGGCACAGAAGACAAAGCAGGAAGGAAGATAGGGGAAAGGTTATGCCTGAGGCCCCCACCTAACTTCCTTGAATAGAGGTGGGGGCCTCAGGCATAACCTTTCCCCTATCTTCCTTCCTGCTTTGTCTTCTGTGCCTAGGAAGATTAAGACCATTTCGCAAGCTCAACAGCAGCAGGGTAATCTTAACGATCCTCCTTTAGATGATAATGGGACTTAGAAATAAACATCTCAAAATAACCATGACCTAGCCCCAGGTGCAAGGTCACACAGCCACCCTAGAAACGTATTTAAGGATTCCCTTACTAACTTTACTCAGACTGAAGAAGCTCCTTGGATAAGGAGCAAAACGTTTCTACTGAGAAAATAGAAATCCAGTTGACATGATTCAAGCCACAGACTGTTCCACCTGGATGACTGAGAACCTTCATCGACATATCTCAGAAGCAACTTTCTTTTTGTACTGTAGTAACTTATAGTAAAGTAGTTATCCACTATCCTGGTGTGAGACTATTTTATTCAACCCATAGGTTCTGCAAACGTTACATGGTGTAACTATGAACCCTGACACCTGGATCTCTCTAATATGCTCATGGGCTCTGTTTTTAAACAATATTCTTTTTCTGTACATGTGTTTTGCAGCTCTGCTCCATTTCAGTAGTTCTAACAGACTGCTGAATGGGCTTCATGGAAGGCACCAGAACCCTCACACCTGAGCTAGGCACCCTCCAGGCCCACGTTCCAAGGCAGCTCATCACTTACTCCAGACCAGAATCCCTATCAGGCTGCTCTCGCTCTCAAAACTCATCCATGCCTGAATACCCGCCATGATACACTTCTTCTACCTGGAGTAGTTCAGCAGCCTCATGTTGGAACTTATCCGCCAGATAGTCCGTAATGCAGCTTCGAGCAAAGTCTGCACGGCCATAGAAAGCAAACTCTGTACGGCAGAGCAGGTGGAGGGTCCGGGAAGCCAGCTCCAGCACTTCACTGTTGGTGTGCTTTTCCACCACCTCCTTTAGCTGGGCCAGCAGCAACTCTAAGTACTGGAGGAAGAGACAGAGAGTCACAGCAGCGTCCAAAGGCAAGCCTCGGAGGGGCAGGTTTGGACTCCTGGGGAACAAGGAGGCAGAGCCTCCTGAGGAGGAGAAACAAGGGGGAGAGAGAAATGGCGAGTCTCCTACCTTCTCTAGGCGCCCTGTGCTGTAATGGGTTAGGTCAAAATAACGCAAAGCCTCCAGGAGAGGCCCTACTTTCTCGGGATCAGCTGAGAACTGCCAGAAGAGAGCAGAGAAGAGCGTCAGGCTGCTGACTAGCCGCCAGAGGGCGCGAGTAGGGCATACTGCTCCTTGGAGGAAAGCCAAGTGTAGCAACCACCTAGAACCAGCACGAACACCACCACACACCGACCAGAGCAGAATGCTTTGACTCCTCCTCCCATTTGGCGAGAGACCCTCTGAAGGCATTCACCTTAGCTAGCAGCTGGGGCAGTAGGGGGATAAAATGCTGCGTGAGCCTTAAACGGTCTTCAGCCTGCGCTTTGCGTTCCCGAGCAGAAAATACCTGACAAAGCAGAAAGAGGATGAGGAGCAGACAGGAATAGGTCCTTGTGGATTAAGAAGGGAGAGGAAAAACCGAGGCGGATACCTTCTTTCCAGAGAATCTGCCAACAGGTGGATGTCCTTCTGAGGCTTGCCGCATGCTGGCCACCAAGATCAAAATGAGGCTGCTCTCCTTTAGATCACCCAAACCTGCTGAGCAACACAGCAGTTTAGCCATGGAGTATCTAGCACTCAGAATGCATCCATATTACACATCCATCACAACCTAGTCCTAAAAGTGTGGCTGAACTACAGTTCCCTGAACATGCAGCGGTACTATACTGTCCATAAAGAACCACCAATTTAACTTATTTTTAATTGGATTCAATAAGCAGAATTTTTAAAATATAAATTGCCAAGCATTGTTGAAAGATCCTGAATAATTATCTTACATATTTCTCCATAAATACATTTAATAAATAAGGGGTCATCACACATCCTTGTCTGCTCAGGGCTGATCCATCTGCCAAGCATTCCACTTATTCTCAGGCATAATTTACTACTGCTCTCACCACATTCAGGAACCATATTTATGTGAAACATTCCATAATTCCTTCTTAGCTTTTTTATTGTCTCTTTTGAATGGTGTCTAAATATGGTTTATCTCTATGTGTCTATGATGGCTGATTTGTCTGAATGCCAAGCTTACAGGAATTCCCTAGCATTTTTGGATTTGGCTTGGTCTAGGATGCTCAGTTTCCCAGTTGAAACTGCTTGAGTCTGTCCAAGTGTTGTGAGATTAGGGAGTTTTCATCCTGTCTTCTGACTGCTAGTTGGTGTTCATGGATGCGCTCTGCTAGTCTTCTGTTTGTCTGTCCTACATAGTGGCTGTTACAGTCCTTACACTGTATGCTGTAGATGACTCCTGTTTTTTCTTCTTGTGCTACTGGCTCTGCTGGTTTATTTAAGATCTTTTGGAGGGCTTTAATTGGAGCCAACCCTGAGCTAGAGATTCTCTTCTATTGAAAGAAGAGTTCTTTGGGAAGTGAGAAATTAAAACAAAGCCATACGAGGTATAGATGTAGCACAAGGAGAGAGCAGTCACTCAGTAACGGCACAAGAAGAAACTCTGTCTTAACTTCTTTGGGTCTGTCTTCTCTCAGAAGAGAAATGGAGCCCTAGCTTGTCATCATTATGAGAAAACTAACTCAAGGGCCAGATTAAACTGCAATTAAACTGTACTGAAGGAACTTGAGAAAAGGATAGCAGTTCTGCTTTAAGTAATCATGAGAACTTCTGGAAAGGTCTTGGCAAATAAATGGAAAAAAGATCTGGGTATTGTTGTCAACCACAAGTTAAACATGTCAGCAGTGTGATGTAGCTGTTAGAAAGGCCAATATTATCTTGAGAGGCATTACACGTAGTCATGTCGATGAAGGTTCTCAGTCATCCAGGTGGAACAGTCTGTGGCTTGAATCATGTCAACTGGATTTCTATTTTCTCAGTAGAAACGTTTCACTCCTTATCCAAGAAGCTTCTTCAGTCTGAGTAAAGTTAGTAAGGGAATCCTTAAATACGTTTCTAGGGTGGCTGTGTGACCTTGCACCTGGGGCTAGGTCATGGTTATTTTGAGATGTTTATTTCTAAGTCCCATTATCATCTAAAGGAGGATCGTTAAGATTACCCTGCTGCTGTTGAGCTTGCGAAATGGTGTTAATCTTCCTAGGCACAGAAGACAAAGCAGGAAGGAAGATAGGGGAAAGGTTGTGCCTGAGGCCCCCACCTCTATTCAAGGAAGGATTCTCCAAGTTGGTATAAATGGATTCCTTGACCCCTCTCTCAAACCACCTATCTTCTCTGTCTAAAATGTGAACATTAATGTCCTCACATGAGTGTACTTTTTCCTTTAGATGAAGATAAGGACCAGAGTCAGCAGTTCATCTAAAGGAAAAAGGACACTCATTTGAGGACATTAATGTTCACATTTTAGACAGAGAAGATAGGTGGTTTGAGAGAGGGGTCAAGGAATCCATTTATACCAACTTGGAGAATCCTTCCTTGAATAGAGGTGGGGGCCTCAGGCACAACCTTTCCCCTATCTTCCTTCCTGCTTTGTCTTCTGTGCCTAGGAAGATTAACACCATTTCGCAAGCTCAACAGCAGCAGGGTAATCTTAACGATCCTCCTTTAGATGATAATGGGACTTAGAAATAAACATCTCAAAATAACCATGACCTAGCCCCAGGTGCAAGGTCACACAGCCACCCTAGAAACGTATTTAAGGATTCCCTTACTAACTTTACTCAGACTGAAGAAGCTCCTTGGATAAGGAGCGAAACGTTTCTACTGAGAAAATAGAAATCCAGTTGACATGATTCAAGCCACATACACGTAGTCATGTTTAACAACTGCCCTGTTTAGTGACTGTTCAAAGTTACGATGGCGATGAAAGAGTAACTTTACAACCAGTCCTCGCACTTACAGCTGCCGCTGCATCCCCACAATAACGTGAACAAAATTCGGGCGCAACCAGCAGGCATTTTTTAAAATAATATTTGTTATTAAAATTTACAGATATAAAGTTAAACTAATACTAAGGAAAATATAAAAAGAAAAGGAAAAAATAAAAAGTGCAGATAATTTTTAAAAAAAGAAGAGTAAAGAAATAGTAGTAAATAGGAAAAAAAGAGTTATTTGAAGAAATGACTTCCCCCTTCATCAAGACAAGTACAATTTCAGAACTTATCACCGTCTCTAATATTATAACAAAAGATCTCTTCTTCCCATATCTCATCTCTTATCT
Source organism: Charina bottae (assembly GCA_023362775.1). Classification (NCBI taxonomy): domain Eukaryota; kingdom Metazoa; phylum Chordata; class Lepidosauria; order Squamata; family Charinaidae; genus Charina; species Charina bottae. The sequence goes on from JALMGJ010000034.1 coordinate 2,251,982, forward strand.
ATAAACAAATTTTAAAGCCTCGTCATTCAGCCCTAATCAGCAAAAGTCCATTAAGAGTTACTAGAAATAACATACAGTTGCAATCAAAATTATTCAACCCCCATTGCAAATCAGGTTTATTGTCAAAATTTATAGACTTTCAGCTGTTTGCAATGAACAAATCAAACAAAAGCAATTGAAATAGCTCAACACAACAGAGGAGGGCAGAAACGGCTGGAGACAAGCGGTCCCTCAGATATCCAGGCCCTGTGCCATATGGAGATTTATAGGTAATAACCAGCATCTTGAATTGCACTCCCAGAAGGCTAAAAGAGTAGGGATCCCTTGGATCCCCGGTGGGAGGCTGTTCCAAAGGGCTGGGGCGGCCCCTGAGAAGGCGCACCCCCAGGTCCCATCAGGTGGCGACATTTAAGGGAGGGGGGACCTGGAGCGCCCCCACCCTATCTGACCTAGTAGGATGGGCAGATGCCCTCAGGGAGAGGCGGTCCCACAAGTAACCTGGCCCTGTGCCATGTAAGGCTTGGACTGCACCTGGAAAGCAACTGGGAGCCAGTCCGTCGTTCCATTTACACTTTGCCCTTCCAACCTAATCCCTGAAATTCTGGGTGGGATTTAAGGAACTCTGAGGGTACATTTTTCAAATCCATTTTAGCAGCAAACAGCTGGTGTGAACCGAAGCCCATCAACCAATGCTCACCTTCTACAGAGGATTCCTCCAGCAGAAGGCCTGTCAGCACCTGCCAATCCTTCAGCAGGGCAGACGCACAGTCCCACAGGCTATCTACCAAATAGGCGGCATGGTCATGGAACTGTGGGTGGAGAGCAAAACAGTGAAACCAACCTGGGCAAGCCTCCCCAGGACTCTCTCCCCCTCTCTGTGGTCCAAACACTTAGCTTACCTCACTTTCAATGAAGAACACCAAAAGCAGTTGAAGGAAGACATGAGGGCCCTCGTGGCGCTCCCCTGGTTCTCCCCTGGCGTTCGCTCTGGGTGCTAACAACCTACAAGGCAAGCCACAACCATTAGGAAGAGGAACCCAAGTCAGAAATATTTGGGAAGAAATAGGGAATCGCATTCCTGTGGACAACAGGAGGAGAACGTTTCCTCATTGGGGAGGAGAGGGAGACCACCTTACTCACTTTTTGTATAAGAATTCACCTGCAGCAGCAGCTACAGGACGACTGGAAGCATAGACAAGTGGGAAGACCCTTTCGCAGTCAGCCTCTGTGAGCACACCCTCCACGCTCCTGCAGAGAGACCCAACTTCAGTGCACGCAAAAACGCCAATCCCCGACACTTCTAAGCAAGGGTGGGAAGGACAGACCCAAAACCCAAGAGACGCTCTGCCAGTCTGTGCAGAGAATGCTGAATTCAAGGAGTGACCCGGATGCGAACAATGCCTCCAGATCACTTACTGAAGGATGAGAGTAAGCAGCCGAACAGCTTCCACTGCCACTTGGGGCTCTTTATCCAGCACCATGGACACAATCCGTTCCTGCCGAAAGCAACAGAAGTACCAAAGCACTCACTTTTTAGGAACGGTTAAATATCTCCTTGAAAATGCATGACATACGTTTCAGTTTCTAAAGGTAAGTATGCTTCTGATTGTTGGCTTATTCCATTCTTTTACTACGTATTTTCCTTATTGTCAACGTTTCGTAATTTATGAAAGCTGCCATAGGGGCCCCAATCCTCCACTACCTAAGTGCATGCCTCTATGAACCTGCCTCGAGCCAAGACCCGTCTCCTCTGGCAGTACGCTCTGGAGGACAAAGGATACCTTTCATTGGTACACAGATGATCGCCATCAGGGATCCGGAACCCTGAGAGAGCAGGCAAGCTGAAACTGCTGGATGACCCCGGAGGGGAAGGAGCTGGGTTACAAGAACCAGGTTGTGGTCCTCTCCTTAGTGTGCATGGATAGGGGTATAATAAAAGACGCTGTTTATGTTAAAAGAGGCTAATATTGGTGGAAAAGGCAGGCTTGGAGCCTCCTTAGAAATGCAGAACTTAGACGTAATAGGGTCACCCCATCAGCCCAACCCACTTCGCAGGGTTGTTGTTGTGGGGAAAATAGGAGGAGGAAGGAGCATTAGGTATGTTCGCTGCCTTGAATTACTTATAAAGTAATAAAGGCAGGATAAAGTTCCAGAAGAACTTAAAGACCTGGTTCTGCCACCTCGCCTGGGATGGGAAAGGGAACAGCTCCTCCTGGGGATGGCTGGTGCCATAGAGCCCTTTTAAATACCATCTTATCGCCTCCTGGATTTTATGTTTAATTTATTAGTATTTTATGATGATTGTGTATTTGTATGGTTTTTTATTTTAACTGTTATGTCCAAAAACATGAGGAATAAACTTGGAACTTTAAACAGTGTGCTTAATTCCTCTAAATTTTGCTTTATTTTATTTTAATGTTATTTAATTTATTAATTATTTAATTTATTAATTATTTAATTTAATGCTTTAGGTATGACTGATTTGACTTACATTTTGAATTTTGAGTGCTGAATTTTAATCCATTGTATAAATGCTGGTTGTCTTCTTGGTTTGTATTTCTGAAATGGTTGTCAGAATAATTTTTTTGGAATATAATAAATATACTTTTATTACACTCCAGCTCAGCAAACCCCGCTTCCACCAGCTAGTGGTCACTAGGTCAGGGGACTGACTATTCTCACTCAAGGAGAAACGATAAAGATATGGTGCCCAGTGCCCAGCAACGCTTTCTTTCTGAAAAGCGTTCTGGACCCGTGCTGGGGGAAAAAAGGTGAACAGCAGCTGGATTGGGGCCAATCTTAAGCTCCACACATTGTTTCAAATGCAACCCAACTCAGATCAACGGGCTTCAGCAGGCAAGAGAGAGAGGCATCCTGGGTACAATGACACCTAATGCTGAGCTCAGCACATAAAAGTATTTATTTTACCGTAATTTTTATACTGACTTTGGTTGGTGCACAATAAAACTGCAAATAAAACATGTATCTACAAAAAAAACCCACTCCCAGAAACTTCATTGAAATCACTGAGTATCAACCTAGATTTTAAAAGGCCAGCCACTGTTCGCTCACTATGAGACAAACCCTTATTGAAAAAGGACACTTCTCAGTGCCTTCAGGAACACCAGAAGCGAAGGAGCCAAGCACGCCTCTAGCGACAGCATGTTCTATCCCGCAGGGGGCAGCACATCACAGGACCCGATGCCACGCTTCACGGGGATAACCAGCCCTCTGAATTGGGTCCAGAAGCTGACTGGCAGCCAGGATGGCAACTGCAAAACCGTTGAAGGGCAGGAGTGGATTTACCTGCAAGCAGTCTAGCCGCAACGCTCTGTGTTAGTTGTCCTCACGTACGCCATGTTGGCGTAGTATACAGTGGCTGTGTGGTGGTCAGGTGGTAAGTTGCAAAAATTAAGTTGCTAAATTACACTTGTGCAGTGAAATCAATAGAAGTGTGCATGAAAAGAGAGAGGGGAAACTTAGAAAGGAAAACTTCCAGTCAGGGGCCCCAAAAGGTTCCGCAGCTGTGACCCATCACCCCAACCATTCCAATTCCCCGACAACGGATGCCGAGGAGCCGTGGCTTCTTTTTTGAACTGTACCCCATTAGATTGACCCAGGCTCAAGAGAGACACGAAAGTACTGGACCCTGGACAGCTGCCGAGCTGGCGCTGGGGGAAAGGCTCAAACGGGAGGGGAAGGGGGCAGTCCAGGGGCCTGTATTTCTTTCAAGCAGCCTGCCCTGCCACACTTCTTTTGATCCAACGAGCACCAGGCAGTTCACATCACCAGCTCACATTCTACCCCCGAGCTCAAATCTGCCCGTGGCCACCCCTGAACGGGGCAAAAGCAGCTACTTGCGGTCACAGATGCCATCAGGCAGACCAGGCACTGGACTCTGCTACGCACATCCTCTCCTCTGACACACACGTTTAGCTTATGCTTTATCACTGTTTTTGTAATTTTTGTATTAGGATATGTATTTCTCCCTTTTCAATACCAATCTCTATCCAGAGTCTACTGGGTTTCATCTCGCTCTGCCCTTAAAAAGTTCCTCTGTTATTACAGCAAAAGTGACTGAAATGAGAAGAATTAGGAACTATTACAATCAATATCTGTAGCTTGAATCATGTCAACTGGATTTCTATTTTCTCAGTGGAAACGTTTCGCTCCTTACCCAAGGAGCTTCTTCAGTCTGAGCAAAGTTAGTAAGGGAATCCTTAAATATGTTTCTAGGTAGCTGTGTGACCTTACACCTGGGGCTAGGTCATGGTTATATTGAGATGTTATTTCTAAGTCCTTTTATCATCTAAAGGAGATGTCCTTTTATCATCTAAAGGAGAAGTCCTTTTATCATCTCCTTTAGATGATAAAAGGACTTAAAATAACATCTCAATATAACCATGACCTAGCCCCAGGTGCAAGGTCACACAGCTACCTAGAAACATATTTAGGATTCCCTTACTAACTTTGCTCAGACTGAAGAAGCTCCTTGGATAAGGAGCGAAACGTTTCCACTGAGAAAATAGAAATCCAGTTGACATGATTCAAGCCACAGACAATTCCACCTGGATGACTGAGAACCTTCATAGACATATTACAATCAATATTTTAGCCAAAGGAAAACAGGTGCTGACCCCTTTTGGTGAAAACTCCTTCTTGGCTGGGGTCTTTCTCTATTGCACTTTACTCCACTATAATAGTAATTTTACACACCTAGCTATGTCCCTACTCCAACAGTAAGGCACTGCTAAGAAGCCCCCCCACATCAATGTCTCTCAGAGCGGAGATGTGGAAAAATTCAGCTAAGATGACAGAAGCTTCATCTTGTGGATATGTCTATGAATCTTGTGGAATTATCTGGGACTGGTTTGAACCTAAGGAAGGAGACACAGTCCTCCGTGTTGTTAGCTCTGCCACCTGTGGATTAGATCCCTGGAAGTGGAAGGATGGGCTTATGACAAATCTACAAAGCTTCAACCTAGAAACGGAGAAATGAGTCAGGAAGGCAAAGGCAGAAAGAGAGCCAAGGCTAACAAAGGAGGCAAAATCCAGCAAGAATAATTCCTTCAAATATGTCAGCCGCAAGAAAACAACAACGGAGGTGGTAGGCTCACTGCTTACCTCAGATGGAGAAATTTTAACAGATAACCAAGAAAAAGCAGAGAAACGTAACTCTCATTTTAATAATAACAATAATAATTTATTAAATGTATTATGCCGCCCAGCTCCCAATGACTCTGGGCGACTTATAAATTTAATAAATTTATTAATAAATTTTGCACATTTCATCAGCATTCCTTCTTTTTCTGTGGTCGGCTCCAGTCGGTGTTGACAGGGGAGAGATCAAGCTCACAGCTCTCACTTGTGGGGTGCCTCAGGGCTCAACATTCTCACCCCTTTGGTTTAATATCTACATGAAACTGCTGGGTAACATTATCCATTAGTTTGCGGTCTGGTATCGTCAGTACTTTACAAATATGAGATGAGGCTTTACAAATAGCTGAGGAAAGAAGGGAAGCAAAACGCAAGGGAGAAAGGGAAAGATATAAACAACTGAATGCAGAATTCCAGAGAATAGCAAGGAGAGATAAGAAGGCCTTCTTAAATGAACAATGCAAAGAAATCGAGGAAAACAATAGAATGGGGAAGACTAGAGATCTCTTCAAGAAAATCGGAGATATCAAGGGAACGTTTTGTGCAAAGATGGGCATGATAAAGGACAAAAAAGGCAGGGACCTAACAGAAGCAGAAGAGATTAAGAAGAGGTGGCAAGAATACACAGAAGAACTATACAAGAAAGATCTTAATATCCCTGATAAATACGATGGTGTGGTCACTGACCTTGAGCCGGACATCCTAGAGAGTGAAGTCAAGTGGGCCTTAGGAAGCATTACTAACAACAAAGCTAGCGGAGAAGACAGTATCCCAGCTGAGCTATTTAAAATCCTAAAAGATGATGCTGTTAAAGTGCTGCACTCAATATGCCAACAAATTTGGAAAACTCAACAGTGGCCACAGGATTGGAAAAGGTCAGTTTACGTTCCAATTCCAAAGAAAGGCAATGCCAAAGAATGTTCAAACTACCGTACAATTGCGCTCATTTCACATGCCAGCAAGGTTATGCTCAAAATCCTACAAGCTAGGCTTCAGCAGCATGTGAACCGAGAACTACCAGAAGTGCAAGCTGGGTTTCAAAGAGGCAGAGGAACTAGAGATCAGATTGCCAACATTCGCTGGATCATGGAAAAAGCAAGAGAGTTCCAGAAAAACATCTACTTCTGCTTCATTGACTACGCTAAAGCCTTTGATTGTGTGGATCACAACAAACTGTGGCAAAGTCTTAAAGAGATGGGAGTACCAGACCACCTTACCTGTCTCCTGAGAAACCTGTATGTGGGTCAAGAAGCAACAGTTAGAACCGGACATGGAACAACCGACTGGTTCAAAATTGGGAAAGGAGTACGACAAGGCTGTATATTATCACCCTGCTTATTTAACTTATATGCAGAGTACATCATGAGAAATGCCGGGCTGGATGAATCACAAGCCGGAGTTAAGATTGCCGGGAGAAATATCAACAACCTCAGATATGCAGACGATACCACCCTAATGGCAGAAAGTGAAGAGGAACTAAAGAGCCTCTTGATGAGGGTGAAAGAGGAGAGTGCAAAAGCTGGCTTGAAACTCAACATTAAAAAAACCCAGATCATGGCATCTGGTCCCATCACTTCCTGGCAAATAGAAGGGGAAGAAATGGAAGCAGTGACAGATTTTATTTTTTTGGGCTCCAAGATCACCGCAGACGGTGACTGCAGCCATGAAATTAAAAGACGCTTGCTCCTTGGAAGGAAAGCTATGGCAAACCTAGACAGCATATTAAAAAGCAGAGACATCACCTTGACGACAAAGGTCCGTATAGTTAAAGCTATGGTTTTTCCAGTAGCAATGTATGGCTGTGAGAGTTGGACCATAAGGAAGGCTGAGCGCCGAAGAATTGATGCTTTCGAGCTGTGGTGCTGGAGAAGACTCTTGAGAGTCCCTTGGACTGCAAGGAGGTCAAACCAGTCAATCCTAAAGGAAATCAACCCTGACTGCTCATTGGAAGGACAGATGCTGAAGCTGAAGCTCAAATACTTTGGCCACCTAATGAGAAGAGAGGACTCACTGGAAAAGACCCTGATGCTGGGAAAGACTGAGGGCAAAAGGAGAAGGGGACGGCAGAGGATGAGATGGTTAGATAGCATCACCGATGTAATGAACATGAATTTGAGTAAACTCCGAGAGACAGTGGAGGACAGGAAGGCCTGGCGTGCTATGGTCCATGAGGTCACGAAGAGTCGGACACGACTGAACGACTGAACAACAACAATCGTCAGTACAGGTAGTCCTCAAATTACGACCACAATTGGGACCAGAATTTCCATCACTAAGCGATGCTGTCGTAAAGTGAGACATCACGTGATCGCATCGCTTAGCGACCACAATCCCAGCAGTCCCAGTTGCCATCGTTAACCAAGAATTGTGGGTCAAGCGAGTACCCATCCTAATCCAAGCCATTCCGGGCCTAGTCCCTCCCAGCCCCGAGCCTCAGTATGGTAATTCCGATGACGACTTATGGAGCTGACTTATGGGGTTTAAATAAAGCTACCCCACTTGAACAAATTAAAACGTGCTTCCTGAGGCACATTTTAGGAACTGATAGGAACACATTTTAGGAACACGTCTGCCTCAGCAGTCAGAGCTGAATTATGCTTTTATCCTCTGAACCACAGCTTTCCAAAGTGTGTCGCGACACACTACTGTGTCGCCTGCGGTGTCCTGGTGTGTCGCACGCAAACCCGGAAGCCCTGATGGGGGGAACCGTAAGGAGCGGCACCCCCAATCAATGCCGCCGCTCCCGCGGCACTGATTGGCAGGGGTGCCGCTCCTTACAGTTCCCCCCATCAGCGCTTCCAGGTTTGCGTGCGACACACAGGACGCCACAGGACGCGCCACCGCCACCACCATTGGTGTGGGTCGCCAACATGAAGAGTTTGGAAAGCTCTGCTCTAAACAGTTATCTAATGATTAAAGTTTTTACATATTGGCTGAATATTCAAACAATGGAACTCAACAGACTTCCTAGAATTTGCCTAATTGAACAGCTAAGTATGACGCAGCCTAATACGTGGGCTTGTCAACTTTACAATGTTATTTCACGTTATGAGCTCTCTATTCAGCACTTACTGTATTATCCAGGGCCCCCCAAGCAAGGAAATTTTTTATGCAGAGTGTTATGGACATAAGTGCCCAAACTGACTTGGAGCTTTTAGCCAATAATAGATCTTCAAAGTGGTTGGCTATTAACAAAACAAATTTTCAACCTGAAAAACACCTCTCTCTGAGTCTGCCCCAATCTTTAAGAAGGGCTTTTTCCAGAACAAGATTTGAGTTGTTGGATTCAATGGCCAAATATGGACGCTTTCATAACATTCCATATTACGTGAGAACCTGTATATGCGGTTTGCCCGATACTGAAAATATTTCTCATATCCTGTTTAACTGTCAACTATATGCATCCATCAGGCTCAAATATTTATCTCCACTACTGGAAAGAGCAGCGTACTGGGACCCGAATTTTAGATTGTTGTACTTTCTCCAGGGTACTAATATATATAATGTACGTAGAATTGCTATGTTCATATTAAAGGCTGGGGCTTTAAGATCCCAATATACTGAATTGGGGTATCCTGTAAAAATGACTCTCTCATCTGATTACTGTCTCCTTATATATATTAAGATATATATGTATCCTATTTTATTATTGTATCCCTTCCTATCATTTGATTATGCTTTGTTTACATTTTAATTATATCTTGCTGTATTGATAAGGTCAATTCGACTAATCAATAAAATTTGCATTTACTTTGCATTACTCAGTAAGGTAAGGGGCTGCCTCTCACCCATCTCTGCCCTTCTGGCCACCCTGTACCCGCACGGCTCTGGGGCTGCTTGCCACGCCCTGGGAAGCCGCAGCCGCCCTCACCACCTGCGCTCCGCCGCCCAGCCGCCCTTCGCCACCTTCTTGCTCCTGATGCTGACGAGGCGTCCCCCGTCCCCTGGCTGCTGGGCCAGGCTCTGGCTGCCAAAGAGAAAAAGCCCAAAGCCCAGCCCCGCCCCGCCCCGCCCAGGAGTGCGGCACAAAGGGGCGTCTTGAGTGCGGCCAGGCACGCCTTGTCAGCAGTGGGAGCAAGATGGCGGTGGAGGTCAGTTGGGGCACTGGAGCGCAGGGCGGCAAAAGGGCATAGGTGGGGGGGATAGGCAAGTGGGGGGAGTTGCAGCGCCCCTGCGGCTGTAAGTGCAGGCAGCCGCCAAGCGCCCAAATTTTGTTCACATGACTGCGGCAGTGCTGCAACGACTATTAGCTTCAGGCACCAGTTGTCGTTTTTTCCAGCGCGTTCGTAACTTTGAACGATCGCTGAACGAATGGTCGTAAGTCAAGGACTACCTGTATGCTGTTGATACGCAATTATGCATCTCAACCCACGGATGCCCAAGAGAGGCTGTCCGTATCTTGCCCTAGGGTCTGGGCAGCGAGGAACAGACTCGGGCTCAACCCGCACAAGACTGAGTGGCTATGGGTATTTGGGCCCTACCCACCCAGCAACTTTCTACCTTTACTTCTGGATGGGGCAGCACTTCCCCATTCGATACTGGTGCACAACCTGGGGGTTTTCTACTACTCATACCTCCTACTCAAAGAGCAGATGGCAGCTGTGGCCAAGAGGCCTTTGCAGAGATTCACCTTGTGCACCAGTTGCACCCACTCCTGGACTGGGAGGCCCTCCACGTAATCACTCATGCCCTAATCACCTCGTAAGTTGACTACTGCAATGCACTACATATGGGGCTGCCCTTGAAGACCACTTAGAAGCTTCAATTGGTCCAGAATGCATATTTGTTTGAGGATTTTTTTTCCAGATACACATGGTTTATGTGTTTTTCTTTTTAAGTATTGTCAACACTGTAAGCTGCCTAGAATCTTATGCAGGTGGGCAGCCCCTAAATCTTATAAATAAATCCAAAAGAATGATGGATTGAGTAGCACAGACTGGGAATGAACACCACGGGAGAGGATCCTGTTCAGCAAAGATGCAGTAAAGGCACTTCTAGCTAAGTCAAATGCCTTCAGATCTGATGAAATACACCCTAGAATGCTGAAGGAACTGGTGGAAGAGCTGTTGGGGCCTCAGTCAATCATCTTTCAGGAGTCTTGGAGGTGACAGAGGACTGGAGAAGAGTAAATGTGGTCTCTTTCTTCAGGAAGAAAAAAAAAAGGACCCCAGTAACAATCAACCAGTGATCCTACAGTAATACAGATTCCTCAAAAGTGCTAGAGCTAGTAATAAAATAGAACATTTGTAAGCATTTTGAAGATAAGTCTGTGACTGCTAATAGCCAATATGGCTTTGTTGAAAATAAGTTATGGGAGAGAAACATCGTCACTAGGGTCAATTGTAGACAAGGGGAATGCTTTGGATATAATCTTTGTTGATTTCAGCACACCTTTTGACACGGTTCTACAGGACATTCTCTTTAACAAGCCATTAAAGCAGAGCTTTCCAAACTGTGTGTCAGGACACGTTAGTGTGTCGGCTGCAATGTCTGGGTGTGTCGAGGCTGCTGCTGCTGCCTCCAAACCTGCTGTGGTTCCGCACAGGTCCTAGTGCCTGCCTTGTGCCCTGCTGTAAGAGTGTGTCACAAAATGATGCCCTGCTGTAAGTGTGTGTCGCGAAATGATGCATGTCTAAAAACTGTGTCACCAACATGAAAAGTTTGGAAAGCTCTGCATTAAAGTGTGGTTTGGAAAGCTCTGCATTAAAGTGTGGTTTGGACAGCAATACATCAAGGTTGGTCCACAACTGGCTGGGTCACTCAGAGAATCTGGATTAATGGCTCTACGTTGAATTGAGAGCAGTAACAAGTGAGGTTCTGCAGGGATTGTCTTGGGGGCAGTATTATTCAACATTTTCATTAATCACCTTGATGATGGCATTGATGGGCTTCTTATCTGATTTGCAAATGAAATGACAATTTTGGAAGATGTAGCCAATACCCAGGATGACAGAACCAGATTACAGTCTCTGTATGGGTTGGAAACTTGACAGAAAAGAACAAGATGTAATTTAATAGGGAGAAATCTAAGATATGCTATTTAGGGAGGAAAAAAACAAGAGACATATACAAGATGGGGGATTTGTGGCTTAGAAACACTGCATCTTGGGTGTGGTCATTGACAACAAGCTGAACATGAGTCAGCAGTATGAGACAGCTGCTAGAAGGGCTTACTTCTGGACTGCATTAGAAGAGGCATTGTATCAAAGACACATAAAAGTCCTTATTCCCCTCCACTCAATGCTGATGAGGCCACACCTGGAATAATGTCTACCATTTTGGGCATCCCATTTCCAGAAAGGTATTACAGGGTGAAGAGAGTTCAGTCAAGGGTGACAAAGATAACACAGACTTGAGGAGATGCTGAAGGATGTTCAGTCTGAAGAAGCCTTGGGAGACTCATAATAGTCACATTCAGGTACAAAAAAGGAAGTTATAGGGAAGATAGTCATTAAATATTTTCCATGCACACAGAAACTAGGGCTGGAAATAGCACATATAAGTTGCAGCTCTCTGGATTTCATTTAAACATAAGGAAAAACTTTCTGACGGGAAGATCTGTTCCATAGTGGAAAAATCTACCTACAGAGGCTTTGGGTTTTCTATGTCTTTCAGTTTTAAGGCTGGACAGCAATCTCTCATGGATGGTTTAAATGGTTTTCCTGCACACTGCAGAGTTAAACTAGATAATTTTTGTGTTCCCTTCCAACACTACTGTTCTACAATTCTGTGATCTCCAAGATATCTCCGATTACAACTTTTTCAAAGGGCTGTGATAGGTTACACCATATACACATTTATACTTACTTTCTTTACAGAATTTATATGGCTGCCTACCTCATATAGTGATTCTAGGCAGCTCACAACAATCAATAAAAGCAAAGATAAAAACAAACGTACCTTTCCCCTCAGATGCCAGTGCAAACAGCCTCCCAGTTCAACCCCCATCCTAGCCCAATGCTTGGGGGAAGAGCCAGGTCTTCACGGCCTTCCGGAAGGCCAAAAGGGTAGGAATCCCTTGGATCTCAGGTGGGAGGCTGTTCCAAAGGGCTGGGGCGGCCACCGAGAAGTGCACCTCCAAGGTGCACTTCTGGGAATCAGGCAACAATATTTAAGGGAGGGGACATGAAATCTGTACGCCCTGTTTAACCTAGTAAGATGGGCAGATATCCTGAGAGAGAAGTGGTCCCACAAATAACCTGGCCCTGTGCCATGGAGGGCTTTAAAGGTGATAGCCAGCATCTTGAATTGCACCTAGAAGCAACTGGGAGCCAGCGCAGCTCACGCAGCAGTGGGGTTACTTGGGCGAATTTTATTCGTGTTGCGAATTTGGGGCCAGTTGCAGCTTCTGGATGGTCTTTAAAGGCAGCCCATGTAGAGCACATTGCAGTAATCCAAACAGGACGTGACTAAAGCATGAGTGACTGATATATACAGACAAAATGTCTGTAATTTTAGATAATTACTTTAGTCTTCGTAGCCTGATCCACTCCTAAGACCTGGGCGGTATATAATAGAGTATACATATTGTATTATTATTTCGTTCAAGATCAGGTTGGCTCCTACCCTGTTAAAACTTCTGGAAAGCTGTAAAACCTTGCTGTTCCAAAAGTCATTGGGTGTGGAATTGTTAGGAACAGAGATGCCTCCTGCTACAGTATGTGTTGGATGTTGACAACTGGAATGTGTCTGGACGAGAACAACCAAGATGGTAAGTGCCCTGGAAGGAAACATTTATGAGGGACAATTGGAGCCATGGGGTACGTTTAGCCTGGAGAGACACGATAGCTGTCTTCAAGCATCTGAAGGACTATCAAAGACAGTGCAGAATTGTTCAGAAGACAGGACACAAAACAAACTATAAATTATAAGGAAATATATTTTAATTGAATATCAGGATTCAATTCCCAATAGTAAAAGCTGTTAATCAGAACAAATTGCCTCAGGAGGCAGTGACTTTCCTCTACTGGAGGTGTTTACAAGCAGGATGACCATCTTTCCGGAATACTGTAGTAATGGATTCCTGCAGTGGACAGCTGGTTGGACTATATCATCTCCAAGACCCCTTCCAACCCTGACATTCTATGGTTCTATGAGATCTGAGAGTTCCCATTGCTAATACCTATTTTGTCTCTGTTTCTTCTAAATCGCTGCTGAGTCTTCAAATTTATTGGTTTATATTTCGCCCAACTCCCAAGAACTCTGTGAGGTTTCACACTCATGAACTTGGGATGAGATAACAGCAAGGAGAAAAGCAGATGTTTCAGGGTGTGTTTGCAGTTAAGTGCAACTGAGGACAGGCTCTTAGAACAATCTTCTATCTCATTAAAAAAGCTCCTGCCACCTTTTCAAGACAGGTCTGCTAGTCAACGCTAATGGGAGGTATTATGGCTGTTTACCTTGAAGCGACTGGTGAAAAGCTCCATCTGCGACGCCGTCTCCCGGCTGCAATACAACCCTTGCAGAGCAAGCAGGCACTTGAGTCGGACCTCCCCCTGCTGCAAGACAGAGCCCATGTAAGAGAACCGCAAAGGATTGTAGCCAAAACTAAACAACATGCCTAAGAGCTGCAAATGGTGAGTAACACCAAGTCTTCCCCTTCGTACTGAATTTATATTTGCCAGTTCCGAGTCAGGTAGCCCAACCAGGATCAGGTTCAGAGAATGGCCAGAGCAACAAAAATGTTCAGAGACTAGGAACTGCCCCGTTGAGAGAGAGGCCTCAAGAGATATTTAACCCTCAAGAAGTGAAGACTGAGACAACATGATGACCTAAACGGCCCCACCGTAAGTTGTTCTTTATCACCACACAATGCACGACACAGAATAAAAGCCCCATGTTACTGCAAGACCTATCTGGGCCCAGCAAAAGGGAGAATGCAAGCTCCTTAATGGGCAGAAGGGGGTAGACAGCCCTCCACCAGCGGCACTGTAATGTGGAGTCCTGCACTCAGTCCTGTAGGGGATTGAACTCAGAGACATGGGGGCCCTTTTCAATTCTATGATTGCATGAACTCCTGGGTTCAAGAACTCATCTCTGTTTGAACTTACTTAAGTACATAAGCCATTCTTCTGTTAATCATCACAATCAATATATAAAACAGGGGTATTAGTCCATAGTATTGTTGTAACAATCCAAATACATGAACCAATATACTGAATAGTAAACAGACCCACAGAACTAGAAAAGCCTTTATAGGCCATCAAGCCTGGTTTTCTGCTTAGTGCAGAAATTCAAATTAAAACATCTCAGACAAATGGATACCTAGCCTTTTATTTATTTTTATTTATTTATTATTTGGATTTATCACCGCCCATCTCCACCATGGTAGACTCTGGGCGGTTTACAATCATATTATAAAAAGTTAAAAACCTATACATCTAAAATCTACTATAAAATAAATAAAAAATCCAAGAGATGGTGTGTTCTTAGAAGGAGGGTATTACTAAGCTAACCACCCCCAGGAGGTCCAGGATCAGAAGGGATGCCTTCCCCTCATCCAGACACCATTACAAATATCCGTGTGAGCGACCAATGCAGTTTCTGTTCCATTCTCAGGCATGATCCCAGACAGACAAGGGTCCACGTCATCCACTTCTTCCTAGGTCCTCTGCAAATGACCTCCAACTGCTTTAGCCAAGGACTTAACCAAACAGGAAAGGTTGGACAGGGGCCAGAAGGTGCCCAGATCTGCCAAATTCAGGGATGGTCCCTTCAGGGGGAAGCATACCACTTCCTTCAAGGCAGGTGCTACCTCCCCCCCCGCCCTTGCCAGTTGCCCATAAACTTTAGTAACCAGAATGTGATGTGACTGATCCTGACAGAAATGCCCTCCACCTTCAGATTGTGAACCAACTGCTCCAAATTAATTGGTTCCACTGGAAATTGGTTCTTACCATTTTCTTCCCTAACATTCAATTAGAACTGGCCTTCCCAGAACTTCAACCCATTATTTTGCGTCCTGCAGCCTGGAACAAGTAGTCCATTCAGGCTTCTCTTCTGAAGGCTAAGCACTGCCAATTCCTTTTGTTATTTTGAGATCATTTTCACAAGGATTATTTATTTATTTATTATTTAAATTTGTATCAGCGCCCATCTCCCCCAACGGGGAACTCTGGGCGGTTCTTTGTTATTGCCAAGCCAGGTACAGGTAGTCCTCAAGTTGCGACAGAAATTCTGGTCCCAATTGCCGAATCCCACGGTCGTAAGCAAGGCAACTTCCTGCCGGCTTCCCACAACCAAGGCAGTGGGGAAGCCAGCAGGAAGTTGCAAGTCCCAGGCGGCTTGCAAGCAGGCCAGAAGGCAGGTAAGTGGCTGCTGCCGGGTGGGGGAAGGCGTGGGGGGTGCAAGGGAGGCATGGCAAGGCTCGGGGAGGGCGCGTGGGGGTGCACGAGTGGCAGGGAGGCGCAGCGAGTCTCGGGGAGGGTGCGTGAATGGCCGGCGCAGCGTGGGCGAGGAGGGGCTGGGGGAGGGTGTGCAGGTGGAAGAGACTTACCCCAGCGAATCATGACCTTCCCTGCCGGCTCCCCCACTGCCTTTCTGGGGAAGCCGTCAGGGAAGGTCGCAAGTGGCGATAGTGTGTTTGTGGGGTGCTGCAACTGGCCATAAGTATGAGCTGGTTGCCAAGTGCCCAGATCGCGATCACGTGACCGCAGAGGTGCTGGGACAGCTGGAACTCTGAGGACTGGTTATAACCACCATTTGTTCAGCACCGTTGTAACTTCGAATGGTCGTTAAGTCAAGGGCTATCTGTATCCCCCTCCTATACCTGCGCATTTGATTTTTGTTCTCAAATGCATGATTTTGCAGTTGTCTGCTAAATTTCATAGTTATTCTCAGCCCACCTTTCGACTGTCTCACACCAACTTTTCCAAAGCTAAAGGTACCCAATTTTATCCTTTAAGATTTCGTTTCTAAACCCTGATCATCCACAATGCCCTTCTCAGAACCTGTCTCAATTTGTCTGACTCCATCTTCAAGCTTGCTTTACAAAACTGAATGTTAAGACTCCATGAGATCTGAACAAAGCAGAATAAAGTTGCATTACTTCCCGTGAGTTAGAATTTATATTTCTGTTGAAGCAACCCAAAATGGCATTTTCCTTTTTTTTTTTTTGCAGCCACGTTGCGCTACTGGCTCATATTCAGTCTACCATCAACTACTATTCCAAGATATTTTTCACAAGTACCATTACAAAACTCATCCTCTACCTGTATATTTCATTTTTGTTCCCAAGTGAAGAATTCTGTACTTGTTTCTGTTCAATTTGTTTACTTTCAGACCTTTTGCCCTAACATATTAAGATCGGAGTTTTACTTGTCTTTTGGAGTATTACCTATCTCAGTTTTGGGTCATCTGCATATCTGGTAAGTGTTCCCTCCTCCTCTTCATCTACGTTGTTAACAAAAACAAAGAAGAGTGGCAGACCCAAGACTGATCCTTGTGGAACCCTAATTAATACTTATTTTATGAAGAATTTACAAACAGCCCATGAGCATGATTTTCAAGTCGGCTAGTTTTGTGGCGGTGAACAGCACCCCTCCATGTGCTTGTGAGCTACTTTCACTACCAAACCTATGAGATCCCCCCCCGCCCCCCACAGTACCTGTGAACTGCTTAAACTGCCCCTGTGAGAAAACATTTACAGCAAGCTGAAGCGACCCTAAGTGGCGATGGGGAAGAATCTGTGGCCCAGTAAATCAAATTGTTGACATTCACTGACCATATCTGAGAATAAAGCTGACATGCCAACCTAGTAGGAAGGGACAAATAATGTCACCCAGATGGGTTTATCAAAAACATTCCAACATCATGTTGTAATTTACACTGTGTCTGCCTTTGCGATGTAGTAGGGCAAGGGTATATAAGCTATGGTTCTGCCTCTGCTAAGGGCTGCCCAACAAGCTGCCAGTGCCTTGCTGGGAGCCCAGTATATTCTGTTTCATCGCTTGCATGCTAATAAAATTATGTTGTATCTTCAAAGCGATTTCGCTGCTTTAGATGAACCAGGTTTTGGCCACAACATTCCCATGGTATTTTGCCATACTTAACTAGCTTGTTAATAAGCAGATACATCTGTCAAGCTTAATTAGGGTTAGTGTTGGCCAAGCTTTTTGTGGCTCCATCCATTAACCCAGAAAACTAGTTTACTGGGTACCCAGACTGATTGTTGGGTAAAAACAACAACAGGGCTACACTTCCCCTTCCTGCATCAGCCTGTTATTACAGCTAGAGTATTGGGGGGCACCACTTCTCTGAATATGCAAAAGGGCGTGGAAGAGCTGCACAGATCTATGGGTAAGAGGGGCAAGGAGGAGTTGCTGCTGTTGCAAATCCCAGAATGTCTTCCCATCTATTTAGAGAGCGCGCGTTCATGCCCACTACGACACATCCACTGTACTGAATTAGCACCACCACCTTCGTAGGCGACAGCAGCCTAGCTGTGCAGAGCATCTGAAAGAGGTCTTTCACAACATGTACAAAGAGCACATACAAAACTCCTTTTCAAATCATTACAGCAGCCATGTCTTTTGCGAAGCAGAGCTGGCTGGGAACACCTTTTGAAGAAGTACAAGCCTTGCAAAAGATCTGACTGCTTTAGCACTTCAAAAACAAGTGCTATGGACATGCTCCCATGTTTGTTATAAAGCATCTTATTCAAATGTTTTGCATAGCTGTACTCAAACAAGCACTCTCATAATCTCGGAAACGAGAACTAGCTAACAAGAATGCCTTTAATATCTTGCAGAAACTTTGAATTCCTGAATGCCCTAAGCGTATTTTTCCGAGTGCCCAGGCGACCCACCTTGTCATGCAGAGTCCAGCCAATGTACTTGAGATAACCATCAGTTAGGAAGGAGGCGGTGTAATGTTGTATCCACTGACCCATCTCTTCAATGCAAATAGCACGGATTTCGGGTATGAGGTCCCTTAGCAAGCAAACAACAGGGACGGCAATCAGACTCCGGATTCTGAACCTACTCCATTCACACATGCCCTAATATCACTCACCGATAGCGATGAACAAAGACTCCCTTGAAGAGAGCATTCATCAAGGTCTCTAGCTCTTCCTGCTTCTCCTGGAACTGAAAACACATGGGTTGGTGGCAGAGGGATATAGCTGTCAATGGTTCTCTTACTTATAATTATTAGAAAGATTTAAAGTAGACAAAAGAATTTATGGTTTTGAACATTGTAAGACAGAGTTTGAAAAAGAATTGTATACAAATGATGAACAAGTAATTGCTAAAATGTATAATGTGAGAGCCAGTTTGGTCTAGTGGTTAAGGTGCTGGGCTAGAAACCAGGAGACCGTGAGCTCTAGTCCCGCCTTAGGCACGAAAGCCGGCTGGGTGACCTGGGGCCAGTCCCTCTCTCTCAGCCCTAGGAAGGAGCCAATGGCAAACCAGGAGACTGTGAGTTCTAGTCCCGCCTTAGGCACGAAAGTCGGCTGGGTGACCTGGGGCCAGTAACTGACTCTCAGCCCTAGGAAGGAGCCAATGGCAAACCAGGAGACTGAGAGTTCTAGTCCCGCCTTAGGCATGAAGGCCAGCTGGGTGACTTTGGGCCAGTCCCTCTCTCAGCCCTAGGAAGGAGCCAATAGCAAACCAGGAGAGTGAAAGTTCTAGTCCCGCCTCAGGCATGAAAGCCGGCTGGGTGACCTTGAGCCAGTCTCTGTCTTTCAGCCCTAGGAAGGAGCCAATGGCAAACCAGGAGACTGTGAGTTCTAGTCCTGCCTGAGGCATGAAAGCCGGCTGGGTGACCTTGGGCCAGTCCCCTTCTCTCAGCCCTAGGAAGGAGCCAATGGGAAACCAGGAGACTGAGAGTTCTAGTCCCGCCTTAGGTATGAAAGCCAGCTGGGTGACCTTGGGCTGGTCCCTCTCTCTCAGCCCTAGGAAGGAGCCAATGGGAAACCAGGAGACTGAGAGTTCTAGTCCCGCCTTAGGCATGAAAGCCGGCTGGGTGACCTTGGGCCAATCACTGTCTCTCAGCCCAACTCACCTCACAGGGTTGTTGTTGTGGGGAAAAGAGGAGGAGGGAGTATTATGTATGTTTGCCACCTTGAGTTATTTATAAAAAATAATAAAGGCAGGATAGAAAATAAATAAACTTACTGAAATTTGAAACAGAAGAACAAGTGAAAGTATGTATGATAAAGTGGGCTAAAAATGTTGGTTATAATATAGATGGAGCAATAGGAAAATATGTGGCTGAAAGGATTGAAATTTACATTGTTATAATCTTAAAGAGAATTTTTATAAAATGATGTACCGTTGGTATGTCACCAAAGAAATTGTCTAAAAGGTATGAAGGCACTTCAAATTTATGTTGGAAAACTGACCAACAAGGGACGTTTTATAATGTTTGGTAGACGGGTAAAAAAGCTAAAAAATTCTGGATTCAAAAACATACACAGATTCAGAGGATTTTAAAGATTAATGTACAATTGAGACCAGAAGTTTTTCTTTTGGGACTGATGGACAAACAGTTGGAAAAAAGTCATGGAACTTTGTTTTTGTATATGATAAGACTTTTTTGCATGAATCAGGAAAAAAATGATCTTATGATTTATGGTTTTGATGATTAGACAGGATAGATTATAGAAAGAAGAATTATGTTGTAACCACAGTATGAGAGGTAAAATTGTAATAACTCCTGTAAAGAAGATTGGAAGCTACTTATTTGTATCTTTTTTTTTCTATTTTCTTTTACTTTTTTCCTTTCTTGCACTTTGAGCTTTCTTTCTTTCTTTCTTTCTTTCTTTCTTTCTTTTTCTTTTCTTTATATTAGTTTTTATCTTCCTTTTAAAAACTCTTTAATAAAAATTATATATTAAAAAAGGAACTAAAAACACATACGGAAGGCTTATGCCCCCAGCACATAACTCTTGACTAAAAAGACTTAAACTTTCACAAGCTCAAACCTAAACTAAACAAGTGGCTGCGTGTATATTTCATATTTTTATCACAGCACTGTGATTCAAAAAAGCTTAAGATAAAAATAAATGCAATATTAGTCTTTGAGTTTCAAGATGTCAAGATCCTCCTGAATGTTGACTGTGTCTTCTAATGTGTTTGCTATCCCATTTTTGCAACATTTGCCACTCTCAATCAGAGAGAATATTTGTAGCTCAGGGTTGAACTGTGCACTTCACACTGAAGATGTTGCCTAGCCTGGCAATGAAACCTCTGCAAGAAAACAACAAGGCTCAGAGAGCACCAAGGACTATTTGCCAGTCTGATAAGCATATTTTCTAACCCCAATCCAAGTCATTCATAAATATGTTGAAGAGCATAGGGCCTAGAACAGAGCTTTGCAATACATCACTCAACATTTCCCTCCAGCTTGAAATCAATCCAATGAAGTACAGGTAGTCCTCAATTAACGACCACAACTGAGACCAGAATCTCGGCGGTTGAGCAAGATGCCCACCTGACTACCTCGCAACAACCGCAATCCCAGCACTCTCGGTTGGTTGCCGTCAAGCGATCTCCCGGGGTCCTTAAGGGGACAGGAGCGAAAGAGCTGCCTGAAAGTGCTGACTGCAGAAGGGTTTCCCCTCCCCTCTGTACAGGAGGGGAGGGGAACTGCTTCAGATGAGCTTTGTTCCTTCAGCCTGCCAAAGGGTTTCCCCTCCCTTCTGTGCACAGCAGGGAAAGCCTTGGTGGGGCTACAGGAATGAAGCAGAGATCTTCAGAAGCAGAGCTTCATTCTAGGGGCTCCACTAAGGATTCCCCTCCCCTCCGTCAGCGCCCCCCCCCCCCCCGCAACCTTCCTTGTCGGCTTCCGTTCCCAACGGAACGGAATATTTGCAATATTGCAAATAGTGATCACATGATCGAGGGGTGCTTGGCAACCGGTCATAAATGCGAGCCAATGCAGTCACGTGATCGGGGGGGGGGCGCACAATGTTTCACAATGGCCTGAAGTGCTTTAAAAGGTAAAGGTTCCCCCTGCACATTTGTGTAGTCGTGTCCGATGCTCATCTCCGTTTGTTAGCCGAAGAGCCAGCACTGTCCAAAGATGCTTCCGCGGTCATGTAGCCGGCATGATGCGCGCGGAACGCTGTTACCTTCCCACCGAAGTGGTACCTATTCATCTACTTGCATTTGCATGCTTTCGAATTGCTAGGTTGGCAAGAGCTGGGGCGAGTGCGGGAGCTCACTCCGTCATGCAGGGCTAGGGATTCGAACCTCCGAACTTGCGATCTTCGGATCGACAAGACTGGCACCCTTTCCAAGGCTGTTGTTTTGAACGGTCTTTAAGTGACCGTTCATTAAGTGAGGACTACCTATACACTTGCTGGGTAGACTGTTCCACCAACTCTGTATCCATTTAATGATAGCACAGTCCAGCCCACATTTTATTAATTCCTTCATTCATTAAATTTATATAGCCGCCCATCTCAAACCAGTGACTGTGCGGCTAACAATCATAAAAACAGTCAAACAATTAAAATACCAAAAGAATTAAATATAAATAGCAGTCAAGAGATATTAAAATTCGCCGGTGTCAGCACAACCAGGAAACGGGGCCCTTCGCACACTCGGGACCCCAGGCCCGGGCACATAGCCAGGTCTTCAAGGCCTTCCAAAAGCCAAAATGGTCAGGGCCATCCTAATCTCAGGAGGGAGGATGTTCCAGAGGGCAGGCGCTACGGCAGGAAAGGCGCGTCTCCTGGACCCCGCCAGCCAACATTCCTTGGCTGACGAGACTCGGAGCATGTCCATCCTGCCAGACTGGATTGGACGGGTTGAAACAACTGGGAGAAGACGGTCCCCCAGGTAACCCGGTCCCAAGCCATGAAGGGCCTTAAAGGTGACAACCAGCACCTTGAATTGCACCCAGGAACACACTGGCAACCAATATGTCTATGAAGGTTCTCAGTCATCCAGGTGGAATTGTCTGTAGCTTGAATCGTGTCAACTGGATTTCTATTTTCTCAGTGGAAACGTTTCGCTCCTTATCCAAGGAGCTTCTTCAGTCTGAGCAAAGTTGGTAAGGGAATCCTAAATATGTTTCTAGGTAGCTGTGTGACCTTACACCTGGGGCTAGGTCATGGTTATATTGAGATGTTATTTTTTATAATCTAAAGGAGGATCTTCTGTGCCTAGGAAGATTAAGACCATTTCACAAGCTCAACAGCAGCATGGTGATCTTAACGATCCTCCTTTAGATGATAAAAGGACTTAAAAATAACATCTCAATATAACCATGACCTAGCCCCAGGTGTAAGGTCACACAGCTACCTAGAAACATATTTAGGATTCCCTTACCAACTTTGCTCAGACTGAAGAAGCTCCTTGGATAAGGAGCGAAACGTTTCCACTGAGAAAATAGAAATCCAGTTGACATGATTCAAGCTACAGACACTGGCAACCAATGTAGCCCACAAAGCAGTAGCGTTACATGTTCCAAATAACCGATGTCATTTACAACCTCGGCAGCTGCATTCTGCACCAGCTGAAGCTTCCGAATGCTCTTCAAGGGCAGCCCCATGTAGAGCGCGTTGCAGTAGTCCAAATGGGAGGTCATGAGGGCATGAGTGACAGTGAGTAGATCCTCCCAGTCCAGGAACGGGCGCAACTGGCGCACAACCCGAAGGTGTGCAAAGGCCCTCTTAGCCGCGGCTGCCACCTATTCTTCCAGCAGGAGCCGTGAGTCCCAGAGGACCCCCCGATTGTGCACGGGGTCCATCTGGGGCAGTGCCACCCCATCCAGGACCAACGATGGAAAAACCTTGGTACTGGAAGGCCCAAACACCCAAAGCCACTCAGTCTTGCTTGGGTTGAGCCGAAGCCCATTGCACCCCATCCAGGCCCCTACAGCCTCCAGGCACTGAGACAGGACATCCACGGCATCACTCAGACAGCCCGGGGTGGAGATATAAAGTACTGATGATACCTCACCCCAAACCGTCGGATCACCTCACCCAGCGGGCTCATGTAGATGTTAAATAAGAGGGGCGAGGGAACCGAGCCCTGTGGCACCCCACACAGTAGGGGCCGTGGGCTGGACCCCTCCTATCAACACCAACCGGAACCAACCCGGGAGGAAGGAGGAGAACCAGCGCAACACCGTGCCGCCCGCCCCCAACTCCCAAAGCCGGTCCAGAAGGATACCATGATCGATGGTATCGAAGGCCGCGGAGAGGTCAAGAAGAGCAAGGATGGTTGCACTGCCCTGTCCCGCTCCCACCAGGTCATCCAAGAGTGCAATCAATGCCATCTCAGTCCCATATCCCGGCCTGAATCCTGACTGAAAGGGGTCCAGATAAACCGCTTCATCCAGAGCCCTTTGAAGCTGCCCTGCGACCACTTTCTCAACAACCTTCCCTAAAAAGGGGAGGTTGGAGACTGGACGGAAACTGTCCAGATTAGTTGGGTCGAGCGATGGCCCCTTGAGGAAGGGGTGCACCGCAAGAGCCAGCGTGACCACCCCCTCCAAGAGGAATTAGCCACCACCCAGACCCAATCACGTGTCCTCTCCCGGGCAGCCCTGACCAGCCAGGAGGGGCACGGATCTAGCACAGAAATGGCCAGACCAACTGCTACAAGAACCCTGTCCACTTCCTCAGGTTCAATGGGCTCGATCTCCTCCCAGATCACCATGCAAGACTCAGTCCCCGTAGTCTCACAGTCCCGGTTGCCATCGTTAAGCAAGGATCGTGCAGGTCATTAAATGAGGACCTCACGTGACTGCGGCTTTTGACTTCCTGCTGGGTTTGGGTTTCTCATTGACTTTGTGGGAAACTGGCAGGGACCGTCAGAAATCACCATTGTGACCGTGGATCGCTGCAACTTGGTAATTGTGAGCCGGGTGCCAAGCACCTGGATTGTGATCATGTGACCGTGGGGACACTACAACGGCCAGAACTCTGAGGACCCCCCTTGTTCAGTGCCATTGCAAGTTTGAACGGTCACTGAACAAGTGGTCATAACCCGAGGACCACCCCATACAGGAACTCTATCAGAAAAACTAAATCTCACAATGAGACAAGGTTTATGGGAGATATCAAAAAATAACCCAAAGAGGGTTCTTTGAGCATGTTGGAAATAAAAGCCAGAGAGTGCAAATCCATTTGAGAAACCACTGAAGCAGAAATGGGTGATGGTGAGAAGGCAAAGTCCTTATTTTGTGTTTGCCTTCTCACAGAAGGGATACAGAGCCCTAGACGATAGCGATTATTACCAGTGCTCGTTACCGGTGGCGTGTTCCGACCCCCCGTATTCAAACCCAGGTCCTGGACAGCAGACTGGTGGTTGCCCCAACTTTCGGCTGCTGTTTCGTAACGCCAGGTGAATTAATAACAAGGCCCCCCTCATATGTGATTTGATCACGGAGGGGGCAGACCTGGCATGTATCACCGAGACCCGGCTGGGCCCGGAAGGAGGTGTCCCTCTTTCTGAGGTATGTCCAGCCGGGTTTCAGGTTTGCCACCAGCTGAGGCCTCAGGGCAGGGGAGGAGGGGTGGCTGTTGTCATCCGGGAGTCTCTAGTGGCCATCAGGGGCCCTGCTCCACAAGTTGCCGGGCGTGAGACCTTGTTCCTCAAGTTGGGTTCTCAAGAACAGTTGGGAGTGCTGCTATTGTACCAGCCTCCCTGCTGCGTATCAACCTACCTGAGCTACTGGAGACCATCTCGGGGTTGGCAGTGGAGTTCCCCAGACTTATGGTTCTGGGGGGCTTCCATCTGCCGTCCCTGGGGCGTGCCTTGGAAGTGGCTCGGGAGTTCATGACCACCATGGTGGCCATGGGCCTGTTTCAGATTATCCACGACCCAACTTGAGACAGTGGCCTCACCCCGGATTTAGTTTTCTTGTCAGAGCAGTGGCAATGTGATCTGAGGGGAGAGTTACATCTTTCCCCTTTGTCATGGTCAGATCATGCCCTGGTGACCTTGAGATTCTCCTATGCCGCTCCCCTCCGCAGGGAGGCTGGACCCATTCGATTGGCCCGCCCCCAGCGACTGATGGACCCAGTAGGGTTCCAGAGGGAGCTGGAGGTTATACCCGAGGATCTGCTGCACGGTCCAGCGGAGGCCCTGGCTGCCGCCTGGAATAGAGAGGCGGCCGGGGCCTTGGACAGGATCGCGCCTGTGCGACCTCTCTTACCCCGTTCGACCCGTCACTCCCCGTGGTTCACGGAGGAGCTGAGGGTTCTAAAGAGGATTAAGAGACGCCTAGAGCGCCGCTGGAGGAAGACAAAGACCGAACCCGACCGAACACAAGCTAGAGCCGCTATTAAGGCCTACCTTGTGGTGGTAAGAGCGGCAAAACGTATTTCTCCGCTCTTATTGCGTCCGCAGAATGCCACCCGACAGCCGTTTAAGATCACTCGATCCCTTTTGGGGAAGGTGGGTCCAGTGACCCACCTACAGGGCCGTGCAGAGGAGTTCTCTGAGCATCTGCAGGATAAAATTGCCCTGATTTGTTCTAGGTTGGACTCCGAGCGTGAGGAAGGGTCTGAGGAGATGCCGAGGGAACGGACTTACCCTGTTATCTGGGAGCAGTTTGACCCTGTTGGACCCAAGGAAGTGGACAGGATCCTCCGCACTGTGAATGCCACCACCTGTCAACTAGACCCTTGCCCCTCCTGGCTGGTGCAATCAGCTCGGGAGGTGACATGTGGCTGGGTCCAGACAATGGTAAATACATCCTTGAGAGGGGGGGTGTTCCCAGCGACCTTTAAAGAGGCCCTGGTGCTCCCCCTCAAGAAACCATTGCTGGAACCTACTATACTGGACAGATTTCACCATCTCCCACCTCCCCTTTTTGGGGAAGGTGGTTGAGAAAGTGGTGGTGTTGCAGCTCCAGAGGATTCTGGATGAAACGGATTATCTAGACCCCTTTCAGTCCGGTTTCAATCCCGGTCATGGGACGGAAACGGCATTGGTCACGCTTATGGATGATCGTTGGTGGGAGTGGGATGGAGACAGTGCATCCATCCTTGCTCTTCTTGACCTCTCAGCAGCCTTCGGTACCGTCAACCATGGTACCCTTCTGGGGCAGCTCAGGGAGTTGGGGGTGGGCAGCGTGGTCCTGCGCTGGTTCACCTCCTTCCTCCAGGGCCAGTCCCAGTCGGTGTTGATAGGGAGTGAGAGATGCAGCCCGTGGGCCCTTCTTTGCGGGGTCCCGCAGGGCTCGGTACTCTCCCCGCTCCTTTTTAACATCTACATGAAACCGCTGGGAGAGATCATCCGTCACCACGGGATGAGGTATCATCAATACGCTGATGATACCCAATTATACATCTCCATCCCGGGTGAAGTAAGTGATGCAGTGACCGTCCTGTCCAAGTGCCTGGGGGCTGTGGGGGCCTGGATGAGGAAAAACAGGCTTCGGCTGAACCCTGGTAAGACGGAGTGGCTGTGGATTAATGGCCCCTCGGCTTCTGGGAAATTGTCATCTTTAGTTCTGGATGGGGTTGCAGTGCCCGAGACAGACCCAGTGCGTAACTTGGGGGTTCTCTTGGACTCACAACTCAAATAGGTCACACCCTATTTGGAGGCCTGTCCCCAGTTCTGGGCACCACTGTTTGAAGAAAGAGAGCTACCAAGATCGTGAAGGAGCTGGAAACCAAGTCTTTTGAGGGTACGTGTACTTATTGAGGGGAGGTATCTGATAGCAGTCTTCAAATACCTGAAAAGCTGCCAGAGAGATGTCAGGATTGACTTGTTCTCTACCGCCCTGGAGGGCAGGACCAGAACCAATGAGTTAACACTATGAGGAGGAAGTTCAAGTGAGACGTCAGAAGGCAGTTCCTGAGGGTCAGCGCTGTCAGCCAATGGAACAGGCTGCCGCAGGGAGCAACGAGAGGCTGGATGGTCATCCATCAGATAGTTTAGTGGATCCTGCCCAAATTAGGTAGCTGGATTAAATGACCTCAGAGGTCTTTTCAAACTCTATGTGAGTAAACAACAGGATGCAGCCAAACAAGTCTTTAATAAATTGTTAAAGGAACTGGGTATTTTATCTTGCATAAAAGACGACTGAAAGGAAATATGAGAGCAGTTTTCAATTACCTGAAAAGCTGTCATTCAAAAGAGGAAGCGTATACTCTCTCTTTCCCAAGACGGTGGGACCAAAACAGTGGGTTAAAATTACAAGAAGTTTCAAGTTAGATATCAGGAAGAACTTCCTGACCACACAAACTGTCAGCCAGTGGAACAGACTGCCACATGACATGGTGAGTTCTCCTTTGCCAGAGATCTTGAAACATACAGTAGGTGCCGCTATATGGTTATCTGTCAGAAACACTTTGGTGGATGCTGTACTGAGAAAGTGGTTAGACTGGATGGTCTTTGAGGTGCCTTTTCACTTTATGATTCTGTGACTGAACAAGATGCAGCCAAAAGTTGTCTTTGTCAAGTCTCCCTGCCAGATACTCACCTCCTTGTGTTGCTCCAACAGCCCCTCCAGCTTCCCTGGGGCCCAGCAGCCTAGTCCCTTGGCCCGCTCAGTCTCATATTGTCGCCGAGCATTGTCTTTTTGCACGCTTACACTCAGCGCCACATCCACCAAGGCTGTCATTAGCTTCATAGCTAGAATGGGAGAAAGGGCCAACCAGCATCGGCATTCCCAACCACCCAGGGAAGCCACAGTTGCCTCTCTTTTACCCCAAATGCTGTCCTACCTGCCAGGGTGCTGGTGTGGCGGAAGGCACGCACTTGAGAATCAGACATGCCAGTCAGCAAGGCAATGAGGCTGTCCATCAAATACTCATCATAAACAACATTATGCTGGGCACGGCGCACAAGCACCGCTATAAACTCACAGAATCCAGCACGGAAACGCCGCCACACAGGAGTGGTCAGTAACAGTGGGTACTCTGCTGAATCCTGCAGGGGGGGGGGATGGAGAGAAAGATCCACCCCAGTTAGCCAGGGTGCCTCTGCCACCCGCGGGGTACGGAGAACGAGACTCTCTCCCTCTTTCCCGCCTTCCCAGCCCTCCCCTCGACCCCCAGGCTCTCACCTCCTCGAAGGATTCGGTCAGAAGTTTGATGACCTCCGAGTTCTGGAGACCGCGAAGCATCTCCAGAGTAACCAAGCCTGCCGGACAGAGACAAATGTGGAGGCCAATCCATCCTCCTCCCACGAATAGTTAAGAAGTTCACCCCGAAAACCGGAGAACCAGTCATCCAGCGTCCCCCAAGGCCTCCTCCGCTCCGGCAGGCCCTGCCACCCACCTCTGCAGCCGCAGGAGCGCACGACGAAGTTCACCAAATCCAGGAAGCCCGCGGCTCGCTCCTTCTGGTAGCCCTCCAGCCAGTCGTCCACCAGGGGCTGCGGGGGAGAAAGGGGGGAGACCGGGAGAGGAGAGGCTAGGGCCCCCAGCCGCGGGCCGGCGGTGGGGAGGGCGCTCGGACCCGACCCCCGACCCCTCGCCGGAACTCAGGGCCCGCGGCAGCCCGGAGGGAAGGGCCCGCCGGCGGAGGCCGCAGTTCCCCCCGTCGAGGGATGAGAGGCCCAAGCACGTGGCGTGGCGGGGGCAGGGCGCGGCCGCCGCCGTCTCACCTCCAGGGCGCTCTTGCCCGCCTTCACCGCTTCGAAGAGGCCTAGGCCGCCGCCGTCGTCGTATCCGGACTCGCCCGCCGCTCGTGGCCTCGCCCGCTTCGGCACCTGCCCCAGGCGGTTAGCACAGCCGCCGTCACGCCCGGGTCATCACCACCGCCGCCCTCGCCCTTGCCCTTGCCCTTGCCCTCGCCCTTCCACCCGCCTGCCTACCGGGCAGCCGCGGCGCCGGGCCTGCCGCTTGGCGCGCCGGCCGACCGCCGCCTCCGCCTCGAAGTCGCTGCCTGCGTCCCACGCCGCAGCTCGCCCCGGCTCGCCCGACGCCGCCACGCTCCCGGGAGAGGAGGAGGAAGAGGACGCGGCGGCCGGGCGGCGAGGGGCAGGCCGGCGCCTCAGCGCCATCGACGGCGGACCCATGGCGGCGGCGACGGGCGAGCGTGAACCCGCCAGGCCGGGTCACGTGGCCCGACGCGCGCGAGGCTGCCGCCGCCTGCCCGGCACGCGGGCTCTCCCGCTCTGCGCACGCGCCGCTTTGGGCTGGGTCGGGGCGGCGGCCGCCTTCGCTCCTGCCCAGGGAGGGGCTCCGCGGAGGGTCCGGCTTTCCTGCGGGCGGGGGTGGCTGCGACCCTGTAGCCGGGTTGGGGGCGCTGGGGGGTAGCTTTGCCTGCCGAGCCCGGCCGAAAAGCCTGTTCCTGCGTCGGGGCGGGTCAGCCCCTTTCGGGGACCAGGCAGCTCTGCTCTCCCCCCCTCCGCCCCTTTCCTTTGGGAGCTCGCACCGTTAGCGCTTCTGCCTCCCCCAGTCCATTTTATGTCTCTTGCCCCCCAAAAACGTTATACTTGTGTACTTTTGCCACACACACACACACATAGGTAGCTTTGGATCGTTTCCCTCAATAAATAAATGAACAAGTATAATGTTTTCAATTCATTTGTATAATTGCGTTCTCTTTATCTAGTTTTAGGATTATTGTCGGAAGTTCAAAAGGGTTCACAAACTTTTATGCACCGCTATACTTGCTTCACTATGTATGATGCACTATGTAACCTTGCAAAGATTCCCTCCCATTTCCTTGTTAAAGGCACTTACGTTTGTTAGTGATTGCTTTGTCTTTAGACCTTTGTCTTTATGGTTCCTTGTTGCATCATACAATTTAACTAATTTTGGCTGCAATCCACGTTTACCCAGCACCCATTGATTCCTAACCATATTCTTTGTTTTGCCACACATAGCTTGCGCACTCACTGTAACACAGAAGCCAGTAGGGAGCGCCACTGGCAATCATATGGTTCTGTGCCAGAATACCCAGTATGGGGAAAAATCAGGGAGAACTTGAAATCCTGAGACAGGAAGACATACATGTCATCGGCATCACTGGAACTTGGTGGAATGACACACGTGACTGGAACAGAGCCTTGGAAGGCTACAACTTTGTCAAAAGGAAAAGACTCAACAGCAAGAGGTACTCTAGCTACGTGGAAAGCATTCACCTGCACAAAAATTCACAAATGGAAAAATAGAAATCCTGTTGAGAGTGTTGGGGAAGCAATAAAAGTGGTATCATTGTAGGAGTTCATTGTTGTTGTTGTTTATTCGTTCAGTCGTTTCCGACTCTTCATGACTTCATGGACCAGTCCACGCCAGAGCTTTCTGTCGGCCGTCACCATCCCCAGCTCCCCAATGGTTGAGTCCGTCACCTCCAGAATACCATCCATCCATCTTGCCCTTGGTCGGCCCCTCTTCCTTTTGCCTTCCACTTTCCCTAGCATCAGCTTCTTCTCCAGGGTATCCTGTCTTCTCATTATGTGGCCAAAGTACTTCAGTTTTGCCTTTAATATCATTCCCTCAAGTGAGCAGTCTGGCTTGATTTCCTGGAGTATGGACTGGTTTGATCTTCTTGCAGTCCAAGGCACTCTCAGAATTTTCCTCCAACACCACAGTTCAAAAGCATCTATCTTCCTTCGCTCAGCCTTCCTTATGGTCCAGCTCTCGCAGCCATAGGTTACTACAGGGAATACCATTGCTTTAACTATGCGGACCTTTGTTGTCAGTGTGATGTCTCTGCTCTTAACTATTTTATCAAGATTTGCCATTGCTCTCCTCCCAAGAAGTAGACGTCTTCTGATTTCCTGGCTGCAGTCACCGTCTGCAGTAATCTTTGCGCCTAGAAATACAAAGTCTGTCACTGCCTCCACGTTTTCTCCCTCTATTTGCCAGTCATCAATCAAGCTCGTTGCCATAATCTTGGTTTTTTTGAGGTTTAACTGCAACCCAGCTTTTGCACTTTCTTCTTTCACCTTCGTCATAAGGCTCCTCGGCTCCTCCTCTCCTCCTCGCTTTCAGCCATCAAAGTGGTATCATCTGCATATCTGAGATTGTTAATGTTTAGGAGTTTATTAGGAGATACAAATGAGGCCTTTCCGTGTCAGCTGACCAGACTTTAAAAGAGGCATGGAGTAGTGACAATGGAAAATCCCAACTATCCCAACATTTGCTGGAGGTGTAAGAGTCACACCAAATTTGTCAGAAAGTGGAAGAAGGAATGGAATGTGGGATCCTGCCGCCCTGGATATAATCCTCACCAACCGAGAGGTGACTGGAACAGTCACTTCTTCAGAAATTACCTTCTCCTTGCCTAGTGACCATGTAATGGTCAGCTAGGAATTATTATTATTATTATTATTATTATTATTATTATTATTATTGATGAATGATTATTATTATTATTATTATTATTATTATTATTATTATTATTATTTTAAAGGTATATGTCACCCAACTCCGAGCAACTGGGCAGTTTACTAATTGTTAATAACGTTTAAAAACAAGCAACAGTACAAACAACACAAACAAGATGTCAAGGAAACAAACACAGATGGGAGCAAGGGAAAGGAAGAAAGGGGGCATCAGTCGTCCTTGCCAAAGGCCTGGGCGAAAAGCCACGTCTTCAGGGCCCCTCAAAATACTGGTAGGGTGGGGGCCATTAGAATCTTGGGGAAACCTCATTCAGAGGGCAGGCACTGATACAGAGAAGGCACTTCTGGAGTCTCAATAGATGACATTGTTTAATCGATGGAACCCGGAGCGCGCCAACCCTGCCAGATCAGATCAGCCGGGCAGATACTATGGGGACAGGCGGTCTCTCAAGTAACCAGGCGTTATGCCATGTAGGGCAGGGGTCCCCAACTAGTGGGCCGCAGCCTGTTAGGAACTGAGCCGCGGGGCTCCCGCCCACAAACCCCGCCCCCTTCTGCGTGATTGGCTCCCACCCACAAACCCCACCCCCGGTGCTTGTGATTGGCTCCCACACGCAAACCCCGCCCCTGGTGTGCACAATTGGCTCCCACCCACAAACCCCGCCCCCCAGCCCGTGGAAGTCCCAGAAACCCCGCCCCCCTGGTCCGCGGAAATCCCGGAAACCCCACCCCCCTGGTCCGCGGAAAAATCATCTTTTGAAACCAGTCCCTGGCGCCAAAAAGGTTGGGGACCCCTGATGTAGGGCTTTATAGGTAGCGAGCAGTACCTTAAATTGCTCCGGAAGCAAACTGGAAACCATTCATTTTCATTGGCGATCACTCGTAGCCGAGTAAGATTGTCTTCCAAAGGTAAAATTTTAACGGTGAATCCGTAAGTGGCTATAAAGGCCAATTCTGGATCCGCACAACCTCCCACAATGAGGGCATAGGTTTCCGGGTGGGAGACGGTCATGATGAGGGTTTGCCTGACGTGCCTTCCTTTTAGCTCTTTTCTCCCTTTCGCCCTGTACTCGTGCTTCTTCAAAGTCCATAGCGCCATTAATAAAGGCTGACCTCCAATTGAAACGCTCATGAGTTAGGGCTTCCCAGTTTTCAATGCTGATATTACATTTTTTTAAATTAGCTTTGAGAGTATCTTTGAATCTCTTTTGCTGTCCACCAATATTCCGTTTTCCATTCTTAAGTTGGGAGTAAAGTAGCTGCTTTGGAAGACGATGGTCAGGCATTCAAACAACATGACCGGTCCAGCGAAGTTGATGTTGGATGATCATTGTTTCAATGCTGGTGGTTTTCGCTTCTTCTAATACGCTAACATTAGTCCGCCTATCTTCCCAAGTAATTTGCAGAATTTTTCGGAGGCAGCATTGATGGAATCTTTCAAGAAGTTGGAGGTGGCGTTTGTAGAGGGTCCATGTTTCACAGGCGTACAGAAGGGTTGGTAGTACAATGGCTTTGTAAACAAGCATTTTGGTCTCCCTGCGAATGTCCCGATCCTCAACACTCTACGTTTCATTCGGGAGAAAGCTTCACTCGCAGAGCTCAGGCGATGCTGAATTTCAGCGTCGATGTCGGCTTTTGTAGATAGATGGCTGCCGAGATAAGAAAAGTGGTCGACATTTTCTAGTGACACACCTTTAAGCTGGATTGATGGCGCTGCGGAGGGATTGGTTCGAACTTGCTGGTAAAGCACTTTGGTTTTTTTAATGTTAATCGAGAGGCCGAGTTTTTCATATGCTTCTGCAAAGATGTTTAGGATAGTTTGAAGATCTTCCTCGGAGTGTGCACAGACTACGTTATCATCAGCATATTGAAGTTCTATAACAGAAGTTGCAATTACCTTATTTTTTGCTTTCAGCCTACTAAGATTAAAAAGCTTTCCATCTGTTCGATATATAATTTCTACACCAGTAGGAAGTTTCTCTTCAACAAGGTGCATAATCATAAGTGCAGCTCACAAATCAGAGGTGTTACATGGGCATACCAAGGTATGCCCATCACTGTCCACATCGCTGCATTCTGGACCAGCTGAAGCTGCCAGGTGGTCTTCAAGGACTGCCCCATGTAGAGCACATTGCAGTAGTCAAGCCATGAGGTGACCAGGGCATGAGTGACTGTCTGAAGGACCCCCCAATCTAGGAAAGGATGCAACCAGCACACCAGGTGAAGCTGGGCAAAGGCCTTCCTGGCCACAGCTGCCACCTGCTCATCAAGCAGGAGCTGGGAGTCCAGGAAGACCCCAAATTGCACACCACCCTTGAATGGGAGAGTGCCACCCCATCCAAGGTCAAAGTTGGAGTGTCCCCAGATCTGGGCAGTCCAAACGCCCACAGCCACTCGGTCTTGGTAGGACTGAGTCAGAGACGGTTCTTCCCCATCCAAACCCACAGAGCCTCCAGGCACTGGGGCAGAACCTCGGCAGCCTCACCTGGCCAGCCCAGAGTTGAAAGATATAATTGGGTATCATTAGCGTACTGATGACTACAAACCCCAAACTGGTGGATAACCTCACCCAGAATTTTTTTAAATTGAATGATTTTTATTGAAGAAGTTTTTTACAGAATAAAAACAATACAAATTTAAAGACAAAGGAAAGTGGGGGCTTACTGACCCCACAGAGCAAAAGGCAGACACGTTCATAAAGCGGTATTGCACCCTCATGTCCAGGGAACCGCCTCTGCCTTTCCCAGCCCAGCATTCAACGGGAGGAGCTGAAGGCACCATCACCTGGGGACCCTCCCCCAGGCCAGCAACAATCCACACTGCAGATTAACCTTTGCATCACGGAAAAAGCAGGTCCCCTGTGAAATACCACAGAACCCTTTTGCTGTAGAAGTGCCAGATGCAACAGCCACAAGTCCAGAAATGCACAAAGAGGGGCTCGTCTCCGGTATTCAATAACTGACTGCCACGCTGGATTGCTCTTACCCCTAAGAGGTCTCTTGCAACACCCAAGGGGAATCCGTCTTCCTGTAACTTGGATCCATTATTCTATATCCTCCCTATGGAGGTCTTGCCCTCCATCCAGGGTTGATGACCTCGCAGGTATTTGAAGAGGACTGTTCTATCCATCTGCTCTCTCTTTCTCTGTATATACAGTATATACAGTATGTTATTGAAAATTTTTACACAGATAAAAGATAAACATGAAAATATATAAAGAAAAGAGAAAGAAAAAAGATGAAAGAAAAAGTGAAGAAAGCAATACAGTTAAAGAAAGAAAAGAAGAAAAATATAATTAAAGAAGCAACTTCCAATCTTCTTTGTGGCAGTTACAAATAGTTATTATCCCTCCTCCCTCTTTCAAATCACATTACAGAGATCCCTTCTGTCCCATATGCAACCCCCTTTTCAATCAGCAAATCCACAAATCACCATTTCACTTTTTTCCACTTTCAGCAAAAAGTCCATAAAAGGTTTCCAGTCTTTTATAAAAGCGCTTATCGTTTGATCCCTGACTAGACTGGTCAGTTTTGCCCTTAAGTGCCTTTCCTGCTAGACTGTTCCCTGATCTTGTTTTTCTAACCCAGAGCTTTCCAAACTGTGTGTCGGGACACGTTAGTGTGTCGGCTGCAGTGTCTGGGTGTGTCGGGCTGCTGCTGCCTCCGAGCCCTGCCAGGATTCCGCGCAGGTCCTAGTGCCTGCCTTGTGCCTTGCTGCCTCCAAACCTGCTGTGATTCCGCGCAGGTCCTAGTGCCTGCCTTGTGCCTTGCTGCCTCCAAACCTGCTGTGATTCCGCGCAGGTCCTAGTGCCTGCCTTGTGCCTGGCTGCCTCCAAACCTGCCCTGCCAGGATTCCGCGCAGGTCCTAGTGCCTGCCTTCTGCCTGGCTGCCTCCCAACCTGCCCTGCCAGGATTCTGTGCAGGTCCTAGTGCCTGCCTCGTGCTTTGCTGCCTCCAAACCTGCTGTGATTCCGCACAGGTCCTAGTGCCTGCCTTGTGCCCTGCTGTAAGAGTGTGTCGCGAAATGATGCACGTCTAAAAAGTGTGTCACCAACATGAAAAGTTTGGAAAGCTCTGTTCTAACCTACCAAGATTGTTCCGGGTCATCCATCCTGAGGCTGCTTAGCAAGCGTGTTGAGCTGGGACCCCAGGGCTCGGGCCCACAAGGAAAACTGACTCAAAGCATCCTCCAAAGAAAGATTGCGGGGGAGGGGGGAGGGAGAAGATTTCTTATGTTATGCCTAAAGTATGAAAAATCAACGGTCAGGTGCAGTTCAAACCATGACCTTTCGGCTCTACTGGCCTTTTAGGGGGAGGCCTCTTCCTACATGCTCCAGTGGAAGGGGCCCCCAAGGTCAAGAAATGCCCCCTGTGAGTCTTTGGAGAGCACGAATCCTTATAAGCCTCTGGCCTTTCCGCAGTATCCTTTGTCACCGCCCAGAGTCCCTCCGGTGGGAGGAGATGGGCGGTGACAAATCTAATAAATAAATAAATAAATAAATAAATAAATAAATCAGAGTCCAAGTATCTTTTCAGTGGTCTTTATTCTTCCTTAAGGAGCCTTTTGACTTCAAGAAACCATTGAAGATACTTGGATGCTTTCTACTCTTTAAGACCCATCGGGACGTTCCTCCTCATTTCGAGTTTGGATCTCTCTCTGTAAAGCAGAGCTTTCCAAACTGTGTGTCGCGACATGTTAGTGTGTCGGCTGCAGTGTCTGGGTGTGTCGCGGCTGCTGCTGCCTCCGAGCCCGGCCAGGATTCCGCACAGGTCCTAGTGCCTGCCTTGTGCCCTGCTGTAAGAGTGTGTCGTGAAATGATGCATGTCTAAAAAGTGTGTCACCAACATGAAGTTTGGAAAGCTCTGCGTTAGTGTGTCGGCTGCAGTGTGTAGGTGTGTTGCGTGAATGTAACGAGAAACCTCTGAGTCGGACGCTCAGAGCCTCAAGCGCCTCATTCCGCACAGGTTCTAGTGCCTGCCTTGTGCCTTGCTGCTTCCAAACCTGCCCTGCCAGGATTCCATGCAGGTCCTAGCGCCTGCCTTGTGCCCCGCTGTAAGAGTGTGTCGCAAAATGATGCGTGTCTAAAAAGTGTGTCACCAACTTGAAAAGTTTGGAAAGCTCTGCTGTAAAGCTTCCATCTAGCACCAACCCTAACCCTAGCACTGAAGATGTTGCCTAGTCGGGCAATGAAACGTCTGCAAGAAAACAACCCAGCTCAGAGAGCACCAAGGATTCCACAAAGCTTCCATCTGTTGGCTCATGCTCTGTCCTCGGACACTATGGAAAATAAACCCACACCCTCTTCTCTGTGACAAGGACCGGAAAACTGCTGTCATTCTCCCCTCCGCTTTTGGGCTAAGCAGGGCCGTTCTTCCAGGACTTAACCTCCAAGCCCCCCACCAGCTTTGGACACAGCATTCCGGGTGTGGTCTGGCCCGTGCAGCGTACAGCAGAAATGTTACTCCCTGTGATCTTGACACTATCCCTCTGAAAAGAGAAAGGAGGGAAGCCAGTACACTTGCTAAGTTTTGCACGCTATTAGGCACACGGGCTGTTCACTTGAGCTGATCAGACAAAATCCAACCTCTCTGCTGCTTGTTTCCCAGAATACTCCAGGGATACGCCGATTACCCTACTGAGTCGAATCCCAGGCTGCTCACTTGAGTGAATCAGACGAAGTCCAACCTTCCCGCTGCTTGTGCTCATCTTCTGCTGACTTGGAGAGGCCCAGAGATTCACCGTGCAGGTTGTGTTCACACAACACACTAAACCAATGCAATGCCCCAACAAATAAAGCTTATCATGTTTACATCATATGCTTACACAGTGGCTGAACTGCACACGATTGAACGCTCGATTGATTGATTGATCGGATTCCTACCCTGCCTTTCTCTTCTAGTAAGAACTCTTCAACACAAACAATACAGAAAGTTAGAATACTGCTTCAACAACTTAAAATACTGCTTCAACAGCAAAAGGAAGATTAAAAGCACGTAACAATTAAGAGCCTGGAGAGGGAGAGGCAGCTTGGCCGACCTTCTACACGTGAAGAGAGTGGCTCTCGGATGCCCCCGCCCCGGAGGGAGCGCGTTCCCAGCCTGGGCGCAGCGCGGGAGCAGCCCCTCCCCCGCCACACGCCGCAAGGACAGGCCTCTGCCGTGGGAGCTTCTGGAGGCCGCTCCGGCCGATCTGGGTCAGGTCCAGGGGGAGGGGGAGGGAGAGGTGGCCCCTGAATAGCCGGCCCTTAAAGGCTTGTTAGGTAGCGTCCAGCAGGCACCGGCCACCACTGCGGGTCACTCGGGCCGGGCGGCATGTGGACCCCCGGCCCTTGCAGCAACTGTAGCTTCTGGATCCTTTTTGAAGGTAACCTGGGTGCACATAGAGGTCATTCCATAGTCAGGAGTTACCATGTTGTGGCAATCCAGCCACGAGGGAATTGTGCGTGTGAATATGGAAACCAACCTTTTTACATTATATGATAGTTCAGTCATCCTGCAGGGGCTCATGGAGGATTGTGCGTGATTTTGTGAACACCTTTTGTTTGAGGGAGGGAGGACCCTGCCGAGAAAAACCAAAACCCCACTGGATTACCCTGACCAGGCCTGTGTGAACAAACTCCCCACCCTTCTGTGCTGCCCGCCTGGACGAGCTCAGTGCCGGGCAGCCAAGAGGTCTGGTTCCTCGATCCGGGGAGCCTTACTCAGAGGGGAGGGAGGGGGCACAGTCGACTCAAGCGAGGAGTTGCTTCCTTGCCCACAGCTGAGGCTGGGAGGCTTAATGGGGCTTTGTGTGAGACAGGAGAACAAGCCTCAAACGGCTTCCAAGGCGAGACTCTTTATTTTGAGAGTTAGTCCGAGTTCCTGGCGTGGACTGCTGAGGCTCCGAGGAGTCTGTTTTCCTCATCGACCCCTGTCCCTGGATGCTCAAGGGATGGGGGAATGCGCCCCAGGAGGCCTTCTCCTTCTGCGCGGAGTCCGGGGCGTGCTCTCTGTGGCCTGCTGGTCCGCTCCCCTCCTCTCCCTGCAAGGGTCGCTGCCACAGCCACCCAGAGTCGCTTTCTATTGTGGCAGCATGCACACGTGTTTGAGAAACAGAGAGCAGCGTAAAGGAAGCTGCCGGCTCCTGATCGGTGTGTTGTGCTTGTGTGTTGTGTCTTGTGCGATGGGTAGGCGCAGTGCGTAGGGAGGTGTAATGACCCCAACTACAATGCCCTAATAAACACTTCTCGATGCAATTCACTGAAATGCAGATTAAGCTTTATTCGGGATACATGTAAATTGAAGCACTCCTAAAGATCTGAATGCGGATTCCAGCCAAACCTTGCTAACTTAACTCTCCCCCTTGCCCGCCAAGTTCAGGCTCAATGATGTCAGTGTCCAGAACTTTCACTCCCATTCCCAGCCTCCATCTCCTGCAGGTGGTTGACTTTGCCGCAAGCCGTAACACTCCGTGCTTATTCCCCCCTCCTTGCAGTTCACACACTACCTCCCTCTCCATGACGAACGAATGGCAGGATTCACGGCCTTGATGAACCCTGACGGGAGGAGGACCTGGGAAGCCTTCCTCTCCTGAACCTCCAGCTACAGCCCTTCTCCGAAGTCAATGCTGGGCCGCTTCCTCTTCTGGCAGAGCCATGGCCAGTTTACCAGCAGCCAAAAGCTCAGCAGAACTGGCACTATTTGGAGGGCTGCCAAAACGCCCGCCCGTGGGGACCAGGCCAGGTGAGGAAAGCAGGAGCTGTGCAGACATGAGGAGGGATGGAACCCAACAACGTCCTCCGTCTCTGGGCGCCACGTGCTGTAGGGCTGGGGGGAAGGCACCGGCTGCATTGCTTTGGGAGGGGGCCGGGCCCAGGGCGCCCCCTCTGAGGTTAGGCGGCCGTGTTGGGCCAGGTGGAGGAGAGCTGTCACCACACTGGCCTGGTCGGTTTTTAAGGAGAAGCCCTTGGGAAAGAGGAAATCCCTGCTGCTGGGATGACTGGCAAAACATTTTGGCCGCTGCAAGACAGGACTTTGCCTTCTAGAAATTCAGGAGAAACAGCATTTCCTTCTTGTTCTTGCCCTTAATTATGGCTTGTGTGGCTCGGAGGCACGGTGCAGTCAACCGCCACATAAACATTCTTGCCTGCAGTGTTTTCAACATGTTTTCCACCAGTTGGAAGAGACGCTTCCTCCTCCTCTGAAGCGTGCATTGATTTGGGCAAGGTGAGCTACCATGGCCAGGTCTTGCCCCAAGACCTACAGGTAGGTGGGGTGTTGGCCCTGCAAAGGTCTGGGGGGCACTCTGACCCGAGGCCCACGGCCCCAGGGCCCAGTCCAGGGCAGGTTGAAGGATCTCCGAGGCGAGATGTGCCTGCAAGGAGAGAGGCTCGGTGACCAGCCTGAGGCCGCTGCATTCCAGCCAGCAGCAGTTCTGGAGGGCTCTGGATGCCTTTGCCTGCCCCACTGCAACGCAGCCACACACAAAGTAGCAGCACCTGGCGCGACCCCCCAGCCCCCTCTCTATCTGCTGACTGGCCTTGCTGGCCTGGGCGGCTCCACGGGCTGGCGGCAGGTCAGCCCTGGACCCAGGGCCGGGAATGATGAAGATGTTTCCCGCAGGAGGTGGCCACGGCACTTCCAGCACTGCAGCTTCAGCGGGGCTGGCCTAGAAGGGTCTACCTCAAGGTTCTTGCCCCAAGAGCCTGGACTGAGAGGGGGGAGAACAGAGCTTGCGTACCAGATCAGATCAGCCATCTGAGAGCACTAGGATCTGATCTCTCTGCCACGCTTCCAGATCCAGGAGGGCCTTCTAAGAACCCCAGGGCTTTCACCCACTGAATCAGCCATTCCTATCACTTGCATCCTACCCACCAGGGAGAAAGAAAGTCTTTTGTTCACCGATTACGGCAGCTAAGTGGGAGTA
The DNA here is from genome assembly GCA_023362775.1 of Charina bottae. NCBI lineage: Eukaryota > Metazoa > Chordata > Lepidosauria > Squamata > Charinaidae > Charina > Charina bottae. The sequence continues at coordinate 2,292,250 of JALMGJ010000034.1, forward strand.
ATGGTCAGCGGGACAGTGCTGGGACCCACTGGAGCAGGAAGGGGTGCACCTTCAAGGGACCCAACTCCCTCAATAAAGATGCTTGAGCCAACCCAGCACCCGTGGGATGATGAGAAGGCAGGTGCCCTTGGGGCCACAAAACGGAGGGGAGGAGCAAAGGCCATTTTTTAAGCTGGAGAGAGGATTAGAATGTTGTATTGGAAGTGGGGGCGAGCAGCAAGGCGCCCTTCTGCACAGGCTGGTCAGTGCTTTAGGAATTGCAAAGAGCCCCCCAAGGGGTCCCCAAATTGGTTGAAGAGGCATCAGAATGGCGTTCAGTTAAGCAAATGCGAAGAGATGCACACTGGCACCCACAAAAGTAATCTGAGGTTCACATACAGTATATTATTAACCAATTTTAACTGGCAGCAATTATCAAGAAAAGAATCTCAGAATCACAGCGGGCAACCCTTAACCCCTTTGTGGGGCAACCAATTCTGCAGGTTGAAGGCAGGTGCCCCTCCTAACATCCACCTGAATCGACCGAATCCGCTGGTCCTGGACCCGCCTGCCTCGTTTCCCCTCAGACTTTTCTTCTGCGGGCGGACGGACGAAACCTACCCAGGTCCCTTGACCGCACACCTCACGGGCTTGGCTTGTCCGAAATCATTAGCCATGGAAATAAGAGAGCTAATAGAGCTGGGTCTTTCTATACCTTTGGGCGAGAACTTCCTGCCAGATATTGAGGAGACCTGCTTCCCACAAAGCGGAGAGAAGCCTGGCGCCTCTCGCTCAGGGCGCTTTCCCGTCGCGCGCTTCCCTCCGACTGACTGACTGGGTGAGAGCCTTGAATTCGGCAGCCGCCCCGTCCAGGTAGCGACCCCTTCTCCTTCTGGAGCACACAGCAGCTCACGGAAGATCATTATACAATTCCACAATGCAGCCGTCTTGAGACAGAAAGGATTGAAAAGGGGTGCCTGAAGCCCCCCCATTACAGAAAAAGAACTCTCCGCCAGTTTTCCTGCATGGAACGTGCATGGAGCATGCACAGGGGTGCAGCCTGACCAAAAGCCTGATATTTTTAGCCACCCCCCCACCCCCACCCCCCGCATCTTTCCACAGACCCAGACCTGCAGGTCCATGTGACCTGGGCACGATTCAAGGGCTGAGCTGACTATTTCTGGCTCCATGCCGCTTTACCTGAACATGAAGCAAAGCTGGACCGTTTTTCCCCTGAAGTTGGCCAGCAGTGCCTTTCCTATTGCCTCCCCCACCCCACCCCGGTCCCAGCTGCTCAGCCTCCATGGCGATCTGGCTGTGCCCGGGAAGGCGAGGGTGTGAAGGGGGAGCCAGGGAAAGCCAGGGGGGCACTCCAGCGGCAGCCGCCGCCCTCCGGGCCTGCGATGGCTGGGCCTCTCCTGCTGCCCCACTCAGGCACCAGCAGCCCCCCCACTGCCCCCCCCCCGCCTGCCAGTCTCCCCCCTGCAGCCTTTGGTTCACCTGTAAATCTACCTGCGGGTTAGGGTTGGACCGGAGGATCTTCCCTTCAGGACAGGTGACCAGGCCAGGGCAGACACAGCTCTTGCTACTTCAGCAAGGTTGTTCCGAGGGACATTAAAAGCAAGGAAAATGGTGGCGTTGCATCCCGGGAATTTCCCCTTGCTCCAGAGAAGGCATGCACACCTGTTCCAAAACGCGGGGGGGGGGGCGGGGGGGAGAGAAATCGTTTTCCTTTTTGGCGAGGGGGCTGTTAATAAGTCAGGCCCTGCAGTAATTCGGGGGTGGGACTGGCGTGAGGCGGCCAGAACGTTCCAGGCCGCGGTGGGGCTCCTCCGACCAGCCCCTCCGGCTCCCCGGACCGACTGCTAGGTCATCGCTCCCCCTGCGGTGCCTGTACTCCAGACGCGTGGCCCGACCACTCCCATCGTCCCCAGCCACGCAGCCCCTGCTTTGCCCATAGACGCCTCGAGTAGATCCTGGCCGCACCCCCGGGCCAGGCGGGGTCTGCAGCGGCACTCCGGCTGGCGGCCAAGGAAGGCAGCAGCTCGCCTGTGGCCCTCTTTCACGTGTCTTCCACGCTGGCTGGTGCTTCAGAAGGGCGAGTCCGAGGGAGAGGCCCGATCTTCCCGGAAGTATCCTAAGCTGCTGGCGGAGGGGGAACGAAACTGCAACTTGCGCAAGCCGGCGGCCCCGCCCGGGGCCCAGAAACCTCAGGGAGGGGAGGAGGCAGGAAGCCGCGAGCAGAGCGGAGGAGCACCCCTCGCCCTCCCTCCCTCCCGGCCGCACGCGCGCGGCCGGTGATTCAGCCGGGGCCGCTTTGCTGTACCCGGGAGCCGCCCGCCGGCCCGCCCGGCCGCCCGTTCAGGGAAGGGAGGGAAGGGAGGGGCAGGGGAGCAGCGCGTCCTCGGCGCTGGCGGCTTTCCTCACCGCGGTCTTGCAAAAAGCCGGGGCAGGCCACTTCATGGAAGGGAAGTGGTGGAGCCCCTTTTCGGGCGGGGGGGGGGGGCATAACGCTTGGCCACAGCGTGATGAGAGGCAGGCCGAGGGGAGCCGATAAGGCATTGCCTCGCAGCGTATGAGGTGCTCATTACAAATGACCCCTAACTCATTTGACTAGTTACTTTGACTAGTTACAGTCATTTTACTAGTTACTTTGTAACTAACTCATTACAAATGGCCCGGAGGAAGGGTCTTGTCACCAGCAAAGGGCCTCGTAATCATCCCAGGGTGGCAGATTTTTTATTCTTTCTCTCTCTCTCTCTCTCTCTCTCTCATCATCTATCTATCTATCTATCTATCATCTATCTATCTATCTATCTATCTATCTATCTATCTATCATCTATCTATCATCTCTCTCTCTCATCATCTATCTATCTATCTATCTATCTATCTATCTATCTATCATCTCTACTATCATCTATCATCTATCTATCATCTATCTATCTATCTATCTATCTATCTCTATCTATCTATCTATCTATCTATCTATCATCTATCAAATTTCTATCACCCCCCCATCTCTCTCCTCTGGAGGGACTCTGGGCGGTTTACAATAAAATGATTCATTAAAACAAGAGACATAAAATATATCTAACATGTATAAAATACGATTATTAATAATTATAAATAAGATTAAAATCCAAGAGGCAAGGATAGTAAAAAGATCTAACTCAGTCCATATGGGTGAGGAGCCCTCTAAGGCACTAGCCGTCCCCAAGAATAACTGTTTCTTTCCTGGCCCCAAGCGAGGCGGCAGAACCAGGTTTTCAGGTTCCTCCGGAAGGCCAGGAGCGATGGGGCTCACCTCACCTCCGGGGGCAGGATGTTCCAAAGGGCGGGGGCTACTGCAGAGAAGGCTCGCCTCCTGGACCCTGCCAGATGGAATTCTCTTGCAGACGGGGTCCGCAGCATGCCCGCTCTGCATGCCCGGGTGGGACGGGCCGATGTGTTGCGGACGAGGCGGTCCCTCAGGTACCCTGGCCCCATGCCATGTAGGGCTTTAAAGGCGATAACCAACACCTTGAATTGGACCCGGAAGCAAACTGGATTCAGATTTGCCTGAAGGGAAGAGCGCTAAGAAGGAGGCAGGTCAGAGTAGTAGTTAAAGGTGCCGGACCAGCCTTTGGTCTGATCAGGGAGGATCTCTCGGGGTTGCTGTCCTGAGAAGAAGGTTGAACCGCAGCCGCCCACCCCTCCTCCTCAACGCTCTTCAGAAAACACATCCGGGGAGAGGAGGAGGGGGGATAATCATGGAATCCTTAAGAGTTGGAAGGTGCTTTGGGGGTCCTCTCGTCCACCCCGCTGCCCAGCACAGGATCCTAGACAAATGGCTGCCCAATCTCTTCTTGAAACCTCCAACGATGGAGCCCCCGTGGCTTCAGGAGGCAGGCTGTTCCGCTGCTTTACAGCTCTCACAGTCAGGAAATTCCTCTTTCTCGTACTGCGAGCTTCCCGCCACTGGTGCTGGTCTTGCCATCTGCTGCCTGGAGAACAGCTCCACACCCTCTTCCCAGGGATAGACCTCGAAGCGTCGGAAGACGGCGGTCATGCTTCCCCTGGGCCTTCTTTGGTTAGGCTAAGCCTGCCGTGTTCCTTTGACTCCTCTTCGTGGGGTTTAGACTCCAAGACCTTGGTAAGTTTGTCGCTCTTCTCGGCACTCTTTCCAGTTCCTCAGCATCCTTTTTGTATTGTGGCGACCAGAGCTGGACACAGCATTTCAGCAGCAGAGAACAAAACAGTCACTGACTTTCATCTCGGCATTGTAACCAGAGAAGCGGGCCTTCTCTGCCGAGCCCCGGCCCTATGGAACATCCTTCCCCGGAGATAAGACAGTCCCCCTCGCTCCCGGACTTCCGGAAAAAGCTTAAAACCTGGTTGTGTCAATATGCTTGGGGCGGGACGGAGAGCGTACGCTCTTGGGGATGGCTAGTGCCCTAGGGTGGCCCTGGAGTGCCCTCCCCGTGGACGTAAGAAGATTCTGCCATTTGGATTTTACTATATGTATAAATTGTCAATTAATGTGTATTTTAGTCTATTTATAATTGTATTTTAATGAGCTATACTCTGTAAACTGCCCAGAGTCCCCCGCGGGGGGAGATGGGCAGTGATAAATCAATCAAATAAACAAACTCTGTTGATACAGCCCGTTGGGTCTTTTGGCAGTTGCAACACATTGCTGGCTCGTGCTTAATTTATGATCTACCAAGACATCCAGATCCTTCTCCAAATGCCTCTGTTAAGCCAGGTATCACTCTCTTGCACTATTTTGTACCTGTGCATTTGGTTTTTCCTGCTTAAGTGCAGAACCTTTCATTTCTCACCATTGAACAATATTTGGCAATTCTTGGCAAGATTCTTTTGCACCTTGAACCTGTCTTCTGAGGGGTTAGCAGTTCCCCCCAACTTTGTGTCATCTGCAGATTTTATGAGCGTGCCTTCTATTCCTGGACTTAGGTGAGGATGACTTAGAAGGCACGCTCAAAAACTTTGCGGGTGAAGATGTTGAACGCTGCCGGACCCCGGGCAGAACTCTGAGGAGCCCCACTGCACACCTCCCTCCATGTAGACCTAGGCCCTTCAAGGATCACGCATTGGCTACAGTTGTTCAGCAATTGCAAATCCATCTGGAAATGAGACCATCCATCTCATGCTATTCCAGTTTATCAAGAAGGAGGCTGTGCTCTATGTTATCAAATGCCTTACAGGTAGTCCCTGTTTACCAACTGCCTTGTTTAGCAACCATTTGAAGTTACAACAGTGTTTAAAAAACAGCTTTGTGACCAATCCTTGCATTTATGACCACTGCAACGTCCTGTAGTCACGTGATCGCCATTCGGGCACTTGGCAACCGGCACACATTTACGACCGTCACATTGTCCCGCGGTCATGTGATTGCCATTGGTGTGCTTCACAACTGGCTTCTAACAAGCAGAGTTATGGAGAATGCGGAAGTCATGGTCATGTGATGTCTCACCTAACGACCACAGTAATTTGCTTAACGTCTGAAGCAGAAGTGAGTGGTCACGTGATGTTTTACTTATCGACCGTGGAGCTTAGCAACGGAGTTGCCATTCCCAATTGTGGATGCTAAGCGAGGACTACTGTATTGAATGATAAGTACACTACTTCCACCTTATTCCCTTGGTCCACCAGTTGAGTCACAATGTCAAAGAAAGCAATTTGCTTGGCATGACCTGCTTCTAATTCTACATCCATGCTGGCTTCCAGTAATTGCCTTGTCCCTTTCTAAGTGCTTGTAAACCCACTGCATTATCATATTTTCTAGGATTTCTAGGTATTGATATTTGTTGTTGTTTATTCGTTCAGTCGCTTCCGACTCTTCGTGACTTCATGGACCAGCCCACGCCAGGGCTTCCTGTCGGCCGTCGCCATCCCCAGCTCCCCCACGGTTGAGACCGTCACCTCCAGAATATTATCCATCCATCTTGCCCTTGGTCGGCCCCTCTTCCTTTGGCCTTCCACTTTCCCTAGCATCAGCTTCTTCTCCAGGGTATCCTGTCTTCTCATTATGTGGCCAAAGTACTTCAGTTTTGCCTTTAATATCATTCCCTCAAGTGAGCAGTCTGGCTTTATTTCCTGGAGTATGGACTGGTTTGATCTTCTTGCAGTCCAAGGCACTCTCAGAATTCGCCATGAAATTAAAAGACGCTTGCTCCTTGGGAGGAAAGCTATGGCAAACCTAGACAGCATATTAAAAAGCAGAGACATCACCTTGCCGACAAAGGTCCGTATAGTTAAAGCTATGGTTTTCCCAGTAGTAATGTATGGCTGTGAGAGTTGGACCATAAGGAAGGCTGAGCGCCGAAGAATTGATGCTTTCGAACTGTGGTGCTGGAGAAGTCTCTTGAGAGTTCCTTGGACTGCAAGGAGGTCAAATCAGTCAGTCCTAAAGGAAATCAACCCTGACTGCTCATTGGAAGGACAGATGCTGAAGCTGAAGCTCAAATACTTTGGCCACCTAATGCGAAGAGAGGACTCCCTGGAAAAGACCCTGATGCTGGGAAAGACTGAAGGCAAAAGGAGAAGGGGACGGCAGAGGAGGAGATGGTTAGATAGCATCACCGATGCAATGAACATGAACTTGAGTAAACTCCGGGTGACAGTGGAGGACAGGAAGGCCTGGCGTGCTATGGTCCATGAGGTCATGAAGAGTCGGACAGGACTAAACGACTGAACAACAACAACAACAAACCTAACTTTAAAAGAGGAAGTAATAAAAGAATAAGCTTATAAAGTAGGGTGCTTTTTTTTTTTGTGGTGCCTTTAAGTCAGACCTGACTGGTGATTGCGTGGACGAGTCCGTGCAGTTTTCTTGGCAGCCTCTTTGGAAGCGGCTGGCCTTCGCCGTCTCCTTCCCAGGGCTGAGAGAGAGCGGCTGGCCCACAGTCGCCCACCTGGCTCCTGTGCCTAAGTCAGGACTAGAACTCACAGAGCGGCTGGCCCACAGTCGCCCACCCGGCTCCTGTGCCTAAGTCAGGACTAGAACTCACAGAGCGGCTGGCCCGCAGTCGCCCACCTGGCTCCTGTGCCTAAGTCAGGACTAGAACTCACAGCCTCCCCACTCCTAATTTTGCACCTTAATCACTAGACCAACTGGCTGTCATAAAGCAGCATAAGGAGTCCTAAGGAGTCCTAAGCAGCATAAGGAGCTTGACATGGCCAGGTGGGAGGCGGGACGGAGGAGTCGCTCCTGCAGTTTCCTGGGTCACAAATGCAGTTTGGTCTAGTGGTTAAGGTGCTGGGCTAGAAACTAGGAGTCTGAGTTCTAGTCCCGCCTTGGGCATGAAAGCCGGCTGGGTGACCTGGGGCCAGTCACTCTCTCTCAGCTCTGGGAAGGAGCCAATGGCAAGCCAGGAGACTGAGAGTTCTAGTCCCGCCTTAGGCACGAAAGCCGGCTGGGTGACCTTGGGCCAGTCCCTGTCTCTCAGCCCTGGGAAGGAGCCAATGGCAAGCCAGGAGACCCTGAGTTCTAGTCCCGCCTTGGGCATGAAAGCCGGCTGGGTGACCTGGGGCCAGTCCCTCTCTCTCAGCCCTAGGAAGGAGCCAATGGCAAACCAGGAGACTGTGAGTTCTAGTCCTGCCTCAGGCACGAAAGCCGGCTGGGTGACCTTGGGCCAGTCCCCCTCTCTCAGCCCTAGGAAGGAGCCAATGGCAAACCAGGAGACTGTGAGTTCTAGTCCTGCCTCAGGCATGAAAGCCAGCTGGGTGACCTTGGGCCAGTCACTCTCTCTCAGCCCAACTCACCTCACAGGGTTGTTGTTGTGGGGAAAATAGGAGGTGGAATGAGTATTAGGTATGTTCGCCCCCTTGAGTTATTTAATAAATAATAAAGGTGGGATAGAAAATAAATAAATAAATAAATAAATAAACAAACATCTGGGTTAAAATAAGTTGGAAAAACAAAAATATACTGTTGTTAGTATTCACTATTGCCCTCCCTGCAGAGAACATTCATTCATTCATTCATTCATTCATAGAATGTATATGGCTGCCTACCTCATATAGTGATTCTAGGCAGCTCACAACAATCAATAAAAGCAAAGATAAAAACAAACGTACCTTTCCCCTCAGATGCCAGTGCAAACAGCCTCCCAGTTCAACCCCCATCCTAGCCCAATGCTTGGGGGAAGAGCCAGGTCTTCACGGCCTTCCGGAAGGCCAAAAGGGTAGGAATCCCTCGGATCTCAGGTGGGAGGCTGTTCCAAAGGGCTGGGGCGGCCACCGAGAAGTGCACCTCCAAGGTGCACTTCTGGGAATCAGGCAACAATATTTAAGGGAGGGGACCTGGAATCTGCACGCCCTGTTTAACCTAGTAAGATGGGCAGATATCCTGAGAGAGAAGTGGTCCCACAAATAACCTGGCCCTGTGCCATGGAGGGCTTTAAAGGTGATAGCCAGCATCTTGAATTGCACCTAGAAGCAACTGGGGGCCAGTGCAGCTCACGCAGCCGTGGGGTTACTTGGGTGAATTGCTGGGTACACAAAACTGCACGTGCCGCCACATTCTGGACCAGTTGCAGCTTCCAGAGGGTCTTCAAGAGTAGAGCACATCACAGTAATCCTAACAGGTGGTGACTAAGGCATGAATACTCACTCGCTGGATCGTCACCTTGTTGTGGTGAGTGGGCTTTGTGTTCCCAATGAACCCTGTGAGCGAAGCCGTCGGGAGTCATGCACTCCTGGTAGGGTCACCCATGGCGGCAAGGTCCAGGGGGAGGAACCAGACAAAGAACGATCCAAGAACGTCCTCAACGGCAGAACAGGCGGAAGATAACAAGGTGTATTGTTACAACGGCTGCGAAGGCGGATGAAGGCTGCAGCAGACAAAAGGTCACCAATCGTCATGGTATCCATGCCATTGGATTAGAGCCTTTTTCTGTGAAGGTTGTGTGCTGATTGTTGTGCACCAATCTCCACACATAAAACAAATTCACGCACAGGCGTCTTCCAACCACACCAAACCCAAAACAACCAAAAGTCCCATGGCGATTGACGAATGGCAACGGGGGCAGGACTGTGAAATCCGGAAGCTCCTAGTCATGGACCAGCACATGGGCGGTGGATACGGATTCAGTCGCCCTAACTCAACGATCGAGGCAGTTGAGTAGTTCGGCAGCTGTATCCACGACTGAGCAGCCCTATTTAGGATCCACTCTGCTCACCCCATATGGGGAGGGGGCTAGAAAAGGTGCCCTAAACATAGTCTGCCTCATTTTCTCCCTGACTGGATTATCGCGACCAGTGGGGTCACCATCTAGCGGTCGTAAAAAACACATGAATTTTGGAACGTGGAATATACGGACACTGCAAGACAATATGGATAGTGAACGACCTGAACGTAGGACTGCCATTATTGCAAGGGAGCTGAGACGTTTTAATATTGATATAGCAGCACTCCAAGAAACTCGAAGAGCAGGAGAAGGACAGTTGAAGGAAGAAAAAGGAGGTTATACCTTCTTTTGGAAAGGACTGCCTGAACAAGAACGACGAATACATGGGGTAGGCTTTGCTATCAAAAACAACCTTGTGAAGCTCTTGTCAGAAGTTCCCACTGGGATTAACGAACGACTCTCAACTCTCCGAATAAAACTCGCCAAAAACCAACAGGCAACTATCCTAAGTGTTTACGCACCAACACTAGATGCAGATGAGGATATCAAGGAAAAATTTTATACCCAGCTGGACACCATCTTATCAGAGATACCAAAGGAGGATAAAATTATCCTCCTGGGCGATTTCAATGCAAGAGTTGGGCGTGACTTTGATTTGTGGCCAGGGATCATTGGGAAAGAAGGAGTTGACAACAGTAACATGAATGGAATCTTACTTCTGACTAAATGTGCAGAGCATAACCTTGTCATTACTAACACACTCTTTCGCCAGAAAAATAAATTTAAAACATCATGGAAGCACCCACGGTCGAAGCACTGGCATCTTTTAGATTATGTAATTGTCCGTGCTAGAGATTGCCATGATGTACTTCTCACCAGAGTCATGATGAGCGCTGATGACTGCTGGACAGACCATCGATTAATTCAATCCACGATGGCCATAAAGATTGTCCCTCATCGTAGGCTCCAAGGAAGAAAACCAAGGCATAAAATGAATACACTGGCCCTTCAAGATTCTACTAAACGAGCTTGCTTTCAATCAACTCTCAAGGAACATCTGCCTATGGAACTTCCTGAAAATGTTGAGGAACACTGGATTAAATTGAAGACTTCTATTATCTCAGCCTGTGAACAAACTATTGGATACCAAACTTAGAGACATCAGGACTGGTTTGACGAGAACGATAGTGAGATTGAACATATTATTGACAAGAAAAGGAAAGCCTTCCGGATATGGCAAAAAGATATTAACTGTGCTGTTAAGAAAAAAATCTATGCCAGTGCAAAGGCAGAAGTCCAAAGAAGAACTAGAGAACTTAAAAACATATTGTGGATAAAAAAAGCCCAAGAAATCCAACATTTTGCAGATGCTCATGATGCACGGGGCTTTTTTTTTAATGCCATAAAGGCCATCTATGGACCAACAAACTATGGTACAAATCCCTTACGCTCAATAGATGGTGTCAAACTTCTAAAGGACAAAGAGTTTATTCCACTGCGCTGGAAAGAGCATCACTACAATCTCCTTAATCGTCACTCTACTGTGGCTGATGAAGTCTTCTTGTAAGTCCTGCAAAAACAAATAAGAGATGAGTTTGCAGTACCCCCTAGTTTGGAGGAAGTCAGTAAAGCCACTAATCAAATGAAAAATAACAAAGCTAGTGGACCTGATGGGATTCCTGCTGAAGTCTTTAAAGTAGGCGGGCCTGAACTTACACAACAACTTCATAAACTCATCGAAAAAATCTGGATGAGGGAGGAGATTCCAGCAGACTTTAGGGATGCCATAATTATCACTCTCTTTAAAAAGGGTGATAGAACAGACTGTGGAAACTATCGAGGCATCTCCCTTCTAGCCACAGCAGGCAAAATCGTGGCAAAGATCATCGCAAACCGTCTCCTATCTGTATCAGAAGACATCCTCCCTGAACCGCAAAATGGCTTCCGCCCTTCCAGGGGAAAAGTGGATATGATCTTCACTGCACGACAGCTTCAAGAAATATGCAAGGAGCAAAACCACCCTCTGTACATGGCGTTTATTGATCTGACTAAAGCTTTTGATACTGTAAATCGTACTGCTCTCTGGACCATCCTTCTGAAAATCGGATGCCCTGATAAATTTGTGAACATCTTGCGGTTACTCCATGACGACATGATGGCAACAATCCTGAATAACAATGGCTCTCAAAGTGATCCATTTAAAGTGGAATCCGGCGTTAAACAGGGATGTGTTATTGCTCCAACCTTATTTGCTATCTTCATCGCTATGATTATACACCTTGTTGAAGAGAAACTTCCTACTGGTGTAGAAATTATATATCGAACAGATGGAAAGCTTTTTAACCTTAGTAGGCTGAAAGCAAAAAATAAGGTAATTACAACTTCTGTTATAGAACTTCAATATGCTGATGATAACGTAGTCTGTGCACACTCCGAGGAAGATCTTCAAACTATCCTAAACATCTTTGCAGAAGCATATGAAAAGCTCGGCCTCTCGCTTAACATTAAAAAAACCAAAGTGCTTTACCAGCAAGTTCGAACCAATCCCTCTGCAGCGCCATCAATCCAGCTTAAAAGTGTGTTACTAGAAAATGTCGACCACTTTTCTTATCTTGGCATCCATCTATCTACAAAAGCCGACAACAACGCTGAAATTCAGCATCGCCTGAGCTCTGCGAGTGTAGCTTTCTCCCGAATGAAGCGTAGAGTGTTTGAGGATCGGGACATTCGCAGGGAGACCAAAATGCTTGTTTACAAAGCCATTGTACTACCAACCCTTCTGTACGCCTGTGAAACATGGACCCTCTACAAACGCCACCTCCAACTTCTTGAAAGATTCCATCAACGCTGCCTCCGAAAAATTCTGCAAATTACTTGGGAAGATAGGTGGACTAATGTTAGCGTTTTAGAAGAAGCGAAAACCACCAGCATTGAAACAATGATCATCCAACATCAAATTCGCTGGACCGGCCATGTTGTTCGAATGCCTGACCATCGTCTTCCAAAGCGGCTACTTTACTCCCAACTTAAGAATGGAAAACGGAATATTGGTGGACATAAAAAGAGATTCAAAGATACTCTCAAAGCTAATTTAAAAAAATGTAATATCAGCATTGAGAACTGGGAAGCCATAACTCATGAGCGTTTCAATTGGAGGACAGCCTTTATTAAAGGCGCTACGGACTTTGAAGAAGCATGAGCACAGGGCGAAAGGGAGAAACGAGCTAAGAGGAAAGCACGTCAGGCAAACCCTCATCATGACCATCTTCCACCTGGAAACCTATGCCCTCGTTGTGGGAGGTTGTGCGGATCCAGAATTGGCCTTTACAGCCACTTACGGATCCACTGTTAAGATTTTTTCCTTCGAAGACAATCTTACTCGGCTACGAGTGATCGCCAAGAAGAAGAAGACAGGCCAGCAGAGACAAAAATTGAAATATTTTAGTGGATGTCGCTGGATTTTCTTAAGAGAGAAGATTCAAAGCAGACATTTTTTTGTATTTCCTGGTGAGCACATGGTGACTTCCATTGTCTCCATTGTGAAAGGAATTAACCCCCACCTTTCCCTCGCAGAGCAGTAGCTAGGCAGAGAAGATCTTAAATTTTTCATTGGAGATTTAAGTTTTTAATTTTGAATTTTTGGACATTTTTCAAATTTTGATTTTTTGAGATGGTAAATCAGAATCACATTGATGAGGGAAGCCTTAAGCTACCCAAACTCGCAGAGAACAATTTTATCCAATGGAAAAAGCGCCTGGAGGCCATATTTGATCTTAAAGAAATCTTGGATTGTATCGAAAAAGAAAAGCCTACTGGCACTATTGAAGAAGCTAAAGGTTCAATCAAGATATGGGAAAAGCAGAATAAATTATCAGTGGCTATAATTCTGATCAGTATTTCGGATGTGCAGATGGTTCACGTTAAGAAGGGTAATACTGCAGCCCAGATCCTTGAGAATTTGGAATTGTCATATGGATTTGCAAGTAAACGCTCTCACCGCCTGGGTAAGAGACTTATTTAAGTTGAAACTTGTGTCCAAAGCAGACTGTAACAGTCATGTGACAGAATTCTTGACAATTATTGAAAAACCAGAACTCACAGAATACCCAATGCAGGAAGAACAGAAAGTTCGTTATTTCCTGGGATCACCAGGACCTAAGTTTGAGACTTTTGCAACTCTTATGGATGACTTAACTCTAAAAAAAGTAATTGCCCATCTGAGAGAAGAGTGTGTGGAAAGGAGACAAGACTCTCCAACCAGAACTGCAAAAGCTGGTGCGCTGGTGGTCCACCATCTCCTTGTGGTTGTGTGGTTGTGTGTAGAGTTGGATGAGAGGATGGAGGGATCCCTATTTCAAACCAGGGATTTTAGAGGTCCAGGATTGGGGGCGAATGGACTGGGAAACACTGGGGGACATAGGGCGGGGCATTTTATCGAGGTGGTGATGGGCAGAGGATGTTATGGCGGAAGCCGGAGGGTGAGTCATCATCGAGGAAGACGCCCCAGATGTTTATTACCTGTGGCGTGTTCCGACCCTCCGGACTTAAACCTAGGCCCTGGACAGCAGACTCGTGGGGGCCCTGACCTCCGGCTGCTGCTTCTTAACGCCAGGTCAGTTAACAGCAAGTCATAAGTGACTTGATCATGGAGGAGGGGGCTGACCTGGCGTGTATTACCGAAACCTGGCTGGGCCCGGAGGGAGGAATGGCTTTGTCAGAGATGTGCCCAGCTGGGTTTCGGGTGTGGCACCAGCCGAGATGTCAGGGCAGGGGAGGAGGGGTGGCAGTTGTCATCCGAGAGTCTCTTGTGGCCTTCAGGGGCGCTGCTCCACAAGTAGCCGGTTGTGAGACCCTGTTTTTCAAATTGGGTGCCTGAGAGCAGTTGGGAGTGTTGCTGCTGTATCAGCCTCCCTGCTGCGTAGCAACCTCCCTGCCTGAGCTGCAGGAGGCTGTCTCGGGGTTGGCGGTGGAGTTCCCCAGACTTATGGTTCTGGGGGACTTCAATCTGCCATCCCTGGGACGGTCCTCAGAGGCAGCTCAGGAGTTCATGGCCACCATGGCGGCCATGGGCCTGACTCAGATCATTCGGAACCCGACTAGAGACCGTGGTCTCACACTGGACTTAGTTTTCTTGTCGGAGCAGTGGCAATGTGCTCTGAGGGGAGAGTTACATCTTTCCCCTTTGTCATGGTCAGATCACGTCCTGATGGCCATGTGATTCTCTTATGCCTCCCCACTCCGCAGGGAGGCAGGACCTATTCGATCGGTCCACCCCCGGATTCTGCGCAGGTCCTAGTGCCTGCCTTGTGCCTTGCTGCCTCCAAACCTGCTGTGATTCTGCGCAGGTCCTAGTGCCTGCCTTGTGCCCTGCTGCCTCCAAACCTGCCCTGCCAGGATTCCATGCAGGTCCTAGTGCCTGCCTTGTGCCCTGCTGCCTCCAAACCTGCTGTGATTTCGCGCAGGTCCCAGTGCCTGCTTTGTGCCCTGCTGCCTCCAAACCTGCTGTGATTCTGTGCAGGTCCTAGTGCCTGCCTTGTGCCTTGCTGCCTCCAAACCTGCCTTGCCAGGATTCCATGCAGGTCCTAGTGCCTGCCTTGTGCCCTGCTGCCTCCAAACCTGCTGTGATTCCGCGCTGGTCCTAGTGCCTGCCTTGTGCCTTGCTGCCTCCAAACCTGCCTTGCCAGGATTCTGCGCAGGTCCTAGTGCCTGCCTTTTGCCTGGCTGCCTCCAAACCTGCCCTGCCAGGATTCCACGCAGGTCCCAGTGCCTGCCTTGTGCCTTGCTGCCTCCAAACCTGCTGTGATTCTGCGCAGGTCCTAGTGCCTGCCTTGTGCCTTGCTGCCTCCAAACCTGCTGTGATTCCACACAGGTCCTAGTTCCTGCCTTGTGCCCTGCTGTAAGTGTGTGTTGTGAAATGATGCCCTGCTGTAAGAGTGTGTCGTGAAATGATGCATGTCTCAAAAGTGTGTCACCAACATGAAAAGTTTGGAAAGCTCTGTTTTAGAGCGCCGCTGGAGGAAGACAAAGACTGAACCCGACCGAACACAAGCTAGAGCCGCGGTTAAGGCCTACCTTGTGGTGGTAAGAGCGGCGAAACACCAGTATTTCTTCGCTCTTATTGCATCCGCAGAATGCCGCCCAGCGGCCCTGTTCAGGATCACCCAATCCCTTTTTGGGAAAGAGGATTCAGAAAACCATCTCCAGGGCCGGGCTGAGGAGTTTTCTAGGCATCTGCAGGATAAAATTGCTCGGATTCGCTCTAAGTTAGACTCTGAGCGTGAAACATGTTCTGGGGAGAAGCCTGAGGAACGTACTTACCCAGTTATCTGGGAACAGTTTGATCCTGTTGGACCCGAGGAAGTGGACAGCATCCTTCGGACAGGAAATGCCACCACATGCGAACTAGATCCATGTCCCTCCTGGCTGGTGCAATCAGCTCGGGAGGTGACGTGTGGCTGGGCCCAGTCGATGATAAATGCATCCTTGCAGGAGGGGGTGTTTCCGACTGTCTTCAAGGAGGCATTGGTGCGCCCCCTCCTCAAGAAACCATCGCTGGACCCTGTTGTACTGGACAATTTTCGTCCAGTCTCCCACCTTCCCTTTATGGGGAACGTGGTTGAGAAAGTGGTGGCGTTGCAGCTCCAGAGGATTCTTGATGAAATGGATTTATTTATTTATTATTTATTTATTACATTTATATCCTGCCCATCTCCCCCACAAGGAGGGACCCTAGGCGGATTATCTGGACCCCTTTCAGTCAGGTTTCAGGCCGGGTCATGGGACGGAAACTGCATTGGTCGCACTTATGGATGATCTCTGGCGGGAGCGGGATGGAGGCAGTGCATCCATCCTAGCTCTTCTTGACCTCTCAGCGGCTTTTGATACTATCGACCAGGATATCCTTTTGGGTCGGCTCAGGGAGTTGGGGGTGGGTGGCGTGGTTTTGCGCTGGTTTACCTCTTTCCTCCAGGGCCGGTCCCAATCAGTGTTGATAGGGGAAAAGAGATCGGGTCCACGGCCCCTCCTTTGTGGAGTGCCGCAGGGCTCAGTGCTCTCTCCTCTCCTATTTAACATCTACATGAAACCACTGGGCGAGATCATCCGTCTCCACGGGAATGAGGTATCATCAATATGCTTATGATACTCAGTTATACATCTCCATCCCAGGGGAAGTAAGTGATGCTGTGACTACCCTGCCCAAGTGCCTGGGGGCTGTGGAGGTCTGGATGGGGAACAACAGGCTTCAGCTGAACCCTGGTAAGACGGAGTGGCTGTGGATAATGGCCCCTCGGTGTCTAGGAATTTATCATCCTTATTTCTAGATGGGGTTGCCCTACCCCAGACAGAACCAGTGCGTAACTTGGGGGTCCTCTTGGACTCACGACTCCTGCTCGAAGAGCAAGTGGCAGTCGTGGCCAGAAGGGCCTTTGCACAACTTCGTGTTGTGCACCAGTTACGCCCTTTCCTGGTGCGAGAGGCCCTTCGAACGGTCACTCATGCCCTGGTCATCTCCTATATAGACTATTGTAATGCGCTCTACATGGGGCTACCCTTGAAGAGCATACAGAAACTTCAGCTGGTTCAGAATACAGCCGCGCGGGTGATTTTAGGTGCCTCAAGATCAGCACACATAACACCTTTGCTCCGCGAGCTGCATTGGGTGCCAGTTTGCTTCCAGATTCAATTCAAGGTGTTGGTTATCACCTTTAAAGCCCTACATGGCATGGGACCAGGTTACCTGAGGGACTGTCTCATCCCTGACACATCAACCTGCCCCAACTGGTCCTGCAGAGAGGGCATGCTATCATTGGCGATCACTCGTAGCCGAGTAAGATTGTCTTCCAAAGGTAAAATTTTAACGGTGGATCCGTAAGTGGCTATAAAGGCCAATTCTGGATCCGCACAACCTCCCATAATGAGGGCATAGGTTTCTGGAGCCTATCCTTCTCTATTCAAGGAAGGATTTTCCAAGTTGGCATAAATGGATTCCTTGACCCTTCCTTGAATATTGAATCCTTCCTTGAATAGAGGTGGGGGCCTCAGGCACAACCTCTCCCCCATCTTCCTCCCTGCTTTGTCTTCTGTGCCTAGGAAGATTAAGACCATTTCACAAGCTCAACAGCAGCATGGTGATCTTAACGATCCTCCTTTAGATGATAAAAGGACTTAAAAATAACATCTCAATATAACCATGACCTAGCCCCAGGTGTAAGGTCACACAGCTACCTAGAAACATATTTAGGATTCCCTTACCAACTTTGCTCAGACTGAAGAAGCTCCTTGGATAAGGAGCGAAACGTTTCCACTGAGAAAATAGAAATCCAGTTGACATGATTCAAGCTACAGACAATTCCACCTGGATGACTGAGAACCTTCATAGACTTAAGAGCATAGACATCACACTGACAACAAAGGTCCACATAGTTAAAGTGATGGTATTCCCCGTAGTAACCTATGGCTGTGAGAGCTGGACCATAAGGAAGGCTGAGTGAAGGAAGATAGATGCTTTTGAACTGTGGTGTTGGAGGAAAATTCTGAGAGTGCCTTGGACTGCAAGAAGATCAAACCAGTCCATACTCCAGGAAATCAAGCCAGACTGCTCACTTGAGGGAATGATATTAAAGGCAAAACTGAAGTCCTTTGGCCACATCATGAGAAGACAGGATACCCTGGAGAAGATGCTGATGCTGGGGAAAGTGGAAGGCAAAAGGAAGAGGGGCCGACCAAGGGCAAGATGGATGGACGATATTCTGGAGGTGACGGACTCAACCATGGGGGAGTTGGGGATGGTGACGGCCGACAGGAAGCTCTGGCGTGGGCTGGTCCATGAAGTCAAGAAGAGTCGGAAGCGACTGAACGAATAAACAACAAATTGTTATTTATGGTTTTTATTGTTTTTAAACTTCTTATTGCGAACCGCCCAGGGTCCCTCCTTGTGGGGGAGATGGGTGGGATATAAATGTGAAAAATAAATAATGGAAGACCCAGAAGGCTTCTAACAACCACCTAAATATCTGTTCAGCTTCCAGCGCTCAGCAGCAGTCCTGGAAAGCCCTAAGGGGGAGTCCTGAGGGGAATGTCCAGGCACCGGAGAACGGCAAAGAGAGAGAGACCCCAGCCCCGGATAACAGCAGAGCGAGCAGCAGCAAAGCGCAGGGGCCTGTCCCCGAGGAGGACTTCATTGGCTCCCTCTCTCCACCGGCTGCAGCAAAATAAATCGCTTTGAAGCAACACAAGAGCTCTAGGACCAGGCTGTCGGGGTAGGGCTGATCTCTCCCAGGTCTGGGGCCCAGGGGGCCCAAGTAACCCTTATCAGCCTGGAATGCTAGCAAGTCCTGGAGCTCCATGTCGTCAAGAGCAACCATCCCTCCACCTGGCATGCCAGCTTTTCCCATGCTTCTGGAGAAGGGAGGTATAAATGTTGCAGGTGTTTCCCCAATCTCTCCGCCTCCCAGCGCAGAATGCTCCAACTGTGTTGCTAAAGAGCCTCCCAAGGGCTGAAGGCAGCGACTCTCCGTTGGATGCATGCGGTGAAATGCACACCCAGCTTTCCCCCTTGCTGAATCCTAGGCACCTACTCCCATCTGCCCAAGGCTGAGGACACGCGGGGCAAAGCAAGGGGCCTCAGAAGCCCAGCAGCTCCTGGTTCTTCCTGTGGCCAGGAAGGGGTGTGTGTGCGTGTGTGTGTGTGTGTGTGTGCTGCACGTGTGCCTTTGAGTCAGTGTTGACTCCTGCAGTTTTCTCAGCAAGGTTTTTCAGAAGTGGGTTGCCCTTGCCTTCTCCTTCCTAGGGCTGAGAGAGTGACTGGCCCAGGGTCACCCAGCTGGCTTCGTGCCTAAGGCAGGACTAGAGCTCACCATCTCCCGGTTTCTCGCCTGGTGCCTTAACCCTGACACCAAACTGGCTCTCCAGCCAGGAAGAGGTCTCTGGAAATCCCCAAACAAGGCAGGAAGAGGAGCAGTCACTCCCTTCCCAGCTGGGATTCAGCGCAAACCCTAACTAGACTTTTTCTGCAGGGCTGCTCTCTGCTGTCCACTGGCTCAATCTCTCTTGGGGTCACCTGCCTCAAGACCACCCGGGGGGCTTCTTTGGAAGCCAGCTGGTGCTCTGTGGGCAGCTCTGGGGCTGCCGGGCCCGTGGCAATGTCCTTTCGCCAGGCACACTTTCTGTCAGCTGTTTTGCAACTGGAACTCTTCTGTGGTTAGAGATTTCATCAAAGCGGTGGTTAACACACAGGCTCCTAGATCAATCTGGGGGTGGAATCCTGGGCCAAGGAGCATCTCCTGGGTGTGCGTGTGGCTGGCAGGCTGAGCCCGGGGGCGCAACAGAAGCCAGGAACTGGCAGGTTGGCAAATACCCCTGCCTTGCCCCAGCCCTTCCTGCCTCACTCTTGCTCACTTTGCGGGCCGTATTGCTCCAGCATTTCCCCAAGTTTCCTAACTCTTCGTGTCACAGTCACAAGGTACCAGGCAGTGCAGCAATACTGGGGTCCCTGATTGTGCTGGCAGACCTCCCGAACTACTCTTCCGTGGCTTGCGGGAGCGGTGTGGGTGGATCCCAGGACAGGCTCCCTAAGGCACAGTATGGGAAGCAATGGCTAAGAGATGCCCCCCAGCTCCTCCTCTGGGGGGCACAGCAGTGGGGGCAGGGGCATTTCTGTTGGGTGGGGCTGGCAGGGTGTCTGCGAGGTGGGAAGCAAAGGCTTGACCGGTGGCCCAGAAAACCAGCTTCCTCATCGGCTGCCAGAGCAAGACAGGCTCGAAACCGCCCGCGAAGCATGGCGTGCGAGACCGGGCAGCCCCAGGGGGGAGAGGGGCGCTTCGGGGGCGCTGGGCTCCAGGCAGTCCCTCACGCTTCGGTCAGCCAGGCCATACCTCTGGGGAATGATTGTTCCCACACTTCCCCAGGCAGCTCTGAGAAACGCTGCGGCAGCCTGTGAACACGCAGAACTTGCTGTTCCAAGATTTCCTCCTGGGCAAGAGAGGGCGTGACCCTTCTGCTGAACACAGCTACTGCTGGCTGTGCAGGCCCTCGGGGCTAGGGAGGCCTGAAGGGAAGATGCCAGAAGGATCCAGCTCCCCTGGGACCCGGCGGACCCCGTGTGTGTGTGCAGTAAACATGGTGCATGAATCTCCCTTGCTTCTGCCTGAGGTCTGTCAGCTGAGCTCCTGCTCTGGCAAAAAAACTGTTCCTGGAATTATTTTGGAAGGGTTTGAATGACTGCAGCCCCGTAATAGCGAGCCAGTTTGGTCTAATGGTGGAGGCATCGGGCTAACGCCGGGAGGCCGGGAGTTCCAGTCCTGCCTTGGGCAAGAAGCCAGCTGGGTGACCTTGGGCGGGTCACTTTCTCCCAGCCCGGGGAAGAAGCAGGCAAGGGCAACCCACTTCTGAAAAACCTCGCCGAGAAAACCGCAGGGACTTGTCCAGGCAGTCGCCGGGAGCCAGCCCTGACAAAGGCGCACACACAGGCCTGTAATAAAGGAGTCTGTAACCACCTAAAACGATAAACGAATTTCTTCACCCCTCACAGAAAGCCAGATAATAAACTGCTGTGATTAGGGGGCGATTTTGACAGACGGCCCAATCCACAGGTACCGTCATCTCTCGAAGCCAGCTCCCATCAGCACCACAAGGACGGTGGGCGGCACCCCCACCTGGCCTGCAAAAGGCTTTGCAAGGAACAGCCCCTCTCCTGCCCTGCCTGTGACCCCGCCCCTTGAGAAGCCCTGCTGCGAGGTGAATGGGGCCGGAAGGGCCCTCGTCTTGGTCCAGGAAGGCCTCCCCCTTCTGCCCGGGGTTTCCTGGCACCCGTTCCCAAGGGAGCCGCCGTGCACTGCCGCTTCTGCCCTGCGAGGGAGCAGCACCAGGAGGGAGGCCAGGGAGCTCCTGCGTCAGGCTGGCCAAGCAGTCTCTGGGGAGCCCCACGTGCCCCTCCTGCCCACCTGCCCGCAGCCTCTGCAGCACCAGGCAACGGCAACCGGTGGAGCCGGTGTGTTGCCAAGAGTCCAAGTCTTGATCAAGGGCCCGAACAATTGGTTCTTTTAGATCCAGAGATAATAACACAAGAAACTTAAAGCTTTATTATAAACTTAAGCAAACAAAGTCAAACAGAAGCACAGTTTACACAGATTATACAAAGCGTAACGAGCATAGCATACAGAAAGAAATACATACATACCAGACAAGGCGATACCTTTATTCTCTTGTTGCTACCAGGAACTTGGCTCTGCCGCCGGGCCTGGGACAACGGAAGTGGTAGTGCCTCCTGGGGTTGGCTGGCCCCGTAGGATTATGATCTACACTGCGGTTTTTAACCATCTTGGACTTGATTTATTTTTCTGTTTGTTGTGTTTTGTAGGAATTTTGTATAGATTTTAAATTTTTTACATGTTGTAACCCGCCCAGAGTCCCCTGTTTGGGAGATGGGTGGGGGATAAATTTAATAAATAAATAAAGATAGCAGAGAATAACCCCAAAAGGAATGGCTGTTGAGTCCCACAGCACCCAGCATCCTGAGCCTGTATCAAAGTTCCCAAACTCCAAAGACAATCCCAAGGTTTTTATCAAAGCCTGCGACCAAGTTTCCATGGCACTGAAGCTGCATAGCCTGACCTTGACTGGGATTCCTTCTGGGGCCTGGCACCTGTCCATGACATCATTCCCAGAGCCTGGGAAGCCATCAGATAAGCCAGTGCCTAAGCATAAACAATTTCTTATCATCCCCCCCCCCATTCCAAGCCGCTAGAGGGGCGGCTGGAGGAGTGAACTTATGCTTAAACAACGAGCTGGGGGTTTTCTCTCCCCCCACTTCCAACAAAGATATGTTCTGGAGGGCTTTTGGAGGAGTGGGTATATTCTTCTTCTCTTCCCCCTCCCATGCCAAGCAGAAATAAAAACAAGCCAATTAAACATCAGTATAACTCAAAATAAACTCTAATCTCCTAGGTGTGGGGAAGGAAAATCAAAACATGCCACCTAACTCCTCGAGATACAAAGGTCTTCCACAGGTTGCCGCTACAGCCGGCTGACTCACACTCCCTTTTCCTCCTTGGGAAGTGACTCCCTTCTTGCACCGTTTCCCAGCCACTCAGTCATCAGCCTCCCGAGTGAGGAGAGCCGCCCATGTCTCCCCTGCCCTCATCTTGCATCAGGGCAAGACAGGCAGGGAGCATTGCGGCACCACTGAGGTGGCCCGTGAGCCTCACCCCCTGGGGGGGAGGAGGAGCCACTGTGCCCTATATAAGATCGGCCCCAAACCCTTTGGAGCTTGACCTGATCCCAGTAAGCTGTTCAGAGACGTCCGGGGTCCCACGAACAGGAGAGAGAGAGAGAGAGAGAGAGAGAGAGAGAGAGAGAGCGAGCATGGCTGGTGAGTAGCAGTGGCAGGCTGGGCCCGGGGACACCAAGGCTCTTTCGAAGCCGGGCTTCCTTCCAGTGGATCTCTGAGAATCAGAGGGTCACCCAGCAGGCAGGGTGCCAGCGCTGTTCAGCACAGGGGTGGGGCTGGCACCCATGGCATCTCCAGCTCCCTGCCTTTCCCCGCCCTGGGACCTAGAGGGCTCTTTCTACCACCTGGTTGCCCCCTGCGCTGCTGGCACAGAAGGGAGAGAAGCAGGTGGGGACGCTCTTTGGGCACCGCAAAGTCGACCGTAGACTGGGAAGGAAAGCAGCGTGCCCAGTGGAACTCTGGGGGCAGACCGGCACGGAGCGGGGCAAAGCAAGAGGTCCTAACATCTGCACGTGTTCCCTGAGCCCTGCTGCGCAAGGGCTGCCGACCAGCCCCATAGCCCTTGTATGCAGTGAAATCCAGCTCTTGAGGAAATGAGCCCCAAGCCACAGCTTCCTAGAGGCCCCCACGGGCTGTGGCCGGGCTGCTGTTTATGCAGGATGTTCTGCCTGTGTGTGTGTGTGTGTGCGTGTGCATGCATGCACACTGAGCTGGGGAGAGGGGAGCACCTTGTCTGCAGGGATCGCGGCCTTTTTCTCCTTGGAAGACCCATATTTAGAAGGGGAGGCAGCGGCAAAGCACCTGCAAGCAAGCCAGCGCTTGCTGGACGGGCTGGGCTGGGCTGGGCTGGGCGCACAAGATGAGTTCCCCCCCTTTGCAGCCCATCCCCATCCCGCCCGGTCTAAGTCGAGAGGAGCCTGGGACTCTTGGGAAAGGGCTCCTGTCCAGCAGTGCTGGGGTGGGCCTGCTGCCCGCTCCATTTATCGCCAGCTTTTAGTCACGGGTCCCCATTAGTCCGGAGGACCCTTACTGAGGGCCTGGGGAGTCGTGACCTGCGGTGCCGGCTGGAGACTGCAGGGGGCGCCAGGCGCCCGCATCCTAGCTTGACCCCCAATGCTTAGAGGGAGCCGGTGCGCAGCGTTCCCTGGGGGAACGGCAGACAAGTCCCGCCTGCAGGTCCGGAGGCTGCTGGTGCTCGTCTGTGGCTCGCCTCCTTCGCTGCCCCGGCTGGCCCAAAATGCCCCCGGGCTCCTGTCACACTGCGCACTGCCTCTTATCGAGGTTTCTTTTCGGCCACCGCCTGCCTGTTGCGGCGAGGAGAGGCGACTCTGCCGCGAGGACTTCTCCACACGCCCCTGAGCCTCAAGCAAAGCTCTAAATGTGGCCCTGAGCCGATGCCCAGCAGCCCCCAGCCCGAGGTCCACGAGGCTCCTGCTACCCTCGGGTAGGCTCGGGCAGCCAGGATCCTCGGGGTTCACCCGAGCCCCCGAGCCCGAAACTCCAGGGAGCAAAACAGGCTGCCGCTAATTCTTCTTGGGGCCGCGTGCCCTGTGAACTCAAGTCCCCGGACTGGGGCGGCTCACCTGCCCGCGCAAAGCCACCGCGCGGGGCCGAAGAAGCCGAGCACACGGCGGGCTCAGTCGACGGCGTGTTCCCCGCCCCCCCCCCCGCCCCACCGGTGCCCCTCGGGCAAGCAGGGAGGGGCCGCGCTTGCTCCCTCAAGGAGCGGCGGGGAAGCTGCGGTCGTGACTGAGTTGCGCCGCCTCTCCTTCTGGACAGCGCCAAGCAACGTCGACTGGAGTCTGGGCGAGAATGCCCCCAAGCACCACACCAACCAGTACGGTGGCCGGGAACTGGTGTTGCGACGGGGCCAAGCGTTTGCGGTCAAGGTCAACCTCGGGAGTGGAGCTGCAGCCGGCAGCGGCATCACCTTCACCGTAGACAGAGGTAGGGCTGTGTCCTCTTTCCCGGCCCTGCCCAGGAGAAGCGGCGCCCCCCCCCCGTCGGCGGATCCCCCCTTTTCCCCGGCTGATGGGGGCCCGCGGACAGGAGTGCCGCCCAGCCAGGTGAGTCCCTCGGCTCTGCAGGGGCCCCGGCGCCCCGCGGCCGGCCCCTCCGCAGCAGCATCGGGGCTCCCCGGCTGGGTGCCGGCCAGGGGCTGTCCTGTCACGCGGTGGAGCCGGCCCCCTGCCTCCCGCGAGCCACGCTGCTTCTCCCTCCCAGGCCCAACCGCTGCCCTGCAGGCCAAAACCCGCGTGGACTTCGGCATCTCCAGCGCTCCCAGCAGGGGCTCCTGGGGCGCGGTGCAGACCTCCGCTCCTCCCGGCTCCCTGAACGTCTCCATCATCAGCCCTGCAAATGCCGGCATCGGGCGCTACCGGCTGGGCATCAAGAGCAGCTCCGGCGGCGGCGTTTCCATCCTGGGCACCTTCGTGCTGCTGTTCAACCCTTGGCTGCCAGGTACAAAACCAGTCCTGGGAGCCCTCGGCCTGACCCCTGAGAAGGTTGCTGCCCGCCCACCCGGCAAGGGGCGGGGAGCGCAAGGCTCAAAGCTCTGTCACCCGGAGGGCCGGGCATGGCCGTGACTTCTTTTTTGGGGGGCACAGCAAAGAGAGAAAATTGCCAGGCCGCTTGGTTCTGGACCCTTTCAGCCCCTTCCAACTTTAAGAGGCTGGGGGCTATGGTGCAAAACTGGGCTGCACCCCTCCGTCTGCTGGTGGCCTCGGGCACCCCTTGAATGCCCAGACTCTCGCCTCCCCAAGACAGTGTTTATCCATGGAATGGAGGCTCGGAACATGCCCGTGCTGGGGACACCGAGGCTTCTGCGCTCTTCTGGGCAGGGTTTGACCAGCGGCATTGGGGGTCACGACAGAAGGGTTTTCAGCACACACGTGCCCCCCGGGGGGAGGAAACCCTACCACCACGATGTCTGCCTGATAAATTTGGCTTTCAGAGGATGAAGTGTTCATGCCAGACAACGCAGAACGTCAGGAATACGTCCTCTCGGAGTTTGGTGTCATCTTTGTGGGGAACACAAACCACATCTCTCAGTTAGGCTGGAACTTTGGCCAGGTAAACAGAAAGGACGTGTCATTTAGATATAAATTCAAATGGGATCCAGAACCATTTCTAGAACCCTCTTTTCCCAATTTCCCTTTGCTTGGTCGTTGCTCATCAGCAGCGCTTCTTCAATTACCTGCCGGCCCGCAGCCAGTAACGGGCACCCCCTTGCCGCAAATCCTTTGCTGGAGGGGATTGTGCAGCAGCTGAGAAGGACGTTCCTGACCCCTTGACCAGGAAGAAGGACCCCCCACTGGCCATGTGGAAGGGCCCTCTCCTGCCATCCCACTTTCTCCATTCAGAGACCTGGCAAGTGGGAGGGGGAAGAGAAGCAGCTTGGGCGACAGAGGAAGGAATACCCCAGGCTGTTAGCAGCCTTTAGAGAAGTTTGGGAAATTTCTGACAAGATGACCCCCGAAAAGGAAGGCCAAGCTGAAATGGACAACCCTGCCCATGATATCCAGACCCTCAAAAGACTGGAACTCCTTCCTGGTGGCATCTGAAGGTGGTTCCAGAATGCCCTGCCCACACCAAGAATCAGGTGGCAGTGGCCAAGCCGCTGCAGCCACTGTTGCCACTAAAAGTGGGGGGGGGGGCGGTATTTTGCCTGCCTGATAACTTCCTCTGCAAACAGTTTCAAGAGGACATTCTGGACATTTGTCTTACCATTCTGGACCGGAGCTTAAGCCACCGCAAGGATCCAACTGCTGATCTGCGTCGCCGGCATGACCCCAAATACGTTGGACGGGTGCTCAGTGCCATGGTATGAAAGAGATCCTCTTTCATCTCTTGTATTATTTACCACCCTGAAAATGCGTCCTCAGTAAACCCAGCCATTTCACTGCTTCCCAGGGGTTTGGATGCCCACGGAAATGCCTGCTTGCTGTGGGCTTCCTTGGAACACATTTGGATGTCCACACTGGGACAAAACAATCTCCTTCTGAATCTGCCCTGCTGAGGAGCCAAAGCCCTCCCCCCCCCCCACACCTCTGCAGGCTGCCCTCCTCCTCTATGGAAATCAGGGGGGAGAAAACCAGCCCTCTGGTGTCTCTCTCATTCCTTTGGGACTCCTTTGAGCCTGCCCCCCCATCTCCCCTGCCGGGCAAGGGAGGCTGAGAAGTCCCTGTGTCAGGTGATCCTTCTGGCTTCAGGCAGTTCCAGTCGATCACCTTTCAGCTTTCTCTGCAGGGGAAGTGTTTGTGTTTGTGGACGGGGTGGCAGGGGAGGGAGCATTGCAGGAGCCCGCTTCCGCTGTGGGTGCTTCATTAGTGCTTCCCCAGTTGTGGTGGGATTCTCTGTTCCTGCTTCCACAAAAGTGTGCTCTGACAGGAGGCATCTCCAGAAGAAAGGTGGTCTCCGCGAGAAAACATTTCAGTCTGCTCCAGGACCGCCACATGAGTCCCACCCTGGTTGTAGCAGAAAGCCTTGGACCACCTGGAGAGTTTGTTCGTTTGTTGATTCAATTTATGCAGCTGCCCATCTCAAGTTAATGACTGGGCAGCTAAGAATGTTAACAAACGTATATTAAAAACAGAAAGACAACCCCCCACCCCGCCGCCCATAAAACAGTAGCCGGGGTAAAAACAGATCCATCCATAACAATTAACATAGCCAATGCAGGGGGTCAACCCCACCTCCTGGCCCCCAGGCCTGGTGGCAGGACCAGGCCTCTAAGGCTGAAAGGGCTGGGCCAATCCGATCTTCGGGGGGGGGGGTGACATTCCAAAGGGTGGGCACCACGGCAGAAGAGGCTCGCTCTCCTCCAGGGCCCTGCCAGGGGACACCCCTGAACAGGCAGCGCCCGGAGCATGCCTCCTCTGCCGGATCCCACGGGGCGGGCAGACGTGGCTGGGGAGAGGCGGGCCCCCGAGTAGCCCGCCGACGCTAGAGGTTAAACCAGCGCCTGGAATGGCACCCAGAGGCAGACTGGCAAGCCGTGCGGGTCACGGGGCAGAGGTGTTTCCCCAAAGCAGCGTCTCCTCTGGGCTTCCCCTAGGTCAACAGCAACGACGACAACGGCGTCTTGCTGGGAAACTGGAGTGGGAACTACAGTGGAGGGGCCAACCCCAGCAGCTGGACAGGGAGCGTGGACATCCTGCACAAATGGAAGAGCTCCGGCTTCAAGCCCGTCCGCTACGGGCAGTGCTGGGTCTACGCCGGAGTGCTGAACACGGGTAAGTCCTCCAGGAACCCGAGGGCCCGGGAGTCTGAAGAAGGCACCGGAGAGGCAGGAGGGGCTACTGGGAGGCCCTCCAAGCATGGCGGCAAGCACAGAGCGGCTGGAGCCGCTGAACCAGCCCCGCTGGTTCCGTGGGCCCCTTGGCTCGCCTCCGGGCAGCGGAGCCGTTCCCCCCGGCTGTCCAGTTGGAACCCGGGCCTCGGGCTGCAGTAGAAGGAGCTGCCGGTTCCGCGTCTCTTCAGGGTCAGGGGCCAATGGGTATTTCATCGGGCTCTGTGAATCACGGTCTGGTGGGCGGGACGAGGTGCGTTTTGCGGAGAGGAGGTGCAGAATTAAGCTCCGGCAGGTCCCTCCCCTGGCCTGCCAAATAATGATGGAAGGAGGCCTGGGGCAAGATTCAAGGGGGTGGTTGAGCCCGGGGAGGGGCCAGGAGGAGCCGGAGAGGAAAGTTGGTGGCAGCCGTGGGGGACGGGGGACGGGAGCGCCACGGGCGCAGCAGGGAGGACAGGAGGCACGGAGGACGGGAAGTCAGCCCCAAGCCAGCCGAGAGGGCGCCCGGCTCACTCCTCCGGATCCCGGGCAGGGCAGGACTTGGGGCTGTCCCCAATATCCCGCCACGAGCGCAATGGGAACGCCCGCCGGACACGGCTGAGCTTCCCTTCTCAGCCGACCACGTCCCCTTGAGCCGAGCCCTTTGGCTGCTCGCCAGCCCATCTGCCGGCCGCCCTTCCCATCTTATCTCCCTCCTCCCTGCAGTCCTCCGATGCCTGGGAATGCCCACTCGCATAATCTCGAACTTCAACTCCGCCCACGACTCGGACATGAACCTGACAGTGGACGTGTACTATGATTCCGATGGGAACCCTCTGAACATGGCCTCCGACAGCGTCTGGTAACTGCCCTCCCCACGCCGCCCAGCCCTGGCATCGGCTGCCTCTCTGCTGGCGAAGAGCCTGGCGTCTCGGGTCTCCCCTGCCATTTGCATGTCCTGGGCGGGTGGAGGCTCTCAGAGGGGGCCCCCTCTCTGGGCCCCCTTCCCATGTCCCAGCCACCCGCCTCCCCCCCACGGCTTCTTTCCCGCCTCATGGGCAGTGCGCTCCCCCCGCAAGCAGGCTGGCAAGCCAGTGGAAGAGGATCTCCCAGCAAGTGGTTGGCAAAGGGCTTTCCGGGGGTGGGAGAGGCAAAAGAGGGGCGGCCCTTCCCTACAGCATGACAAACGTGTGCGGCATGTTCGCCTGCCTGCAGTGGGAGGTTGGTGGCCATGACTTTGCAGGGCGAGTGAACGCTATGCTTTCTGAAGCAGGCATGGGGAAAAGCTCCCCCAGGGCAACCTGAGGCCGTTTCCTCACGAGGTCTCTACCGGGCCCTCCCCACCCAGGCGTGCCTCCGCCTGGAAGCCTCCTAACCCTAACCCTAAGGCGTCCTCTCCCCCTCGCCCCAACACAGGTATGCAGGAGACCCCCTGTCCTCCTCCAGAGGTTGCTCCATCAATGGTGCAGACAGGTGCCCCCCCCCCTTTGTAGTTGCATCAGTCTGGCCCCAACCGGCCAGCCTGGGCTGGAGGCCAGAGTGAGCAGTGGTTAAACAGCAAACATTGCCGCTTCCTCAAGCGCTTTAACTTGGCCATGGAGGAAGAGCACAGCCATTTTTGGAGCCGTGTAACAAAGCCTGCCTTCGCTGCTGCTGTAGCGACACCGCTGTTGTGGGCTGATGCCGGAAGGTGCTACAGACACTAGTGAGGCAGAGGCTTTAGCCACTTCTTGGTGGGCGGGGGGGTACTGCATCTGCACTGCAAAGTCCCAATGGCCACTAGGAAGCCAGTCGCTCTAGTGGTGAAGGCACCGGGGTTGGAAGCTGGGAGGCGGTGAGTTCTAGTCCCGCCTTAAGGCAGGGAGCCAGCTGGGCGACCACTGGCGGTCACTTTCTCCCAGCCCGGGGAAGGAGGAGGCAAGGGCAACCCACTTCTGAAGAAATGGCCACTAGGTGGCAGAAGAGAGAGAGAGAGAGAGAGAGAGAGAGAGAGAGAGAGAGAGGAAAGGAAGCATCGCTGCTGGGCCTTTCAGGTCATCCTTTGCACCAGGATCTTTTCCCTTTGCGGAAGCCGTCCCCACTTTTCCTGAAAGTGAGGAAGAGAAGCTCATTTCTCTCCCCACTCCCTGCCCCCAATGAATTTCCTTTCCTTCTCTTGTCCATCTCTACACCCATTGGGCATGCCTCGCACCAGGGCCTGGAAATCCTTGTGCGAGGAGGCAGCGCAGGATGGCCCTACCTGGAAGCCAGTCCCGCCCCTCTGGAGAAATGGGGCGGGGAGGGGGGAGAGCGGGGGTGGGTGGGACTGCGTCCGCTCTCATCTCCTTGCAAACGGACTGGCTCTTGGTTGCAGGAACTTCCACGTGTGGAATGAAGGCTGGTTCATCCGCTCTGATCTTGGTGCCACCTACAGTGGCTGGCAAATTTTGGATGCCACTCCACAGGAGAGGAGTTCAGGTACGGGGGAGCCTCTGTCTCCACGGCTTAGGACTGGGCGGGTTGCCAGGTCAGGCTCTCTGCTCAGAGGAGGACCTGCGGCGCCAGGGCAGCTCCGCCAGCCTCCGGCGTGGCCGCCCAGAGTGTGTCCGCAGCCACCAGGGGGGCGAGGGCTGCGGTCGCTCTGCCCTGCTCTCCCAGCCTGAAGGTTGACAGGGAGGAGGCCCAACGTCCTTCCCCAGGAGGTGGGGCAGGGAACCGCCAGGCCCAAAGCTTTCACACGTCCTTTGGATTCTCCTCGGAGGGAGGAGTGCTTGGGAGAGCAGGCTGGCCGAGGGAATGTGCGACGGGTGGGCCTTTGGGACGCATCGCCCCTCCCCACTGGCTCTCCCCAAACACCCAGCCGCCGTGCTGTGGCGCTAAGTATACTCCATAGCTCTTGGGGGGTCCCTTTCAGCCCTTGTTTCTGTAAAGCCGTTTGTGCTTTTGGACTCCCTAAAGTTGCAAAGACTCTCCCTTGGTGATGAGGCTTCCCTTCGGTGGGCAAGAGGTACCATCCTGGCTACATAGAGAACAGACATTTATTTTATTATTCATTAAATCTGTTGAGATGGCCGCCCATATCACCATGGTGACTCTGCACAGCTAACAACTCTTTAAATCATGATAAAATAACAGGACACCACAGTACATGGCATGAGAACCAAATCAAGCAATGGGCTTCAGCCTCCAAGGCTTTCTGCAAAGCCAGAACCGAGTTTGTGCAGGATACTGTTACGAAAGATTGTGAACTGAACGGCCACAGGGAGTAACTCATCCCTTTATTCTGTCTTCAGCTGTTCAGAGAATGCACCGATAATACTGTCCCTGCCCAAACCACCTAAGCTAGTGACCAGCAGTGTCCACCCTGTGGCGTGAGTGCCACCCTCTGGAGTTGCCTTGGGGTTCCTGCTGCCCTGCTCCGGAGGGCACGGGGAACACCCTGTTCTGCACCCAGTGCCTTTGCGGGGGGTTTCTTCCGCCTTCTCCCAATCCCTCGTTTCCTTCTCCCTCCTCCTCTAGGCATCTTCCAGTGCGGCCCAGCATCCCTAACAGCCATCAAGGAGGGCGATGTGGACCTGGTGTTCGACTGCCCATTCGTCTTTGCTGAGGTCAACGCTGACCGGGCCACCTGGCTGTACAACGCCGCCACCGGAGAAAAAAAAATCATTTACTCAGAGACCAAATCGATTGGCCAGTACACAAGCACAAAGGCCGTTGGCAGCTACGCCCGCCAGGACGTCACAAACAATTATAAATATCCAGAAGGTAAGACAGATGAAGCGGGAGTTTCCTTTACAGCTTTGCAGAAATTTGGGGCTGAATCTGGTGGACCGAAGACGGCGTGATTAACGCCAGGCACTGCAGTCACACCTACTGCAATTAATGCTCTTTGGTGAGTCACCAAATCTTTGCATCACGGATTTTGCCACTGGAGCTGATGGAGGGCTGATGGCCAATCCAAGACCAAGCCGGTGGCTGCAGAAGCGGCCGCAGAGCGGCACCTTTTCAGGAACGTTGGCTGTTACTCCTGAGGAGGTGGCAGGATGGCCTCCTTGGACAGCTGCACAGCGCGAGAGCCGCGTGGTCCCCAGCCCTTGTTCCTCCAGTGGGCCGGAGAGGCCACTGGGCGGCTCAGCCCCACAGAAGTCGAAAGTGACCCAGGCTTCTCGGCACAGAGCACCCTCCCTTTAACCCCCCCCCCCGCCCACTTTCCTGTTGTTTCCTCTCAGGCTCAGCCAAGGAAAGGGAGGTCTTCAGGAAGGCACGTGGCAAGCTGAACCTCGACACCTTCTACGCCACGGCTGCCAGGCTGCCCGAAGCGGAAAAGCCCATCTCAGGGAAGTTCAATGTGGAGAGCCCCCCCGAGGTCGGCAAGGACGTCGACTTGGTCTTGCAGCTGACCAACCTCACTTCGAAGGCCAGTAAGCTGACGGCCAACTTGACTGCCTGGACCATCATCTACACTGGGAAGGCAGTCCGCGACGTCTGGAAGAACACCCTCAAGGTGGACCTTGGGCCCAAAGAAGGTACGCCTTGCCTGTCCCGGGGGGGGGGGGGGGGAGCAGCGCAGCCAGGCCGACAGCCCACGCCCAACCCCCCGGCTGCAGGAGGGCCGAGCCCCCACTGAGTGCACTGGCGGAAGAGAGGGGCCCCTGTGCATTTGCCCACCCCTTGCAGTAGCGGGCATGTGTGCAGCTGTGACAAAAATCACACCAGAGCTTTAGCTCTACAGGATCGTCGCAGCTCAGCGCCAGCCGTGCCGAGTCCTCCTTTCATACTGTTGGCATCGCTGTGCTTGGCCCAATGAAGCAGCTGCCCTTTGCCGAGGCCAGGGTGTGCAAGGATTGTCCCTGGGGGACAGGATATCAGGCACCGCGTGGCTGCAGGTTGGCGACTGCTAGGCTTCGGAATCAAGGTGGTCCCTCGGGTCCCTCAGAATGCTCCTTTGCGGGTGATCCCCCATTCCTGTGGGTCGGCAGGCAGGCCCCCCTCCTGCCCCCAAAGATAAAGGTGGCAAGCCTGCCAAAGACGGAGCAGAAAGAGCTTTTGAGCTTCAAGAATTGCAGCCTTAAAAAAGGACGTTTAAAAAGGCCTGTAAGCTAAGCAATCCAAGAGGGGAGAACGTGTTCATGCTCCCCTCGTGGCAACTTTAATCCGCAGAGAGGCTGCACGCACGCACACACACACACAGAGCAGTTCCAGATCACAGCCCTGGGGAGCCCTTGTGCACGGGCTCGCAAGAGGAGGAGCACGGGGGGGGGGGGGACCAGTGATGGGCCAGAGCACAGCTCGGTGAACGAGGCTCAGAGACCAGTCACGTCCCGACCTTTCCTCCCAGAAAAATCGTTTCCCATCAAGATTCCCTACACCGAATACCAGCAATACCTCACAACAGACAACATGCTCCGTGCAACTGCCTTGTGCCAGGTTAGTGAGGGAACGGACACCGTGGTGGAAAGAGACATCACTCTGGATAACCCCACAATCGTCCTAAAGGTGAGCTGGCTTGGCTGGGCACGTGGGCGGGCTTTCGCCGGGACCCCCCTCTGGCCGGCGCCACAGCCAAAGCGGGCTCTGCTGGAAAGGGGCCGCTTCGTCTGGGAAGGGGCGGGGGAGGCGAGAAGTGTCCACGTGGCTCCCCAGCTCGTGCCACGCCTTCGGGAGGCTGGACCCAGGGGACTCACCCGGGCTTTGCTCTGGGCCAGGTGCTGGGCCCGGCCAAGGTGGGCCAAACGGTGAAAGTGGAGGCGAACTTCACCAACCCCCTGGACAAGGAGCTGAAGGACTGCATCCTGCTGGCAGAGGGCAGTGACCTGCTGGCAGAGAAGCTCCGGCTTGAGTAAGTCCGGGCGAGGCGCAGGGAGAGGGGTCAAGTGAGGGGGGCTGCAGGGCTCTGCCAGGGTGGAGTTTCCGATTATCCCACTGAACCGTAAGGGGGGGTGGTGGCATCTACAAGGAGACTGATGCTCCAGCTTGTCCCTTGCTGTCCAAGGCCTCCGTTCGGCTCATTTACTTATTTGTCCCAAAGGGGGCATGTCTCCCCCACATACGCCTCCTAAGCGAAGTATCTGCCAGGCAGCTTGCACGGGGACAAAGATGACTCTGGGGTCTTTGTGCTCCCTCGGACTGGGACCCCCACCAGCCATTCGGGTCAGGAGGAAGGGAGGCGCAGGCCGTCCAGTGCGGGATGAACACCCGCGTCTCTGGAAGGAGCAGCTTGGCTCCAGGACAGTGCCCGTCTTCCCTGGTGCCCCAGGCCCCCCAGTGGCTGAATGGCTGTGGTGGCTTGGACGGAGCCCCGGGGTGTGTTAAAGAGGGTCCCCCCAATCCAGAGACTCACAAAGCCAAGTGGGGCTGCCGACATGACGGCAGAAGATGGCTTGCAGAGGAGAGCGCAACGGTGCCCACGGATCCTGAGTCTGAGGGGAATCCCCTCCGGCTATGGGCTTCTAGCGAGGGGGCAGGATCAGAATTTTGAGTCCTCGGGTACCAAGGGGATGTCGTGTGCCCCCTCCCCGGTCTTCCTCCTCCAGACCGAACCTCCCCTCTGCCTGGATGGACGGACGGCCTCGGGGAGGGGGCTCTTCTTTGCTGGGGGTGCTTAAGCAGAGGCCCGGTGGCTGTCTGTTGGGGATGCTGCAAAGCGGACTCTTCCGCCGGGCAGGGGGTTGGACTAGGTGATCTCCAGGGTCCCTTGCAGCCTTCCCTCCCTGGCTGGGACTCCACCACTTTGGCTGTAGAGAGGGGACACCCGGAGAGCTCCCCTGGCCAGGCCAGGCCGGGCCTCGGAGCACGGCGGCTTCCCCCGTGCCCAGCCCCTCGGTGCTCCTCTTACGTGCAGGAGGCCTTCGCTGCGCCCTGCCTGCAGCTGCGGTGGACCCAGGCTCCCCAGCCCGGATGGGCCTGGTGGTCTTCCCTCCGGCCCCCTCCCCGGCTGCTGGCTCTGCTCCGGGGCCTCCCTTCAGCAGCAGTGGCTGTGCTCAGCCCCCAGGAAAGGGGGGGAGCTGCCTGAGGTGGGGGCGCCCAGAGGCAGGGCAGGCCACCGAGGAGGCCCGTCACCGCCCAGCCCAGAGCGAAACCGACCGGCCTCTGTGCTCCTTCCCCGCAGGGTGCCCCCCTTGGCAGCCAAGCAGAACATGCGCATCCCCTTCGAGATTAGCCCCAGCAAGGGCGGGACGAAGCAGCTGCTCATCAACTTCTCCTGCGACAAATTCCAGGACGTGAAGGCCTTTGAGACCATCACGGTGGCCGACAACTGATCTGGGGGCCTCTGGCTGTCCCTGTCGGGGGCACAAGAGGGGAGGCTGTGAACAGCCCGCAGCCATGAAGGAAGGTCCTTCGGGGCAGCAAAGGGCATTGTGAAAATATACATTTTCTTCCTGAATCCTAAACGTCTTGGCTCCTCATTGAGTGTCTGTTCTATTCCTGTGGCTATTCCTGGCAAACCAATGAAGGGCATGCATTAAAACCAAGAAATAGAAAATAAGCAACGAATAAAGGGAATTAGAACACTGAGACATTAAAAAGCTTGGGCGAATAAGTATGTTTCAACCCCCTCCTGAACTGTAACGAGGAAGGGGCTGTTTCCACCTCAGGACGGTGCCAATTGCTCCCTGACTGTAATGCCCAGCTCCTTTGCGCCCACAGCTTCACTCAGTCTTTTAAAAATACTGGAGGGTGAGGATTATTGTAATTTTTAATTAAGATCAGAGTTATAGAAGCATATTGAGAGATCAAAAAAATAAACTGAGCTTTCTTGTAGTAAAAGTAAAGTTACTTTTATTTTAAATAGAAAAACAGAAACTGAAACCTAACCCTCAGCCGAGTGGCACATGGTTAATTTGAATAGTAAAAGAACAGGGTTGCAGCAGAAAACAAAAGAGAAATTTAGCAACACAATGCCTTCACCTTTATACAAGAAACCTGGCATTATCTCAGTGGACAAAACTTAACATCTGACTACCCAGATTCAGATTTAGATTTCACCTAAAAATGGTAGTTCGCCTTCCATTTCTTTTTCCATGGTGAATTGTATATTCGGGTGGATGCTGTTGAGGTGGTTCAGGAATTTCTCTAATTCTTCTTCCCCATGACTCCAAATGGTAAAGGTGTCGTCCACGAACCGGTACCAGACTGTTGGTGTGAGGGGTGCCGATTCTAAAGCCTGTTTTTCGAAATGTTCCATGTAGAAGTTCGCTATTACCGGGCTGAGGGGGCTTCCCATGGCGACTCCATCTGTTTGTTTGTAGAAATCCTTATCCCATTCACCATGGAAAAAGAAATGGAAGGCGAACTACCATTTTTAGATGTCATGGTCATACGCAAACCGGACCTGCAATTAGGACACAAAATCTACAGAAAACCCACCCACACAGGCCGGTATCTACACAAAAATTCCAATCACCACCCACAACAAAAAAGAGGCATCATTAAAACACTAGCGGATCGCGCAAATCAGAACTGTGAAGCTCAATTTCTCAATTCTGAACTCAACCATTTGGATTGGTCCCTACAGGCGAATGGCTACTCCAAGAATGAAATCAGGAGAGCTATCAAACCAAAAAAACAGCACTCAACTGAAGAAAAACAGCCCCCCCCACAAGCAAAATATTTCTGCCCTGCATTAAAGGAGTCACGGACCACATGGAAAAACTAATGAAAAAACATAACCTCCAAACAGTCTTCAAACCCACCAGAAAAATACAACAAATGTTAAAATCAGCAAAAGACAAAAGGGACCCCCTCACCGCTGCAGGAGTTTACCACATACCCTGCAGCTGTGGACAAGTATACATTGGGACCACAAAATGCAGCATCCACACCAGGATAAAAGAACATGAAAGACACTGCAGACTACAGCAACCTGAAAAATCTGCAATAGCTGAACATGCTCTCAAACAAACTGGTCGCCAAATCTTATTTGAAAACACAGAAATACTGGACAACACCAACAGCCACTATGTTAGACTATACAGGGAAGCCATTGAAATACATAAACACCAACACAGTTTCAATAAAAAAGAAGAAAGCTTAAAGATCAGCAAAACCTGGCTGCCAGTCCTGAAAAACACAGTTTGCAAAAGGTAAATGAACTCTACTCAACCACAGAAATATACAAACAACTCACACAATAGATGTGCTAATCCCACACACGACAGCACCACACCCCCTAATCACCACAAAAAAACCCTCTCCTAATCTCTTGTAAATGACCCACAGAAGACACACACCCTCTCAGCAGCTTTAAACACCAGCAGGAACACACACCCTCCACTTGGGCACAGAGAGAATCTTGTAGCTGTGCTCCTGTCCTCTGAAGATGCCAGCCACAGCTACTGGCGAAACGTTAGGAACCAAAACTGCCAGAACACGGCCACACAGCCCGGAAGACCCACAACAACCATCGGATTCCGGCCGTGAAAGCCTTCGACTATACATTAAGTCAGACCCTTTGGCACCAGTGATTAAGATTCCTGAGGAGGGAGGTAAACATGAGGCCTCCTAACTACAACAGAAAAAAAAACTTCTCAGCTTGTCCTTTTAAAACAGAATATTCCAGATTCTTTCAAATCATAAAATACATAACAAGGATTTTATGAAAGGCTTCAGTACAGCAGGGGAAAACATGTAGATACAATATTAAAAGCAAAGAGAAACAGAAAATGAAGAGAACGTCAGCTACAGGTCAGGGGGCAGGGGTGAGTGGAGTGGGTGTGCACCCACGTGGGTCTGTTGGGGGATGTGGTGGGAGGAGGTGATATGTGCACGTCATCATGTCCATACCATGACGTCTGGGCTTCCATCAGATGTGATACAGGGATGTAACTGTGGCACTGCATGATGATGCATCTTTTCCATATAGTTCGTTATAGATGCACAGCTTGCACCAAGGCCTGCCTGTCTGCGCTTTGCCCAAGGGAGCTGAACTGTGATTTCTTAATTTGCGGGGGGAAGGGAGAGGAGGGAGAGAGACTAAAAGCACCATTGCCAACAATCCCAGTGAGGAAAAAATGAAGCCCATTCAGCAGTCTGTTAGAACTACTGAAATGGAGCAGAGCAGCTAAACTCGTGTACAGAAAAAGAATATTGTTTAAAAACAGAGCCCATGAGCATATTAGAGAGATCCAGGTTAATCTTACACCTTTAGCCCACCCAAGCATAAAGAAACACGCGCTTAGACATGGCAGGTATGAAAAGTACATACAAAAGAGTCCTTACATTTATTCATTGGAGGTACAGCATTTTTGGTAGATAAATGATGTTCCATTTCTTCTTTCTGTTCCCTAAACTTTATACCTCTTGCCCTGTTTGCTGCAGGAGGCTGCATGTAGAAAGGGGGGGAAATCTCCTAGGCTCATCCATGGCCTAGGATAGAGCAGCACACAGCCATGTGCTTGCTCCCGGTCCAAGGAGAAGAGAGAGAGAGAAAAGAGGAAGTGGGAGTGGCCACAAACAGCTTCCTCAAAAAGCATGGAGAGCTTGCATCCTAGAGCAGCCATCCATATGCTGATGAGGCATGCTGGATTTGCCAGAATCTCCAACAAAATAATGGAAGACAAAAGAGGAGTCATGGAATGCATTACCTGGAAGGAGCTAGGTGTATGCAAGCTTCAGATCTCTGTCAAAGCACACACACCCCCGAGATTTGTGTGGCCCCTCCCCTGCCTTTGTTCAAACAGGCCTTAAAAACATGTCCTTCCCCCAAGCTTTGGCTAGGGTGAGCGATGGACCTCTTATGTGGATATGTAGGTGAGGCTGTAGGTTTTACTGCTCTGGCGGCATTGCTCTTTCTTCTAATTAGGTTGTTTCTGTAGTTTTTGTAGTGCTGTACACTGCCCAGAGTTGCCATGGAATTCCGCAGCCTTATAAATTTGATCAAACCAGTCCATACTCCAGGAAATAAAGCCAGACTGCTCACTTGAGGGAAGGTTATTAAAGGCAAAACTGAAGTACTTTGGCCACATAATGAGAAGACAGGATACCCTGGAGAAGATGCTGATGCTGGGGAAAGTGGAGGGCAAAAGGAAGAGGGGCCGACCAAGGGCAAGATGGATGGATGATATTCTGGAGGTGACGGACTCGACCTTGGGGGAGCTGGGGGTGGCAACGGCCGACAGGAAGCTCTGGCGTGGGCTGGTCCATGAGGTCACAAAGAGTCGGAAGTGACTGAATGAATAAACAACAAAAATAAATTTGATAGATAAATAGATAAATAATTTTGAAGCAAGCTGGTGTGGGGAGGGGTAGGAGGAAAAGACATTTTTAAATTGGAAAATGAAGCCCTGCTACAAATGCAATGCCCACTCCCTAAAATTGGAGACAGGTGAGCCAAACCCCTCAAACATCCCACTTAAGTACCGTGACCCTCCCCTTAGTTCTGGATTAATTTTTTAAAATCTATTTAAGTTTTGGCTTGTTTTCCCGTTTAAAGACTAAGGAGAATTGAGAATAAATAATTTTCTACCTGCTATTATTTCTGTACTGAATTTGAAGGATTTAATATTTTCCTACACTCTGAAATTGCTGTTTTGAGTTTCTGGCTCTCTGTTCACTTTCTCTGAGAGCTGCTTGTTAACGTACTTTCTCTTGCTTCAATTCCACTCGGAAGTTTTTTATTAACTCATTAACTCCTATCTGCACAAGTCAAGTATCTAGGGGGCGCCACAATCTACTGCCTGAAGCAGAGCTTTCCAAACTGTGTGTCGCGACACAAAAGTGTGTCGCCACACACAGCGTGGTGTGTCGCCACACCACCCGGAAGCGGCGGCACGCGCGTGCACGGCGGCAGCAGCAGCGGGGCGGGATCAGTGCTTCTGCGTTTTAGCGGAAGGTAAAGCCTAAAGGTAGGCTTTAACTGCGGCTCTAGCTTGTGTTCGGTCTGATTCAGTCTTTGTCTTTCTCCAGCGGCGCTCTAGGCGTCTCTTGACCCACTTCAGTACCCTCAATCCCTCCGTATACCACGGGGAATATCGGGTCGGATGGGGCAAGAGAGGTCGCATAGGCGCGATCCTGTCCAAGGCCCCGGCCGCCCTCTTATTCCAGACTGCGGCCAGGGCCTCTGCTGGACCGTGCATTAGATCCTAACTTGCTGGTAAAGCACTTTGGTTTTTTTAATGTTAATCGAGAGGCCGAGCTTTTCATATGCTTCTGCAAAGATGTTTAGGATAGTTTGAAGATCTTCCTCGGAGTGTGCACAGACTATGTTATCATCAGCATATTGAAGTTCTATAACAGAAGTTGTAATTACCTTATTTTTTGCTTTCAGCCTACTAAGATTAAAAAGCTTTCCATCTGTTCGATATATAATTTCTACACCAGTAGGACGTTTCTCTTCAACAAGGTGTATAATCATAGCGATGAAGATAGCGAATAAGGTTGGAGCAATAACACATCCCTGTTTAACGCCGGATTCCACTTTAAATGGATCGCTTTGAGAGCCATTGTTATTCAGAATTGTTGCCATCATGTCGTCATGGAGTAGCCGCAAGATGTTCACAAATTTATCAGGGCATCCGATTTTCAGAAGGATGGTCCAGAGAGCAGTACGATTTACAATATCAAAAGCCTTAGTCAGATCAATAAATGCCATGTACAGAGGGTGGTTTTGCTCCTTGCATTTTTCTTGAAGCTGTCGTGCAGTGAAGATCATGTCCACTTTTCCCCTGGAAGGGCGGAAGCCATTTTGCGGTTCAGGGAGGATGTCTTCTGATACAGATAGGAGACGGTTTGCAATGATCTTTGCCAGGATTTTGCCTGCTGTGGCTAGAAGGGAGATGCCTCGATAGTTTCCACAGTCTGTTCTATCACCCTTTTTAAAGAGAGTGATAATTATGGCATCCCTAAAGTCTGCTGGAATCTCCTCCCTCATCCAGATTTTTTCGATGAGCTTATGAAGTTGTTGTGTAAGTTCAGGCCCGCCTTCTTTAAAGACTTCAGCAGGAATCCCATCAGGTCCACTAGCTTTGTTATTTTTCATTTGTTTAGTGGCTTTACTGACTTCCTCCAAACTAGGGGGTACTGCAAGCTCATCTCTTATTTGTTTTTGCGGGGTTTGCAAGAAGACTTCATCAGCCACAGTAGAGTGACGATTAAGGAGATTGTAGTAATGCTCTTTCCAGCGCAGTGCAATAGACTCTTTGTCCTTTAGAAGTTTAGCACCATCTACTGAGCGTAAGGGATTTGTACCATAGTTTGTTGGTCCATAGATGGCCTTTATGGCATTAAAAAAAAAGCCCCGTGCATCATGAGCATCTGCAAAATGTTGGGTTTCTTGGGCTTTTTTTATCCACCATATGTTCTTAAGTTCTCTAGTTCTTCTTTGGACTTCTGCCTTTGCACTGGCGTAGATTTTTTTCTTAACGGCACAGTTAATATCTTTTTGCCATATCCGGAAGTTTTTCCTTTTCTTGTCAATAATATGTTCAATCTCACTATCGTTCTCATCAAACCAGTCCTGATGTCTCTTAGTTTGGTATCCGATAGGTGGACAGCAAAAGAGATTCAAAGACACTCTCAAAGCTAATTTTAAAAAATGTAATATCAGCATTGAGAACTGGGAAGCCCTAACTCATGAGCGTTTCAATTGGAGGTCAGCCTTTATTAATGGCGCTATGGACTTTGAAGAAGCACGAGTACAGGGTGAAAGGGAGAAAAGAGCTAAAAGGAAGGCACGTCAGGCAAACCCTCATCATGACCGTCTCCCACCCGGAAACCTATGCCCTCATTGTGGGAGGTTGTGCGGATCCAGAATTGGCCTTTATAGCCACTTACGGATCCACTGTTAAAATTTTACCTTTGGAAGACAATCTTACTCGGCTACGAGTGATCGCCAATGATGAATGATGACTACGGAGAATACCATTGCTTTAACTATGCGGACCATTGTTGTCAGTGTGATGTCTCTGCTCTTAACTATTTTTTTGAGATTTGCCATTGCTCTCCTCCCAAGAAGTAGACGTCTTCTGATTTCCTGGCTGCAGTCAGCGTCTGAAGTAATCTTTGCGCCTAGAAATACAAAGTCTGTCACTGCCTCCACTTTTTCTCCATCTATTTGCCAGTTATCAGTCAAGCTGGTTGCCATAATCTTGGTGTTTTTTTTGAGGTTGAACTGCAACCCAGCTTTTGCACTTTCTTCTTTCACCTTCATCATAAGGCTCCTCAGCTCCTCCTCGCTTTCAGCCATCAAAGTGGTATCATCTGCATATTTGAGATTGTTAATGTTTCTTCCAGCGATTTTAACTCCAGCCTTGGATTCATCAAGCCCAGCACGTCACATGATGTGTTCTGTGTACAGGTTGAATAGGTAGGGTGAGAGTATACAACCCTGCGGTACTCCTTTCCCAATCTTAAACCAGTCTGTTGTTCCGTGATCTGTTCTTACTGTTGCTACTTGGTCGTTGTACAGATTCCTCAGGAGGCAGACAATATGATTTGGTATCCCCATACCACCAAGAACTTGCCACAGTTTGTTACGATCCACACAGTTAAAGGCTTTAGAATAGTCAATAAAACAGAAATAGATGTTTTTCTGAAACTCCCTGGCTTTCTCCATTATCTAGCGGATATTGGCAATTTGGTCTCTAGTTCCTCTGCCTTTTCTAAACCCAGCTTGTACTTCTGGCAATTCTCGCTCCATGAATTGCTGGAGTCTACCTTGCAAGATCTTGAGCATTACCTTACTGGCATGTGAAATAAGTGCCACTGTTCGATAGTTTGAACATTCTTTAGTGCTTCCCTTTTTTGGTATGGGGATATAAGTTGATTTTTTTCCAATCTGATGGCCATTCTTGTGTTTTCCAAATTTGCTGGCATATGGCATGCATCACCTTGACAGCATCATCTTGCAAGATTTTAAACAGTTCAGCTGGGATACCATCGTCTCCTGCTGCCTTGTTATTAGCAAAGCTTCTTAAGGCTCAACCTCACTCTTCAGGATGTCTGGCTCTAACTCACTGACCACACCGTCAAAGCTATCCCCAATATTATTATTCTTCCTATACAGATCTTCCATATATTCTTACCACCTTTTATTGATCTCTTCTGCTTCTGTCAGGTCCTTGCCATCTTTGTTTTTGATCATACCCATTTTTGCCTGGAATTTACCTCCAATGTTTCTAATTTTCTGGAAGAGGTCTCTTGTCCTTCCTATTCTATTGTCTTCTTCCACTTCCGTGCATTGCTTGTTCAAAAATAATTCCTTATCTCTTCTGCCTAACCTCTGGAATTTTGCATTTAATTGGGCATATCTCCCCCTATCATTGTTGCCTTTTACTTTCCTTCTTTCTTGGGCTACTTCCAGTGTCTCAGCAGACAGCCATCTTGCCTTCTTGGTTTTCTTTTTCTTTGGGGCATTTTTTCTTGCCGCGTCCTGAACAATGTTGCGAACTTCTGTCCATAGTTCTTCCGGGACCCTATCTACTAAATCTAGTCCCTTAAATCTATTCTTCACCTCCACTACATATTCCTTAGGAATATTAGTGAGCTCCTATCTAACTGATCTGTGGGTCTTCCCTATTCTCTTTAGTCTGATTCTAAATTGTGCAATAAGAAGTTCGTGATCTGAACTACAGTAAACTCCAGGTCTTGTTTTTACCGACTGTATAGATGTCCGCCAGCTTTGGCTGCAAAGGATGTAGTCAATCTGATTTTGGTGTTGACCATCTGGTGAAGTCCATGTATAAAGTCGACTTTTAGATTGTTGGAAGATAGTGTTTGTTATGCACAGTGAGTTCTCTTGGCAAAATTCTATCAGCCTATGTCCCGCTTCATTTTGTTCTCCCAGACCATGCTTGCCTGTAATTCCAGGTGTTGTTTGACTACCCACCTTAGCATTCCAGTCTCCTGTAATGAAAATAACATCTCTTTTTGGCGTATTATCCAGTAGGTGCTGCAGATCCTCATAGAACTGATCTACTTCTGCTTCTTCAGCATCTGTGGTTGGGGCGTATATTTGGATCACTGTGATGTTAAATGGCTTACCCTGAATTCGAATTGAGATCATTCTATCATTTTTTGGATTGTATCCAAGCACTGCTTTTGCCACTTTATTATTAATTATGAAGGCTACTCCATTTCTTCTGTGGTCCTCTTGTCCACAGTAGTAGATCTGGTGGTCATCTGATGTGAAGTGGCCCATTCCAGTCCATTTCAGTTCACTGACACCCAAAATGTCTATATTTAATCTTGACATCTCACCAATAACCACATCCAATTTGCCCTGGCTCATAGATCTTACATTCCAGGTTCCTATGGTGTGTTGATCTTTAGAACATCGGATTCGTCGTTCACCACCAGCACCGTCGGCCGCTAGCCGTCCTTTTGGCTTTGAGCTAGCT
Source organism: Charina bottae (assembly GCA_023362775.1). Taxonomy (NCBI): domain Eukaryota; kingdom Metazoa; phylum Chordata; class Lepidosauria; order Squamata; family Charinaidae; genus Charina; species Charina bottae. The sequence goes on from JALMGJ010000034.1 coordinate 2,336,171, forward strand.
GCGTCAATCACATCTGGGGCTAGTTGAACGTATCCTCTGTTCCTCCCCAGTAGCATTTTGACCATCTTCCGACCTGGGAGTCCCATCTTCCGATGGTATACCGACATATCTTTGGTTGTACTGATCCATTTAGTTTTCATGGCAAGAATACTGGGGTGGGTTGCCGTTACCTTCCCCAGGGATCGTGTTTAGTCTGACCTCTGCCATGACCTTCCCGTCTTGGGTGTCCCTTCACGGTTTAGCTCATGGTGTCATTGAGGTGCTCAAGCTCCAGCACAACAACAAGGTAACAATCTCCTTTGCTGGAGATTAATTGCTGTAGTATTATTAATTATAAAAGTAGATAATTCATATGTTTTTATAACTTGATTTTTATTATAGTGGACAGAAATATATAGAATAGTGGTATGTTGTTTTATGGGGGAGGGAAGCTGATTTAGAAATTTATTATTCCCTTCTCACCCCTGTGGGTGGTCTGTGTCTTCCTCAACCTCGGGTTGAGGAACACACTCTTACAGCAGGTCCTCTACCAGAGGCCTGGGAATTTGAGGGTTCTGCGCAGTATCTTAGCTGTTCCTAGCACTGCACTCTTCTGGACAGAGAGCTCTGATGTTGCTCCTGGGATCTGCTGGAGCCCCTCTCCCAGCTTGGGAGTCACAGCCCTGAGTGCTCCTACCACCACCGGGACCACTTTGGCCTTCACTTTCCACATCCTCTCTAGTTCCTCCTTCAGGCCCTGGTACTTCTCCAGCTTCTCATCCTCCTTCTTCCTGATGTTGCTGTCACTTGGCACCGCTACATCTATCACCACCGCCGTCTTCTGGTCCTTGTCTACTACCACGATGTCTGGTTGATTGGCCAGTACCTGCCTGTCTGTCTGGATCTGGAAGTCCCACAGGATCTTAGCCCTGTCATTCTCCACGACCTTCTGTGGAATCTCCCATCTGGACTTGGGAGGGTCTAGCCCATACGCTGTGCAGATGTTCCTCTACACAATGCCAGCTACTTGGTTGTGCCATTCAGTGTATGCTGTTTTTGCCTGCATCTTACACCCTGCCACTGTGTGTTGGACTGTCTCTGAGGCCTCTCTGCACAGTCTGCACCTTGAGTCCTGTCTAGTGTGGTAGACCCCTGCTTCCCAACCCTGGCCTGGGAAGGAGGCGGCGATGCTGCTGCCATGGCTGCAGTTAGTGGGGACCCTCATCAGTCGGCCGATGGTACTGCCATCTTTGCTGCTGCTGCTGCTGCTGCTGCAAAAGAGAAGCCCACCCCCACCATTGCCAGCTAGCGGCTGGCCCTCCATGACCCATAAGGGGCCGCAGAAAGGCAGGTCAAGGGTTAGGGTTAGGGTGAACCTGCTCCAGCTCCTCCGTGCCCCTGTGAAAGTGCGGTGGTGCCCGGAACCGGGCTCAGGCCTCTGAGTGCAGCCCGGCCGGCGCAGCGGGCGAAGGAAGCACCGCCTGCCCTGCTTCCGGTCGCGCAGCCCCAGGTCGCGCCGGCCTTTTGAGCCGTGGCAGCTCGGGGTTTGCCCACGCTCGGCCGGTGGCCCGCTGGTACCCCTGGATCCTTCTCGCCTGCCCTACCACGAAGCCTGGCCCCCCGGCCCAGACGCACCCGCTGGGCTCGGAAGGAATAGAAATATTAAACAATTTGGTGTGCTGGCTGGTTTTAAAATTAATAGCCAAAAGATGAAATATGAAAATGGAAGACCAGATACAACTGATGGAAAAAACTGGTTTTAAGATTGAGAAAAAGGTAATTTTTATTCTGGGTCTTGTTATGACTAATATGAATGGTATGTTACTTCAGAACAATTATGTTAAGATATGGAATGAAATCAAGAAAGATGTGTTACAATTACAATTGGCATTATTGGGGAGAATTTCTGTGATAAAAATGAATGTACTAGCTAGAATGATGTTTCTGTTTCAAACAATACCTGTTTTGACAACTGATGCACCACTTAAGTAATGACAGAAAGATATATCTAGGTTTATATGGCAAGGGAAGAAACCAAGAGTTAAATTTAAAATTCTTCAAGATGCAAAGGAACGAGGATTGGGATTGCCTGATTTGAAATCGTACTTTGCAGCCTGCTGTTTGGTTTGGATGAAAGAGTGGGTGTTACTGACAAATAAGAGAATGTTAGAATTAGAAGGGCATGGCCTGAGGTTTGGATGGCATGGTTTTTTATAGTACGACAAAGTTAAGGTTAGACTTTAAAAATCATTATTTATTTTTATTTATTTATCAAATTTATCACCACCCAACTCCCCCAAGGGGGACTCTGGGCGGTTTACAACAAAATTAAAATCATTAACATACAATTATATTAGAAGTGCCATATTAAGAATATGGAACAGATACAAACCCAGGTTGTGCCCTAAAACGCCTTTGTGGGTCTCAGCACAAGAAGCATTTTATAGAAAAGAAACAGCAGGCAAGGAGACATGGTTGACATATCGAGAGTTGCTGGAACAAGAACATGGAGAATATAAAATGAAGTCAAAAGCCAATTGACTGCAGAGGGATTTAGTTTTCAATGGTTTTCATATGTAGTTAAGAGAAAGATTTAAAGTTGACAAAAGGACATTTGGAATTGAACAACATAAAACAGAATTTGAAACTGAATTATGTGCATGAATATGTAATTGTTAAAATGTATAAGCTTTTATTTTTATTTTATTTTTATTTATTTAATTTTTATCCCTCCTTTATTATTTTTATAAATAACTCAAGGCAGCGAACATAGCTAATACTCCTTCCTCCTCCTATTTTCCCCACAACAACAACCCTGTGAGGTGAGTTGGGCTGAGAGAGAGTGACTGGCCCAAGGTCACCCAGCCGGCTTTCATGCCTAAGGCGGGACTAGAACTCTCAGTCTCCTGGTTTGCCATTGGCTCCTTCCTAGGGCTGAGAGACAGGGACTGGCGCAAGGTCACCCAGCCGGCTTTCGTGCCTAAGGCGGGACTAGAACTCTCAGTCTCCTGGTTTGCCATTGGCTCCTTCCTAGGGCTGAGAGACAGGGACTGGCGCAAGGTCACCCAGCCGGCTTTCGTGCCTAAGGCGGGACTAGAACTCTCAGGCTCCTGGTTTGCCATTGGCTCCTTCCTAGGGCTGAGAGACAGGGACTGGCCCAAAGTCACCCAGCCGGCTTTCATGCCTAAGGTGGGACTAGAACTCACAGACTCCTGGTTTCTAGCCCAGCACCTTAACCACTAGACCAAACTGGCTTTTACTGAAATTTGAAACAGAAGAAGAACAAGTTAAAGAGTGTATGATAAAATGGACTAAGAACTTTGTTTTAACAAACAGATGGAACAATGGGAAAATATGTGGCTGAAAGGATTGAAATTCACATTATGTTACAAATGAAAAGAAAATGTTTATAAAATAATGTGCCATTGGTATATGACACCAGAAAAAATATCTACAATGTATAAAGGTACTTCAAATCTATGTTGGAAATGTGGAAAACATGAAGGGTCATTTTATCATGCTTGGTGGACTTGTAAAAAAGCTAGAAAAATTTGGGTTCAGATACATATAGCGAAACAAAGAATTTTAAAGATTAATATTAAACTGAAGCCAGAACTTTCTTTGCTGGGACTAATGGACAGACAACTAGAAAAGAAAATCTTCGATTGGAACTAGAAAAGACTCATGGAAGATTGTTTTTGTACATGGTAACTGCAGTGAGATTATTATATGCACAAATATGGTGTGGTGTAAAAGGTAACCCCGCTCCCCGTACACATATAAGCTCTGGTTCTGCTTTTGCTCAGCAAAATATCAAAGCTCTGCTGGGGCTCCAGGATATACTGTATTATTGCTCGTGTGCATGCAAATAAAATTACGTTGTATCTCCAGAGTGCTCTGGTTGCTTGAGATGAGCCAGGTTTTGGCCACAACAATGGAAGGACTCTGAAATACCCCGAATGGAGGAATGGTTGGTGCAGATGACGGAATTGGCAGAGATGGCAAACTTGACTTGTTTGATTAGGGAGAAGACAATAACTGCATTTGTCAGTGCCTGGAAACCCTTTATGGACTTTTTGCTAAAAAATGAACTTGTGATTTATGGGTTTGATTATTACAAAGGGTAGAATATGGAAAGAAGGGAGCCACGATGTAACCTTAGAGAGGATAAAATATAAATGCATTTATAACTGCTGTAAAGAAGATCGGAAGACACTCCTTTAGCTTTTTTTCCCTTTCCTCTCTCTCTTTTCTCTCTTTTTTCTTTTATTTCTTTCTTATTTACGTATCCCTTTTCTTTTACTTTACTTTTACTTTCCTTTGTCTTTAAATTTGTATTGTTTTTATTCTGTAAAAAACTTCTTCAATAAAAATCATTCAATTTAAAAAAAATTCTGGGTGAGGTTATCCACCAGTTTGGGGTTTGTAGTCATCAGTACGCTAATGATACCCAATTATATCTTTCAACTCTGGGCTGGCCAGGTGAGGCTGCCGAGGTTCTGCCCCAGTGCCTGGAGGCTCTGTGGGTTTGGATGGGGAAGAACCGTCTCTGACTCAGTCCTACCAAGACCGAGTGGCTGTGGGCGTTTGGACTGCCCAGATCTGGGGACACTCCAACTTTGACCTTGGATGGGGTGGCACTCTCCCATTCAAGGGTGGTGTGCAATTTGGGGTCTTCCTGGACTCCCAGCTCCTGCTTGATGAGCAGGTGGCAGCTGTGGCCAGGAAGGCCTTTGCCCAGCTTCACCTGGTGTGCCGGTTGCACCCTTTCCTAGATTGGGGGGTCCTTCAGACAGTCACTCATGCCCTGGTCACCTCATGGCTTGACTACTGCAATGTGCTCTACATGGGGCTGCCCTTGAAGACCTGGACGTTCGAGTCAGGAAGACATCCTGGGCATCCCTACCCCAGGCAGCTAAGGGAGCCAGGCCCAGTATCTTGGCGCTCCGTGTTGCCCAGGAATACCTTGCCCCCAATATAAAGACATTCCAGTTAACTTAAGCAACATGAGTGTAAACTGAATGAAGAAGCCTGTGTGGCGAAGCAAAAAGAGAGAAGCTCAGGAATGAATGTGGATAGAATAGGAAAGTGAGTGATCAGGATGTAAGAAGTATGTTGAGGTGGTTTGGTCACATAGTAAGAATGAATGAGGATCAAATTGGAAACCGGGATATGAAGGAAGAGTGAATGGCTCAAAGGGAAGAGGAAAATGAAGAGATTGATGGGTGACTAGATAGACTCTCATTGCTAGGTTGTTTGAGGGATTGCCCATCTCCCATGGTTTCTGCCTGGCCAGTACATGCTGGCAGAGTTGGCACGCTCCAGGTCCCTTCGATTAAACAGTGTCATCTATTGGGACCTAGGAAGCGTGCCTTCTCTGCTGCCGATCTGCCCTTGGATTCAGATTCCCCCCTGAAATCCATGTGGCTCCCACCCCGTTGGCATTCCATAAAGCGTGTAGACCTGGTTGTTCTCCCAGGCCCTGGGTTGAGATGGATGGACCCCTTCTTGCGTACGGGTGTTGTTTTTGTTTTTGTCTGTATATTGTGCCCATCTTGTTTTGGGTTTATATTGGTTTCTATGGTATCAAATTGTAAATCACCCAGAATCCCTTGGAGTTGGGCAACACCTAAATTGAGTTACATTGATCAATCAATCATTTCCCAAGGAGGTCTGTTCCATTGCTTAGAATTAGGAAATTCTTCCTGAGGTCCAGACAAAATCTACCTCCTTGTAATTTAAACCCACTGTTTCTTGTCCTGTCTTCTACAAGAACATTAGCAATTCTGCCCCTTCTTCTACGTAGCAACCCTCCAGATACTTCAGGACAGGTATCATGTCTCCCCACAGTCTTCTCTTGTCCAAGCTAAAAAACCCATTACCTGCAACTTCCAACCATTTCTCATAAGTCTTTTTCTTCAGAGTCACTTATCTTGGTTGCTCTCATGCGGTGATGTAGAGTAAGAATTTAGCTTTATTTAATTATACTACTTTATAATCATTTTTAATAGTTTCAGTTGTTTCTCCGATGGCTCACTTAAATAGGGAATTCCTATTATGATGCCGGTTTTGTTATTAAATGGCTGTAGAATTAATGCCTTCAGCGGAGGCAGTAGATTCAAGGCTGCATCCATGTACTTCCTTATTTCTCCCGCTCCTTCTGCAGTGATTTACTGGGTCAGCTTGTTGGAATAACAATTAGAGCCTTGACACCTCTCGTACATCAAAGCAGCTACTGTATGTTGCTCCAAAGAATGCATCGGTAATGCCTTCACACCATGACTCACACCTGTGTTTCCCTTAGAACAGAGCTTTCCAAACTGTGTGTCATGACAGGTTAGTGTGTCGGCTGCAGTGTCTGGGTGTGTAGCGGCTGCTGCTGCTGCCTCCGAGCCCTGCCAGGATTCTGCGCAGGTCCTAGTGCCTGCCTTGCGCCTTGATGCCTCCAAACCTGCTGTGATTCCACGCAGGTCCCAGTGCCTGCCTTGTGCCCTGCTGCCTCCAAACCTGCCCTGCCAGGATGCCATGCTGGTCCCAGTGCCTGCCTTGTGACCTGCTGCCTCCAAAACTGAATGGGTAGAGCAGAGCTTTCCAAACTGTGTGTCGGGACACGTTAGTGTGTCGGCTGCAGTGTCTGGGTGTGTGGCGGCTGCTGCTGCCTCCGAGCCCTGCCAGGATTCCGCGCAGGTCCTAGTGCCTGCCTTGTGCCTTGCTCCCTGCAAACCTGCTGTGATTCCACGCAGGTCCTAGTGCCTGCCTTGTGCCTTGCTGCCTCCAAACCTGCCCTGCCAGGATTCCGCACAGGTCCTAGTGCCTGCCTTGTGCCTTGCTGCCTCCAAACCTGCCCTGCCAGGATTCCACGCAGGTCCTAGTGCCTGCCTTGTGCCTTGCTGCCTCCAAACCTGCCCTGCCAGGATTCCGCACAGGTCCTAGTGCCTGCCTTGTGCCTCGCTGCCTCCAAACCTGCCCTGCCAGGATTCCGCGCAGGTCCTAGTGCCTGCCTTGTGCCTGGCTGCCTCCAAACCTGCCCTGCCAGGATTCCGCGCAGGTCCCAGTGCCTGCCTTGTGCCCGGCTGCCTCCAAACCTGCCCTGCCAGGATTCCACGCAGGTCCCAGTGCCTGCCTTGTGCCCTGCTGCCTCCAAACCTGCCCTGCCAGGATGCCATGCTGGTCCCAGTGCCTGCCTTGTGACCTGCTGCCTCCAAAACTGAATGGGTAGAGCAGAGCTTTCCAAACTGTGTGTCGGGACACGTTAGTGTGTCGGCTGCAGTGTCTGGGTGTGTGGCGGCTGCTGCTGCCTCCGAGCCCTGCCTGGATTCCGCGCAGGTCCTAGTGCCTGCCTTGTGCCTTGCTCCCTGCAAACCTGCTGTGATTCCACGCAGGTCCTAGTGCCTGCCTTGTGCCTTGCTGCCTCCAAACCTGCCCTGCCAGGATTCCGCACAGGTCCTAGTGCCTGCCTTGTGCCTTGCTGCTTCCAAACCTGCCCTGCCAGGATTCCATGCAGGTCCTAGTGCCTGCCTTGTGCCTCGCTGCCTCCAAACCTGCCCTGCCAGGATTCCGCACAGGTCCTAGTGCCTGCCTTGTGCCTCGCTGCCTCCAAACCTGCCCTGCCAGGATTCCGCGCAGGTCCTAGTGCCTGCCTTGTGCCTGGCTGCCTCCAAACCTGCCCTGCCAGGATTCCACGCAGGTCCTAGTGCCTGCCTTGTGCCTGGCTGCCTCCAAACCTGCCCTGCCAGGATTCCGCGCAGGTCCTAGTGCCTGCCTTGTGCGTGGCTGCCTCCAAACCTGCCCTGCCAGGATTCCACGCAGGTCCCAGTGCCTGCCTTGTGCCCTGCTGCCTCCAAACCTGCCCTGCCAGGATGCCATGCTGGTCCCAGTGCCTGCCTTGTGACCTGCTGCCTCCAAAACTGAATGGGTAGAGCAGAGCTTTCCAAACTGTGTGTTGGGACACGTTAGTGTGTCGGCTGCAGTGTCTGGGTGTGTCGCGGCGGCTGCTGCCACCGAGCCCTGCCAGGATTCCACGCAGGTCCTAGTGCCTGCCTTGTGCCCGGCTGCCTCCAAACCTGCCCTGCCAGGATTCCGTGCAGGTCCTAGTGCCTGCCTTGTTCCTGGCTGCCTCCAAACCTGCTGTGATTCCACACAGGTCCTAGTGCCTGCCTTGTGCCCTGCTGTAAGAGTGTGTCGCAAAATGATGCATGTCTAAAAAGTGTGTCACCAACATGAAAAGTTTGGAAAGCTCTGCCTTAGAAGGATTTTGTCTCCTTATCAGTTAGTTATAAAGAGTCCCCCATTGGGGGAGTTGGGCGGTCATATAAATTTAATTAATTAATTAATTAATTAATAAAGCGACTCCTCCTCCACTGAGGTCTCCCATTAATGTACAGACTGTCTGGCGTCGACATTCTACACAAGTCCTATATCAGCTTTGGGGTGCTTGATCTTGGTTTGACTGGGCGGGAGAGACCAGGGACCCTCTGAAACCTGCTGACTTTGGAAAGTAAAATGATCTTTTGGATCTTCTCAAGTTGCTAGAGAGTTCTGGGTGAGTTTTCCACCACGCTTCCTTCCCAAAATGCAGTGCCCGGAATGGAACCTAATATTCTGAGTGCAGCCTGACCAGCATGGAGCAGGCAGAAACAATTCCTCTTCTTGATTTTGACACTACAGTTCCATTGGTGTAGCTTAGGGTTGCATTCGCCTTTTTTGCCGTTGCATCAACTGCTGGCTTATGTTCAGCTTGCCATCCACCAAGACACCCAGACCCCTTTTGCAAGTGCTGCTGCCTAGAACGGTTTTCCCCAACCATTCTTTTCCTCCCCCAATATAAGAATTTCCATTTGTCCCAGCTGATATTAATCTTGCCAGTTTTGCCCAATATTCCAGCAGTCAAGATCCTCCTGAATCTGGATAACGTCCTCCCAGGCTTTGCTATTCCCCCTCTGTCATCTTTCACGGCCTATTTTCCACCCCTCCTCCAAGTCATTTCTCTGTAGATTGAACCACGCAGGGCCCAGAACCGGCCCCTGCAGCGCAGGACCCCCCCCCCCCCGCCCCGCCCCGCCCCGCCCCGCCTTGGGTTTCAGAGTTTCACCAAGATGATGTTACGGCCAAGAAAGGGACATAAAAAGGCCACAAAATCAGGAATAGAACAATCCCCCCTGGGAAAAAAAAAGTTGGGAAAAAGGATTATAGAAAGGGAGATTCTTTTTTCTCAGAAACAAATAGGATCTGAAATCATTCAACAAAGCTGAATAGGAGCGATGAAAGGCCTCCTCACCTGAATCCGCAACGCAATATGCAGCGATAGTCACCGAGCCTGAATTACTTCCGAAGGGAAACTTATGGGCAAAGGAGCTGACCCTGGCTAAGATGCATGATAGTTTCATAGCATCTCCAGGATTAGTTCTCACTTGCCTCTGCACACCATTTGGTGGAGTTAAAGCAGCCAAGTAGCTGCTGTTTTCCATCAGTGCCTGTGACAGCATTTGAGCCTGCAAATTTATCATTGTGTTTTGGCCTCCTTTGTGGTGGGGGGCGGGGGGGAGAGAAAAATTAAAAGACAAGCATGAAAGTTAGAATTGGGAGGTGGCGTCATCCTTACCCTCCAGAAAATTCGCATGGTTGAGATGGAGGGCTTTCCCAGGAACAGAGGCTTTCCCAACCGGTTGGGGGAGATGGGCGGTGATATGAATTTAAATAATTAATAAATAAATAAGCAGGCTCTCTGCCTGGAGGTCTCTCTAGACTCCACCACACAGAGGGGCCCTGCAGGCTGCAGTTGTGTCCGGAAACCACATTGTCTGGGTGGTGCATGCGTTCCAATTACTGTGGTCACGGATGTGGGAAAACCGTTTGGAGGAAGCTGTGTGCACCTCTGTGTGACGCAGGCAGGTTCAACCCGGGGAGACCAAGCCTGGAAGCCGTGAGTACGAACGGCCTTTGGCTACGAGCGCCAGCCTGAGAAGATAGCAAGGGGAGCCAGAGACCTGAAGCGTCTGGGGAAAGGGGGGCAGCGCCTTAAAGTGGGAAAAGGTTTATCCATGGGTCGGGGCAAAGAAGACCGGAGGGAGACGGGAGACGGGAGGAGGGTCCGCTCCCTGAGAGCAGCAGGTCAAGGGAGAACACAGGCCCCCTTCTTCATGTCCTGCTGGAGGGCCTGCCTGAAGTTTGGGGGCAAGGCAGGTGGAGCAGCTGGCAGTTCAGTCCCCCAGGGTAAGGCATGGGGGGACCACGAGGGCACGGAGCGCCCGAGGGTGGCGGCTGGGAGCATCCCTTCGGGACAGGTTCTTGGCTGCAGGTGGCACACTGCGAGCCTAGCCACGGAGCTTTCACAAACCTTGCCTTGTTCCGGCCAGCATTTGGAGGTTGACTGACTGGGACATTCTGTCCACCTTGATGCAGGTAATTAATTGTGAGGCTATATGTCGATGAAGGTTCTCAGTCATCCAGGTGGAACAGCCTGTGGCTTGAATCATGTCAACTGGATTTCTATTTTCTCAGTAGAAACGTTTCACTCCTTATCCAAGAAGCTTCTTCAGTCTGAGTAAAGTTAGTAAGGGAATCCTTAAATATGTTTCTAGGGTGGCTGTGTGACCTTGCACCTGGGGCTAGGTCATGGTTATTTTGAGATGTTTATTTCTAAGTCCCTTTATTATCTAAAGGAGGATCGTTAAGATTACCATGCTGCTGTTGAGCTTGCGAAATGGTCTTAATCTTCCTAGGCACAGAAGACAAAGCAGGGAGGAAGATGGGGGAGAGGTTGTGCCTGAGGCCCCCGCCTCTATTCAAGGAAGGATTTTCCAAGTTGGCATAAATGGATTCCTTGACCCCTCTCTCAAACCACCTATCTTCTCTGTCTAAAATGTGAACATTAATGTCCTCAAATGAGTGTCCTTTTTCCTTTAGATGAAGATAAACTGCTGACTCTGGTCCTTATCTTCATCTAAAGGAAAAAGGACACTCATTTGAGGACATTAATGTTCAGGTTAGGTTCAGGTTAGACATCAGGAGGAATTTCCTGACTGTATGAGCTGACAGCCAGTGGATCAGGCTGTGTCAGCTCTTTGAGGTAGACCAGACTTGGAAACCAAAGTTATGAATACTAGAACTACTCTTATTATTTGAGAGAGGGGTCAAGGAATCCATTTATGCCAACTTGGAAAATCCTTCCTTGAATAGAGGTGGGGGCCTCAGGCACAACCTTTTCCCTATCTTCCTTCCTGCTTTGTCTTCTGTGCCCAGGAAGATTAAGACCATTTCGCAAGCTCAACAGCAGCAGGGTAATCTTAATGATCCTCCTTTAGATGATAAAGGGACTTAGAAATAAACATCTCAAAATAACCATGACCTAGCCCCAGGTGCAAGGTCACACAGCCACCCTAGAAACATATTTAAGGATTCCCTTACTAACTTTACTCAGACTGAAGAAGCTCCTTGGATAAGGAGTGAAACGTTTCTACTGAGAAAATAGAAATCCAGTTGACATGATTCAAGCCACAGACTAATTGTGAGGCTATTCCAAAACAAATTATCTGGACCTTGGGACACTTAATTGGTCAATTACAAATAGCCTATTCTGGGAAGTGCCTGAGTGGGTGGTTGTGTGCAACCCTAAACTTCCTTGAAGGAAAATGATTATCTCAGCCCATTTCAAACAGGTTCCAGAGCTGGTTCCAGCAGAAACTGATGCAGATGCCTTGGTGGATAACTTCTTCAGCAAGAGGGAGATGGGAGGATCACAGCCCAACAATTTCTCCTGCTTCGTTTAGCTGCTTTGGCGAACACCTCCCACGTATTTAATCCCGCCGGCTCCTTCATATCCTTGGAAAATTGGTGTGCAAGGTCAACAGGAATAGGAGCCACCGGACTGCAGAGAATCCTCAACCCAACCTGGTCTCTGTCCAGAATGAGAGGCAGCAACAGCCGCGCTGAATCGCCTTCGGAAGCAGGGGCAGCTTGGACAGAGTTGTTGCTGTGACAAGCAGGAGAGGCTGATGGATGCCCCAGGACCACCCATTTCTGGAGAGGAAAGGGTGGTCGCACCCGCCTTTCGCCAGCTAAAGCTGAAGCTGGGCCACAGGACTATATTCTGGTGAACTCCACTAAAACATATTGTAGCCAGAGCTCCCTCTGACAATGGTCAGGAAAGAGCAGCCAAACCCCACTCTTGTCCTTGAGACAGTAACCAGCTTAGTAACTTAGTGCATGTGAGCAAGTAGTAACTGAGCATACGGGGCGGGGGTCTCCGAACTCCTCAGCTCACTGACCCTTTCATGAAGTTTCAGACGGTTCATCGAGCCCCAAACATTTATTCTATGAAAATAATTTAACAATAGCTACTTCAGCTAATAGTACTACGAACAATAACCATAATAGTAGAGAAACGAGGCCAGTTGATAGAGACAACTCACGGCTGCTCTTGCTGGCAGCTGACCAGCCAACCCTGGGCAACACTGCCTTGCTGCTAGCCCCCTCCCCTGCAGGACCAGGCACCGGTGTGGAGCTCTACAGAGACCCCAAGAGATGATTGGACCCCGATCAGCCTTCCATCATTTATCGACCGCCTTCTGACCCCCAGACATCTACTCACCCCCTTTTGACCCCCTTCCATTTGTCGGCCCCTTGGATAGTCCCCCATATTGACCACTTTGGGGGTCCCTGGTATAAGGGAATGCTGTAGACGTACTACACTTGGACCTCAGCAGAGCAAAATGGTAAAATATAGGCTAGATGGTACTACTGATAGATGGGCTCTCCGTTGGTTGAATGATCTCCTCCTTAGTGGAATGAAAATGGCTGCTTTTCCCTGTACCACACAGCATGTGAAATACGACGTCGTGGAGGACTTTGGAGCATCTTCTACATCAACATAGGAAAATAAGGGAAGAAGATCACCAAACTCACAAGGAGTTTTCAACCTTGAATTGGTAGCTAAAGAAGGCCAATGGACAGATAATAATTGATTTGAACGAAGATGGAAGGAATGTACTGAAATTCTGTTCACTAGAGATATCAACAATAATACACAAGAATACACAGGCAAGAATACACAGAAGAACTATACAAGAAAGATCTTAATATCCCTGATAAATACGAAGGTTTGGTCACTGACCTTGAGCCGGACATCCTAGAGAGTGAAGTCAAGTGGGCCTTAGGAAGCATTACTAACAACAAAGCTAGCGGAGAAGACAGTATCCCAGCTGAGCTATTTAAAATCCTAAAAGATGATGCTGTTAAAGTGCTGCACTCAATATGCCAACAAATTTGGAAAACTCAACAGTCGCCACAGGATTGGAAAAGGTCAGTTTACGTTCCAATTCCAAAGAAAGGCAATGCCAAAGAATGTTCAAACTACCGTACAATGGTGCTCATTTCACATGCTAGCAAGGTTATGCTCAAAATCCTACAAGCTAGGCTTCAGCAGTATGTGAACCGAGAACTACCAGAAGTGCAAGCTGGGTTTCGAAGAGGCAGAGGAACTAGAGATCAGATTGCCAACATTCGCTGGATCATGGAAAAAGCAAGAGAGTTCCAGAAAAACATCTACTTCTCCTTCATTGACTACGCTAAAGCCTTTGATTGTGTGGATCACAACAAACTGTGGCAAATTCTTAAAGAGATGGGAGTACCAGACCACCTTACCTGTCTCCTGAGAAACCTGTATGCGGGTCAAGAAGCAACAGTTAGAACCGGACATGGAACAACCGACTGGTTCAAAATTGGGAAAGGAGTACGACAAGGCTGTATATTATCACCCTGCTTATTTAACTTATATGCAGAGTACATCATGAGAAATGCCGGGCTGGATGAATCACAAGCCGGAGTTAAGATTGCCGGGAGAAATATCAACAACCTCAGATATGCAGACGATACCACCCTAATGGCAGAAAGTGAAGAGGAACTAAAGAGCCTCTTGATGAGGGTAAAAGAGGAGAGTGCAAAAGCTGGCTTGAAACTCAACATTAAAAAACCCCAGATCATGGCATCTGGTCCCATCACTTCCTGGCAAATAGAAGGGGAAGAAATGGAAGCAGTGATAGATTTTATTTTCTTGGGCTCCAAGATCACCGCAGATGGTGACTGCAGCCATGAAATTAAAAGACACTTGCTCCTTGGGAGGAAAGCTATGGCAAATCTAGATAGCATATTAAAAAGCAGAGACATCACCTTGCCGACAAAGATCCGTATAGTTAAAGCGATGGTTTTCCCAGTAGTAATGTATGGCTGTGAGAGTTGGACCATAAGGAAGACTGAGCGCCGAAGAATTGATGATTTCGAACTGTGGTGCTGGAGAAGACTCTCGAGAGTCCCTTGGACTGCAAGGAGGTCAAACCAGTCAATCCTAAAGGAAATAAACCCTGACTGCTCATTGGAAGGACAGATACTGAAGCTGAAGCTCAAATACTTTGGCCACCTAATGCGAAGAGGGGACTCACTGGAAAAGACCCTGATGCTGGGAAAGACTGAAGGCAAAAGGAGAAGGGGACGGCAGAGGATGAGATGGTTAGATAGCATCACCGATGTAATAAACATGAATTTGAGTAAACTCCGAGAGACAGTGGAGGACAGGAAGGCCTGGCGTGCTATGGTCCATGAGGTCACGAAGAGTCGGACACGACTGAACGACTGAACTACAACAACAACAACAACAACAGAGATATCAACATCCAGGATACTTTAGAGGACACTCCCTCCTTACAAGAACCTCTAGCATGAGATATTACATCAGCAGATCATTCTGAAGAAGGTCTATCTATGTGGTCACTACGAGTCAATACCAACTTGATGGGACATGGTCAATCAACAGAAAGTTGGAATTGGGCAGGAATTTAGAGAACGTCTAGTCCAACCCTGCCCAATGTAGGAATCCACCACAACAGCCTCCCAATATGAGGTCATCCAGCTTCTGTTTAAAGACCTCCAGCCAAGGAGACTCCACTCTTTCCCAAGGCAGTCAGTTCCAGTTTTCAGCTCTTACTATTAGGAAAGTTTTCCTGGTGTCCAACGGACATTTACTCCCTCGTAATGGAACCTCCTTGTTTCTTATCTCCTAGACCAGAGTTCTGCTTTGTCCTCTTCTTCAAGACAGCTATCACGTTTCCCCACGGCCTTGTTTTCTTCTTCCTGCTAAATCTATCCAGAGCCTCTTTTCATTTTTTTCTTCCAAGCCCCTTCTCATCTTGGGGGCACTCCTCTGGACATGCTCCAGGTTGTCGATGCCCAGTGCCCAGAACTTCTCCTAACGTTCTAGGTGCAGCCGAATTGGTGCAGAATCAGGAGGAACAATGACTCTCAGTCAACAAAGTGAGCAGGGCAAGGGCTAATGAGAGGCCCTCTCCCGTCTTTAAAATGAGGCAGGGGGCTGCAAGAATATGGCTGCTGTCAGCCATACCACCTCCACACCTGCAGAGCAACTTCTCCAATATGCTTCAGCAATGCATAGAATTAGCGGGTTAGAAAAGAGATTGTGAGGATGGCTCCAACTTGTCCTTTGAGAGATTTTGAAACCTATGTATGCTGGGAGAGAGCATTTTGGAGGAGTGGCCTGGATTTCCGGCGACGGGCATCTTTGGGGCTTGGTGGCATACTGGAAGGAGGCTCCGAACTTCGACATTCTTGTCTCCTGGCAGAACAGGAGAGCTCTGCCTCGTGGCCCAGGGATGGGGTGGAGCCATGGGCTACTCTGAATTTTCCAACAAGGCTGGTAGCTGGCCGTTGGCTGCCTGCCAGGATCCCAGCACACGGAGGAAGGTAATTGCAGCCCTGCTGGTTGTCTGGAAGCTGAAGGGAGGAAGCTGGAAGTGCTCTGTGGGCAGAGGAGCATGGAGCCCAGGGGGACGGAGCAGGGGTGACACTTAGGGATGGCATTTACAAGGCAAGGAATCTCCCCACCATTCTATGACTCAGAAGCAAATTCAGGGCAGGCAGCTGACTTCCTCCTGAGAAAGACGGAGATCCACATCAGGTGCATTAAGTGGGGTGTGGAATGAGAAGCTGTGTTGCTCAACCATGGCATACTTCCAGGATCCACTATGACGTTTAGGTGAAGCCAAAATGTTTTCCTGTGAAGACGGCAGGAAATAAACAAGGATGAAGCCGCAGCCCAGTGGCCGAATTTCCCAAACTGGAAAGTCAAGCCAGGCAGAGAAACACCCTTGGGACGGGAGGGAACCATGAGCTGAGACAAGCACGGCTGCCAGCAACAAAGGTGTGTGTGTGTGTGTGTGTGTGTGTTGGGGGGGGGGAGGAACAGGTCCAAGGGCTTGTAGCACAAAGGCTCAGCTCGTGGCTTGGAGGAGCCCTAAAATGGGAAGGAATTAGTGGGGCTGAGCACCCCACACTGGTGCATGTAATGTGGGGGTGGAGTGAGCTAGGACTGAAGCAACACCCAGGCCTGCCTAAGCAGCAGCAGGAAGAGGGGGCAGGTGCTTCCTGAAGGATCTCATCGGCAAGAGCACCAGCAGCAGCTGGATCCACCGCAGCAAGCGGTGAGTGTCCCAAGAGGCCATCGGGGGCGGGCGGGCGGGCAGGCGGCCTTTCATGCAGGCACACGGGGCCAGCTCCCCTGCTCTCTTCCCCTCCTCAAATGATGACAAGTGAGGTGGTGGTTTGGGAATGTGAGAAGCCAGCGGGAGAAAGTAGGTGACTCCGGAAACAGCTGCTAGGCTGGGTGGACCAAAGGGGACACGGGGTGGGGGTGGGGGGGCAACCACAGACAGAGAGAAAACTCACCTCTGTTTGGGTGAAGGTTTGAATGGAACTCAGAGAGTTGAGGTCAACCAGGGAAGGGCCCAAATCAAAACAAGGACATGTAGGACTCGTCCTCCGCGCCAAAGGTAGGGAGAAGACGAGGATCCCTCAGGCTACCTGGGGGACGTAACAAGTGGTTTGATCTCTTGAGTCTGGGCCTGGCTTACAGAAGCCGAAGCCTGGAAGGGGCTCTTGCAACCCCCCTGCCCAACCCCTGCAAGCATCCCCAGTGGAACTACCCCTGCCAACCCCTCCCCAGCCCCTCCCCGGATCGTTTCTTCCACTGTCAAACTGCTCTTCTCGGGGCGGCCACTGTCCATGAGCAGGCCACTCTGAGCAGGGGGAGGGCAGCCACTGCTCCCTCCAGCCACGACAAGGAAAATTGCCGGGGTTGGGGGGGAGGCAATGGTGGACACACTTTGGAAGCTGTCCGAGGGCGGCATGAGTAAGCCAGGGGTCCCAGAACACCCTGAGCTCACGGGGTGATCTTCAGCCTCTTGTGTTGTCTTGGCTTGAAGCAAGACTGCTCCTCTGGCCCTCAGAGCGTTTCTCTCTTGACTGCTGTGAAGGAGACGCTGCCTCCTGAACTCCCTGGTGAGAGGACAGGAGGGTGTGTCAATGAGAGGCACCTGCCCCAGAGCAGAAGAACAATTTCTAAATGTGACATGTCCAAATGTTGCAGCAGCATGAATGGGCACAACGCGAGCAGGTGCCGTTCTTCCTCTTGCAGCCTCTTCCTCCCCACCTGCTTCCTTGTGGGGGGGGGGTGACTCTTGGCCTTGGAATTCCACAGAGGAAATCCAGTTTGTCATTCCTGCAGCAGGGAATGCACTTCCTCTGAGTAAAGAGGATGGCCTCGCCTTCCCAGCCGCACCTCCCACTGAAGAGGAAAATTGATGGTGCGCCTATTAGAGGAACTTGTTAATTGCACGTGGATACTTTTATAGGCACCAGCGGGAGCTGCCTCACATTACACTCGGGCAGTGGATCACCGGAGCGTGTGGCAAGGAAGGGATGCGATAGGGGCCTCTGGCAGCGCTGAAGAGAAGAGGCAACCATGGCAGGTGAGTGCGGAAGCGGAAGCGGGGGGGGGGGGGAGCAGGAGAGGAGGAAGGGAGCCCCTGGCTTTGCCTGGAGGCATCTGCTTGGATGGCTCGGGAAGAGGCACAGCTTGTCCTGAGTCAGGTCCCGATCCCTCCAGCTCAGTTTCAGGAGGAGTTTTTCCAGCCGTCCCTGGAGACTGGACCTGGGACCCCGTCTGTGCAATTCAGGAGCCACGTGGAGGACTAAATTCACCCTTCAAACCTACAAGGACACGTTGGACAAGGGATGAAGCTCAAAAAGGGGCCGTGGCTTACCAGCCAAGCATCTGGGCGCTCTTGTCCCCCAGGGGCAGCTGCCTCCCGAAAGCTGGCCCGAGAGCAAGGCCCTTCCAAGGCCCTGTAGCGCTGGGACGGCCTGTCCCTCCCCGGCATCCCAGTTCTCTCTCCAGGCAGAGGCGCATCCCAGGGACTCAGCCCCCGCTGCTTCCTCTGGGGTAGAGCTGCCTCGAGGAGAGAATTAATACACAAAACAAATCCCAATGCAAATGCAATAAATATAATATCATTGTAATTATTAAAAGATATAAATAGAGTGGAATAGGAATAGGAATAGGAATAGGAATAGGAATAGGAATAGGAATAGGAATAGGAATAGGAATAGGAATAGGAATAGGAATAAAATTGGAGGCAGCCTCTGCAGGCACGGTCTTACAAACACCTGCCACACCACTCTGGCCCCAATTTTATGGTGGCTTCTTCTTGCCAGCCAGTTGCTGCCTTCCCCCTCCAGATGCCCACTCTTTCCTGCCACCCTTGCCAGAAAGGACCTTGAACATACTTCTGGGTGAATTAGGTAGCCACCATCATTTCCCAGGCCAAACCTGCCTTTCTCTAGAAAACCCCAAGCCTGGAGCGGGGGAGGGGGAGGGCACGAGCAGATGTGCCTTCAGCTCTCCGAACATGGTGTGGGGGTGAGTAAATTTTACCCAGAATCTCAGCCTCCTGCAACCCACCAGGGATCTCCTGGGCAAGGGGGGCTCTTATCGCCATAGGACCTGGTCCAAAGCATCCGTCCCTTCTGGGCACATGACTTGAAAATCTAGGGCTCCACTTTAAAGGATTTCTCTGGCAGAGATACTATTCACACCAGGATGTATGGATAAGCCATAGACAGCAGCAGCAGCACCAGCAGCAGAATTGGAATTGATTATATGTTGCCTTATCTGCTCATTTCTTTCTGTTATAGCTTTTCATATGTTCTGATAGTCATTTACCATAATAATAATGATAATGACTCTGGATATATAAATTTAATATATATCCAGTGACTCTGGGTGGTTTACAATTGTTAAAAACTTTTAAGAGCAAAGAGCAAAACAAAACAAAAAACAGCACAAGACAAAAGAACAATGATGGCAAAGAAAACAAACCTGGAGGGGAACAAAAAGGAAGAAAGGGGCATCAATCATCCTTGCCAAATGTTGTATGTTGCAAGTTCCCTATAAAAATAGTTGTCTGAGCACTGGACTAGCAATTTATTAATGAACAAAATAAGAATAATGATGGTTACACTTGATTTTATCACCCGGCCTATGGGAGGCTCAGGGGCTCGAGGGGAGACCTTGATCCGGGTCGAGCACTCTGTATGCCCGACCGAACCACAAGGTGGGGTATTAACACAATCCGTAGGCAAGTCAACTGACTTCTCTTCTTGTTGCTCTGCAGAGTTGATCCCGAAGCAAATCAACTGGCAGGTCCAAAACAATTCCCAGGCACATCGCACCAACAACTATGTCGGCACACAGCTGGTTGTCCGCCGTGGGCAGAGCTTCAGCTTCACGCTGCACTTCAACAGGGCTCCACAGTCAGGGGAAAGCCTGGCGTTCGTAGCAGAGACGGGTAACACCCCAGCCCTCCCCAGCTTTCTCCAGAGAGGGGCCAGTGCCACCTTCCAGGGCCTCCTCTGGCCCAGTAGTTGGGGGGCACACCTGCCCCACGAAGCTTATCAGCTCTGAGTTGCCCTGGGCCCTTGGTCCTCCTTCCCAGGGGGATTCTTGTGACAGCGCTCTCCAGGGGACCCCCTCTGTGGAAGGCCGGCTCACAGATCCATCCGGCGGGCGGCAAGGGGCCTCTGAAGCCATCAAATCCCACCCCTTGCTCTGCGCAGGAATCCCTCTAGCCTCTGCAGGGACACCTCCCACAAAGAGGAGCCCCCCTCTGGACATCCCAGCTCCTGTCCAAGGCCCAGCCAGCATCCCAGGGGGCATCACACTAGCGTTTCCTGTTGCCCACTACCGACCATGAGAATAGTTGGAGACGGCCGCTCGCCCTTCTCAGCTGCTGTTTCCCACCATTTTGTCTTTGCCTCTCTTCTCACCGGCAGGTCCGGCCCCTTCCGAGTCCCACCACACCAGGAGCGTGTTTGCCCTGTCCAATGCGCTGGCGGGGGGCGCCTGGTGTGCCGTGCAAACGTCGAGTGGCGCCAGCTCCATCAACTTCTCCGTGTCCAGCCCCAGCAGTGCTGCCATTGGCCACTATCAGCTGAGCCTGCAGGTGACCTGTGGCAACCAGACGGCAAAGAGGCTCCTGGGAAAATTTGTCCTGGTCTTCAACCCTTGGTGCTCAGGTAAGAGGAGGAGCGCTCGCCCGTCGCTCCTGCCAGGGCACACCCTGCTGAGGAGCCGCCAGCGGCTGCGCTGAGCGAGCCCGGCTCCTTTCCCACCGTGAGCGGCCCAGCAGCAGAATGTCCCTGGCAGACCTTGGCCGCTGAACCCTCGCCACGGCTGAGCACAGGCCAGGCCAGGCCAGGCCAGGCTGGACCCTCTCCCGGGCTTGTCCCCCAGGCCACAGAGGAGCCGCCACAGGCTCTTTGAACCCAGTGGGCGAAAGCCCAGCCCGCCTGTCTTCGGAAGCCGGGGGCGAAAAGAATGGGGAGTCCTTGGCCGCGGAGGGGGGGCAGGGAGGAGGGCCTCAACTCCCCACTGGAAACAGGGAGCACAGCAGAGGGCTAGCTAAGGGGGCCTGTTCACCGCCACTTTCTTCCCTGCAGGGGATCTGGTTCATATGGGCAACGAGCAGGAAAGGCAAGAATTCGTCTTGAACGAAAATGGCATTATCTTTGTGGGCAACGCCAATTACATTGAAGCTCGCGGATGGTACTTTGGCCAGGTCAGTGATCGGTGTAGCTCTTGGATGTGCCAAGGGCCGATCAGTGCCTATTGGCCTAATTTGGCCTGCTGTGGCACACACCCTGTGCTCCTTCCACAGAGTTCTTGGCTGGGTGGATTGCCGCTCTCAAGGCCTCCGCCGCCCCCCCCCCCGCCCTGAATCTTTGTGCTGTGCCTGGACTGGTGGGGGGCAAGGCCCCCGAGAGTGGCAATCCCACCCAGGATATTAGCCGCCCCTCTGTGCCACCCTCAGGCTGGGTCTGGATGTCACAAAGCGAGTCCTGTGAATCGCCCGCTCGGGCCCTTGTTGCTGGGCACAGCAGCACCACAGCTGAGGGCTGGCAGGGGGCTCCCCCAAGGCACCCCGGTGCACTGAGCCAAGACAAGGGTCTTCAGAGCCATCTGTGTGCTTGCGCAGGGCAGCGCCTGGTCTTTCCTCAGCTGGACGCACAGGCACTTTTCGCATGTGCAGAGCATGGGCTGCTTTCCCCAGTAAAATGATGGGCAGGGCAGGAGACGCCAGAATCTCAAGGCTCCACTACGACCCTCCAAGGGAATTGCTCCGCAGGACGTTCCTTTGCGGCATCCTGGGCCGAAGATGCCAAGGGGAGCCGTTCCTGGCACCCTCAGGCGAGGACCTGGGCAGGCGAACCGCAGGACTCTCCCTGCGACACCCAGGCCCAGCCTGAGCGCGGCACAGAGGGTTGTCCAATGTCCTGGGGGCCTTCCTCCTTGCTGCGATGCTGAGGCGTGAGTTTTCTCTGGGTTGCAGTTCCAAGAGAACATCCTCAACCTCTGCCTTCGCCTCCTGGACCTGAGCCTCTACCACCGCCAGGACCCGGCGGGCGATGCCTCGCGTCGGAGCGACCCTCGGTACGTGGGACGCATCGTCAGCTCCATGGTACGATCCAACGCAGCGGGGGAACGGGGCTCTGCCCGCCCGCCTTCCCGGCTCCCTCACGGCTTCCGTCACCCTTTAGGTCAACGGCAACGACAACGACAACGGGGTGCTGGAGGGCAAGTGGAGCGAGGATTTTGCCCACCACGAGAACCCCTCCCGGTGGGACGGAAGCGTGGCCATCCTGAGGAAGTGGGCTCAGGGCAACTGCAGGCCTGTCCAGTACGGGCAGTGCTGGGTCTTTGCTGGCGTGGCAGGCACAGGTACGCACGCCCTGGCCCAAGGGAGTGGGCCTGGCCCCGTGTGGAGGGCAGCCTCTGACGGGCGGGACGCCTAGGCTTCCCCGGCACACCGTGTTGTGTTCCTCTCGCTTCCAGTCTTGAGGTGCCTGGGGATCCCGACTCGTCTGGTCACAAACTTCAATTCCGCCCACGATTCAAACTCCAACCTGAGTATTGATAAATACTACGACCCCTCCGGAAAGAGCCTCAAGATGGGACAAGACTCTGTGTGGTAGGGATGGGTAGCTGGCTGGGGCAGGAGGAGGCCTGCCTGGTTTAGCCCACCGTTCCTCACTCCGGGAAGCAGCAGGAGCCCCCATCCCCGCAGGGCCCCCCGATGCATGCACTGGCTCTGGGGCGGGGCGGTCGCCCACGGGGGGAACAGTGCCTGCCTCGGGGGGAGCTCCCTGGGCTGGCTTCGCACAAGAGACTGGGGGGAAGCGTGCCGTGTGGCCTTGCATCACCATGCAGGCAGACCCTGCGTGGCGGCCCAGCTCCCTGTGGCGGGCGGGTTCAGGGGGGACAGGGAGGGCTTCGTCCTACAGCTGCCGCTTTCCTAGAGAACTCCCCGGCCCCACTCCCAGCCCCCTTGCGAGGCGGCTGGAACCCCAGCTCCCTCTTCAGATGGGGGGGCAGCGGTCGAGACTAACCGAAGCCTCATCCCTACCGTGGCTGAAGCAGCCTCTGCATCCACAGCGATTGTGAGGGGAGTCATAGCCTCAAAGGGTCTCCAAAGATCTGCCCACCCAGCCCCCACCTGGCAGATGCCCGTCCAGCCTCTGGTGAATTGCTTCCAGCTGTGGAGGGGCCACTCTTTCCAAGGCAGTCGGTGCCATCCTGCACAGCCCGAACCATTAGGGTTCTTTTCCTGGTGTTTTCCCAGCTCACTTGTTCTCAGGCCAAGAACACGTGCATGTCCATTGCAAAACTTTATCGCATGCGCCACTGGGCAAAGCCTTCAGGATGCTGGACCAGAAGGCGCCCGCCTCTCCCAAGGAATTGCAGAGGGGCAGCAATTTTGCCAATAAGCTACACTTGTGGGAGCTCCGACTTTTAAGGAGAACCCCTTGTAACCTTCTTGAGCTTCTGCCCATCCTGGGAGGGAGGGAGGGAGGGAGGGAGGGAGGGAAGGAAGGAAGGAAGGAAGGAAGGAAGGAAGGAAGGAAGGAAGGAAGGTTGGTTTTGAGGAAGGAAGGAAGGAAGGAAGGAAGGAAGGAAGGAAGGAAGGAAGGAAGGAAGGAAGGAAGGAAGGTTTTGAGGAAGGAAGGAAGGAAGATTTTGAGGAAGGAAGGAAGGAAGGAAGGAAGGAAGGAAGGAAGGAAGGAAGGAAGGAAGGAAGGAAGGAACCCAGCCAATACAATTAAAACAAACTGGATAAGGAAACATCACCGTTAACAATTATACAGTAGTCCTTTCAATCAAGTGCTGAAAGAGCAGAGTGGGGCTCACTTGTGGCTGGGAGGCATTTTCAGCCCTAGAACCACATCCATCCTGGACTAGGGGGGCAGCACCATGCCATCAGGGTGTGGGGGGGCTATGCCATCCCCCTCCCTAAATCCTGTCCATCCAAACATGATCTGTCGGGTGCAAACCCCAACCCCCATTCTCACTCATATGCTTGCACTTGCATTGAGCAATGGGGTGGCAGAGGGCTGATCCTTGAGGGCTGGGGGGGGGGGTTTCTCCCTCCTTCGCTAGCCTTGAAAGCAGAGGTGGGGGGCTACCCTCATCACCCCCTGAAGCCTCCCAGCAGCTTCCCAGCGAGCAGGCCTGGCTCCCCACCTTCCACTCTCCTTCAAAGGGCGGCTCCTTCATCGGGAGGTGGCTCCACAGTCCTGCCTTTTCCGGAGGGGGGCTCCTGCACGGGGGGGGGGGGCTCGCAGGTGAAAACCTTCCTGTGGGCCAGAGAGTTACACCTCCCAGTGCGGTGACAGCGCCAGCCTTCTGCCTCTCTACCTTCAGGGATTACCACGTCTGGAATGAAAGCTGGTTTGTCCGGAGGGACCTGGGCGGGGCTTATAGTGGCTGGCAAGTGATTGACGCCACCCCACAAGAGAGGAGCCAAGGTAAGTCCGTGCGGGCTGTCCCAAAGGAGACACCCCCCCCCCCATCTGCCAGGCCACCCAGAGCCGCAGCGCAACTCCGCATCCCTCCTCCCTCCTCCCAGGCATCTACCAGTGCGGGCCAGCCTCTGTTCTGGCAGTCAAGCAAGGGGACGTGAGGCTGCAGTACGACACGGCCTTCGTGTTCACCGAGGTGAACGCCGACATCAACCGCTGGGTCGTGCAAAGCAACGGGAAGCGCGTGCGAGCCTACTGCGACACCTCGTCCATCGGCAGGGCCCTGAGCACGAAAGCCGTGGGCAGCAACCACCGCGTGGATGTGACCAATAACTACAAGTTTCCTGAAGGTGGGCTGCCTTGGAACGGCGGTCACAGAGCTGGAGTTGAAAGGACAGGAGAGGTCACCTGGTCCACCCCCTGCTCGTCCCGGGGGCGTCCACGAGCCTCTCTCTGAACACCTCCAATGAAAGAGAACCCTCCGCTCCGCGTGGCAGCCTGTGCCACAGGCTGACACTTATCCCGACAGCTGGAGGAGTCTCCAGAGAGACGTGGACATGCC
Organism: Charina bottae; assembly: GCA_023362775.1. Taxonomy (NCBI): domain Eukaryota; kingdom Metazoa; phylum Chordata; class Lepidosauria; order Squamata; family Charinaidae; genus Charina; species Charina bottae. The sequence continues at coordinate 2,360,910 of JALMGJ010000034.1, forward strand.
CGTGCTAGGGAGGAGCAGGCAGGCTCAGAAGGGTGGCAGATGCCGGTGTCCTCAGAAGGGCGTGGCGGCCCAGGCTGGGGCAGCCAGAGAATCTGCCAGGGGATGCCAGGCCACCGGTGGGAAGAGCACCTGACCAGGGACGGCCGGTCATCTGCACAGCCTACAAGCTGGAGGGGGTGGAGGCAGGAGGAAGGGGGTGCTTTGCCCAGCGCCCGGCGCTTGCATGTCCAGCTCCAGAAGGGTCCCGGCAGGGCAGGGCAGGGGAGACGCCCCCTCCCATCTGGGACCTGGCTGGGCCTGCCACACGTGCCCTTCTGCCACCCCTCTGAATGGTACCTTTGCTGGCTGGGCTGCGCGGTCCCACCCTGACAAACGTCCAGCCGCTGGCTAATTCCCCGATCCCAGGCACCGGGCATTGGCAGGTGCCGCTCGTCTCCAGCCCCCTGGTGAGGCCTGGGAGACTGGGCACAATCCGCGCCCCATCCACCCACCCATGTCACCTTGCAGGACCGAGGAAGCGTGCCTTCTCAGTGCCTCCCCCCCGGCTGCCCCGGCCCCACTGTGCTTTAAACAGGCTCTTTCCCCAGGGACGGGCTTGGGAGATGTGTGCCGCTGCGGGGGTTTTATTAATGCGCTGGGCACGTCATCCTCTGGGTTACTGCCTTCTTTTGTTTATATCTTATTGTTTTCACCTTGAATGCCAGCCAAGCCACTAGGAGTTGGGTGGCCTGTAAATTTGACCTATAGATAACTTAATAAGTAATATAATTACCACAGGTATTTCCAACGAGTAAATCCTGCTGTGAGCAGCAGTCTTCCAGGTGTGTCTGGCCACAGGGAGACCGACATCTGGGATTGCTTTCAAGCGGCACTGGATGGCCGCCCTACGCTTCTTAAGTCTCTGATACAACTCCCCCCCCACCCCCACCCCCGGCAAGAGTCCCAGAGCAGCCGCAGCAGCAGCAAGGCACTTCCACTCCCGCCCCAGGGCCCCTCTGAGACAAAGCATGCCGCAATCTGGGAACGCCTGCCCTGGCTCACGTCCGGGTCTGATCTTACACGTTGGGCGGTCCACAGTTGTCCAACCCTGTCTCTGACCTCCCTATAGACTCTCCCCAAGAGAGAAGCAGGAGGAGGATCCTGGGGGCACGCTGGGTCACCGCCAGGCAAGCCTCCCGGCCCCACGAGGAGGAAGAGGCGGCTTCTCCCGTGCATTGCCTTGCCCAACCCCCAGAGGGCGGCAGTGGTCCAGCTCTCCTACGGATCGGACCCCCCACTTCTTCTCTGCTTTTTCCTCAACCCAAAAACCCACCCAGCAGGGAAAGAAGAAGAGCTGCACTGAGTCTCTGGGGTGGGTAGTGGGAGAAAGGGCCCCCCCGGGAGCCTCTCAGGGATCAAGACACCCTTGGCGCTGTCCTAATCAGAGCACAAGGTAAGTCCCTAGCTTGGGACTGGCACTCTATAGAATGTATAGGGCCCACAATATAAACACAAACGCATAGACGATATTACTACAGGCCTTCGTTATATGTAATCATTTCAGATCTATTTTCATTTTTCACTTAGCTGAGGTTTGGGGGAGGACGATCTTTTCTGTAGGAACTTCGCTGGCCCCATGCACGGCGCGCGCTGTCTCTCTGCCTCTGCAGCCTCACTCTGCTGGCTGGGAGAAGAGGAATCAAGGTTTTGCGCAGCGCTCAGGAAACAGCTGGGGGTGGGGGGGGCTAAAGCAAACCCACAAGCCCTTCCGAGTGGGGTGAAGCCAGAAGGCCCAGAGGGGCCTGTTCCACAGGGACCATCACCACCCAAGCAGCCCCATCACAGGGGTTCAAGCAGAGCCTGCATCGCTGTTTGGGACGTCTTGACTCCACCGAACCGGCTTCTGAGCAGCCCTTTGTAATGGCCCAGGCCAGCCAAGTCTCCCTGGCTTTTCCCTCTGCCCAGGTGCAAAGAAGCTGGCAGGAAATAGCCTTGGATCCACAGCTCTGAAAGACTCCCAGTCAGAGAGCAAAAGCCCCTTTTATGGCGCCACCAGGAAAGGGCATTTCGTGGGTAGCCTCTGGGGTGGAGCCGGTGGGAGCCGGTGGGTGAGTTTCCCTTTTCCCCCTTCACCCGCAGGCTCCGCGGAGGAAAGGAGCGTGTATCGGAAGGCCTGCGCCGAGCTCTCGGGCTCCAGGACCGCTGCGAGGGACGACAGCACCTCCGAAGCGCTTGCGTCCGAGCTGATCTCCCACCCGGAGCTCTTTGGGAAATTCAGGCTGTCCCAGCCACCGGTGCTGGGCAAGGACGTCAACCTGGTCCTCACGCTCTCCAACCTGTCCGCCTCCCCCACGACGGTCACGGTCAACCTGAGCGTCTCGAGCATCCTCTACACCCGCAGGGCTGTCAGAGAGATCCTGAAGGAGACCACCACGGTGAGCCTGGACTCCAAAGAAGGTAAGGGGGGAGCAGCCCCAGCTCCAGTCATCCTTGGGGGTCCCGCTCTTGCAAGTCCCATCACAAGGGAGGAGGAGCCAAAGGCAACTCTGCAGGAGCCAAGAAGAGGTTTGAGCCCAGCAGGTTCAGTCTTGTTCCACGCCCCCCACCCCCACCCCACCCCACCACGAGCAGGCAGCAAAGGGCTCCGTGGCTCCCAGCAGCCACGCTTCAAGGCAGCCACCCAGGCCAGGGTGGGAAAGCCATGTCCGGGCCGAATCTGGGCAGTGGAGCAGGACCCCGGCCTGGGAGGGAAGGGGGCGGCGGGGGAGGCAGCTTCAGCCGCTGGGAGGTGCTGGCAAGGAGCCCGGTAGGCTCTTCCTCTGCCCACCGAGGTGGCACGGCCTGCAGAGGTGCCCTGGGGCAAAAACGTGTTGTTGAGTTGTGTGGGGAAAAGAAGAAGGGGAGAGGTTCTGGGCCAGGCTTATGACGTTGCCCCCCCCACCGACTTCCAGAAAAGCACATTCCCCTGCGGATTACCTACACCCACTATGGCAATGCCCTGACTGATGACAAGAAGCTCCTGGTGACAGCGCTGTGTGATGTGTTTGGCGGTGTGAAGCTGCTGGTGGAAAAGGCCATCACTTTTGAGAGTCCAAACCTCTCCATCATGGTAAGCACCTCCTGTACACCCACATCCATCCACACACATGCACACGCACACGCCCCTGCCTGGAGGCTGCACGCAGGCAGAAATTCAGGACATAGGCCTGGCCATGGACACTGAGCTACCTCCAACGGTGCCCATCTCTGCTCCCAAAGCACCTGGAGGCTCCACCCTTCACGGCCAGGTTTCCACCACAGAGTTGTTTTCCAGGGCATGTGTGAGGCCCCCAGACCACGGCCGGCCCGCTTCTTTCCTGGCTGGCAGGAGGACTGCCTTCAGCACAGCAGCACCGGTTACTCTGCAAGATGCTGGTGCTGACTTGCGCTCCGTAGTTTTCTTCCAGAAATCCAAGTTAATTTGGGCTCACCCTTATGCATAAGGGAAAGTAGAACCCCCTTAATCGGGAGGCGGCCCAGGAAAGCTGCTGAGGCTGCCCAAGCCGTCCAGCACCCCATCACGGTCCTGGGTGAAAATTCAGCAGCAAACTTGCCATGTTTTGGCAGCATCACAATTCTTGTGTTTTGTTTGGAACAGGATGCTCTGGGAGGCAAACCGCTTCCATTTCCATTTCCCCAAACGTGCAAAAATGGCCCAGAATCGTGCCACCGAAAATTGGCCATTACGTTGCAGAATCTCAGGAGTGAGATTTTGGATTATTGGGGGGAACTTCAATGGATCCTAAGGATGGGAAAGGGAAGGGTTTGGCTGCCCTAGGTTTCTGACTTGGAGGGGGCAATCCCCAAATGGAGGAGCCTGTCTGCTCCTGGACACCTACCTGGGGGGAAAGGAGGAGGTTCCCTGGACTGTCCAGGCCAGACCAAGGCCCCCAGCCGGGAATGGAGGCCTTTCGTTCTCTGCCCCCACTGTGGATCTGGCGGGGGTGGTGTCCTTTTTCGCAAGCCCTCCTTTGTGCTAACGGTTAAAGGGCTCAAGATATAAAGTCACCTCTAGTGAAAGAATGAAGCATTGGAGGAGGGCTGAGGAGGAGCGGGGTTAGGGCCCGCCTTCCCACACCCCTCATTTGAGAAAGGGGAGGAGGGGGCATCCTAGATCAAGATCTCCCACCAGCCCAGCTCCATGGCACAGAGGAGGTATGGAGGGCTGACCACTTGCTTTCCCCCCGAAGGTTCCTCCAAAAGTGTTCGCCAACGCGCCAACCACAGTGGAAATCTCCTACGCCAACCCCCTTCCTGAGCCCGTGAAGGACTGTGTGCTGCTGGTGACCCTGATGGGCCAGGCCGTCAAGATCAGGTACGTGGCTCTGGGAGTGAGGGAGGGGGCACCAGAGCCACACGCTTGCCGGGCACTTGCCCGGCCAGGGCAAAGTCTGGGCCATCCCAGCCCCCCAAATGCCAGGCTGGCCGCTGTGGGGCTGAGCCCAGCACCACACGCTCCTCCTGCATAGCTGCCCACCCGCCCCACGGTCGGTCGGTCGGCTCTCAGGTGGCAGGGCTGTTGGCGCTACACCTCCCCTGGCAAGACCCTGGCGCTATCCAAAAGCAGCCCCTCCTCCCCCAAATGCTCCGGGAAGCTCATTCCCCACCCCCCCTCTCGTTTCAGCGTGGCGGATCTCGCACCTGAGGAGCAGTCGAAGATCTACTTCGAGTTCACACCGCGCTGCACAGGAGCCATGCAGCTGCACGTCGACTTCTCCTGCAGCAAGTTCCACCACGTCAAGAGCTTCGTGCTCATGGATGTGGCCGCAGCCGGCCCGCTTTAACTGGGAGAGGACAGCCTCTCCCCCCCCCCCCCGCCCTACCATTAAAGCTTTGTCCCGCGCAGGAGAGCCCCTGCTGCTTATTTCCAGAGCTGAGAGGGGGCCGGAAGCCGCCATCACTTTGGGGGTGGGAGGCTGCTCTTTGGGAAAGGCGCCCGCCCATCCCAGGCTCGGGCTGAATTCCCTTTCTTGACCACAGCAGCTGTTCCTTCTGCTTTGGCCAGCTGGCCAGTTGCTCAGGGGCTCCTGCAAGGGAACCTGTGCGTCAGTTCTGGGCCAGGCCAGGTAGCTTGGCCCGTTTTGACCCGTGGAGTCTCCTTGAACAAGTGACGCCTGCTATGTAGCCAAGGGTTGGACCCTGTCCCTGGGGGGGAGGGGGCTTGCCTGGAGGGCAGCTCGTCAGCAGGGAGTCCCCCCAACCCCCCCCCCGCTGCCTTTGGCCTGAGCTGAATGGGGGCCTGAGTGTCTGTCCCGGCCAGGGCCCCCACGGTTGCACCTGAGGCTCCCAAATCCGGGCCACTAACCCAAATGCCGCCATCGTTCTGCAGCTCCCTCCTGCAATCGGCCCTTCGCACAGCGCCCCCGACCAGCCACAGCAGGCCCAAAGCCCGTGGAAAATGCACTGCTCCATGCCCACCGAGGCGCTCCTCCTCGAGGGCTTGGGTGGGCCCCGCCTCAAGGCCGCCCTGGAACCTGGCCAGGCTGTCCCGCTCCTTCTGGACCCCCTGGGGCGTCTCACGTTCCTCCCTCCCCAGGCCCTGCCGGGACGGGTGAGATTCAAGGCCTGGGCTCCCCGTGGAGGAGCACACAGACGCTTCTCAGTCTTGCTCTCTGCAGCTGCAGCAGGCCCAGCAAAAGGACTTGTGCTCAGGCGCCTCCCCCACCCCCTGGCCCCCCAGGAGAGCCTCTTTCCTGAGCCGCCTTTGTGCCAAGGGCCCTGGGGGAGGGGAGAACAAGGCGGCCCCCTCAGTCCTGGCATGCGCCCCTGGCCACACAGGCAGAGCCTACCTCCCCCACCCCTTCTCGCCCCTCCAGAGAAAAGCCCCCACTGAGATCATCCTCTCTGCGCCGCCACCCCCCCACCCCCCCATTGCTGGTCGTCCTCTTCTTCCACCGTTGTAGACCTCTCCAGCGAGCTGGGTCTTCGCATCTCGCGTCCGAAATAGGGTCGTTTCAGCCCAGTTTTGGTGCCTCGAGAGAGAATTCTGGGCGGGTTGTTCTATCATCCATTGGTTTGTTTTCCTGGCACCGTCCTCCTTGCTGTCGGGCTCCCAGACCTGGACGCACCTCGGAGGGGTGAGGGGAGTGGACAGAGAGCGCCGCCTCCAGGGCAGCGGGGCCTAGCAAGAGGAGGGAAACCAGGGGCTTCAGGAACAGCTGCCCGTCGCAGATAAATGGAGGAGGGCAGACCCTGATCTGCTCCCCCCTCCCCCCAGCGCACGCATCTTTGCTCCTCAGCCTGCGCTCCGGCACCCTGAAAGCAAACCCGGAGGACAGCCTGCTCTCTGCTAGCCAGGCCAGAACGGGGGGGGAGTGGGGAGAAGACCCAGAGGAAGGGGGGCAAAACAGGGCGAGGGGGGAGAGCGGAGCAGCGGAGGTTGCGGGATGCCTCCCTCCTGCCACGGGCTGCTCCATTCCGCCCTCCAGTTGCTTGGCAGGCCTTTTCTTGCAAGTCGCTCTGGGTGGCGCCCAGGGACCCTGCACAGAACAGCTGGCAGCAACCCCTGGAAGAGGCTGACCGGCAGCAGGCTCTGTCCAGGCAAGCCTTACGGAAGCAAGACAGGCTGGGGCAGGAAGCAGAAGAGGCAACTGCCCTCTGGGGGCTGGGCTGCCTTCCCCGCACGGACCGGACCCTTCCTTCCATCATGCGCCTCCACGACTGAGCTCCTTCCAGCCTGCCGGGGCCAAACGCTGGGGCCTTCAGCTGCACCCAACTCTCTTGAGCCAAAAGAGTCCCGCCGGTCCAGATGGCTCTATCTTCCCACCTGGGAAGGGAGGATATATGGCCAGCCACGGTGGGCAGCACAACGCACAAACACGAGCCGTTGAGCGGGGCCTTGCTGGGACCCAGGTGGGAGACCCATCCCCCGCCCAGCACCCGTTGTGCTCAACCTGAACTTCACAACTGAGACTTCTCTGACCCAGTCCATGCCCCCCCCCCCCACGCTCAGCGGCAGAAATGGATTAAAATGTGGGCGGGAAGGGCTGGGCCACGCCCGCTCCTTACCCCAGTGGGTTCTGGGACGGAGGGCGGCAGCTTTGCATCAGACTCTCGCCCCCTCCTGCCTGCATACCGCGAGGGCTTCCACGCACGAGGCCGAGCTTCCTCCTTTCCAGCTTACCGGGTTTATGGCAGCAGGCTTAGTCCTGGCCAGTTCAGGCTCTGCCCAAGTCTTCCTGCGGTGCCCATCACTACCTTTCTACTTGAGATACCACCAGAGACCATACAGAGTATGATGACTCCCTTCCTTCTTTCTTTCCTTCCTTTTCTACTCCATGAAACCTTAAGCCAGGAGGTATGCAATGCTGTGATTTTGGCAGCTATGTGTCCAGAGTTACCCTACTGGGCTCCTTGACCACCTGATTTTTTTAAAAAAAATATTTAATTAAAAAGAGTTAAGTGGGCAACTGGATTCCACAAACGTTACTGGAAAATAAAAATGGTGGGGAGCTGCAGCTCTGAGCTGCTTTGGAAATGTCCCCACTACGGTACCCAGGGGAAAAACCAAGTTGGTTGGAGGTTTGGAAAGCGTCCTCTCGCAAGCCCATGGAGAACAACCTCCAGTTTGCCTTCCAGTAAACCATCTCTAACTTCCACAGGTTTCAACATAAAGCCCTCTTGATCGAGTTTGCCTTGCTTCTGCCCAGCAGAGCTTTGTAGTCCTCATCCGTTCAACCCAGCTGAGTCAGCTATTTAGATAACTCATACCACGGTGACAGTGACCAGATCTCACGTCAGTATCCAGTCATTCATACTTCGTTTTGCCTTTCGGGTCCTCTTCCGTGAGATGGAAGAATGGATAAGAACTCTACGCGAGTCCTCAAGATGCTGAGCTGCCTTCCTTGATCTTCAAAGTTCACGGCAATATGACTGCAGTTGTTCTTCACAGCTTCATTTGTCCTCGGAAGTAGCAGAAGGACAAGAACATGAGCAGTGCCCTGCTGGACCAGACCCCTGGCCCATCGAGTCCAGCAGTCTGTTCTCAGGTGGCCAGCCAACTGCACAAGGAAGCCCACGGGTCTCCCAGCAGATGATTGCCAGTGGACCGGACAGGTTTTAGAAGTTGGCTTGTGGCACCCCTGATCCTTGCTCCTGGCAGACAGCACACTTCACAAGCTGATAGGTGTGGTCAATGCACAGCTGTTCTGATTCCTCATAGCAGTGAATTACCAACTAGCAGAACTATTCTGTTTCCTTGCAGGATGCGCCCACATGCTGCTTGCCAGCCAGGGATCCACCATCCCATTTCCTATTCCACGGTGCTCCTTTTTCTTCCTCTGAAAGCTCACAGCCTGTTTTATTTTTCCTCTGGGTACAGAGTATTTTACACCTTCCTGTTGCAGCATCTCCTTTCTCTGATCTAATAAATCTTCATCCCCTCTCATCATCAGCTGCAGTGGGTCCACTCACTGCTCCAGTCCTTTTCTTCTGGTCTGCTACAAGCTTGTTTTTAGACGGGAATACAAACATGCCACAAGCATTGCTTGATTGTAGACTCCTGCCCCTTCAGCTGCACACTTGGAATCATAGGCTCGGAAGGGAACTCGAGGTTTTGCGGTCCAACCCACCGCTCAGGGCAGGGATCCTCAGACCATCCCAGCGGCCCAAGCTCTGCTTGAAAACCTCCATGTTCTAGGAGGCAGGCTGGCGCGCTGCTTAATAGCTCTCAGTGTCAGGAAACTCCTTACAGTATTTGGATCCATCTCCATCTCTATAACGTTTCCAGCTGTGGATTACTGTCCTACCCTGAGGCACTATGAAGAATAAATCCACACCCCCTTCCCTGAGACAGGAGGTGGACCAGGTGACCCCCAAGGACATTTCCAGCTCTGTCAGGACCCCGTTGAGAGGCAGGAGGCTGCCTGCGGAGGCCCGGTAACACCCCCTTCTCCTCCCCCTTCCCCCCCCCCCCCATAGGAAAGGGGGAGAGGTAGAGAGCGGCTCTACCAACTGGCTTAGCTCAGCTCCCAGGCAACAACAGCACGGGGCAGGATTGGGTGCGCCGGGAAGCCGAGAGGATCCAGAGGAACTGTGGACTTTGCTGGAGTTTCTGCTTTCTTCTCCCCCCCCCCCCTCCCCCCCCACCCCAATTCCAGGCCGAGCCCACCCAGCAGCTCCTGGAGCGGCTCCTGGAGCTGGCTGCCCTTGGCAGGAAGTGCCCGGAGGGGCACACTCAAAGGTTGGGGGACACTATCCGAGCCGAAGGAGGGTTTCCCGCCCCGCTTGCAGTGCGGGTGGCAGCCATCAGCCGCCCGCCTGGGCTTCAGCAGGAGCTCCCCTCCACCTGCGGGTGGCGGCCCCGAGGCCCAGAAGCGGCCGGGCTCTGCCCTGCGAGCCGCGCCGGCTCCTCCGCCCTGCCTTCCTAGAAAGCGTCTCGGGCCACACTGAGCTTGGCTGGCGGGGAGCGCAGCCTCTCCGCGGCCCCTTAATCAGCAGCCTAGAAAATCACCGCCCGGCTGCCGGCTTCACGGCGGGGCCGAACGGGGCGCTGCGAGGCCGCTTCCCTTCCTCCGCCACCCCGCGCCGTCGCCAAGGGAAGCCTCCCCGCCCAGCTCTCCTGCCAGGGCCGTTCAGCCGCTGGCGGCGGCGGCGCGCAAGGCTCTTCCCGGGCCGGGCCCGCCCCTTTCCTCCGCTTTCGTTTCGTCCGCCCAAAGCAGGTCGTTCCAGACGTTTCCAGCTCACCCGGGTTTCCTTTTACGTCTGCTAGATGGCCGCTTTGGCGACGTGGTTGGGCAAAAGACCTGCGTCCGACGACTCTCTCTCCCGGCAGGCCGAGGCATCAGGGGATGCCTGCAAGCGGGCAGAGCCGCCGCCGCAAGCCGAGCCTTGGACGAGTCAGCACTGGGGAGCCGCGGCTCCAGGCCTAACGAGTCAGTCGTGTTTTGGGGCCTTGTTAACAACTTTATGGCAAAACAATTCAGGTGCCCTGAATCAACCGGAAGGGTGTCCAAGCAGTTGCCACATTCACTGTTTTCTTGTTTTGAATCTAAACAGCTGCACATAAATAGTAAGTGTCTATTTAAACTTGCAGGAAGATGTTGGTTTAAATCTGTACTAAGTAGAGGTGGCGTCTCTGCTCACTTGGGGACTCTCTGAAACAGGGCTTTCCAAAGTGCCGCCGCTGGTGACACACCCGGCGGCGGCGGCGACACACGCGCGCACGGCGGCGGCGCGGGGGGGGCGTGCGGCGGCGCGCGCGCACGGCGGCGGCGCGGGAGGGGCGGGCGGCGGCGCGGGGGGTGTGCGGCGGCGCGCGCGCGCCTGGTGGCCGCCGTGCACGCGCGCGCCGCCGCTTCCGGGTGGTGTGGCGACACACCACGCTGTGTGTGGCGACACACTTTTGTGTCGCGACACACAGTTTGGAAAGCTCTGCTCTGAAACATGCACTTTGTGCACGCTGCCGCTGTAAGCAGCCCACTAGTCACATCCTGCCATAAATCTAGGGGAGGCCTCATTTGGCATCCTGGCATCATTTGGCATCCCAGTGCAGTCCTGGTCGCTGGGCAAGGATGCGTAAGCAGATCGGGAAAACTGCAGAACGGGCCATCGGCTTCCTTGGGTGGCTGGAGCAGCCCCACTACGGGGTCTTACCCCCCCCCCCCGTCCCAGCGTGAGAAGGAAAGCGTGTCTGCGCAATTTGCCGCCTTTGCCATTGTTTACTGTGCCCTTCTTCCGACAGCGCTCCCAGGAGTCTCCCAGGAGAATTTGTTGTTGTTGTTCAGTCGTTTAGTCGTGTCCGACTCTTCGTGACCCAATGGACCATAGCACGCCAGGCCTTCCTGTCCTCCACTGTCTCCCGGAGTTTACTCAAATTCATGTTCGTTACATCAGTGATGCTATCTAACCGTCTCATCCTCTGCCGTCCCCTTCTCCTTTTGCCTTCAGTCTTTCCCAGCATCAGGGTCTTTTCCAGTGAGTCCTCTTCGCATTAGGTGGCCAAAGTATTTGAGCTTCAGCTTCAGCATCTGTCCTTCCAATGAGCAGTCAGGGTTGATTTCCTTTAGGATTGACTGGTCTGACCTCCTTGCAGTCCAAGGGACTCTCAAGAGTCTTCTCCAGCACCACAGCTCGAAAGCATCAATTCTTCGGCGCTCAGCCTTCCTTATGGTCCAACTCTCACAGCCATACATTACTACTGGGAAAACCATAGCTTTAACTATACGGACCTTTGTCGGCAAGGTGATGTCTCTGCTTTTTAATATGCTGTCTAGGTTTGCCATAGCTTTCCTCCCGAGGAGCAAGCATCTTTTAATTTCATGGCTGCAGTCACCATCTGCGGTGATCTTGGAGCCCAAGAAAATAAATCTGTCACTGCTTCCATTTCTTCCCCTTCTATTTGCCAGGAAGTGATGGGACCAGATGCCATGATCTGAGTTTTTTTAATGTTGAGTTTCAAGCCAGCTTTTGCACTCTCCTCTTTCACCCTCATCAAGAGGCTCTTTAGTTCCTCTTCACTTTCTGCCATTAGGGTGGTATCGTCTGCATATCTGAGGTTGTTGATATTTCTCCCGGCAATCTTAACTCCGGCTTGTGATTCATCCAGCCCGGCATTTCTCATGTCTGTTACTGTCCATTAAACATTCTTTGGCATTGCCCTTCTTTGGAATTGGAACGTAAACTGACCTTTTCCAATCCTGTGGCCACTGTTGAGTTTTCCAAATTTGTTGGCATATTGAGTGCAGCACTTTAACAGCATCATCTTTTAGGATTTTAAATAGCTCAGCTGGGATACTGTCTTCTCCACTAGCTTTGTTGTTAGTAATGCTTCCTAAGGCCCACTTGACTTCACTCTCTAGGAGTGTCCGGCTCAAGGTCAGTGACCACACCTTCGTATTTATCAGGGATATTAAGATCTTTCTTGTATAGTTCTTCTGTGTATTCTTGCCACCTCTTCTTAATCTCTTCTGCTTCTGTTAGGTCCCTGCCTTTTTTGTCCTTTATCATGCCTATCTTTGCACAAAACGTTCCCTTGATATCTCCGATTTTCTTGAAGAGATCTCTAGTCTTACCCATTCTATTGTTTCCCTTGATTTCTTTGCATTGTTCATTTAAGAAGGCCTTCTTATCTCTCCTTGCTGTCCATGTGTAGAGTCATCTCTTGTGTTGTTGGAAAAGAGTGTTTGCTATGACCAGCGTGTTCTCTTGACAAAACTCTATTAGCCTTTGCCCTGCTTCATTTTGTACTCCGAGGCCAAACTTGCCTGTTATTCTGGTTATTTTTTGACTTCCTACTTTAGCATTCCAGTCCCCTATGATGAAAAGGACATCTTTTTTTCGTGTTAGTTCTAGAAGGTGTTGTAGGTCTTCATAGAACCGGTCAACTTCAGCTTCTTCGGCATCAGTGGTTGGGGCATAGACTTGGATCACCGTGATGTTGAATGGTTTGCCTTGGATTCGAACTGAAAGCATTCTGTCATTTTTGAGGTTGTACCCCAGTACTGCCTTTCCCACTCTTTTATTGACTATGAGAGCTACTCCATTTCTTCTAAGGGATTCTTGCCCACAGTAGTATATATAATGGTCTCCTGAATTAAATTCGCCCATTCCTGTCCATTTTAGTTCGCTGATTCCCAATATGTCGATGTTCAATCTTGTCATCTCATGTTTGACCACATCCAGCTTACCTTGATTCATAGATCTTACATTCCAGGTTCCTATGCAATATTGTTCTTTACAGCATCGGACTTTCCTTCCACTTCCAGACACATCCACAACTGAGCGTCCTTTCGGCTTTGGCCCAGCCGCTTCACTCTTTCTGGAGCTCCTCGGAATTGCCCTCCGCTCTTCCCCAGTAGCATTTTGGACACCTTCCGACCTGAGGGGCTCATCTTCCGGCGTCATATCTTTTAGCCTTTTGATACTGTCCATGGGTTTTCTTGGCAAGGATACTGGAGAGATACCCAGGAAAATGGCTGTCCATAAGAGGAAAAGAAGACCCATATGTGGGAATGGAATTAGATACTAGGAGAGGATATATTATTTAGTTGTTATCCTTCCTTCCTCACGTGAGTGAGATTAGCAGAGTACCGCCCCCTTTCATGTGCCTATCTAGCAAGACATGAATTGTTGGTTTGACTGCAATAATATCCCACACCACATGCCAAACACCCCTTCTTCCCACCCCAAACCGGAGGAAGCGCAGGGGAGGCTGAGCCGGAGGGGGCTGGGGGCTGCTGGGCCTCAGGGTCTCTCTTGCTTTATCCCTCCCGAAGCCAGTTTGCCTCCCTTCCTCCCCCAGGCCACGTTGGGGCACGTGTGTCCCACACGCTTCCCCTCCTTTATGATACGCAGCCAACAGCGGTCTTCCTCCCGGCCCACGGGCCGTCCGAAGAGGGACTCCAGTGCAGGGAGCAAAGGCCAGGAGCCCCGCAGTGAAGCGGTGCCCCGCGCCTGGATGGGGAGGGGGCATCCAGCAGCGGACTGCCCGGCCATGTCATCACCGGGCCTGCCCCTGAGGCGCCCTGCGTTGTCTAAGTGTGAAGTCCTTTGCCGAGAAGGAACAGGCCACTTCCAGAACAGAACAGTTGAAGACAGCTTTGGCTGCACAGCCGTGGCCTGAGGATGAGGCGGAGGTGACATCACGAGGACGAGGGGAGTAAAGTGTCCTCACATCATGGCAAGCAGGGGGTGGGGGTGAGCACCAGGAGGAAGGGCGTCAACCCCGGGGCGTTCTAGATCGGAGCAAAGGTGGTTGCTGGACTCCTGCAGTGCCCCCTCCGTGGGGCTGCCCCTGAAGGCCGCCAGGCGGCTTCAGTTGGGCCAGAACGCGGCAGTCCGTTCAGTGGCCACGAACAGGTTGCCTCTGTGCCCCGGGCCCTGCGCTGGCTTCTCGATTCACACCCGAGGGCAAGTCAGGCTGCCGGTCCTCGCATAGAAAGCCCCGTATGGCTCGGCATCGAAGTATCTTCAGAAGCACCTTCTCCGCTGCAACCTGCTTGCAGCCCCCCATTTCCACGAGGCACCTCCCACCAAGGCTTGCAGGAGTTGCTTTTCTGGGGCGCTGTGGTGGTAGTGGGGGAAGAGCCGCAGCCAGGGCCACGGTCAGGCGAGAGAAACCTCGGCCCACACGGAATGGAGGCGTGGGGAGCACCTCAAAGGGGCCCCTGGAAAGGCTGACATCAGTCTTGCAAGCCCGAAAGCACCTCTCTCCCCCTGCCTCTCTCACCTGGCTGCTGATGCCCTGGCTGCGGCCCCTGCCCCCCCCCGAGGATTTTCCCCAGACGGCGCCTATTCTTGGAAGAGCCTGGCTTGAACCTGGTTTGGCCCCTCCTGCGTGGGCCCTCTAGGAACCTTGGAGAACAGCCGTCCCCGGGAGCCAGAGGTGAGGCGCGACGTCTAGGAAGGGTGACTGTACTACTGCCTTTGGGTCTGGTGATTCTACAATTAGGTACAGTAATCTAATTATTTTTTGCTGTGGATATTTTATTTATATTTCATTTATTTATATTTCAAATTTAGTCACCGCCCGTCTCACTCAAAGAGCGGCTCTGGGCGGTTTACAATAGAACGAGATTTTTGTTTTTTATGTTTCCTTGCTGTGAACGCAGAGTCATGCGATTGTGCTGGATAATAAATCTAATGAATGCATAAATAATGAGAGATGGGAGGAGGTGCGTCAAATCCAGGGAAGTGCTGCTTCCCCTCTCAGAATTAGGACTGGGGTCTATGTTAACATTCAGGACTGAGGAAAGGAAGGTCCGTGCCCCTCGGATACGTGGCGATGTCCGGCAGTTTAGATGCTTTTAAAAGGGAGCTGGAGAAAAACACGGAGGTCCAAGCTATCAAACGCCCTTGACCTGAGGGAACTTTACCACTTCAGAGCCATCGGCAGGAATGCCAGCCGGTGGGCTCTCCTTGCCCGGGTGAGCAAACGTCCTGGACAGACCCTCTGGGGGTACCTGTGCCAACCCTCTTCTTTGGTCCTTGTTCGTTGACGTTCCTCCAGCCGGGCCGGCCTCAGGCCATTCCTGAGTGGCTTTTCTCCGCGCACGGCCCCCTCTCCAGCCCCCCCCCTGCCAAGCAAACGCTCCTGCACCCACGGGGGAGCAGCTCAATGCCTCACCTTCGTGCAGAGGGGTAACTGAATTCCGGAAGGTGCCCGGCCTGCTCCCCTCCTCTCCTGCCCCTTGCGAGGGCTGCCGGGGGTGGTCCCTTCCCTCTCAGCGCAGCCCATTGAGGGGCTCCAGTCCACGGCCCGCCCGGCCTTCCCACGCGTCTTCAAATACAGTCCCTGCTGCTGTGCGTGGCCTTCAACCTCCACCTTCCCCAGGGTGGATGATGCAGGGGCCGGGCAGTCTCGGGCTCGACCCAGCGCGGGCCTCTTGGGACTCCCCTCCGCAGCCCCGAGTCACGGCCGGTGCGCCTGGCCCTCGGCCTCCGGCGTTGCGAAGGCACCAGCCTGGCCTACGGTTGGGCCCTGTGGGAGAGGGGCTCCGGAGCCAGGCCCTGGGGCAGGGCTGGCGCAGGACGCCTGTCTGAAGTTGTCGATGGGCGCGGGCAGCCTGGGGTCCACAAGAGCCCCCACCCCTTGTGGAGCTCCCAGAGCCTGCCAGGGACCCCCCCTGGAAGTTGGAGCAGACTTTGAGAAGGGGAAAGGCGGAGGGTGGGTGATGGGGGGACCAGAAGCCACGCCCTGCGAAAGGAGGCCAAAGGGCTGAGCCTGTTAGCCTCGAGGAAAGACCTCTCGGTTGGTCGGAGGGAGGGGCGCACCCTCCCGATGCCAAAGGCCGTGGGCAGAGGAAAAAGCAGGTGTGGGCCTCCCTCTCTCTCCCAGGAAATCGGCTGCAGGGAGGCAATTCCGGAGGGAAGGAGAGGAGAGAAGAGAGCCGTTTGAGGGCAGGGCGGGGAGCAGGGGCCTTCACGCTGCAAAGATGCTTGGATCCGGGCCAGACCCGGGAGCCCTAACGGGCCCTTCCGACACGGGCGGGGCTCTGAGACCCAGGGTCAAATTGCCAGGCAGCAGCCCAGTTTTGGGGCTATCGGAAGAGGAAAGAAACATTCCCTTTCTTTTCTCTTAACTTCTTTTCATTGCTCTGCTTACTCTTTTCTGCACGTCCCATAATGTTGTTTACTCAAGGGGGATTTACAGGATGAGTCTGTAGTTTATACAAAGAGAGGTGGGGCCTTAAGCCTTTACTGGGATAACAAAACCTTTTTAAGCACCCCCCCCCAAGGAAAAGCACAGTTTAACCCCCTCTTCCTCCTCTGGCGGGATTACTCTACATTGCTCTGCCAAAGCAACCTTTCAGTGCCCCACTTTAAGAGACATTTCGTGAAAAAGCGTGGCCCTCTGCCTCAGAAAGGATGGCCGTGCTTGCCCGGAAAGCCGCAGCTGCCACGAGGCAGGCTGATGGCCCACTCTCTGCGTCCTTCATCCGACGGCATGGAGAGCGGTATTGCCAGTACGCTGATGATGCCCAGCTATATATCTCCACCCCTTGCTGGGCAGGTGATGCCGTTGCGGTGCTGACCGAGTGCCTGGAGGTGGTAAGTGTCTGGGTGGGGAGAAACCGGCTTCGGCACAACCCTGGCAAGACAGAGCGGCTCTGGGTCTTTGGCCCGCCAGGCCCAGGTGATATGTCATGGTTGCCTCTGGGTGGGGTGGCACTCCCCTGGACCGAGCAGGTGCACAATTTGGGGGTCTTCCTAGACTCACAGCTCCTGCTTGAGGAGCAGGTGGCAGCCGTGGCTGGGGGGGGGGGCTTTGCACAGATTCATCTTGTGCGCCAATTGCACCCTTTCCTGGACCAGGAGGCCTTGTTCATGGTCACTCATGAACACCCGGAAGTTACAACTGGTCCAGAATGTGGCAGCAGGCACAAAGTTGGGTGCCCGTAGGTTCACCCACATTATACCCCGTTGTGTGAGCTGCACTGGCTCCCCGTTTCCTTCAGGGTGCAATTCCAGGTGCTGGTTATCTCCTTTAAAACCCTAGAAGGCACGGGACCAGGTTAGCTGCAGGACCGCCTGTCCCTAAGGACATTGGCCCGCCCTATCCGATCGGATGGGGTGGGCGCACTTCTAGTCCTTTCCCTTAAATGTTGCCATCTTATGGGACCTCGGAAGCGTGCCTTTTCCGCGGCAGCCCCTGCCCTGCGGAACACCCTCGCCCTGAAGCTCGGCAGGCCCCCACCCGTTTAACCTTTTGGAAAGCACAGAAGACCTGGCTCTTCCCCAAGAACTAAGATGGGGTGCGCTAAGTTTAGTTATGGTGCCAGGGTCTTTGTGGCTTTAACATTTTTGGTTTTATCATTCGTTTTAATATCTTGGTTTTAATTGGTTTTATCTCTTGGTTGTGAGCACCCAGGGTTTGGTACAAGATGGGCGGCTATATAAATGTTTTAAATAAACAAATAAATACTACCTGAGTGGCAGGGAATGCTTTAGGGCAGGCTTTCTCAGCCAGGGTTCCGTGGCACCCTCGGGTTCCGCGAGGGGTCCCTAGGGGTTCCCTGGGAGATCACAGTTTACTTAAAAAATTATTTCAAATTCAGGCAACTTCACATTAAAGAGGTAAGCTTCATTCTTTATTTTAGTTTAAGAACACTGTTAATGCCTATAGACAGGTCTACGCATGAAACGAATACAGTAATTTTGGAACTTCTGGCCTATCTTTGAGCCTGAATGGGCAGGGTTCCCTCCCCGAGACCTGGAAAATATTTCAAGGGTTCCTCCAGGGTCATGAGGTTGAGAAAGGCTGCAGCGTCCCCTCAGTGTTTGTGTTAGGCACCCTCAGCTGACGCTGCCCAGGCATGAGTGGCCTGCAGAAGAAACCATGAAACCCCCCAGAGCAAGTGTGGTGTCGCCCTCAGCGCCCCAGATGGCTTCCCCGTGACTCAGCCGCACTCCAGCCTGTTCCGGTCCGTCCTTGGCATCCAGGGGATTTCCTGAAGACCCATTTCTCTCTCTGTGTGTGTGTGTGCATGTGTGCGTGCGTGCGTGTGCGCACCTGTGTGTGTGCACGGGAGGGTTAGGGCGTGTGGAGCCTCCCAAAGTGAATGCCAGGAGTCATTAGCAAAAGCGCTGAACCCCATTTCCTTGTTATGCAGGAAAAGAGCGGGGAGCCTGGCTAATTAAAGGCCACGGATGCGGGAGGAGAGGAGCAAATGCCTGCCGAAGGAGAATCTCATCAACACACCCTGTCACGGGGTGCCAAGGCAGATCTGGAGGGAAGCCCTAAAACTCGGAAGGCCTCCAAAGGGCTGTTTCAGGAACCGAGGAAGAAAGACCACGCCGTGTCACAAAATCCACTGGTCATCTGAACCAAGTTTCTGGGTTTAATTTGTAAGAGAAGCCTGCTAGGACAGGCGGGTAGGCCTTAATTATGCATGCATGGGAAGCCTGTGCTGCCAACCACGCTGCCTCGCAAAGAGGGCTGGCGCTGGCACTGGCACTGGCACTTATTTTACTGCCACTCAAGCATTTCTTTAATTATCACCCTCTGCACAATTGGCTCTTCGGTTGCCTCTGGCCCCAACTTCTCATCCCCTGGGTTTGGCCTGCAGGCAGCTCGGGCTTCTCCCCTGGGGGAGCCCTGTGACTCGGCCCCCTCCACCCAGGGCTTTCCCGTGTTTTCGCACCGTTCTGAGCCAGGGAACCAACCGCTCGCCCAGCCTCCTGCCCTCGTGCCTGCCCTCTGCTCCCTCACCATCGGACAGGCTCCTCTTCGGGCCTTGGATGCGGGAGGATCACGCGTGCAGGCGGCACACAGCCGCCTCCCTGGTTCTTCCAGGCACATGGGAAGGGGGGGTGCCTGGCCTTGGCTGGTCCACAGTCCTTAGTCACCCGAGGTCCAAGAAGAGCTCCACAGGATCTGTCTCACGCACCGCTCGGCCTTGCTCTCCCGCGGTGCCCCTTCCCTTTGTGAGGCCCACGCCCGGCCAGAACCTGCGGGAACTTCTCTTCCCCTTCCTCACGCAGCCGTGCTCCAGAGCAAGTGGGTGGATCATGATTCTCTGGCGTTTCCACATTACTGTACTGCAAAATAAAATTGTCCTCCAAAATATGGTTGTCCGGATCATCATCTCCTGCCTGGCTCTGCACCTTCTGCAGCATCTGGGTGCCACACTGGGCAATGCACCCCACTCCTGGCCCTTGCCCCCCCCTTGCCCCTTGCCCCTTCTGTGAGAAGGAAAACCGGGCGGCTGCTGTGTGCCTGGTATGGTGTTTGATGGGCGCGAGCTGTTTCGCTTCAGCACCGCTCCCGCTTTGTGCAAAATTTTGTATTTTTATAAAATTTGTGATCAGAGTTATGGAAAAACCAAGAGATAAGTTTGTAGTAAAACGTTGCTTTATTTAAAACAAAAACATAGGAACAAACCTTGAATCTTCTTCAGCCAAAGCATGGCATGGTTGATTAACATAGCCATTTAGATAGCAGAGAGCAGAATGCAGAGAGAGAACAAAAGGACAAAAGGCATTTACATTTTAAACCTTTACCTGACCAGCCTCTGAGTGGACAGGATCCACCATGTGACTAAAACACCTAGGCAACAGATTCCCAATATGGGCAAAGCTCAAACAACTAATTCCGATTGGTCAAAACTCTCAGACTGGCCGGCACCTGGGGGCAATTAGCATTCCTGAGTGGGGGGTGAACATGTGCTCTCTGAGCCCAAACAGGAAAAAAGTTTTGAGGCCTGGCTTTTTAAAAACTCAGCCACATATTCTACAGACATAAAAAATATATACAACACTCCCCTTTTTTATGACTAGAAAGAATATGGAAACAAACCCAGCTTGGTAATCAACTCAGTGTGCCTACTGGCAACTAGAGGCTTGGTTAAGATATCAGCCAACATTAATTTAGTATCACAGTATTTCAAAACAACCTTTTTCTTGGCTAGAAAATCTTTAACAAGATGAAAACGCACATCAATGTGCTTTGTGCGGTTTCTGGAACTTTCAGATAAAACCAAATGGATACAGGCTTGATTGTCTTCATGAATTGTTACAGGCTGGCTTAAAATGACTCCAATGTCTTGCAACAATTGAGTAAACCAAAGTACTTCATTGCACAGTTGTGCTAAAGCATAGAATTCGGCTTCAGCTGTGCTGATGGCTACTACAGTCTGCTTTCTCGAAAACCAAGCAATAGTGGAATTTGCAAATTGAATTACACTTCCAGAAGTAGACTTTCTATCACTGAGATCTCCAGCCCAATCTGAATCACACCAGCATTCTAACTTTTCTTCTGTGTCTGTAGCAGACAACCTCAAGCAAAAATCTTTGGTGCCTTGCAAATAACGAAACAGCCTTTTTAAACCAGACTTTGCAGCAGATGTGGGATTTTCCACAAACCTGCTCAAAATGGACACACTGTTAGAAATGTCCGGACGGCTGTTATTTGCAATGTAAAGAAGACTGCCAATGGCTGATTTGAAACTATCTCCTTCAGATGACTCACCATCCCCCTTCACCCCCTCCTCTTTTAGAAACTCGGGAAGCATGGGGGAGGAGACAGACTTGCAGTCCTGCATTTTAAAATCCTCCAGCAGCTTCTTAATTTTACTACTCTGGCTTATGAGAAAACTGCCATCTTTTTCCCTCTGAATTTCTAATCCTAGGTAATTGTTGACTGCTCCAAGACATTTCAATGTGAAATTGTTTTTCATACAAACCTCAAAGGAATGCTTCTGTTCATCAGATGAAGTGAGCAGCAACAAATCAACCACATATTTTCTTTGAGCAAAACCTTTTGCTACCAACCTTGCTTTGTACTTCTGAATTTTGCCATCAGAATCTTTTTTCAGTTTGAACACCCACCTACAACCTAGAACCTTCTGATTGGGAGGCAAACTTACTAGTTTCCAAGTTTTATTTTCCTTTAAGGAATCCAACTCTTGCTGCATGGCTTCATGCCAACACTTAGCTATTTCAGCTGGCATTTCTTTAATTTCTTCCAGAGACTCAGGCTCTGTGTGAATGTGAAAAGCCTTCACAACATCTACTTGATAACGATCAGGAGGAACTCCCTTATTAATCCTTTCAGACCTGCGAGGTAGGACAGGACTTACACTCTGTTTCCCACCATTGTCCTCAGAAACCTCTGACTTTCCAGACAAGTCAGCTTCCTGAATATTGACTTCACTAGGTGATTCCTGCAAATCACCATCAGCAAGACTTTGCTGCTCCCCCATGGATAAATCAACTGAAGAACTAGAGTTTATTTTATCCCAATTCTGCTCAGCAAAAGAAGCACTCTTACTAATTATCAGTTGATTATCCAGTATGAACCTGTAGCTTCTCTGACTCTGTTCATACCCTACAAAGATTGCTTTCTTTGTTCTGGAAGCCCCCTTGCGCCTCAACTGTTTGGGAATGTGGACCCAAGCTGTGCTTCCAAACACCCTGAGGTGGCTTACTTTAGGCTTCACACCATAGAACAAACGAAAAGGGACATCCTGAATTGCACTGCTAAACAGCCTGTTCTGCACATAACACGCTGTATTAACAGCTTCTCCCCAATACCTAAAAGGCAAACTAGCATCCTTCAGCAAACACATCATTGCTTCCTGCAGCGTTCTGCCTTTTCTTTCTGCAACAGAATTCTGTTCAGGAGTGTAAGGGTTAGCTAAAATGTGTTCTATCCCTTTTTCTAACAAAAAGCTTTTAAACTTTGAGGATAGATACTCTCCACCTCGATCTGATTGCAAAGCAGACACTGGCCTTGGGAATTTTCCATTCGCCCAAGCCACAAAAGCCTTAAATTTACCAAAGACCTCATCTTTGTGTTTCAGCAAATAAATGAATGTGTACCTGGAAAAATCATCTATGAAGGTCAAAATGTACCTTGCTCCCCCAAGACTAGGAGAAAATGGGCCTATTACATCAGAGTGAATTATCTCTAGAGGCCTAGAGGTGGACCTATCAGAAAACTTCTTCACAGGAGCCCTAGTGGTCTTATTCTCCTTGCAAACTGCACAATCTAGATACTTATCACAAGACTTCAATTTTAAATCAGCAGAATAACTAGGCATTTGAGATATGTACTTAAAATTAGCATGAGCAAATCTCCTATGTAATAAATGGATGCACTGATCGTGCAAGGGCTTATTTTCAAAAACAGCCTTAGCTTTAGCAATTTGCTGCTTTTCAGCATTTTGTACAATGTACAGAGAATCTTTCTGCAAACACTTTGCAACCATTTTACCATTCTTTCTAATATCACAACCCTCTTTCTTAAAAGTTACTACATAACCTGAGGCTACTAGCTGCCCCACAGACAAGAGATTGCTTTGAAAATTAGGCACAAACAAAACATTTTTAACAGTTTCCCCCAAACATGGAAGATTGATCTCACCTTCACCCACGATCTTGGATACAGATCCATCTGCTAAGGAAACTTTTTGTTTGTTAGTTTTAGACAAAGACAGAAAGGAATCTTTATTGTGACATATATGAGAATTGGCCCCACTGTCAAGAACCCACAAATCTTTATTATCAGAGTTCTCAACAACTGTTGCATGAAGAATCTTCTTTCCAGAAGTCTTCTTGCTTTTAAACTTGACACAGTCCTTTTGAAGATGAGCAGGGGATCCACAGGTAAAGCATCGCCTGCTGGATAATGCAGAAGCTTGGAATTCAGAGCTCTTCCGCTCCCTCTGCTGGCCACGAGAAGACTTTATTGTAGAAATGGAGGCAGCTTTTTCTTGTCGCTTCTCCCACTCAGCAAGCAGCCGGGTAGACACAAATGATGGATTTAGATCAGCTTCTGGGATTCCCTCCATGGAGCAAATTAAAGTGTCCCAGGACTCATTCAATGAAGAAAGCATAATGTAGGCTTTCATCAGGGGGGTAAATTCCATCCCACGTTCTTGAAGTTCCACAAAATAATTCTGAAGCTTGTGGAGATGATCAGGCAAATTTCCATTCTCAGGCAAGTGAGCCTTGTACAGTTTTTTCGTTAAAATAACCTTGCTGCCTGGACTAGTTTTCACATATAAATCACGCAAATAGTCCCATAAGTCTTTGGAAGTTTCTCTGCCTCTCACGTGAATAAGCTGATCATCCTGAACAGCCAAAATAATGGAGGCTTTGCATTTCTCATCTTTCCTCAACCAGGCTTGATCTGGATTCTGAGGAATTTGTTCAGAAATTGCAGACCATAAATTTTCTCTCCTCAAGAAACTTTCCATTTTCAAAGACCAGTTCAAATAATTAGAATTAGAAAGCCTTTCCAGGAGCATACCTTGAAAATTAGAAGCTGTAGCAGCAGCCATGGCTCCTTCTCTCCCCTGTAGTAGTAATCCAAAAAACACCACGAGGCTTGCAAACACGAGGCAAAACTCCGCCTCCGATTGAAACTTCCTGTAACTGCCGGCAAGTTTCAAAAAAACAAAGAAGCCTCTCCAAATGCAAATTAAAACAGGTCAGCTTTCTTCTCTCTCATTTTTCCATAAGTTTTGTCTCTGATCCAGAAGCAATTGCTGGGCACAGAACCTTTTGTATTTTTATAAAATTTGTGATCAGAGTTATGGAAAAACCAAGAGATAAGTTTGTAGTAAAACGTTGCTTTATTTAAAACAAAAACATAGGAACAAACCTTGAATCTTCTTCAGCCAAAGCATGGCATGGTTGATTAACATAGCCATTTAGATAGCAGAGAGCAGAATGCAGAGAGAGAACAAAAGGACAAAAGGCATTTACATTTTAAACCTTTACCTGACCAGCCTCTGAGTGGACAGGATCCACCATGTGACTAAAACACCTAGGCAACAGATTCCCAATATGGGCAAAGCTCAAACAACTAATTCCGATTGGTCAAAACTCTCAGACTGGCCGGCACCTGGGGGCAATTAGCATTCCTGAGTGGGGGGTGAACATGTGCTCTCTGAGCCCAAACAGGAAAAAAGTTTTGAGGCCTGGCTTTTTAAAAACTCAGCCACATATTCTACAGACATAAAAAATATATACAACACAAAAGCACGCCCGCCGTGTCATTCGGGACCGTGTGCAGGGCCGGCCGGTCGGGCTCCTTCCCCTTCCCCAAGAAGAGAGGCCGAGACGCCAGTTAAGGGGTTCTGCCTTCTCACCATCCCCCGCTACTGCTGCGCCTCTTTCTCCTCGCAAGCGGACTTAGGGTCACTTTGGCTCCCTTTTTAGTTTTTGGTTATTTTTGGAACCTCAGGCTGAGGTTCAGGCTCCCTGGCAAAAGTGCCAGAGTTTCTGGAGATTACTTTGCATCCTTCTCTGGCGATGCTCCCTTCCTTCCTTCCCTTCCCTTCCCTGAACGTGGCCTTTTTCCTTTTTAGCCTCTTGGAGGGTTAGTGTCAGGGTCACGGGAAGCGAGGGTGCCGCTCCCTGCAGCACCACGTCCACTTCGGGTGGCCACAGTACAGGACGGGCGCCAGGAACTGGGAAGCGGGCAGAGAAGAGCGGCAAGGATGGTGAGGGGCCCGGAGGCTAAAGCCGACGAAGAGCGGTTAACGGAACCTGGTGTGTTAGCCTAAAGAAGAGGAAGCTGAGGGGAGACGCGGTAGCAGCCTTCCACTACTGGAAGGTCCGTCTCAGGGCAGGCCAGGCCGTGTGGATTTATTCTCTGCAGTGCCCGAGGGCAGGACCAGAACCAGGGGGAGCCTCCGGAGGGAGATCCGACCTCAGACTGAGGAACAATGCCGTCCTCGAGAGCTGCGAAGCGGAGGCACAGCTGCCTCCCGGAGGAGTCCTGGGGGGTCTCAAACAAAGACTGGGCAGCCGTTGGTCTGGGTGGACTGAGGATCCCTGCCCTGCCAGGGGTTGGACGAGGAGACCTCCAAGGCCCCTTCCACCCCTAGGATTCTACGTATTCACACCGGCCTCTTTGCTCCACAATCGCTTTCTCCACGGAATCCTGAAAAACAGGACAAAGTCTATGACGTTGCTTCTGGGAAGCAGGAGGGCAACAGTTCCTCCCAACCCCACTTCTTCCTCCACCTGGTGGGCTTCAGACACTGCCCTGGACCCCCCTCTCTCCTCCTCGCCAGCCAGGAGCCATTTCGGGGCAGGCACGCCTGGCCAAGAGGGTTTTGCGGCTCTTCCAGCGCCCGGCCAGCAGCAACGGCGTCGTGGTGCTGCCTAACACCGGGGCGAAGCCCACAGGGAGCCACCGTGGGGTGGGCGCCTTTCCACCCAGGCTGGGGGGACGACCGGGCCCCTCCCTCCCTCAGACAGCAGGACCCAGCTCCCTTCTCGTTCCGATTTGGCTCTGCCTGGCTTTGGTTCGCAGCTTGGGTGGTGAGAAGCGCCCGCAGGGCTGGGCTCCTGGGATCTGCCCCTGAGGCCCCTCCCAGCCCCCCCCCCCCACAAATGTGCTGAAGAGGAGAAGGTGAGGCCAGCCAGAGGGACCTGAGTGGAGGGTGACTCACCACCCAGCCAGCCAAGCTCCCGATCCTCCTGTCTCCTGCATGAGGGGAGCCGAGGGAGGCGCTGGGCGACCTGCCTGCAGAAGCCCCGGGAGACGGCCAGGGGCCCTGGGCTGGTGCTCCCGTGCCCACTCTCCCTCTCCCCGCTCCGTGCTTGCCGGTGAACAGTTGGTGCCAGCGGCTGGGGGGGCACACGGGACTGCACCCAGCAGGGCACAACCCCAAGGCGTGCCCAGGATGCAAAAGGGTGTGCCCAGCCCCTTGAGGGCCACCTCGTTCGGCCAAGAAGGGCCCCAGAAACCCAGGCCTTGTCCTCGCCTGCAGCCGGCACCGGTCCTAGTCAGCCCTGGCAGTGCCAGGGGTTGCCCGATCAGATGACAATGGCCTGGCCTTGCCCCCAGGCCCTTTTCAGGGTTTCCTGCACAATCCCCCACCCAGGCACCCACTCTGCTCCACCACCTCCCCTTTTTGGGACATGGGTGCGGGCGACCGGCCTGGACCTGATCAGTTACCGGGAGGAGATGCCCAAATCTGCCAGGGGGATTCGCCTGCCAACCAGGGGCCTCGGGCCCTGCCTAGATGTGACTCCCCTACTGCGGGGGCTAGTTAGGAGAGGGGCAGAGGCTCCCACTCTCCTCCTCCTCCTCCTCCGTGGGTCTGGGAAAGAAGGGGCGGACCCCCGCTGGCACACAACTCAACCAGCTCGGAGGGCCCGGAATGAGAGGCCCCTTGCTGCCTCCCCAGTGGGAGGCAGGCGAAGGGACAGCTGCAATGAGCTTCAGCCCCCCCCCATCACCCGGCAGATCACGGCTCTTGGCGCCAGGGGGGTGAAAGGAGACAGCAGGGTAGCGCCCACCGGGGGGGGGGGCAGACCAGGCCCCGCCCTCCCTCCTCTGCCCGCCTCCCACTGTGAAAGGTGGAGACCGCTGGCTTCAGGTCATCACAGATGGGGCGAGAGCCCAGCGGGCTGCCCTGCTGCGCCCAAGGAACACCAGCCACAAGTCGCGGCACATGGGTCGGTGGCCCTTGCCCAGGGCCAGCCCACAGAGGCAGACTCGTGTCTCAACCAAGGGAAGGTGGAAGGGGAGTCCGCAAGGGTTGGGTGGGGAGGGGAGTGGGCGGCGTGTCACCTTCCTCAGAAAGGAGCTAGGCTTGGGGCCAGCAGCCACCCACCGAGGCTGCGGACAATCTGGATGGGTCAGCCCAGTGGCAAAGGCCCTCCAGCTTAAGTGGGTGCACAGCGATGCCCGTTGGGGCAACCCCCAAGCCTCACGCCTGCACCGTTGGGGTCTGAGAGGACTGGAACTAACACCTCTTCCCGGTATCCTGGCGCAGAACTTGATAGAGAGGTCACGGTGTGTGGCAGCGTGAAAAAGGTCAATTCCGTGCCGAAAAGGGCCTGGCCTGAATCTGCCAGCATCGCCAGGCCAAGTGCAGAAGAGGCTGGGGGCTCCAACACCTCCCCCCAGGCCAGGCGGGAACATCTGGGGCTCTTTAGCTGGAGGGGGGACCTGAGTCAGGGGAATGAATGAGTGAGTGAGTGAGTGAGTGAATTTGTTTGTTTGTTTTTTTTTCAAATTTATCACGGCCCATCTCTACAGCAGTAGACTCTGGGCGGTTTACAATAATAATATTAAAATTAAATATAATTTTAAAAAACAATATAATAAATATTATATATATATATTATATAATAAATAGAAAAAATCCAGAGGATGGTGAGATCTTAAAAGGAGGTTATTACTAAGCTAACCACCCCCAGGGGGAACTATTCCTTCCTTCCTCCCAAACAAGGCGGCAGAACCAGGTCTTTAAAGACCTCCGGAAGGCCAGGAGAGGGCGCCCGCCTCGCCTCACCCGTGAATCCATGCAGGGCCTGGAGACGGAGGCAGGGGGGCGTTGTCGTCGTCCCCCCCCCCCCCCCCCCCAGTGCCGGAACAGGCCAGAGAAAGGGCTTTTCCACCCAGCGCATCACGAACCCTTCTTGCGACAAGGGGTGGCGCTGGCCGCTCGCCCGGATGGCTTCAAGGGGCCTGGATAGACTCATGGGGATAGACTCACGGCTGCCCAGGACAATTTCTCCGGGAGGCTCCCTCACCTCTGGGCTGGGGGCAGCCTCCCCCAATTCCAGCTCGGGGGAGGGAGGGGTGTGTCCCCGCCTGCAAGCACCCCCAGGCATCTGGCGGCCGGGGGAGCAGCAAAGTGCCAGACCAGGAGGGGCCTTGCCTCGGGCTGATCCAGCAGGGCCGCTTTTATGTGCTCGGTGCTCGCGTTGCCAGTGCTGGAGAACAGGATCTGCGCGCCCTGCTCCAGCGGCAGAGTTCAGCGAGGGACACTGGGAGCGCAGCCAGGGATTCTCCAGGGCCGCCTGGCGCGGCGGGGTGACAAATCACCGAGCAGATGGGCCGGGTTGCCACCAGGATGGCCGGCTGATGCTATAAACTGCTACTGCAGAAATTCTCTCTCCTTCTCTCTCTCTCTCACACACACAACACACACAAAGTATGAGTCCCCGTTGGGGGAGATGGGCGGTAATACAAATCTAATAAAATAAATAAATAAATAAATAAAGTAAGCAAGCGGCTTTGGGGGGGTTGTTACTTTCGCAGCAATCACAGTGATTGAAAAATGCAGGGCTGGCGAGTCTGGCCCGCAAAGGCTTTCCTTCCGGGGGAGAAGTGGGGCAACCCTGCGAGGGTCAGCAGACCACCTGCGGCGAAAGAAAAGAAAGCCCTCCACAGCCGCCCTCAGCTGTGCTGGGGGGGGGGTCTTCCCCCTCCCCCGGGGTGTGGAAGGCCCCTGCCCAGAAAATCTTGCCTCGCTGCTCTGGGAACGCCAGGCTGCCCCCAGCAGGAGTGACCAGGGCGGGAGGGGAGGGGGGCTTCCTGGGAGGGTCAGGCCCGAAGACGGGTTCTGGGGGGGGGAGCGGCGATGGGAGGGCAGCGCAGGATCCCAGCGGGGGAGAGCCGAGAGCGGAGGAGCGTGCAGGATGGAGGGGCACCGGCGCGCCTTCGGAAGGGCTTCCAGGCTAGTCTGGACGGCTTTGGGTGGGAGGGGGGTGGGCTTCCCGCCGGGCTGGGCGGCGCAGGGAGCGACTCCACTTGCCCCGGGGTCGGAGAGTGGCCAGGAGCGGGGGCTACCAGCAGTTAGCTGCCTTTTCCTGGCAAGGGTGACAATTCGCATTTTGGAGAGGTTGCGCCATATTACAGAGTGGGCAGTGCTCGTTTTCCCCAAGAACTCGGGGCTTTTTAGTTTCTTTTAACGCTGATGTGCCCCTTTCCTAACTTACACTCGTTCTCATCTGTTCCTCACTCATCAGGACCATCGTGGCCCCGAGGACCAATTTGGGGGCCAGCGTTCCTTGGCAGGAGCAGATTTTCCAAAGAAAATGGAAAGGGAGCTGCCGGCAAGAACTTGCGAGTGGAGGGCTTTTGTGGGCTGCTGCACAGGATCTGCTCCCCCCCCCGCAGGGAGGGAAGAAGGGCACACGCAGCTATTAATCCACAGCACCCCCCATCCCTTGACTTCCTCTCTCATGCAAAGCGTGTTGACATGCCTTTTCAGCAAGTGTGAACTGCGCCCACACCCAGGCGGCCTCTGGGTGGGTGCTGCTGTGCCAGCAAGTTGGTGACGGAGCAGGAAGGTGAATCTGCTGGGCCAGGAGCTGCCACGCCTGGAGCCTCTTTGGCTGCTGCCAGGTGCAGCCTGCAGGCATTTGCAAGGGGAGCCTCACAGCAGGAGCAGCATGGCAGAAGGTAGGGCTCCAGAGCGGGGCAGTGGGGCCGGGGCAGGGGCAGGGAGCACTGGCGGCAGAGGGGCCGGGGAGAGTAGCTGAGCTCTGCCCCAGGGCACCTCAGAGGGAGACCCCCCACCTGTGCCCCCGCAGGACTGCAGCTGGCCTTCGTGGACTGGCACGGCCCAGAGAACGCCCAGGAGCACCACACGGCCGAGGCGGACAGCGGGCAGCTGGCTGTGAGGAGGGGGCAGCCCCTCACGCTCACCCTCCACTTCCACTCCAGGAACTACCAGCCTGGGTTCGATTCCATGCACCTGATTGCAGAGACAGGTACGGGGGGGGGGGGGGATCAGGACCCCAAGCCAGGCCCAGGGCGGGTCTTCTGACCCAAGACAGTGGCTCCTTTCCTGCCAGGCCCAGGGAGTACCAGCTGCTCCTCACCGCCGGGCATCCCTGCTGGTGAATTGGCTCTCTCCCCCCTCCGCTTTTTTTAAATGTATATACACGTGTATACAAAGGCCCCTTCTGCAGAGCAAGCAGCACAAAGGCTGGTTGTGTACAAGAGGCCCACGGGGCAGTGATAGCCAAGCGGAGTAGTTGCACAGAGGCAGCTGGAAGCTTTTGCCTAACCAGGACAACGTGGGGGGGAGCGAGGAAGCGTGCTCAGCACACACATGCCCAACAGGCTGCGGGATGCTGCCTGGCGTTCGCAACAAGAACCGCCCGGGCACAGGCAGGACTCTGCCTTGGCCCAGGCAGGGGAGGACTGAGGGATCGCTTGAGCCGAAGCTCTGGGGAACGGCCGGCCGGCCGGATCAGGGCGGCCGGCGGACCAGCCCTGCACTCCTTGCGGGACAGGAGACCTCGCGAGAGGAATCCCAGCCCGTCTGATTCCCTCCGGGGAGACAAGACAGAAGATTACAAAGGCCTAGAAGGCGTTCAAGCTGTACGGATCTGCTAGCCAGCAACAGCCAGGCTTTCGGTGTGGTGCCCCCGGCAGAACTAGACTGGACAAGATGGTGGTCACTTGTAACGCATATGCCTCTCTCTGACATAGAATCATAGAATCAGCCCTGTCCTACAAATGTTGTTTCTCTGTCACGCTCCCCCCACTCCCAGCCTTACCGAGTTCCACTTTGGTAAGCACTGGTGTTGCCTTAATTTATATTACATGTATACCGATTGTGGGGAGCCATTGGACCAACCTGTCAAAACGCGGGTTGGGGGATTACATCGGCCTGTGGGTTCGGGCTGGAGGGAAGCTCTGCATGCTGGTCCCCGCAGCAATCCGGTCTGGGGAATGAGTGGGTCACGTCACCTTAGATCTCCAAGATTACACGTCCCGTTGCCAACGTTTCAGATTAGGAACAACTGACCTCTGAGATCTGGGCTCTCTCTGGTTTCCGATTGCAGCCCAGGCAGGCCAGGAGTGGCAGTGCTGCCCCCCTGGAACGGGGAAACGCCTCCGTTTGGGAGCCAGGGAGGAAAGGAGGCTGGAGGCCAGCGGGGGGCCCACTGACTACTTCTTGGGTGTAGGCAGAGGGGCTGCCCCCTTGATCTGCAGGAGGCAGAGCCGGTCAAGGGAAAGCTGCCCATCCAGCGGGGCAGGTCTGACTGGCCGCCGGCTGTGGGGCTAAAAGGTCCCCCAGCATGAAAAGGTCTCCCTTCAGAGGACCCTCCAAGCCCCCGTCTGCTCAGCCACGGGGCGAGTTCCCGGGCCCACCCCTCCCACTGGCTCCTCAGCCACAAGGGCTGCCTTTAGACAGGACGGTAAGCCAAACCCACGCGAGCAGCAAGCGGGTTCCGGGTGCCATGCGAACCCAGCCCAAGGAAGAGCGTTTCCCATCCTCCTCCGGAGAGCTGGTGCAGAAGGAAGCTGGACTCCCCCCTGACGCCCCCTTGCACCTCCCCAGGGCCGGGGCCAGAGCAGGCCATCTTCCCGGTGGGCCCGAGCCGGCGACACCACTGCGAGGCTTGGACCGCCAGCGCGACCTCCAGCGGCCCACGGTCCACAGACATCAGTCTCTCTGCTCCCGCAGCGGCCGCCATCGGGCGGTACCAGCTGAACGTCCACTTTGACTCTGGCCAGGACTTGTCGTCCTCCTATCAGCTGGGCGAGTTCATTCTGCTCTTCAACGCGTGGTGTCCAGGTACCGGAACTGCTGCCCCACCGCCATGGGGCCCTCCCTCCCTTTCAAGGCCATAGCCTGCCTCAAATGCTGGATGGAACTAAGCAGGCTTGGGCCTGGCTGGTCCTTGGAGGGGAGACCACCAGGAGATTCCAAGGCGTAAGACCATCCCAGGACTCTCTTCCGGTCAGGCCCCGCACACTGCGTGGTTGTCCACACGGCCACCAGGAGCTGACTCTAAAAGGCTGGGGCTAGGGAGGGTCACTCCAAAAGGAGGGAAGAGGAGGGAGAAGCTTAACATTATCAGGGGAGGCGCAGAGGACCATCTTCTTCTTCCTCCGCTGCGCAGAAGATGATGTCTACCTGGAGAGCGAGGCCGAGAGGCAGGAGTATCTGCTGAACGAGCATGGCATCATCTTCCACGGAAACAAGAACTGGATCCACCCGGTTCCCTGGAACTACGACCAGGTAGCTGCGGACAATCCCCCCGGGCTGTGGGGTCCTCCCTTCCCTCCCTCCCTCCCTCCCAACGGGACATTGGGGAGACCGCTCGCGTGCCGGCCAAGGCTGTAGAGCCGGTCCCAGGAGGAGTCGGACGGCGCCAGGCAGCCGAACTGCCGGAGGCTTCCCCATTCGGCCCGGCTGAGCTGCTTTTGCTCCCCGCAGTTCGAGGAGGAGACCATCGACATCTGCCTGAAGCTGCTGGACAGCAACCTACAGTGCCGGTACCATCCGGAGCAGGACTGTGCCCTGCGCAGCAGCCCGGTCTACGTCAGCCGGGTGCTGAGCGCCATGGTAAGAGCCGTGCCGGGGCACCCTGGCCCCTGACCGGAACAGCCAGCTGGGACGGGCCCCCTCTCCCTGGGGGGTGCAGGCTCCTGCCTCCCTCCCTCCCTGCTTCCCTCCCTCCCCAGGTCAACAGCAACGATGACGCCGGGGTCCTCCTGGGGAACTGGAGCGAGGATTATTCCGGGGGCACCCGCCCCAGCGAGTGGAATAGCAGCATCGCCATCCTGAGGGAGTGGGAACGCTCCGGAGGGCAGCCGGTCAAGTACGGGCAGTGCTGGGTCTTCGCAGCTGTGATGTGCACAGGTAGGGCTGGGTGCAGCGGCCACTGCCGGGGAGCCCCCACCCGCTCGAACGCCTCACTCGCCCATGCGGGCGGTCAGAGGTGGCTGGCTGGGGTCACCGACTTCCCCCGGTGCCCCCTATCCAATTTCTTGAGGCCTTTGGACAAGTCGCAGGAAAGAATCTCCTCCTCTTCGCCACAGGCCAGTTGTGCTCACCCAGGACCCTTTAGGACTCCTGCGGGTTGTGAGTGACCAGTTAAACTGCAAAGGTTCCCCTGAAGGCGGCAGTGAATCTGGGCCCGCTTTCCAAAGGCTCTCCGTCTTCTCTTGGGCCGAGGCAGCTCCTTCGTGCAAGACGGGCGGAGGCCCAGACGCACCCAGGCTGGGCTCGCACAACACGCTGCCCCAGGACTGCAGCACGTGCTCTGCCCCCAGATAGCAGCAGCCCGATGGCGCCACGTGAGGGTGCTCACACTGCATCAGGGCAATCCCACCTCACCCTGATCTAGAAGGCCTGACTAGGTCAGTGGAGGTCCTGGCAGTCAGTCACGCAGCACCCTAAACTTAGTTTGAACCTCAATTCTTTTCGCTTAGGCTGCTGTGTGACCCAAGCTTAAAACTGCGTGAACCCAGAAAACTCGGGATTCAGATTTTGTGAACCCGTTCACTTGGGAACCACTGACCCCAGCCGCAGCCCCACAGCCTTGCCATCCCTGTTGCCACCGAAGATGGCTGGAAAGTGTTCCAGGCTCATCTTGCTGGGGGGAGGAATTGGTGGGGCAGAGCCCCCTGCAGACGTGGGGCAGAGCCCCCTGCACAAGGTGGGCTGGGAGGACAGAGGGAGCTTCGGCATTCAGGCCGGACAGTGCACGTAGTTACTCTCTCCCCAGTGATGCGCAGCCTTGGGATCCCGACCCGCGTGGTGACAAACTTTGACTCGGGACACGAGAAGGATGGGAACCTGGTTATCGACATCTTCTATGACAACACTGGGCAGCTGCTGCCCCGGGAGAGCCAGGACAGCATCTGGTGAGATGAAGCCGCTCCTTCTCCGTGTACAGTAGCTCTTGGAGAGCCTCTGGGCCAAAATAGTCGGAGAGATGGCCTACTAGTAGTCCTCAACTTACGACCACAATTGGAACCGGAACTTCTGTCGCTAATTCCCCAATCTCTGTTTCTGCGGCAGGAACTTCCATGTCTGGAACGAGTGCTGGATGATGCGTAGAGATCTGCCCCCTGGGTACGACGGCTGGCAGGTCTTGGACGCCACACCCCAGGAGTCCAGCAACGGTAACCGAGACAGCTCAGCGCTGCCCTCCTTCGGGCCCGGCTCGGGCAGGGCTGGCGAGCATCCCACCCTCCCTCCCTCTCCCCTTTGGTAGGGCTGTACCGCTGCGGCCCAGCGCCTGTCAGAGCGATCCGGGAGGGCGACATCCACCTGCGGTACGACACCCCCTTCGTGTTCTCCATGGTGAATGCGGACCGAGTGGTTTGGCTGCTCTCCGGGACGAGCAGAGAAAAACTCCAGTGGAATCCAAGCGCCGTGGGGAACTACATCAGCACCAAACGCGTCGGAAGCAACGAGCGAGAAGACATCACCCACACCTACAAGCACCAGGAAGGTACCGGCTGCCCGCCCAGCCCCTCCCGGACCCGATTTAAACGAGGCCTTAGCACCTGGCTCCTTCCCCGGGCCTCAGGCTGGAGTGGGTGCTGGCCGGGCTACTATTTTCAGAGCTTTGCATTTCGTAGAATTTGCACTGACTTCTTTGAAATGGTTTTATACCGTGGGCTGCCCAGGATCGCGATGGAGCTGGGCAGCCTACAAATAAAACGAATGTATAGCTACCAGCCACCCTGAAACATAACCGGGCAACTCAGCAGGGCTTCCTGGAGCCATCCGGCTTGCCTGTGGCCAAGGGGCCAGCCTAGTCAAAGTTTCTCCTGGGAGTCCCCCAGCCTAACTGCAGTTCCTCTAAAGCAGAGCTTTCCAAACTGTGTGTCGCGACACAAAAGTATGTCGCCACACACAGTCTGGTGTGTCGCCACACAACCCGGAAGTGCTGATCATCATCAGCGCTTCCGGGTTTTCCCGCGGCGACACACCAACGGCGGTGCGCAAAAACCCGAAAACGGCAGCAGCACTTCCGGGTTTTTGCGCGCTGCCGCAATGGCGGCACTTCTGGGTTTTCCCGTGGCGACACGCGGTTGGTGTGTCGCCACGGGAAAACTTTGGAAAGCCCTGCTCTAAAGCATACAATAGCTTTTCCCCTTTTACTATGACAGCAAAGCCAGCACTGGACCAGGTTCTGGCAGCCCCACCAGTGCCCTTGACTCTCCCCCACTCCATAAACTGAGGCGGCGGGCAGAACCCAGACCGAGATGCTGCTAACAGGCCACTGTAGCTTGCCAGCTCTCGTGTTATAAACCACAATTAATTTCTGGCATTAGACGCTGACCAGTCAGCAGGAGACAAACCCCGTCAATGGAGGGCTTTGGGCGATCTCGGGCACAGATCTGCCTGCGTTCTCAAGGCGCCTGCCGCCGCCCTGATCAGGACCGCCTCCCCTCCCCGAGGACTCCAGACTGGGCGGCCCCTGCTGCCGCCCCGGGCCCACCCCTCGCCTCTCCTCCCCCACAGGCTCCCTGGGCGAGCGCCAGGTGTTCCTGAAGGCCCTCGCTCGCAGCCAACACTTCAGCCCCGTGAGACCAGCCATCCCCGACACCCAGCCCCGGCTGCCTGCTCCCCGTGACGGCCGTGCCCAGGAGACCCCGGCGGGGGCGCAAACCTTCCTCCACCTTCAGCTGGTGGAGAGCCCCGAGATCGGCCAGGACATCCACCTCACCATCCTGGCCCGCAACTTAGAGGTTGCCTCCAAGGACCTCAAGCTGAGCCTGAGCGCCCAGTCCGTGCTGCATAACGGGCACCCCTTGCCCCCCTTCTGGCAGGACACCATGTACCTCTCCTTCAGCCCCATGGAAGGTAAGGCAGAGCGAGGACGCGGGGGGGGGGGTCCGGTGGCCTGGGCCGCCCTGCTGCTGCACCCGCTGGGTTTCCTTCCTGCAGAGAAACGCATCCCTTGGCAGATCTCCTACAGGCAGTATGGCAGCCACCTGCAGGAGGACAAGCAGATCCGCGTGGTCGCCATGGGAGAGGAGAACACCTCCTGGCAGAAGGCTTTGGCGGAGAAGACCATCACGGTGGCCAGCCCCCCCCTCGTGATTCACGTAGGCGACGTCCCCCCCCCAGAGCACGCGGCTGGTGTGGGAGCGCGGCTGGGGGTGGGCAGGGCCCTGCTGCGCCTGACTTTCTGACACACACACCCCCCACGGTGCAGGTGCTGTCCCCCGTGGTGCTGAGCCAGGCCTTCCAGCTCCGGGTGGAGTTCGCGAACCCTCTGGCCGAGCCTGTCAGCGACGGCCTCCTGACCGTGGAAGGGGGCGGCCTGGTGAGAGGCCAAGCTCAGATAGAGTGAGTGGGGCAGGGTGGGGGTGAACTGGGTGGGAGCCGGTGGGGCGTCTGCGGCTCTGCGTAGGGTAGGGGGATGCGCCCCCTCCGGGCAAGAGCCACCAGGGTGCCCAGGACAGCTCGCCCGGCACCCGAGGGAGGCTTCGCGGAGGGGCCCCTTCCCTTCCTGCAGCTTCTCTGCGCTGCCAATCCCGGGGTGGGAGTGCACGGGGGGGTGCATCTTTCAAGCCTGGGACCGGCCGTCTGGACTTGCCTGGCCACCTCCCCGGGGTATGAGAGGGGGACACCACACCCCCCTGGGTGCACACG
Organism: Charina bottae; assembly: GCA_023362775.1. Lineage (NCBI taxonomy): Eukaryota > Metazoa > Chordata > Lepidosauria > Squamata > Charinaidae > Charina > Charina bottae. The sequence goes on from JALMGJ010000034.1 coordinate 2,396,984, forward strand.
AAGCTTTGCCAGGAAAGGAGTGGCGGAGCTGGGGAGGAAACGGAGGCTGGCAGGGGGAGAGCAGACAGCGTGGCTCCCTGCCAGGGCCACCCAGTCACCCGGCGGACACGCCAGGCAGCAGGCGGGGCGCTTTCCCTCTTGAAGGTGCAGGGCGCCAGAGGCCCACCCCAGGCTCTGCCCCTCCTCCGCCCCCTCGCCCGGCTGTTTTGAGCCCGAAAGGCCCTGGGGGGACGCTCTGGCGTTGGAGTTGCTTTTCCCATCTTCCGGTAGGAGCAAATGCCTGGGATGGGCGGGGGGGGGGGCTGCGGGGGCGGGGGGCTCCCTCTGCAGGAGGGCGGAGACCCGCACCGAGCCGCTGCCTTTGCCTCCCCCAGGCTGGGCTTCCTGGCTGCCCGGCAGCAGGCCAGCATCACGCTCCAGCTGATGCCCTACAGAAGCGGGCCGAGGCAGCTGCACGTCAGCCTCAGCAGCAGCCTCTTCCCCCCGCTGAAAGGACACAAGCAGCTGCAGGTGGCCGAAGGGGGGGGGAGGACCAGGTGACGGCCGCAGCAGCAGCACCGGCAGCAGCACCGGCACCGGAGGAGGGCCGCATCCCGTGGGCTGCCCGTCTTGCCCCCTCCCTCCCCCCCTCCCTCCACGCCCTTAATAAACCGACTTGCACCGGGCAGGGTCTGTTCTTGGTATTGGCGGCGGCAGCTTCTCCAGGACCTGGCCCAGACTCCGTGCGACCCCCTCCCGGCTTCTGGGGCTTTAGCACCTTCGGGAGAAATTCCAGCTTGGGGGCCCTGCGATGTGTGGAGGCGGGAAGGGAGCATTCCTCTCCAGGGCGAGGGGGGGGGAGGCCTCCCCCCAAGTGAGGGAAGATGAGGAGCGCACATTATACTGGGCGGGGGGGGGGTGCTGAAGGTGGGCTAGCAAAGCAAGGCCAGGCCAGGCGTCACGCAGCGACTGCATTTACCTCAGGTTTTACACTCCGCCCCACTCAAGAGGCTCCGGGCGGGTTACAGCACGTCAAACGTCAAAGGCAGCAACAGAAATAAAATCGTAATCTAGGTGGGCCCCAATACACGTAGCCCGAAGGCGCCTTTCTCTGGGGGCAGGAGACGCCGCTCACCCCACCGAGGGGCTCGAGGGACGGCAGCTGAGGCCCTAAGGGGCTGCCGCCGATGGAGCGGGCGGGGCACGGAGCAGTGGCCAACCCACCGGAGAGGGGCAAGGGCAGCCAGCGTGCTCCCCAGGCCCCCCCAGCCGCCTGGCAATGCCTTCCGCAAGGAGCTGCCTAGCAAGGGCAGCCCCCAAAGCAGGGCGCGGCCATCGCTGCCCGGGAAGAGGCCCCGCCTGGCCCTCAACGGCGCCCAGAGCTTCCGGAGGAGCCCGGACGGAGATCTGGGCAACAGCAGGGACGTAGCGGGGATGCAGATGTGCAGCCTGGGACATGGGGGGTGGGGGGAGACGGCAGAACCTGCCCCAGGGGAGCAGCTGGAAACCGGGCAGAGGTGCTGGAAGAGCAAGAGGGCCTGTGTTGGCCAACGAACATGGGGTTCAGCTGCAGGCCAGCTGGGATCCGGGGGGGGGTTGGGAATGACCCGGGAGGACCCAAAGTTCCCCAAGGGGTCTCTGCGTGCACTTTTCCCCACGGCCCCAGGGCACAGGACAGCAGGGAGTCGTTCCGCGTTCCGGGGCCAGGGCCACAGCTGACCATCCCACCCGGAAGGCCACCCCCGCCACCAGGCCTCTGTTCATAACCCATGAAGGTAGACAGAGAATGGGAGGCGGGGGGTGGGAGATGGGGCTGAAAGCTGGAGGTCCGGGGCGCCTGGTTCCCGGCACATGCCCCCACCCATCCTCATCACCGCTCTGAGCACATGCCACCAAAGTCACCGCTTCCATGTTCCGTCAGTCTCCCTGGAACCGAAGCGTGTGCTCGTGTTATAAAAACAACCACACCACAAGATGTTACAAGCTTCCTCCGCAGAGCCCAACAGTCCTTTACTGCCCGCAGCCAGGACAAAAAGGCTACGGGTGCCCACTCGCCCAGGCGCCCCCCAAGACTTCTCCCGCACACCGGTCCTCCCCTGCTGGGCCGGGGTCTCCGAGCAGGCCTTGGGTGAAGCCCTTGATCTTGCCCATGTTGTGATCCACTGCTCCAGCCAGGAACCGCACCCAGCTCTCTTCAGAGGGAGGGCAGACGTGGCTCGTCCTGCAGGAGACAGCAGCCATGGCAGGGATGGACTTGGCGCCTCTGCCTAGCCCCGGCCGGCGTGCGGCACGGCCCCCTGCCCAGGATGAAAAGGCAGGGCGGCCGCCTGCCAGCCTGGCCTTGAGGCAAAGGACCCAGCGAGGCGCTCCCTGGGGACCGAGGGCGGGCCCAGAACCGCTTCTCTCACCTGGCGATTTCCAGCATCTTCATTAACACCGAAGCCAGTTTGCCAGCCTGAACAAGGGATCAGCAAATGAGTGAGGGGGCCGTCGCCTGGAGACCGCAACGGCCATCCGCTCGGAAACTCTCCCCCTCCAGGGGGAAGCGCACCTCGCCAAGCGTTTCTGGGCGCCACTAGGATGCCCATTTGGGGACTCCAGTCGCTGAACTACCCCCCGCCTCCAGGGATCCCCCCTTCTCCCACCCGGCTGTCCCGGCCCGCTGGGAGCATGACTCTCCTCACCCACCCAAAGGGAAGCAGCAGAGGGGCCCCCCTCCGCCCGTTCCTGGAGCAGAGAAGCCCACAGCCAAGGGCAGGGCGCCTCTCCCGGGACTGCGGGGGACACGGCCCCATTTCACTCGCGCGCAGCCTCCGAGCAGGCTGGAGCAGCAGTCCAGCCAAGACTCGGGCTGGGGGGCAGGGGCGTTCCTCTCCGGGGGACGCTGAGGTGGAGGAATCCCACCGGGTCTAGCGGAAGGGGGCCCAGGAACCTCCCCAGAGACACCGCCACGTTCCCTTCTCGGCCAGCTTACGTTCAGCCGCAGAGCGAGCTGGTTCACGGGCGGACAGAGGCTCAGCACCAGTTCATCCACGCTAAAACGCAAAACCCCAAACCAGCACAGGCTCAGCGGAAATGCAGCAGGCAAGAGGTCCACGGGCCCCGGCCACGTTGGGTTCCGCAGGAGTGACCGTGAGGACCGGATGCAGCCGCCGCCGCCGCCGCCTCCCTGCCCCTTCCGTGAGCCCGCTCCCCGCGCGGACCCCACGCCCTGCTCCGCTCCTCGCTCTGGTTTCGGAGAGCCCCTCACCTGGGGCTGAGCTCCGCCGCCGCGTCGGCCAGGGCGTCCAGCTGAGCCACCTGCTGCTCCGTGTCCGCCTTGCCGTGAGTCCTCACCGCCCCCAGCGCCTTCCTCAGGCCAGCTTTGGCGGCCTTCACCAGCCCCTTGCAGGGGCCCAGCAGCTGCCGCTCGGCGTCCGACCAGGAGAGGTCCCCGTTTCCCGGGAAGCCCAGCTCTTCCTCCTCCTCCAGCGGGACCCCGGGAGAGCCGCCTCCCTCGGCCTGCATCTGAACACAAACGCACCCACGTCACAAGCGCGCCAGGCTGAGGGAGCAGCAGCATCTCCCCCGCCCCCCCGGGAGAACAGCAAAGCCAGGCGGGAGGGAGGGGAGAGGCGCGTCGGGGCTGGCGGGGGGAGCCCTCGCAGGAGCACGCCAGTCACCAGTCAGGCGGGGGGCTTTGAGCCGGCAGGGTGGGAAAGCCCGCGTGGCTCTCTCCGGGCTCAGCAGCCTCCCACGCTGGTGACCGGACGGGTGTGGAACAATAACCCCAGGGTCCCTGGGGAAACCAAAGGGGCCGGCAGGAGACACCCCGGCGGCGAAGACTTGGGCAGAACCCCTGGGCTCGGAGGGATCAGCAAGCCTGACATCTGAATTCTCTTCACCGGCACGGAAGCTTTGTAGGCTAATGGCGCATCCGGCATTTTAAAGACATGCGATGGGCCCGCTCACAAAATGGCTGGCAAAGGAGGCAGGGCCAGTTACAGCCGTGTGAAAAAGAAAGCACACCCTCTTTGAGTTCTATGGTTTTACGTATCAGGGCATAATAAAAACCATCCGGTCCTTAGCAGGTCTTAAAATTAGGTAAATACCACCTCAGATGAACCACAACACATGACACACAGTATTTATTTATTTATTAATCAAACTTCTATCACCGCCCATCTCCCTCCACCGGAGGGACTCTGGGCGGTTTACAACAAAATAATAAAAACAAAAGACATAAAATACACACACAGTATAAAAATACAAATTTTAAAACAAGTTTAAAATCCAAGAGTCAAGAATAGTAAAAAGATCTAACTCAATCCAATGTAGGAGAGGGGCTCTTTATTATAGTAATTATAGTATTACACCGTGTCATTCTTTATTTTACAAAAATAAAGCCGAAATGGAGAAGCCATGTGTGAAAAACTAAGTACACCTTATGATTCAATAGCTTGCAGAACCACCTTGAAGTAATTGTTTTCTGTATGACTTTATCAGTCTCTCACATCGCTGTGGAGGAATTTTGGCTCACTCTTCTTGACAACATTGCTTCAGTTCATTGGTTTGCGGGCATGTGTTTGCGCACAGCTCTCTCAAGGTCCCGCCACAGCATTTCGATCGGGTTGAGGTCTGCACTTTGACTGGGCCATTGCAACACCTCGATTCTTTCCTTTTTCAGCCACGCCCTTGATGATTTGCTGGTGTGCTTGGGATCATTGTCCTGGCCCAATTTCGGCCAAGCTTTAGCTGTCGGGCAGATGGCCTCCCATCTGACTCTAGAATACTTCGGTATACAGAGGTGGTCATGGTCGACTCAACGACTGCAAGGTGCCCAGGTCCTGTGGCTGCAAAATCATCACCCCTCCACCACCGTGCTTGACGGTTGGTATGAGATGTTTGTGCCGATATGCTGCGCTTGGTTTTCGCCAAACGTGGTGCTGTGCATTATGGCCAAAGATCTCCACTTTGGTCTCGTCTGTCCAAAGGACATTGTTCCAGAAGTCTTGTGATTTGTTCAGATGCAACTTTGCAAACCTAAGCCGTGCTGCCATGTTCCTTTTAGAGAGAAGAGGCTTTCTCCTGGCAACCCTTCCAAACAAACCATACTTGTACAGTCTTTTCCTAATTGTGCTGTCATGAACTTTAACATTTAACATGCTGAGGCCTGTAGAGTCTGAGATGTAACTCTTGGATTTTTTGCAATTTCTCTGAGCATTGCACGGTCTGACCTTGGGTTGAACTTGCTGGGACGTCCACTCCTGGGAAGATTAGCAACTGTCTTGAATGTTTTCCACTTGTGAATAATCTTCCTCACTGTAGAATGATGGACTTTAAATTGTTTGGAAATGGCCTTATAACCCTTCCCAGATTTATGGGCGGCAACAATACCTTCTCTAAGATCATTGCTGATGTCTTTACTCTTTGGCACTGTGTTAACACACACCTGAATACTCCAGACCAGCACACCCCTAAAACTTCTGCTTTTACAGAGGTGGTCACACTTGCTGATGATCAACCAATCAGGGGCATTTGATTAGCAGCACCCGGCTGCTACTTAGCTTCTTAACACCTATGGAGGCAGTAAGGGTGTACGTAGTTTTTCACACACGGCTTCTCCATTTTGGCTTTATTTTTGTAAAATAAAGAATGACACGGTGTAGTATGTCATGTGTTGTGGTTCATCTGAGGTGGTACCTACCTAATTTTAAGACCTGCTAAGGACCAGATGGTTTTTATTATGTCCCGATAAGTAAAACCATAGAACTCAAAGAGGGTGTGCTTTCTTTTTCACACGGCTGTACCATAAAGCCATCTGGCTCCTCATGCTCCCCCACCCCACTCCCCTAGGAACCCCTCTGAACCCCCCTTACCATTGTCTTTGGCCTGGCCTGGCCTGCCGTCACCGGCCACCACTGCTGTCTAGGGAAGCCAGTGCAATTTTTGCAAAATACAGCTATTACTCAAGGTTGGTTCTTCGCCACGGGCCAGCTCCCCACTTTTTTAAAATAAAAGACTGGGTCAGAGAGCCTAGCGGGTGCCCCCCTGCCTGTCCCAGACCCAGAGGTCTCAAAATGCGCGGCTGCCCTCCCCCTCCGGTCGGTGGAGAGGACCTCAAATTCACTTCGCTCTTCCAAGCTCGGACTCCAGCAGGCGGCGAACCTCTGCCCCAGGCACCCCGGAGCAGCTCTCCTCTCTCCCCACCTGCTCCACCTCCTCCAGCGCATCCCTGACGAGCTCCAGGCAGGAAGAAATGGCCACCGTGACCGCCGCCCGGTTGTCTGTGCAGAGAGAACACGGGGAGGGGGGGCACCTGTGGGTGGCAGCAAGAGCTGCCGCAGCCCCTCCTCGCCCTGCGCCCATTTTCTGGCCAGACCGCAGGCTGCTCGCAGGCAGCCGCCTTCTGGCCCCGACTGCCCTCCCGCCACTCACCGTGCGGCAGGCAGGAAACTCGGCCACAGGCCTCCCAAACGCCTCCGGTCGAGATGAGCTGCTCCTGAGACAGGCTGCGAGAGACAAGCCAGCGTGCAGCTGGCGGGTCAGGGCCAGGAGCCGGGAGAAGACGGCTGTGCCCAGCCGAGGGGGCCCCACCCAGCACTGGAGGGCCACCCACTCGGCCTCCTGGGGCAACGTCTGCGGAGGGAGGGCAGAGGGGCAGCCAGGGCAGGAGGAGGCGCACCTTTCCCGGGGAGTCCGGAGGATGGCCTCTACGAGCTGAATCATCCCCTCCACCACTTGGACCGTGGCACGGCGGACAGCGTCGTTCAGGGTTTTCCCTGGGACAGGCAAAGGGAGCGCTGCCATGCTTAACTCACAAACGGTGTCAAGATTCCTTGTAACAAGCAGCGGCTGTAGATAGATCAGCAGCGCCCTTCCCTCGGCGCATCACTGAAGAGCTCCAGGGCGCCTGGCAAAAGCTGAGCAACCTCTCCCCAGACCCAGGATGGGGGCCACCTGACAGAGCTGATGGCCCAAAGAGCGCTCTCTCCACTGCTGACACAGGGCACCCCCCCCCCTCCTCACCTTGGCTCTTTGGGAGCTGGTGATACACGGAGGCAGCTCCGATGACAGCACTGCGCACCCCTTCGCTCAGCCCCTCACATGCCTGAGAAGGAACCACCAACAAAGGTTAAGCTGCGGTCCCCAACAAGGTTGCACCGGAGTCCCTCAAGGCCTAGCGTGCCACCTCTCTGAGCAGCAGCCAAGGTTACTGGCCCCGGCCTTCTTGCCCGAACAAGCAAGCTAATTGTTAAATGTTGGGTTTCTCTCTGCGACTGGGGGACAATCTCCTTCAAGGTGAAAAACTCTCTCCAACCCAAAGCACAGGGTGAGCACAACGCCCCTCAAAGTGTGACGACCCCAGGTGATCATTGCAAGTAAGGGTTCTGCCACAGGACTCCCCACACCCCATGCACAATAGGTTTGGCTCCTCCTCAAACGTATACCTGGCAGTACTCCCGCAGAGCCCTCTAAGAGACGGCAACCCCTCTCATACCTCCCAGCGCTTCATTTAGGAAGAAAATCCAGCCAAATGCCAGCCTACAGCTGGTCTCCAAATCAGAGCTCCAATTGACCCCTGTGAGATGCTACAAGGCCCAAAGTTTCATTTCGAGATAAGAACTGAGCGGTCTTGTTGTTGTCATGTCCTCTAGACGCGATCTGACCTTTGCTATGAAAGTTAAAAAGTGAACTTGGGATACTTGAATAGCTGCTGCATTTCCGAAATTGACAGGAACCTGAATGCTTAATTCTAGAAAAGCTTTGGTACCACTAAAACAACACATTGAATTTTTTTGTACAATTGGAATGCAGTACTGTGTATTAGCAAGAAATACAAAGGAAAAGGTGTTCCTAGGGGTCCAGAACGATCAACTCCAGCAGGCTGGGGAAGATGGAGCCAAGCCGGAGAACAGCATAAGAAGCAGTCAATGGTACCTACAGAGCTCAGGTCATACCACACCACTCGTGGTTAAGGCACAACAGCAGTTTGGTCTAGTGGTTAAGGTGCTGGGCTAGAAACCAGGAAACTGTGAGTTCCAGTCCCGCCTTAGGCACAAAAGCCGGCTGGGTGACCTTGGGCCAGTCCCTGTCTCTCAGCCCTGGGAAGGAGCCAATGGCAAACCAGGAGACTGAGAGTTCTAGTCCCGCCTTAGGCACAAAAGCCGGCTGGGTGACCTTGGGCCAGTCCCTGTCTCTCAGCCCTGGGAAGGAGCCAATGGCAAACCAGGAGATTGAGAGTTCTAGTCCCGCCTTAGGCACAAAAGCCGGCTGGGTGACCTTGGGCCAGTCCCTGTCTCTCAGCCCTGGGAAGGAGCCAATGGCAAACCAGGAGACTGAGAGTTCTAGTCCCGCCTTAGGCACGAAAGCCGGCTGGGTGACCTTGCGCCAGTCCCTGTCTCTCAGCCCTAGGAAGGAGCCAATGGCAAACCAGGAGACAGAGAGTTCTAGTCCCGCCTTAGGCATGAAAGCCGGCTGGGTGACTTTGGGCCAGTCACTCTCTCTCTCAGCCCAACTCACCTCACCGGGTTGCTGTTGTGGGGAAAATAGGAGGTGGAAGGAGTATTAGGTATGTTCACCGCCTTGAGTTATTTATAAAAACAATAAAGGCTGGATAGCAAATTAAATAAATTAGCCCAAAGCACAATTCCACCCCCTGCCCGTTTAGCCAAAAAGGTGGAAAGCAGCCGGTCGGTCTCAATAAGAGAAGAGAAGAGGGAGGGACGGCAGGAGGGATCTCCCAGCACTCCCTTGGGACAACCTGGCAGGGCCCGATTCTTCGGCCGCCTGCACCCCCCGCTCCCCACCCTCGCCTCTGGGCCCCAGCTGAGCAGAAGGGAAGCATGGGGGGGCGCCGCCTACCGACCAGGGCTGCGCTCTGCTTCCCGCCGCCCCGGTCGCGCCCGCGGGGACTCACCGGCGCTCGGGCGGCGGCCAGGCTGAGCTGCGTGGCTTCCCGCGAGGCGGCCTGGAAGGCTTGCGCTGCGGGAGGAGAGGGAGGCCCCGCGTCAGAAAGGCCGGGCCGGGGACAGGCAGCAGGCAGGCGCCCCCTCCCCGCCTCCCCCCGCGCCTCCCTCCGCCGCGTCCACACCCAGCGCCTCCCAGAAGCGGCCCCGGTCGAAGTCCTCGCCGCCGCCGCCGCCGCCGCCGCCGCCGCCGCCCCGCAGCCCCGCCAGCGCCTCCCGCAGCGCCTCCCGCAGCGCCTCCATGGCAAACAGCTCGCGGCGCTTCGGGACGACACACCCCCGGCCCTGCCGGAAGGAGCGAGGGAGTCCGTCCCCTGGCAGAGTCCGGGCGGAGGCGCTTCCGGCCCTCGCGCGCGGGGGAGTCGCCCCTTCTCAGCCGGCGGGACGGTGGGCCCGCGCCGGAAGACGTCTCTCGGAAAGGGGCTCCCCGGGGGAAACCCGGGGACTCTCCTGTGCACGGGCCGCCCGGACGCCTCAGCTGCCCCGAGCCCCTCGGGTGCGGGTCTTCCCGGCCCGGGTCTCTTGGCCGCCGCCTCGCGTCCGACCCAGAGAACGAGCGGGCTGCTAGGAACGGCGGGAGGGGCATTTTCACGGCCGCCTCGCGCCCTGCAAGAGCCGGAAGCCCTTCGGGGGTGAATCAGAACCGGCGGAGCCGTTTTCAGTAAATTTTAGCTCGTTGCCTTCGGCGTTTATTGAAGTAGGGAACGAGATTGGATTTACTCTGTCAATTCAATATTACATCGGTCGAACGGCGTGAATTCTAGAGTCCGTGTGGATTCAGTCGCACACAAGCCTCATACATAAATACATTTCTGCCAACGGGATGCGTTCCTACGGACTACGTCAAGCATTTATGGCTTCAGCAAAAGGGTGAAGGCAGCAGGCACAGAAGCGTGGACGCCTCGCCCGGGGCTGAACGGCTGACAGCTCTGCCACTTTCCTGGACCCAACCGGGGCCCTCTATTCTTCCTTTCCAGACTTTTCCTGCTCTTCTGAAGTCCCCTTGCGGGCATAACAGGCCTGGGGTCGCCCTACTGGGATGTTTAAGAGGGGGTTGTGTGGGCCATTGTTTCTTAAACATTTTTCTCTCAAGACCCCTTTTGTTTATTCGTTCAGTCGCTTCCGACTCTTCGTGACTTCATGGACCAGCCCACGCCAGAGCTACCTGTCGGCCGTCGCCACCCCCAGCTCCCCCAAGGTTGAGTCCGTCACCTCCAGAATATCATCCATCCATCTTGCCCTTGGTCGGCCCCTCTTCCTTTTGCCTTCCACTTTCCCTAGCATCAGCTTCTTCTCCAGGGTATCCTGTCTTCTCATTATGTGGCCAAAGTACTTCAGTTTTGCCTTTAATATCATTCCCTCAAGTGAGCAGTCTGGCTTTATTTCCTGGAGTATGGACTGGTTTGATCTTCTTGCAGTCCAAGGCACTCTCAGAATTTTCCTCCAACACCACAGTTCAAAAGCATCTATCTTCCTTCGCTCAGCCTTCCTTATGGTCCAGCTCTCGCAGCCATAAGTTACTACAGGGAATAAAAAGGTAAAGGTACCCCCCGCACATTTGTGCAGTCGTGTCCCCGTTTGTTAGCCAAAGAGCCCGAAGACGCTTCCACGGTCATGTGGCCACATGACCTACCCACCGAAGTGGTACCTATTAATTTACTTGCATTTGCATGCTTTCGAATTGCTAGGTTGGCAAGAGCTGGAGCTAGTGCGGGAGCTCACTCCGCCGCCAGGCCCCTACAGGGAATACCATTGCTTTAACTATGCAGATCTTTGATGTCAGTGTGATGTCTCTGCTATTAACTACTTTATCGAGATTTCTCATTGCTCTCCTCCCAAGAAGTAGACGTCTTCTGATTTCCTGGCTCCAGTCAGTGTCTGCAGTAATCTTTGCGCCTAGAAATACAAAGTCTGTCACTGCCTCCACTCTTTCCCCCTCTATTTGCCAGTTATCAATCAAGCTGGTTGCCATAATCTTGGTTGTTTTGAGGCTTAACTGCAACCCAGCTTTTGCACTTTCTTCTTTCACCTTCGTCATAAGGCTCCTCAGCTGCTCCTCGCTTTCAGCCATCAAAGTGGTATCATCTGCATATCTGAGACTGTTAATGTTTCTTCCAGCGATTTTAACTCCAGCCTTGGATTCATCAAGCCCAGCACGTCGCATGATGTGTTCTGCATACAAGTTGAATAGGTAGGGTGAGAGTGTACAACCCTGCCGTACTCCTTTCCCAATCTTAAATCAGTCTGTTGTTCCGTGGTCTGTTCTTACCGTTGCTACTTGGTCATTATACAGATTCCTCAGGAGGCAGACAAGATGACTTGGTTTCCCCATACCACCAAGAACTTGCCACAGTTTGTTATGATCCACACAGTCAAAGGCTTTGTTGTTGTTTATTCGTTCAGTCGCTTCCGACTCTTCGTGACTTCATGGACCAGCCCACGCCAGAGCTTCCTGTCGGCCGTCACCATACCCAGCTCCCCCATGGTTGAGTCCGTCACCTCCAGAATACCATCCATCCATCTTGCCCTTGGTCGGCCCCTCTTCCTTTTGCCTTCCACTTTCCCTAGCATCAGCTTCTTCTCCAGGGTATCCTGTCTTCTTATTATGTGGCCAAAGTACTTCAGTTTTGCCTTTAATATCATTCCCTCAAGTGAGCAGTCTGGCTTTATTTCCTGCAGTATGGACTGGTTTGATCTTCTTGCAGTCCAAGGCACTCTCAGAATTTTCCTCCAACACCACAGTTCAAAAGCATCTATCTTCCTTCGCTCAGCCTTCCTTATGGTCCAGCTCTCACAGCCATAGGTTACTACAGGGAATACCATTGCTTTAACTATGCGGACCTTTGTTGTCAGTGTGATGTCTCTGCTCTTAACTATTTTATCAAGATTTGCCATTGCTCTCCTCCCAAGAAGTAGACGTCTTCTGATTTCCTGGCTGCAGTCAGCATCTGCAGTAATCTTTGCGCCTAGAAATACAAAGTCTGTCACTGCCTCCACTTTTTCTCCCTCTATTTGCCAGTTATCAATCAATCTGGTTGCCATAATCTTGGTTTTTTTGAGGTTTAACTGCAACCCAGCTTTTGCACTTTCTTCTTTCACCTTCGTCATAAGGCTCCTCAACTCCTCCTCGCTTTCATCCATCAAAGTGGTATCATCTGCATATCTAAGATTGTTAATGTTTCTTCCAGCGATTTTAACTCCAGCCTTGGATTCCTCAAGCCCAGCACGTTGCATGATGTGTTCTGCGTACAGGTTGAATAGGTAGGGTGAGAGTATACAGCCCTGCCGTACTCCTTTCCCAATCTTAAACCAGTCCGTTGTTCCGTGCTCTGTTCTTACCGTTGCTACTTGGTCATTATACAGATTCCTCAGGAGGCAGACAAGATGACTTGGTATCCCCATACCACCAAGAACTTGCCACAATTTGTTATGATCCACACAGTCAAAGGCTTTAGAATAGTCAATAAAACAAAAATAGATGTTTTTCTGAAACTCCCTGGCTTTCTCCATTATCCAGCGGATATTGGCAATTTGGTCTCTAGTTCCTCTGCCTTTTCTAAACCCAGCTTGTACATCTGGCAATTCTCGCTCCATGAATTGCTGGAGTCTACCTTGCAGGATCTTGAGCATTACCTTACTGGCATGTGAAATAAGTGCCACTGTTGGATAGTTTGAACATTCTTTAGTGCTTCCCTTTTTTGGTATGGGGATGTAAGTTGATTTTTTCCAATCCGATGGCCATTCTTGTGTTTTCCAAATTTGCTGGCATATGGCATGCATCACCTTGACAGCATCATCTTGCAAGATTTTAAACAGTTCAGCTGGGATACCGTCATCTCCTGCTGCCTTGTTATTAGCAATGCTTCTTAAGGCCCATTCAACCTCACTCTTCAGGATGTCTGGCTCTAACTCATTGACCACACTGTCAAAGCTATCTCCAATATTATTATCCTTCCTATACAGATCTTCCGTATATTCTTGCCACCTTTTCTTGATCTCTTCTGCTTCTGTTAGGTCCTTACCATCTTTGTTTTGATCATACCCATTTTTGCCTGGAATTTACCTCCGATGTTTATAATTTTCTGGAAGAGGTCTCTTGTCCTTCCTATTCTATTGTCTTCTTCCACTTCCGCGCATTGCTTGTTTAAAAATAATTCCTTATCTCTTCTGCCTAAACTCTGCAATTTTACATTTAATTGGGCATATCTCCCCCTATCACTGTTGCCTTTTGCTTTCCTTCTTTCTTGGGCTACTTCCAGTGTCTCAGCAGACAGCCATCTTGCCTTCTTGGTTTTCTTTTTCTTTGGGACGTTTTTTCTTGCCGCCTCCTGAATAATGTTGCGAACTTCTGTCCATAGTTCTTCCAGGACCCTCTCTACTAAATTTAGTCCCTTAAATCTATTCTTCACCTCCACTGCATATTCATTAGGAATATCAGTGAGCTCATATCTAACTGATCTGTGGGTCTTCCCTATTCTCTTTAGTCTGATTCTAAATTGTGCAATTAGAAGTTCGTGATCTGAACTACAGTAAGCTCTAGGTCTTGTTTTTACCGACTGTATAGATGTCCACCAGCTTTGGCTGCAAAGGATGTAGTCAATCTGATTTTGGTGTTGACCATCTGGTGAAGTCCATGTATAAAGTCGTTTTTTACGTTGTTGGAAGATAGTGTTTGTTATGCACAGTGAGTTGTCTTGGCAAAATTCTATCAGCCTATGTCCCGCTTCATTTTGTTCTCCCAGACCATGCTTGCCTGTAATTCCAGGTGTCGTTTGACTACCCACCTTAGCATTCCAGTCTCCTGTAATGAAAATAACATCTCTTTTTCGCGTATTATCCAGTAGGTACTGCAGATCCTCATAGAACTGATCTACTTCTGCTTCTTCAGCATCTGTGGTTGGGGCTATATTTGGATCACTGTGATGTTAAATGGCTTACCCTGTATTTGAATTGAGATTATTCTATCGTTTTTTGGATTGTATCCAAGCACTGCTTTAGCCACTTTATTATTAATTATGAAGGCTACTCCATTTCTTCTGTGGTCCTCTTGTCCACAGTAGTAGATCTGATGGTCATCTGATGTGAAGTGGCCCATCCCAGTCCATTTCAGTTCACTGACACCCAAAATGTCTATATTTAATCTTGACATCTCACCAATAACCACATCCAATTTGCCCTGGCTCATAGATCTTACATTCCAGGTTCCTATGGTGTGTTGATCTTTAGAACATCAGATTCATCGTTCACCACCAGCCCCGTCGGCCGCTAGCCGTCCTTTTGGCTTTGAGCTAGCTGTGTCAATCACATCTGGGGCTAGTTGAACTTATCCTCTGTTCCTCCCCAGTAGCATTTTGACCATCTTCCGACCTGGGAGTCCCATCTTCCGATGGTTGTACTGATCCATTTAGTTTTCACGGCAAGAATACTGGGGTGGGTTGCCCTTACCTTCCCCAGGGATCTTATTTAGTCCCTTCCCACTTTTAAAAATTGTGGAGGTTCCCAAAACTGCTTTTGTTTGTATTGGTTATATTTATTGATGTTCCCCTTATTAAAAACTAAAATAGATGCGTTCGCTACCATTTCTCACAATGGTTTGACGGGATTTTAATATTGTATTATTTTTCAACATAGGCTGGCAAATAACTGATTTTGCGGACCCAAGAGCTACCCTTTGAAAAAGATCGGCGTAGGCCATTCCCAGACGTGTAAACCTCTTTCCTGCGAAGTAAGCCCGGTATGATTTGGAAGGGGGTTTCGGATCCCTCTCGTGATCAACTCCCTTCGGCTGTGAGGCATCAGCTGCCGGGCTCCGATGGCGCCCGGTGGAATCCCTTCTCCCTCCCTCCCCCCGCCCAGGATTCCCGGGCGCCGGAGAGCCTCGCCCGCCCTGCTCAAGATGGGGAAGGCGCTCTTTCCTTTAAGCCTTTCGCCCCCTTTCCCTCGAGGGATCTCCCGCGGTGGCGGCTGACGGTCCAGCGGGAGGGCAAAGGGGCGGTGCGCAGGGCAGGCAGGGGGGCATCGCCGCTCTCCGCCCCGGCCTGGCCCCGAACCCCGTCGAGGGAGGCGCCCGGAGCCGCCGGGACCCCGAGCTCCGGAGCACTGCCCCGCCCGGAGCGCTTCCCGGGGCCGCCGCTGGGGGCGGTCCTGCGCGGGAACCCGCTCGGCGCGCTACGTTTCCTGCCGGAGCGAAAGGCCAGAGGACCGGAAGTCGCGTGCTTCCCCGCAGCCACGATGGGGCCCGGCGCCGGAGCGGAGCGCACCCGCGACGACGCGGACGCGGACCCGGAGTTGACGGACTCGGAGTCGGAGGTGAGGGGCCGGGGAGCGGGGCGACCCGGCCCGGGCTCGGGTGTCGGTGATTCGCGCCACCCACCATCCCCGCCTCGCCTTCCCTGCAGGAGGAGCCGGTGGCCGCGGGCCGAGGAGGCGGCCGGGGAGATTTCGCGGCGGGGTTCGCGTTCTCCGAGAAGGAGGCCGTCGCGGGGCCCGGCAGCGGGGCCTGGGCGGAGGCGCTGGGGCAGCTGAAGCGCAAGGTAGGCGGACCTGGGACCCGGGGCGGGGGGCGCGGGGGGAGGCCGCAGAGCCCTCACGTCTTGGCCCTCTTGTCTTGGCAGCGCTGCGCCACCAGCCTGGAGGAGAAGATCGCGACCGTGCGGAGGCAGCGGAGGGCTCAGGTCAGGAGCCGCTTTCAGCACCGGCCGCAGCCTGGCCTGCCCTGCCCTTGAGGCGCTTCCGCGTAGGAGGAGGCTCTCTCTGTCGGGCACGCTGGCTTCAGTAGCGCAAAGCAGGGCCGGCTGGTTTACCCTTCGAAAAGGGCCCTTCGGGGGGAAAGGGGGGCACAGGGTGAAAAGTAAAACAATTCACCCACGTTAGGGCTTGTTGAACAGGAGGAGTGTCACCCTTCTGCAGGAGAAGGCGACCAAAGAAGGAACAGCAAAGAACGATGGAGGAGAGACCACACAGGAAAATGAGGCCAACGCCAGAGATAGCGAAGAGGAAGAGGAGCTGCAGTCGGAGCATTCCTCAGCAGACGAGAGCATCTTTGCAAAAGCTGGTAACTAATGCTTGCATTGATGGGAGGCCAACCCAGGAGGGATGACCCATCTGGCTTGTCTTGGAAGAAAGCAGTCAGCTTGTGCTCCTTGTAGTTGCAGGGGGAAGCATGGTCCCCTGCTCTTTATAAGACGAGCAGGTTCCTGAGATGCAGTACTTTCTATGGTAGAAAGAACCAGGCCATGCTGAAATAGAATTAGTT
This sequence comes from Charina bottae, assembly GCA_023362775.1. Taxonomy (NCBI): domain Eukaryota; kingdom Metazoa; phylum Chordata; class Lepidosauria; order Squamata; family Charinaidae; genus Charina; species Charina bottae. The sequence goes on from JALMGJ010000034.1 coordinate 2,413,166, forward strand.
AATTTGCGGTTCAAGCTATCATGAATACCCATTTCCTTATACATCATAAGTGAAGCCATAATGGATTGTTTGTTTGGGCATCACATAATGTGCAAACACTAATTTAATTTGTTAATTTGGATTTAATACATGCAAAGACAACCAACTGTACTTGGTGTCATTTCATAAACATAAATGATAGGTTAACTAATTGTACAATGAGTGCCTCAATTCCATTTGTCGTGTACAGAACTGCTGTTGTATTTTGTAACATAAGTACACAGCAATTGCCTTTTTTGTAGATACGCTTAAGCTGAAGCAGCGGTGGAAACAGAAACAAGCTGAAAAGGAGGTGAGCATTAGGGGGGTGAAGTCAAACCAAGTTGGAAGGGCTATCAAGTCCAACCTTTACTCAGCGCAGAAATCCAGGTGAAGCCATCTGAGGTAGATAGCCGTCTGACACCTTTTTCTATCACAAGTTGTCTTAAAAGCACTGGAGGGTGGGTGGGTGGATTGGGTTCACGCACTCTGCTAAGTGATCGCATAATTGGTTTGGTTTGTGGTTGTGTGTGTGCTCGATCACTGTGATGTGTTCCTTGATGTTCACAAAAAATGGTTAAAATAAAATTAGCTTTATACGAAGTGTGGCTACCAGAGTCCTTGCAGAGATGTACTTCTACGAGATATGGCTGGATGTTCACATTCTCACTTTTCTCCGGCCTAACTTTTAGGAAGCCACACAGTTCTTTCAGGAAGATGCTTCACAGTACGATGATAGTTTGTCCTTCCAAGACATGAACCTCTCTCGGCCCTTGCTGAAGGTATCCTTTTGAAGTGTGGGATTTGGGGTGCCTGGTCTCTTGTATGAGCAAATCCCAAATAAATTTGAGGTGCTGTGTCTAAAGATCCAGCATTGTGATACGGCCCTTGCTCCAAAAAAGCTGTCTAGGCAGAAGTTACCATAAATAATGGTAAAATACAACAAGACAGCAGACAATCTAGAAAACAGCAGGTTTGTCTGATTCCAAATGGCTGTTTGGACTAGAGTGAAGATCTGGAGACTTCTCAGGGCATTTCTGCGTTCAGTAGCTTTTGGATGAGATGATGTCATAGAGTTCTAGGAGTGGGTTCCAAACGAAAACTGCTCCTTTCAGCGCAGTTCTATTGCTTGCATGGGACGTATGGCACGGCATGTTTTATGAAAGGATTGGATGGTAATATTGCCCAGAATCTGCAAGTCATGTGGGCTTTGCAGGAAACAAAAGAGCCGAGTGAATCAGTGCATTGAAACAGCTACTTTTTAACCACCTTCCTCTTTGGCAGAGTGTATTCTTCCTGTAGAAATGGGTGAAACCGAGTGATTAAAAGAGGTGAATGTGAAATATGATGAGCGATTTGTCCTGGTTAAGAACAAAAGTACTTTGTATTTCGGCAAAAGTGCTTTCTGGTAATCTAACCGGATCAGTGCTGGGACTGCTTCAGATGTTTGCGCATTGGCCTACGTACGCTGTCTCTGTTGACAGGCCATAACTGCCCTGGGCTTCAAACAGCCTACCCCGATCCAGAAGGCCTGCATCCCTGTAGGACTGCTGGGGAAGGACATATGTGCGTGTGCAGCCACAGGAACAGGTATGTTGTGCCTGGTTGGAGACGGGAACGGGTTTGAGGTGGCTTGTGGCCCCACGTGGATCTTGCTCTTTTTGCCTGCCTTCCAGGGAAGACGGCAGCCTTCATCCTTCCTGTCCTGGAGCGTCTGATCTACAAACCTCGGCAAGCCCCCGTGAGTCGTGTGTTGGTGCTGGTGCCGACCCGGGAGTTAGGCATCCAAGTGCACTCGGTTACAAAACAGCTGGCTCAGTTCAGCAGCATCACCGTTTGCCTGGCAGTGGGTGAGTGACCCGGCTTTGGGCATTTCCATGGCGACCCTCCTGTCGTCTGGGGGCTGCGCTCAGTCTGTGTTGTTGTAGGTGGCTTGGACCTCAAGACCCAGGAGGCAGCCCTGCGCTCCGGCCCCGACGTTCTCATTGCCACTCCTGGCCGCCTCATTGACCATCTGCACAACACTCCCTCCTTCCACCTGGGCAGCATCGAGGTCCTCATTCTGGATGAAGCCGATCGGTGAGAGGGCGGCTTACTTGCCCTGGGCAGAAGTGTGGTGCCGGCCCCCCTCTGGGCCCCTAAGCTTCTCAGTCCCAGATTTGCACTCTGTGCCGGGGAGAGGGCTGGCCCAGATGTTCGCTCATGTCCCTCTTGCATGTCAGGATGCTGGATGAATATTTTGAGGAGCAAATGAAGGAGATCATTCGGATGTGTGCACGACATCGCCAGACAATGCTGTTTTCTGCAACCATGACGGACGAGGTACCGCAGGAGGCCCGATGTGAAGGCGGGCCGGTGGGCAAGACGAGAAGTGGGGTAGCTGCCCGGTGGCGGGGAGGAGAACCCCTTGCCTTGTCTGGCAGGGCCGCTCTGGAGCAGGGCAGGAGGCGGCGTTTCTGGAGGAGAACCTCTTGGGCACTGTTTCTGAGAAGGGAGGTGGGCAGGGGGGTAGGGAGGCTTTGTGGGCAGGGCCGATTAACCACCTTCCTCTTTGGCAGGTCAAAGATTTGGCTTCGGTTTCTCTGAAAAATCCCGTCCGGGTCTTTGTGAACAGTAACACAGACGTGGCCCCCTTTCTGCGCCAGGAGTTTGTCCGCATTCGGCCGAGTCGCGAGGGGGACAGGGAAGCCATTGTGTCAGGTGGGGGCTGGTGGGGGTGGTCTCTGGTAGCGGCTTCAGTAGAGGTTGCCTGGCGGTGACGAGCCTCCTGCTGCTTTTCAGCCCTGCTGACTCGGACGTTCCAAGACCACGTGATGCTGTTCACCCAGACCAAGAAGCAGGCCCACCGCTTGCACATTCTCCTGGGCCTGATGGGTCTGCGTGTCGGTGAGCTGCACGGCAACCTTTCCCAGGCCCAGCGCTTGGAGTCTCTCCGGTAGGCGGAGGAGGGAGTGTGGGGAGGGGAGAAGTGTGTTGGGGCTGGGCTGGCCTTTTACCGGGCCTTTCTTTGCAGGCGATTCAAGGACGAGCAGATCGACGTGCTTGTGGCCACAGACGTTGCCGCCCGAGGCCTCGATATTGAGGGCGTCAAAACAGTTAGGTTCTTCCTCGGTCCTCCCCCCAGCCCGTCCCCTTTTCCTGCTGGAGGATGCTCCCTCACGCTGCCTCTGTGCTTGCAGGTGATCAATTTCACCATGCCCAACACCACGAAGCACTACGTCCACCGGGTGGGGCGCACAGCCCGGGCAGGACGCGCAGGACGCTCCGTGTCCCTAGTGGGCGAGGAAGAGCGCAAGATGCTGAAAGAGATTGTCAAGGCCGCCAGGGCGCCCGTCAAGGCCAGGGTCCTCCCCCAGGGTAATGGCGCTGCGCAGGGGGTGCAGGATGGGTCCACCACCAAGCGGGCTAGATCGTTGCCTCAAGGGACTTGCTGTGTCCTCCAGATGTGGTTCTGCGCTTCCGGGAGAAGATTGAGAAGCTGGAGCCAGATGTGTACGCTGTGCTGCGCCTGGAGCGGGAAGAGCGGGAGATGCAGCGCTCGGAGGCCCAGGTGCAGCGGACGGGAGGGCGGATGGGGAACGGCTCGGAGGCTGAATTTTCTCCCTGGGCGGAGGCGGGTGGCCGCTTGTCTCAGCTTCCAGCGGCCTGGTCCGCCTGGTGTCTCTCCAGGAGGCTGGTTTAGGGGAGCTTCGCTTGGCCCTCTCAAGGAGCGGTGAAAATGACATGTTGGTGACCCAAGCCCAGGCAGGGAACGGATTTGGCATTGCGTTTCAATGCCTGCTAGTAGGAGCTGCCATGGGGGGGGGGGGGGGGGCTGTCTCAGCTGCTTCGCTGGAAGATGACTAACTTCCTTCCTTCTGCCCTCCCACCTCGCCAAGGACACATGAATCTGGTCCCGCAGCTACTCTGTTTTTTCCCTGGCCCCATCAAGATTCCTCTGCCTCATAAGGCTGGGTTTCCTGCTTGGATTTCGGAATGCGCTCCGACAGGGTCCCTTTGCTCTTCCTCCAGATCAATACTGCAAAGCAGAAACTGGAAACGGGGCCTCAGCACGCGGCTGGAGGCACTTCCCGCAGCTGGTTTCAGAGCCAGGAGGAGAGGAAGAAGGAGAAACGTAAGGGTTGGCTCTGGGAGGGGGCCTGGAGCCCGTCCGAGCCCCGGCCCTGACCTGCCCTCCCTGTGTTGCTTCTGTCCCAGTTGCCAAGGCTCTCCAGGAGTTTGACCTGGCCCTGCGGGGCAAGAAGAAGAGAAAGACGTTTGTGAAGGACTCTCAGAAGAAGGCCCAGCCAACGGTGAGCAGCTGCCTGGAGGAGGACGGGGAAGGGCCGGTGGCCGGGCCTCTGGCCTCTGGCCCAGTCCCAGGCAGCGCTGCGAGTCTCTCTCTTCTTTGGCAGCCCGAAGAACGGTCGCAGTTCGAGCTCTTGAAGGCCCAGATGTACGCTGAGCGGCTAGCCAAAAGGAACCGCCGGCCTAAGCGAGCCCGGGCCATGCCGGAAGAACTGCCGCTGGTGGAGACGAAGGCCGGTAAGAAGGGGGGAGGAGGCCTGTCTTTCCCTTCCCTCGTCCTGTGGGCGCCGGCGCTGGAGGGCCGTGGGACAAAGGGAAGCTTCCCTCCACGGCTAGCCTGCAGCCGGGCTGCTCGGCTCTTCCCTCTTCTGAAAGGGCTCAAGCAGCAGCGCAAGAAAAAAGCGTCGGCGTTTGACGTGGAGCTCACCAACACAAACAGGAAGGCCCTCAAGCAGTACCGGGCCGGGTGAGTGTTCCTGTTCTGCCCCTTGCCACACACCCCTCCCTCCCGCGGGCAGTCGGGGGGCTCTTTCTGGGGGCTGGATGACCCACCTGGGCTCGGAAGCTGAGTCGGTGGGCTGGGATAGGACTTGGATGGGAGACCACGAGAGACCCCTGGGTGGGGGGTAAAGACGAAATCTCAGAAGGGGCAGCTGTGAGATTTCTGCGCTGTGAGCCAGAGAATTGCATGGTTGTGCCCAGAGGGTCGTCAGGGGTGAAGCTTAACTCGAAAGCATCCCCCCCCCAAAAAAAACCTGGGCAGTTGAGAGAGCCTGAGGCCTCCTCGTTCCCTTGGACCCTTGAGATTCCGCTGAGGGCGACGCTGACTGTCCTCCTCTGTAGGCCCTCCTTTGAAGACCACCAGCGGCTGGGCCTTCCTGGTAGAAGGAAAGGAGGGAAATTTAAAACCAAGTCCAGGTAAGGCTCCTCTACAACCCATCTTCCTTCCTGGGTCCTTTTCCAGAGCTGAGATGTTGCTTTCTTGTTCTCGATGCAGGTACAAGCGGAAGTGAGTGCGCCCGTTCGCCGGGTTGCAGAGGTCTCTACACGGCAGCCACCTGTTGGGATCCAAGATTGCTTCGTAGCCATGAGCTCTAATTGCGGCAGCCTAGCAGTTGGAAACGAGCGATACCCAGAAAAACAAGCTGGCTGCTTTATGACTCGGCTAAAGAACTGGGCGTTCGGAGGGGCTGTCAGTTGGGCCTCCCCTGTGGCCCGTTTTCTTGGCTCCCTGAGCTTGTGCTTCCCTGAAACTTCTTAGGAAGGCCTGGATACCAAATAAACAACTGTGTGGTTGACTCAACTGTCTTGTTCCGTCCTGCTGCCCTTTTCTGCCTTGCTATGAAGCCTGAGTGTTTATGTGGCCGCCTGTACCTAGCTGACAAATATTAAAGGAAGCTGTGACGTTCACCTGAGCATACCAAGAACTCAAAGGCAGCCTTTCCTCATTAAAACAGTTCGTAGTAAAGTAACCATGAGGGTTGCTTCTAATGAGATCAGCAGGGGGAAGCTTAGAAATGCTCTGCTCTTCAGCTGTTTCAGGTACCCTTGGTCTCCTGCTGGTTGCCAGACAATTCAGGGCCAAGAAGACCTATTTGTTCACCTGGGAGGGGAGAAAATGTTTTCTTCCCTGTTGATCTACTTTGTAAACACCATTCTTCGTTGGCTTAAGTGCTAGAAACCTCAAAACAAAAATTGTCCAAGCCATAGGCCACAGATGGATTAGCTTGCTCCCCCACATGAGAATTATCCCACTTCACTGGGCAGGATGTCGGGTCTCTTGTAACGGGAGGCTACTTCACAGTAACCCCAACAATGTTTCTTGATTCCTGAAGTAATTGTCAGGTTTGCCCCAGTGCAAATCCTGCCATGAAGCTTTAGAGACTTTGAGGCAGATGCGTGTCAGCGAGATGGAGCGATGTGCAGGGGGAGAGCATTCCAGCAAAGACGGTTGGACTCGAAGACAAGCATCACTAGGAGGGGGACTGAGAATGTGTGGGGAAGGAGGAGGGATTGACCTCATCGGACGGAGGATGGAGGGGGCTGGTACGGCGGAGGAAGAAAGGAAGTTTAACTTTTAGGCGGGAACTCGCATTCGGGTCTTTAGCTATGCTTTGATTTGTACATCTCCAATAAAGCTTTATTCTGCATTTCAAATGAAGTGGATTGAGAAGACTGATTTGGGGATTTAGAATCAGAGACATCACAGTAATGGAGGTGGTGAGACAGACATTCTGCTGCACTGTTGTTTCACTGGGGCCTAAGAATTCTTCATGGCGCTCTGAAGAACCGGCAAAGATCACAGCTGATAAGGTCTGTGGCTTCCTGGAAGGGCTAGTCCAGGTCACTGCCCTCAGATACCCATCAGCAGGATTCCTGCCCTGGGATGGGCCCCTTCCCAAACGGGTAGCAATTTTCTTAGGGACCTGTCCCTAGCCATACACACCAGTGCGGTGTGCTCTCTTTTCAGCAGCTAATATGCCACGCAGCCTGGTTCCTAACGTGCCCTAGATATCCCAACTTCTCTTGGGATAGATTCAGGTGGAAATTCAGTAACAGCCCCTAGTAACCTAAAGAAGCCATCAAGAACTCCAAGAAAGCATTTTTATTGGGATTTGAATGGTGTGGCCTGTGGAACCACTGTTAACTTCCAGAGGGGGGATTCTTGCACTGAGAACCCCTGATGGAGAGAGGTGGTCTCTGACTGATCTTAGGGTTTACCTTCTGGGGTTTTAATTGGTTGTTCAGAGATTCAGCCATGCTCTCCATCCCCAGACCTTGGGAACGATGACTAAAATAGTAAGATTCCTGGGAAGAGTTCTTACAAATGCATCCTTGTGGTACCAGCATCTAGGAGGTATTAACGGCCTGTAGTATTTTATGTTTTTCTTTGATCCTGGATTCTTGGATTGGGAGGAATCTGTCTCGATTTTTGCTGGAACTAGAGTACGCTGTCGCTTGACGGGCTCTAGCAGGGGTGCAGACTTTTCTGTCAGCAGGAGCCCAACTGGGTTTTGGTGGTGTCAAGCACAGGTTCGCTTCCTTTCAGTCCCTGGTGGGTCTGGAGCAGTCACAGCTGGGTGACGATCAGTTGGAGTGCTGTTGAGACCCTATAGCAGAGCTTTCCAAACTGTGTGTCGTTAGTGTGTCGGCTGCACTGTCTGGGTGTGTCGGGACTGCTGCTGCCTCCGAGCCCTGCCAGGATTCCACGCAGGACCTAGTGCCTGCCTTGTGCCTTGCTGCCTCCAAACCTGTTGTGATTCCGCACAGGTCCTAGTGCCTGCCTTGTGCCCTGCTGTAAGAGTGTGTCGTGAAATGATGCATGTCTAAAAAGTGTGTCACCAACATGAAAAGTTTGGAAAGCTCTGCCCTATAGCTTTGTTTTTGAATGAAAGAGGGATGTGACTTGGCTTCTGCTGGGGAAAGATGAGGATTTTTCTTGAAACCCCTCTCATGGACTGTGAATAGTGTCTGGCAATGAAACGTCTACAAGAAAACAAGGCACAGAGAGCACCAAGGACTCCACAGTTCAACCCTGAGCTACAAACATTCTCTTCGATTAATAGTGACTTATCCCTGCTCCTGATGGGCACTGGTTCAAGGGATTTGCCAAATAGCTCCTGTCCAGCAATGTCTTAACGTGAGGCCAGCCGTGCTGCAGTGATGCATCTTCAGGCATTGGAGCCATACTGTAGTCCCCGGATTACTGTGCCCAAATGTGGTTTGCAGCTCACAGCACATTAGAGAACATACGAATTCTGAGGTCCTCCCCAGCTTAATGGAGAGCTGGACCTCTGGGCATTAACCCTCAAGCCCATAGGATCGAGGCTCTGGGTACGACGGAGCTGCTTTCATCACTAGAGCTGTCACTTCACACAGATGTCTGTTTGCCTGCCTGACGAGCAGGGCTGTGGCTGGTTCCTCTATGGCGGGGAAGATGGCAGGTTCATGATCTCTTTGGGGAGGGACACAACTGATGGCCAGAAAGGCAAGTTCTTTAATAGTCATCCCCTCTTCTTCAACTTGGGCGTGGTGGCTCAGCGGGTAAGACGCCAGGCTTGTCGATCGGAAGATTGCAAGTTCGGAGGTTCGAATCCCTAGCCCTGCGTGCGGAGTGAGCTCCCACACTTGCTCCAGCTCTTGCCAACCTAGCAATTCGAAAGCATGCAAATGCAAGTAGGTAAATAGATACTTCAGTGGGATGGTAACAGCGTTCCACGTTTGTCATGCGGCCACATGACCGCGGAAGCGTCTTCGGACAACGCTGGCTCTTCGGCTAACAAACGGAGATGAGCACTGGCCCCTAGAGTCAGACATGACTGCACAAATGTGCAGGGGGAACCTTTACCTTTACCTTCTTCAACTTTCCTAGAAATCTGTCTTTTCAACCTCCACTTCTCTCCTCACCACCACCCAGCAGCAGCCCCCTTTGTTTGGGAAAATATTGTCTCTGAGGAAGTGCACTACCTCTCCTACCGTCCAGCTACAAAAGAACCAGGTGTATGTCTGCAAGCCCAGATGACACAACAGCAGACAACCAACTGTTGTTGTTGGCTGTAATAACCACGCTGTTGGAAACGTAATTCAGGGGTTGGAACATTTACTCACACATTTTGGACTTGTCCCTATTGCCAAATGTTGGGGTGAAATCCACAGGACCATTTACCTGACTTCATTGTAAGCAAAAGGTGCCAGTCTTCTTCTTGGCTGTTTCTTCAGTATTTGGAATTTATCAAGAATTGTAAACTTTTCACATATGGCAGGGCCCCCAAGTATTAACGCTAACTGGAAGGATGAATCCAGGAACGTTCAATTGCTGATATAGGTTGCTTATTAATATTTGAATTACTGCTTTTACAAACAAGCTGAACAATAGACTTTTGAGGAATTTGATCAGTGGCGCGTGGAGGGCAGTGTTTTATGGCTTAACGTTCAAGGCTTTATGTGGAATCTGTCCTGTTGCAGCGAGCTCTAGCCAGCATAACCAGTGTTGGCCAGGATGAAACTGGCGATGCAGCATCTGGAGGATTATGCACTGGCCATTCTTGGCTCAGGAAGTATCAGACCTAGCGTACTGCTCTTCTATTTTAGGAACCCAAATGCCACAGCCACCATTTATCCGTCTTTATCTAAGGGTTGAGCTGTAAAGAAAGCTCACCTCTCCCAATGTAAGGAGAGTGGATGAGTAAGGGCTCCAGCCAACACTTTTGTTCATGTCCTAACTGTAAACACCAGAGTAACACTGAGAGTTACTCGGGTGGTTGAAAGGTGATAAATGTGTAAGCCAATAAAGAATTGGCTTGGATAATGGAGCTTATAAATAAATCAGGATCAGGAGGGAAGATGGTTGTGGCAAATGTTCGGAGTTGTGATTAACTGCATGCGTCCTCCAGCTCTACAGATCTGCGAGACCTGCCGTTCCTGTAACGATAGGCTTGGTACCTACCTGCCCAGCTGCTGTCCCCAACTGGTTTGGACTCTTCCTACACAAGGATATATGTGGCTCCTAACGTGGTGGTTGGGGTAGAGGAGGAGACTTGCATTCATGGAGGATGTGCACCAGCAGCTGACAGCCAGCCGCATCAGCGATTGCCTCAACACAAACAACTGGGGCAGGAGAGCCCTTGCAGACTTTGTGTGCGGTTAGCAGAAACTGCTGGGGCCTCCCTGCGGGGCTTCTATAACCTGAAAGGTGTGCTCATCTTGACACCGCCAGCATGTGACTGGCAGCAGCTCACCCCAGGCCCACTTCTTGTGACCCTTTACTTTCTCTCAGCAAGGTGTTTCAGTACAAGCTATAGACCCATCTCTTCTTCAAACAACATATGCAAAATATGATGTAATTATGATGTGTATTTTGCTAGCAAGTTGATTTACAGCCTTGTTGGCATTACAGCAGAAGATAAGCCTGACCTCCAGTGATGATCTCCTAACGTCCCAAACCAGCAGATACCCAAACCTTTAACATATGACTGGGTGGCGGAATCGAGAGCCAAACAGCGTTGACTTCTTTTCACTTAGCTTGGTGATGCCTGTCTGCACCAGCAGGTGCTGCATGCAAAGAACTTTTCTCCTCGCATCATGGAAGCAAGCCCTCCACCATCCTTGTACATGTGGCTACTTGGGAGGCAGCTACCACCAAGGAAACCGAAGGGGATGGGCATCAGGACGCCAAGGCAGCCAAAAACGTCCAGTCCCAAAACACTGCCCATGGTTGCTTTCCCCAAGGCCAGGCCTAACAGTAACACCACAGGAAGAAATGGCAAAGTTTTATTAGAAAGGGCAACATGACAGACATCAAAAAACAGAGCGCACACACACACGGCTGATCCTGCTCCTGCCTTCTTGTGATGAACAAGGTCAGCCCCCAACTCTAACACGCGACTCCCATCGGTTCAGCACGTGCCTCAAGGCCTCGGCGGGCGCATGCCAGGAGGAGGGGGACCTGAAAACAAAAGTCACAGATGACGATTGCCGCAGCCATAAGGATACTATGGCACTGCTGGGCAATTTGTTATGACCCCGGCTATCACAATCTCCTTTCACGCCGAGCCAAAGAATAAGACAGCTATGACGGCTCCTCTCAGAATTCAACCCTCCCCCCCCAGAATGCCACTCACCTCTCATGCCAGGAGGAGGCGGCCTCATTCCAGGTGGCGGCATCCCCATGGGTGAGCCACGACCCGGCGGCATACCCATAGGAGGACCCATGGGCGGTCTCATGCCGGGAGGGGGCCCCATCATTCCTGCAGCAGAAAAGCAGAAGCATCAGCAACCGGCAGTCCCTGTCCCGCTCCCTTTTGGCCCAGCAGGGACCTCAGAGTAATCCTGCTTTGGCAACAGCTCCTCACAGCGACGCTCAGATACTAACATTCATCACGGGTCCCGCCAGCTCCACGAGGGGCGACTCAGTCAAAACTCACCTGGAGGGGGGGTGCCCCTTCCCATGGGAGGGGGAGGGCCTCCGCGGCCCGGTGCATACTGAGTCGGGGCTCCCGCTATGCTGGCAGTTGCAGCAGCCGCTGCAGCAGCAACTGTCCCTCGACTCTGAGGCGTCATCACCTGAGAAGGGAAAAACGGTTCAGCGTGTTTGAAGGTGACGTCCCTCCCATCCTGCCACCGTCCATGCCCGCAAGGAGAGGGGAGTGTGAAAAGGACATCCACCACCGGCTGGCTGGGGCTGAAGCAGCCTTCTATCCTCGAGGCGGCTTGACAGCCCGAGCGCGGCTCTGCTCACCTGCTGGGATGGTCCACCGACTCCACGCACAGGACCTGCCAAACCTGCAGGTGCTTGGGGCATGGGGGCGCCAGCTGGGACTCCTCTTCCGGCAGCTCTGCCAACACCAGGTCCTCCGGCCGCACCAGCCAGCGGCACCCGAGCGATCCCAGTCTGAAAAAGACCCCAGGAGCTGCTGCAGAAAATTCGTGGCTCTGGGACCCTTCACAGGACGCTCGCTGTGCTCAGCTGCCAGGAGCCTGATATGGCTCGGCAAGCATAAAACAATTAGGAGCAGGCGCACAGAGAAGGCACTCTCCCCGATGCTCCAACTTCTCCTTCCCTGGAACCCTAAGCAAGCTTCTGTTTTACGGCTCATTTTTTCTGTTGCCAAACCACAGTATTATTTTGCCAGGGGTTCTCTGCCGTTATGGATGCAGGCAATGTTCCTTTCTGGATCTATTTCTGTAGCTTTCTTCCTAGCCAGTTCTCCTTCACCACATCCCATCCGTCGGAGCCTCTGTTATTCATCTACCCCATCCCCAACGAACAAGGCCCAATCAAATACTGCCGAAATAAACCACAACGCTGCTCTCCCCTGGCCGCGTTCACGAAAAGATGCAACTGGTCCTTTCTGCCCGAAACGCAGGAGGCGGCTACGCCCAGCAACCGGGCCTACAAGCTTTGAAGCGCTCCCGTGAGGGACCTCCGCCCGCCGCCGCTCCCCGCTTACGTCCTTGGGCGGAGGCCCCTCCACAGTCATGGAAACCAGGTTCTCCCCCCGGAGCAGCACCAGGCCCAGGACGCGCTTCTCCTCCCGCTCCGGCTGCTTCGAGTTCTTGGGCCTGCGGGAGAGAAGGAAGGCGCCGCTGACTGCCTGCCGGCCCCCCCGCCCGCTCAGGCCCCTGCCCCCCCTCCCTCCCTCCCTCCCCGGCGTGGCCCGCGGGCGCTCACTTGATCTTGCGGAACTCGTCGCAGTCGCACAGGATGAGGTTCATGTGCTTGTCGAAGGCCTTGAAGGTGCCGATGAAGACGCGCCCGTCCTGCAGGATGCACCGCATGCGGTAGTCGATGTGCTGCAGCATCTTGCTGCTCTTGCCCACCGTCTGCGGGGGAGAACGGGAGCGTCAGCGGGCGGGGACACGGACCGGCCGCCGGTCGCCCGCCGGGCCCAACTCACCATGGTGGCGGCGTCGCGTCTCCTCCCTCGGCCGCCGGTTCCCTCGCGCCTGCCGCGCTTCCCGCTGCCTCGCGAACCGCAAACGCGCGCCCGCTTCCGCCGGAACCGGAAGCATGCGCTCACTTCCGGCCCTGTCAGCCCCCCTCCACGCGGGGGGCGTTGGGCCCGAGCAACGCTGCGGTTTCCATGGCAGCCGGTTCTTCGGCGACGGCATTGCCGATCCACCAATGGGGAGGGCTCTGGGGGGCGGTAGCCGCGGCCTCTTCCAATCGGCGGGAGAGGCGGGACCGAGAAGAGGAAGGTCGCGGATGAGGAGCAGAACGCGGCCGAGCCGAGCCGAGCCGAGCCGGAGAGCGGGGTCCCGAGCCGGTGGGAGGCCGCCGGGCGTCGCCCCCCCCACCCCCGGCGGCCCTGGCTTTCCCGGGCAGGTGAGGACGAGGCCGCCGCTCGGGCCCCGGGAAGGGGCGGCCTTGGATTCCCGACGCGTCCCGGGGGAGAAACGGCGCGCAACGGGCAGTCTCGACGCCTTGCGGGGCTTTCAGCCGGAGGGCCGCGCTGGCGGGTCGGACCGGGCCGACCCCGCTCTCCCCGCCAGGGCCGGGCGCCCCCGCCGTGCTTCGGCATCTTTTCCGCGGGGGGCCGGTTCGGGCTCCGTGGAAGGCCTCGGCTCCTTTGACGCCGTCATCCGCCGCGGTACCCGCAGGGGCGGCGAGCGCGAGGCGCCGGTTGTTTGTTTAACTTCTGGGCCACCCGACTCCCGGACAGCTCTGGGCGGCTCGCAGCCAAAAAGCCAGCGCGCGGGAAGTAGAGCTGCGCAGGGCGGCCAAACGGAAAGGGGCTGCGCAATCAGCTGACCCCGAGGCAAGGCCCGGGAGAATACCGGGGGCCGTGACCGAGGCGCGGGAGCCCGGCGATCCCCGCACTGCAGGAGGGCGGGAATCGCAACCGGCCAGCAGGCCGGTCTCCCGGGTCCCGCAAGATGGCGCCCTTGAGCCGAGGGACCCAGAGCGCAAACGGCTGGAGATAAGGGCCCTCAGGGCTGGATGGCCGGGCCCTCTGCTGCGAAAGGCTTTGCAGGGCATCATCATCATTATTGGCGATCACTCCTAGCCGACTAAGATTGTCTTCCAAGGGTAAAATTTCAACAGTGGATCCGTAAGTGGCTGTAAAGGCCAATTCTGGATCCGCACAACCTGGAAGCCACCTGACAACGAATGCAGCTGGCAAGGCAGCAGGGTCACGCGTCCCCGTCGCTGCCTGCGTTGCCACGTTCTGAACCAGTGTAGATTCCAGATGGTCCAAGGGCAGGCCCGTTTAGAGCGTGTTTCAGTAATCCAGTCGTGAGGTGACCAGGGCACAAAAGACCGTCTGAAGGGTCTCCCAGTCGTGGGAAAGACACAGTTGGCGCACTGGAGGTACCTGTGTGAAGGCCCTCTTGGCTTACAGCTTCATTTTATTTGAATTTATTATTAGCTTTGAGCAGGAGGTGAGAGGCCAAGAGGACCCCCAGATTGTGCACAAGTCTCAAATGGAGAAGTGCTTACCCCACTGAGAGTCAGCCATGAAATACCTTCATACCTGGGGGGCGGGGGGGGGGGGCAAACAGACATAGCTACCTGGTCTTGTCAGGATTGAACCTGAGTCTGTGCCTCACAATCCTGGCCTGCACAGACTGCAGGCACTGGCTTAGGACTTCAGTCGTGTTGCTCGGCTAGCCAAGATTGAGACATACGACTGGGTATCTTCAGCATATCGATGACACTGGACCCCAAATTAGAAGATGACCTCGTCCAGCAAATTCATGTAGATGTTGAACAGAAGGGGAAGGAGCGTCATGCCCCCTTTACTGGGGGAGATGGGCGGTGGCAAAATTTGAAAAATAAATACCCTCTGGCACCCCACAAGCAAGGGGTATGGCCGCTCTCTCCCCCTGCCTGTCAACACCAAATGAGACCGGCCACAGAGAACAGGAGAACCGTGTAAAATGGCATCTCCAACCCCCGAAGATACTGTGAAGATATCCAGGAAGATGGTATTGAAGGCTGCTGAGAGATCAGGGAGCACAAGCACGGACACCCCACCCCCGTTCTGGCTCCAGCACAGGTCATCTGCAAGTGCAACCAGCGCAACTCCTTCCTTAGTGACTGGGGAGGAGAGTTCAGCTTGGTGGCTCCTCGTTTGCAGGGTGCTTCAGGGCTCAATCCTTCCCCCGTGCTGTATCACATTTGTAAAAGCTGCTGGGAGAGGTCATCTGTCCGTTCGGAGTGCCCTAAGCAAACTCTGCTGGCCCGTTGCCCTCCTTCAGCTACCCCTGGTCTGCATTTTGTTGACTTGATGCCAAGAGCTGCAGCTCCCTCCTCGCCGCCTCTGCTGTCCAGCTAAAATCTTGTTCTTCCAACTTGGTTTTCCACCTGCTGCTGCTTTATTTCTCTTGTCACCCTGGCATTCCCCTCCAGCCATCCAGTTCCATCCACTGATTCCTATGCCTTTTGATGATTGATTGTTCTTTCTTTCTGTTGCGGGATTCTGGTTTTGTCCATTTTGGTGCATTTCTTTTTCCTTTCTAAGCTTCATTTTGCTTGTACCTTCAGAGATGTGTGAGAGTGAGTCAATCAACATGATGAATTAGATTTCTGTAAGTTTAGGGGTGTAGAAGATTTCCCAGAAGAAAACATGTTTCTGCCATAAGCACAGATCCTTGATTCTGTTCCAGTGGGGAAGCTTGCAGGGCACAGGAGGCTGGTGCTGCGGGCAATGAGCTCAGCGCTGACCCTTTGCAGTGCTGTTCTGGAGCTGGTGCGGTCAGCCTTGGGGGGCCTGAAGCTTGGTGGGGAGGACTCTGCTCCACTTAAGGTCTGCCTTTCCTCTCCTGGATGTCGGGCTGAACAGCACTATGGGAACACCCTTGTCCTGCCTTATCTCCAGCCTGTCCCAGTTGGTCCCAGTCACAGAATCCTCGGGCTGGAAGGGACCTGGGAGGTCTTCTGGTCCAACCCCCTGCCCAAGCCCAAGGCAGGAGTCCTCAGACCATCTCGGACCGATGGTTGTCCAGTCCTTTCTTGAAACCTCCAGCGATGGAGCACCGACCACTCCGGGAGGCCAGCTGTCCCACTGCTTCATAGTTCTCGCTGTCAGGAGATTCCTCCTCGTTTCCAGGTTGGGTCTCCCTCTGACGAGCTTCCCCCCATGGCTTCTTGTCCTACCCTCCGTTGCCATGGAGAATAGATCGACGCCCTCCTCCCTGTGGCCGCCCTTCGAGTATTGGAAGACGGCTCTCACGTCTCCCCTCCGTCTTCTCTCCGTCAAGCTAGACATACCCAGTTCCCTTGGCCGTTCTTCGTAGGATTTGGCCTCCAGAACCCTTATCATCTTTGTGGCTCTTCTCTGCACTCTTTCTAGGGCCTCAGCATCTTTTTTGTATTATTGTGACAAGAACTGGACGCAGGATTCCAAATGTGGCCTCTACCTACTAGTGGTAGTTTTATTTATTTTTCCCTTTTTACTAAAACACAGAACAAAGTAACAATTGAAACAATGATACCTTGGTCGTAATATAAAGTAAGGAGCCTTTAAACTGAAAGGTTGCTAATGTATAAAAATAACCGGTGTCTGTTTAAAATGACAGATAAGAATTTATTTTAAATCAGTTTTATATGCACCCATGAAAAGAAGTGTTTTAGTGCCTTCTTAAACTCCAAGTGATCTGAGCCAGATGAGAAAAAGCTCTTAAGCATGATGTGGCTATTCTAGCGCATGCTAGAACCAGATGACGATGCTCCGACAGGTTAAGCCCACAAAAGGTGATGCTTGGCTGGATTCAGACGTCGTCTGATCAATTTCAAGCCTAGCAAGTGCATCTGTACAATATACCCAGTTATCGTTAGGGAACTCTTTTGCGGCTCAGCTTGTGCTGCAAATGTAGCTTGTTTGGTTAGTTCACGGTTCAGTGTGTTGTGTGAACCTAGCCATTGTGTAGCAATCTTGAATTGGAGCGCAAATTGCTCTGCAGGACCTGCCATTCAGGCCTTTCTGGTGACTTACTGGTTTTATTGCTTTTTGTATGTGTCAGGCCAGCCAGAGTAACTTGAAGTAGGGTGTCCTAGACATTTGATTACTAAATAAATAACAACAAAACCCTAACCCTTCCACATTCATTTTACCCTGTTCCCACATCTTGCTTGACCTCCCCACTAGGTGGTTTGTGACTGTGTAGGAAATGCTCCGTTAGAGGATCCTCTGGCCGTAGATTTATACTTGTTGCTCTTCTGAAGTCCGAGGTACACGTTTGACTATACTTGGCTTTAGGGTTCCCTAAATTCCAGAATGCTGTCATTCCCCCAAAGTTCCCTCAGAATCATCTCAGAACAATCCAGGCCCTTGTGCCTTCCTCCATCCTCTGGAAACAAGAATTGCCAGGAAATTCCTGACGGGACCCGGCTTGTCAGATTCTATCCCAACAAATATCCCCCATTCCCTCAACTGTGTGCCTCTAAAATGTCTGCAGTTGTGTAACTTCCGCTGTATTTAAGAAGTGAGTACCCGGACGGTGCCTAGGGAACTGATGCACATTCCAGCCGTAAGCCCTCAACTCGCCTGTGGCTGTTTCCCAGGGTTTCTGGCAAGCCAGAATGAGGATCAGGTGTGAGATTTTGGTTGGCGGTCCTGGGGTGGAAAAGCAGGGCGTCTGGCCAAACCCATTCTGTGGAGTCCTTGGTGCTCTCTGAGCCTTGTTGTTTTCTTGCAGACGTTTCATTGCCAGGCTAGGCAACATCTTCAGTGCGAAAAGGGAGTGGGACTTGCTCTCTGTTTCTATACCCTGGCTTGTCCTGCCTGTGTTGGTGGAGGTGTTGTTCTCCCCTTAGGAGTTGCTTGATTGGGCTGTTGTTTGCTGCTTGGTTGATTGACTGAGTTAATAGTTCCTTGATTAGGGTATATTGTGCTGTTTGATGGTTCCTCTGGTGCTAATCCTGGTGTTAATCTTTGCATATCTGGGTGTTGATTGCTGGCAAGGAGGTGTTCTGGTCTTCTGGCTTTTCTATTGTCTCTTATGAATGGTATGTAAACGTTGTTTACCTCTTTGTGTCTGTTGATGGCTGCTTTGTCTGAGTGCCAAGCTTCCAGGAATTCTCTATCATTTTTGGATTTGGCTTGGCTTAAGATGCTCACAGTTTCCCAGTTGAAAGTATGGTTGCATCTGTCCATGTGTTGTGAGATTAGGGAGTTTTCATCGTGTCTTCTGACTGCTAGTTGGTGTTCGTGGATGCGTTCTGCTAGTCTTCTGCCAGTCTGTCCTACATAGTGGCTGCTACAGTCCTAACATTGTATGTTGTAGATAACTCCTGTTTTTTCTTCTTGGGCTACTGGGTCTTTTGGGTTACTTAACGATGTTCTGAAGGGTTTTGGTTGGTTTGTGTGCTACGGTGATGCCGTGTGGTTGTAACAGTCTATTAGTAGTTTCTGAGATGTTTCTGATGTATGGCAGTGTAATCCTTTTCATAGCTTCTGTTGGTTTTGCTGTGGTGGGTTGAGTGGTCAGACACTTTTTGATAAAGTTGCGTGGATATCCATTTTGCTGGAAGATGCTATATAAGTGGTCTGTGTCCTTTTTCTGTTGTTCTGGGTTGCTGCAGTGCATTTGTGCCCGTCTGAATAGTGTTCTTACACTGCTCCTCTTGTGGGTTATTGCTTTGGTAGTGGAGCACTTGGTTAGTGTGGGTAGATTTCCGGTAGACTTGTGTTTCTAGAATGCCCTCATTTCCTCTACTGATGAGGATGTCCAAGAAGGGTAGTGTGTTGTTGTTTTCTTCTTCCCTTGTGAACTTTATTCCTTTCAAGATGTTGTGGATGGTTTCATGTGTTTCCTCCAGTTGATCCTTTTTTATTATGACGAAGGTGTCATCCACATACTGGATCCATACTTTGGGTTGTATGCATGGGAGTGCTATCCTTTCTAGACACTGCATTACAATCTCTGCTATGAGTCCTGAGATTGGTGATCCCATGGGTGTTCCTTTGATTTGTTGGTATATTTGTCCATCAAACTGAAAGTAGGTGGTGAGGCAGAGGTTGATGAGGTCCATGATTCTGGGTATTTTGATCTTGGTGTACCTAGTTTGGTCAGGTGTGTTGTGTAGAACTGCTGCCATGGATTCAGTTGCTAGTGCTGGGTCTATGGATGTAAAGAGTGCAGTGACATCAAATGACACCATAATTTCATCTTCATCTATTTTTAGGTCTTTGATTTTCTGGAGGTACTGTAGTGGGGAGTTGATAGAGTATTCACTCTCCTCTGTGAGATGCCCAAGTTTTCCTGTAAGTTCTTTAGCTATGTTGTACGTGGGGGTCCCTGGTAACGATACAATTGGACGGAGCGGCATGTCGGGCTTGTGTATTTTGGGGCGTCCGTAGAAGCGTGGGATGATGGGTCTGCTGCTTTTCATCAGCCTCTGTTATTCTTTGGTGATTTGACCTTTCTTGGCTAGGTCGTTGAGAATTCTTATGACCTGGTTGTCCAGTTTCTGTATGGGATTGGTGTTTACTGGGGTGTAGGTTTCTTTGTCCTCAAGTAAGTCTTTGGTTTTTTGTATATATTGCGATCTGTCCATAATGATGGTGGTGCGGCCTTTGTCTGCTGGGAGGATGAAGATAGTTTGGTCCATCTTTAGGTTTTTGAGGGCTGCTCTGTCCTCTGCTTTCAGTTGGTTCTGTTTCCATGTCCTTCTGGTTTGTGGTATGATTATTTGTCTTATGTTCTCTTGGGTTTCTGTAGAAAGTCCTGTAGTTTTCAATGCTGCTTCTAAAGCTGGAAAGAATTCTAATTTATTCGCATCTTCTGTGTTGTAATTGAGGCCTCTCCGTAGGATATTGTGTTCTGCAGTGGATAATGGGTGGCTGGACATGTTGACCACCCATTCCGGTTCCGATACTTCTTTGTTTCTGGGGTTTAACTTAAGTAGTTTAGTTTGGAGTTTAGCTTTCCTTTTTTCTGCTTGTCTCAGAGATGTGGTCTCGATGGTAGTAGTCAGCATGTTGATTTGTTCAGGGGTCATTGTCTGTTCTAGTTGTTCTTTGAGGCTGTCTATTGTGTGTTGATATTTGTTTAATCTGAGGTGGGCATCCATGATCATTCGCCGTATCATTTTTCGCCCACTTTGTTGCGCTACCTTCCACAATATACCCTAATCAAGGAGCAATATACCCTAATCAAGGAACTATTATCTCAGTCAATCAACCAAGCAGCAAACAACAACCCAATCAAGGAACTACCAAGGAGAGAACAACACCCCCACAAACACAGGCAGGACAAGCCAGGGTATATAAACAGAGAGCAAATCCCACTCCCTTTTCACACTGAAGATGTTGCCTAGCCTGGCAATGAAACGTCTGCAAGAAAAGAACCAGGCTCAGAGAGCACCATGGGCTCCACAGTTCAACCCTGAGCTACAAATATTCCCTTTGATTGAAACCCATTCTGTCGCGACAGGTTTCCCATCTCTTGCGAGAGCTGAAAATCTAAAGGGATGCCGCCGCCCCCAGACGTAGTCAAGGTGGCCGTGGAGTGGCCCGGGGCCAATGCCCAATTGCTTGAGTTTGATCAGGTGAGAGATCGAGCAGGCTTTGAGTAACGGGCGCCCTGATATTGGCAGGAGTGGGCCACAGCAGGAACACTTTGCAATTGGCTGTGGGTGATGGGTGGGGAAGAGGCAGAGCTTGGTCCAGAGAAGCATCCTAGCTCACGGTTCTCGCCCCTTTCAGAAGCGCCCCCTGGTATCCATCATCAAGGAAGTGTGCGATGGGTGAGTGCGAGCGAATCCTGACTTCGCGGCAGCTGGGCTGACCTGTTCCTCCTCCTCCCGGCCTTCTCAGCTGGGGCCCCAAGGGCCCCCTCCCTCCCCGCTCCCCTTCCTGGGTGAAGGGATGCCCAAGCTGGAAGGCTCAAGGGCCTTTCCTCTGTTCGTTCCCTTCCAGCTGGTCCCTGCCTAACCCTGAATACTACACACTGCGCTATGCTGACGGAGCGCAGCTGTACATAACAGAGCAGGTAGGTGTGCAGTCCTGTCCTGGAGTCCACCACGAACCCCCCTCCCCCCCCCCCCAGGGTGGACAAAGCCAGCTTTTGTCTTTCTGCCCTACAGACTCGTGGCGACATCAAGAATGGGACCATCCTCCAGTTGGCAGTTTCCCCAGTAGGTTTGGGCTGCTCCTCACCCTTCTGGATATGGCTTGGGGGCGGGGAGGGGCGGGGCAGGGCAGGGCAGGGCTCTTCTTCTCCCTCCCTCCTTTGCCAGTTGCAAGATTTGGAACCTGCTCTGGTCTCCTGTCTCCTGAGCGAGATGGGAAGAGACTCCCGACGCCTCTTCTCAGTCCAGGGCTGCCCGCCAGCTGATGGATCGGACCCAGTCACCCGGCTTGGAGACCCGCCTGGAGGCCATGAAGGAACTTGCCAAGCTCTCGGCGGATGTCACCTTTGCCACCGAGTTCATCAACATGGACGGCATCTCGGTGCTCACCCGCCTGGTG
This sequence comes from Charina bottae, assembly GCA_023362775.1. Lineage (NCBI taxonomy): Eukaryota > Metazoa > Chordata > Lepidosauria > Squamata > Charinaidae > Charina > Charina bottae. Next base: position 2,434,387 of record JALMGJ010000034.1, read on the forward strand.
GAGGGCAGTTCCAAGTTCCTCTCCCAGTAAGTGCCCGGCTGCTCTGTAGGGCAGACCTCCTCTTGCACCCCCCCCCCCTCCCCATCTTGACAAACTGTTTGTTGCGCCGGTAGCCGCCTCTTGCCCAGAGCGTCCCAGCATCTTCCAGCAGTGGAACAAGCCTCCCAGTTGCTCCTAGGCCCCATTGTGGCCAAGCAGCAGCTCTCCGGGGCTGCCTGGAGCGGCACCGAGGCGGTGAAGCCCCTAGCTCTTTGGCTGCGGGGTCTTGCTGGGGGATGGATGGTAACAGGTCTCTTCTTAGAAAGCCCAGGAGGCAAAGGAAGGGAGGGTGCCACCTAGTGGCCAGGTCCTGCAGGAGGAGTTGTCCCCCTGGGTTGCACGGCACCTTTAGCCGGCACACGCGTCCGTGGATGATGAGCTTCTGGGGAGCAAGAGGAGCCCCAGAATCTTGCACTGCTGTGCTTGGGAGTCCCTGTCACGGTCCTGGTCTCCTAGAGCCCCCTGGCAGCAGGGTGACCTCTGTTACCGTCACCCATTTTGGCCGGCGACCACACTGCCAGCAGGGCCACGTTACAGAAGAGGCAAGCGGGTGGTCAGAGGCTTGACAGCCGTGGGCAGTTTGCGTCTTCTCCCACAGCTACGGCGAGATGCTAGCCTTCACTCTTACCGCCTTCCTGGAGCTCATGGACCACGGCCTCGTCTCCTGGGATACGGTCTCCGTCAGCTTCATCAAGCAGGTACCGCCTGCGGGGGCAGGAGCAGGGGTGGGGTCTCGTTGCGGCCAGGCTGGCCCTGAAGGGCGGTTTCCTCTGCCGGCAGATAGCAGGGTACGTGAGCCAGCCGACGGTGGACGTTTCCGTCCTGCAGCGCTCTTTGGCCATCCTGGAGAGCATGGTGCTGAACAGCCAAGCCCTTTACCAGAAGATGGCAGACGAGATCACGGTCGGGCAGCTCCTCTCCCACCTTCAAGTGTGAGTGTCCTGGGCCCGGGGGCTCCCCGTCGCAAGCCCCCTGGCAGGGCAGGGAGCTGAACGAGGTCTCTCTCTGGGTCTCCCCGCAGCTCCAACCAGGAGATCCAGACCTACGCCATTGCTTTGATTAACGCCCTCTTCTTGAAAGCTCCCGAGGACAAGAGGCAGGTAGGGATTGGGAAGAAGGCCCAGCGCAGGCAGGCCTTGCCCTCCCCGGGAGAGCTGTCCCTGGGGTGGGGGCTGGCCACGTGGCATGGCCTTTCGCGTTTGTCCCCCACCCATCAGTGTCCCACTCCCCCCCCCCCCCGTGCTGATTCCGTCACCTGCTGTTGCTGGTGCCTGTTTCTGTTTTCCACCCCCAGGACAAGCTGGTTAGTGCCCTAGACCTGCCCTGCACTGTAAGTCAATTCCTGGGCAGGGAAGGGAAGGGAAGGGAAGGGAAGGGAAGCCAGGCTGGCTGTGAACGTTCTCTTTAAGCGTGTTGGGGCGTCCTCCTGCTGGGGTGTGTGGAAGGCACCAGGCAGCAGCGAAGCGCAGGGGCCGGGCGCAGGCCGCTTCCGCCTTGGGGTTTGAGAAGGGCCTGGGATCTTTGCAGCAGACTACCCTGGGGGGCTTGGGGGGAGGCTGGGAGCAGCCCGGGTGGGGTGGGGGCCAGAAGGCTGTCTCTCTGCCTCTCTTCCTTCCACTCCCCACTTCCCTCTTACCTTCCTGGCAGGAGATGGCAAATGCCTTCGCCCAGAAGCAGCTGCGTTCCGTCATCTTGGCGGTAAGGGTCAGGGCCAAAAATGCCAGTCTTGCTCAGCGTGGGGGGCGGCCAAGGCCTTACAGTAACCCTGCAAGGCAGCTCACGGGGGCCAGATGGCGGGCGGTGTGCCGACTGCAGCAGCCAGCGCCGGTTGATAGCTGCGAGGGGGTGGGCTGCTCCTTCCTGATCGTCTTCCCCGCTGCCACCCCGCAGCACGTCATCAGAGGAAACCGCCCAATCAAAACTGAGATGGCCCATCAGCTGTACGTGCTTCAGGTTCTGACTTTCAACCTCCTGGAGGAGCGGATGATGGCAAAAATGGACCCCAGTGACCAGGTGGTGGGAAGGGCAGCTCGGGTCCTCGGCATTTTGGGCAGCGGCCAGCCTGCTGCCCAGGCCTCATTGCCCCCCTTGTCCCCAACCAGGCCCAGAGAGACGTAATCTCTGAGCTGCGCAGGATTGCTTTCGAGGCAGAGTCTGAGAGCAACAGCGCCCCTGGCGGTGGAGTAGAGAAGCGCAAGGCTGTTTACCCCAAGGACTACAAGATGCTGGGCTTCACGGTCAGTGTGGGGAGGAAAACTCCGTGTTGTGCACCAGTTACGCCCGTTCCTGGATCGAGAGGCCCTTCGAACGGTCACTCATGCCCTGGTCATCTCCCATATAGACTATTGCAATGCGCTCTACATGGGGCTACCCTTGAAGAGCATCCGGAAGCTTCAGCTGGTCCAGAATGCGGCTGCGCGGGCAATTCTTGGTGCCCCTAGATCGGTACACGTGACACCACTGCTGCGTGAGCTGCACTGGGTGCCAGTTTGCTTCCGAGTCCAATTCAAGGTGTTGGTGATCACCTTTAAAGCCCTACATGGCATGGGTCCAGGTTACCTGAGGGACCGCCTCACCCCGTGACGTCGACCCGTCCCACCCGGTCATGCAGAGAGGGCATGCTGCGGACCCCGTCTGCAAGAGAATTTCATTTGGCGGGGTCCAGGAAACGCCTTCTCTGCAGTGGCCCCCGCCCTCTGGAACACTCTGCCCCCGGAGGGGAGACAGGCCCCATCGCTCCTGGCCTTCCGGAAGAACCTGAAGACTTGGCTCTGCCGTCTCGCTTGGGGTGGGAAGGGGAGTAGCTGTTCCTGGGGGTGGCTGGTGCCTTAGAGCTCTCCTCGCGGAATTAGATCTTTTATGGCCACTTGGTTTTTACACTTATTTTATATTTATATTTGGTAAATTATATATGTATATTTTAGATGTTTTTATATTTATCCTTTTAATATGGTTCTTATTGTAAACCGCCCAGAGTCCCCCTTTCTGGGCAGTGGCAAAATTTGAATTATGAATAAATAATTTTTAAAAAGCTGGACCGTTGGCTGCGAGGGGCCAAGGGCCAGCCGAGGCCGGGTGACGGCTGACCCGAGGCTTCTGTCTCCGCAGAACCACATCAATCCTGCCTTGGACTTCGTTCCTGCCCCCCCAGGCATGCTGGCCCTGGACAACATGTGCTACCTTGCCAGACACCATCAGGACACCTACATCCGAGTAAGGGACGAGCCCGCCCCGCTACGGGCCTGCACAGGCGGCCGCCTGGATCCCCACTCAGCTTCGTGTTCTTCCCCCCACCGCGCAGATTGTCCTGGAGAACAGCAGCCCAGAGGACAAACACGTCTGCCCCTTTGGGCGCAGCGCCATCGAGCTCAGCAAGATGCTCTGTGAGATCCTGCAGATCGGGGAGCTTCGTAAGTGGGCCCGCCGAGGAGGGACCCAGGGGGGCGGGCAGTGCAGGGCCAGAGCCCCTTTTGTGTCTGAGGCCAAGCTTTCCCCTTGCCATCTGAGCCCCGGACGGTGCCCGGCCTGCCTGCCTGGTGAGGGCTCTCCGAGCCGGAGAAACGGCTCAGCTTGGGCCCGTCTTGCCTGGCGTGAACAGGGTGTTACACAGCAGGGATGTGATCGACTCACAGGCCTTCTTCCTGTGGCACGATCCAAGCCATGGCGTGGTGCGGCTTGGGCAAGCGTGGTTGTTGAGCTGCTGTTGGCACACGGCGGGTGAAGGGTGGCCTCTTCACCTCCCAAGGCGAAGGGTTGGTTAGTGAGAGGGAAGCTGTGCTTCGCAAGTTCAGAACGTCACGCAGCGTGCCAGGGCGTTTGGTTTTTGCATAAAGCCAGGGATTTATTGCGTCAGGAGCCCAGCTGATGTGGTGTGTTCATAAGCCAGGACTGTGTAAGCCTCGGCTTAGGATGGCTATGAGAATCCCAGTGCCTTCAGCTGTGACGCGTGTGACATTTCTGTGCAGTTTCCCATGTACACCAACTGCACTTCCTGGTGCTTTCCTGCTGATGCCTCCATGCAGTCTGGAAATGTTTGCCCTAGATCTCCCTCCCCAAGCCCAGCCTGGGGGAAGTGATCGTCCCTGGCTGCTCTGACAGCATGGTTCCTCCCTGTCTCTGAAAAGCCAACGAGGGCCGGAACGACTACCACCCCATGTTCTTCACGCACGACCACGCCTTTGAGGAGCTCTTCGCCGTCTGCGTCCAGCTCCTGAACAAGACCTGGAAGGAGATGCGGGCAACGGCCGAGGACTTCCACAAGGTGGGTCTGGCGCAGGAAGGCCCTTCTGGCGCCTCCCCCCCCCTCCACAGCCCCGTAAGCTGCGGCCCCCTCCCTCTCCCGCCAGGTGATGCAGGTGGTGCGGGAGCAGATCACCCGGGCCCTGCCCTCCAGGCCCCCCTCCCTGGACCAGTTCAAGAACAAGCTGCGCAGCCTGAGCTACCCGGAGATCCTGCGCCTGCGCCAGTCGGAGCGGATGAGCCAAGACGACTTCCAGTCTGCCCCCATCGTGTGAGTGCCTGGGGAGGCCCTGGGGCGCGTGGGGAGGGCCGGGCAGCCCTCTGACTGGCCTGCGGGTGGCGTTCCCAGGGAGCTGCGGGAGAAGATCCAGCCGGAGATCCTGGAGCTCATCAAGCAGCAGCGCCTGAACCGCCTCTGCGAAGGGACCAGCTTCCGCAAAGTGGGGACGCGGAGGAGGCAAGGTGAGCGGGGGCGGGAGGCGGGGCGGGGCGGCAGGGCCGGGGAGGGTTCCGCCGGCCCTCGCTGAGCATGTTCTGCGCATCGCAGAGCGCTTCTGGCACTGCCGCCTGGCCCTGAACCACAAGATGCTCCACTACGGAGACCTGGAGGAGAACGCCCAGGGAGAGGTGACCCTGGAGTCGCTGCAGGAGAAGAGTACGTGAGGGGGGGCCGGGGGGTGCGGGGAGGCAGTGGCCGGCGACACCCCCCCCCCGTGGGTTTGCGCAGGCTGACCCCTCAAAGGCCTGGACGTGACGGCCCCTTTTCCCTCAGTCCCTGTTGCGGATATCAAGGCTGTGCTCACTGGGAAGGAGTGTCCTCACATGAAGGAGAAGGGGGCGCTGAAGCAGAACAAGGTACCGGCAGCCTGGCGGGGAGATGGGGTCACGGGGAGCTCTGCCGAAGGCCCTTTCCTGGGGGCCGAGAGAAAGGCGACCTGTCGTTTGCCCACTGGCTTTTCTCCCCACCCCAAGGAGGCGCTGGAATTGGCCTTCTCCATCCTCTACGACCCAGACGAGACACTGAACTTTATCGCACCCAATAAGTACGAGGTGAGCAAAGCTTAGGGGTGGGAGGGCCGGGGACGCCTCTTCTCCCTGCAAAGGCCCCGCCCCCTTTTATCTTGCTCCGCCTCTTGCTGAGGCCATCGAGTCTGCTCCCTCTCGAGGGCAGGAATTAGCACCCAGATTAACGCACTGTCTAGCCTCTGCTCAAACACATCCGCAAAGGGGAGCCGCCGCCGCCACCCCCCACGTCATTGGCTTTGCTGTTGAAATGCTCTTTGGCGGTTTCTTCCAGCCTTCAGTCAGAATATGCCTTCTTGAAAACCGTTACATCGTGGCTTGGATTCTGGGAAGCTGGAATGCAGGTCAGGATCTCCTCCTGTGACCGTAGATATTTGCAGAATGCTGCAAATCCCCCCTTACTCTTCCCTTCTCAAGACTAAGCTGTCCCAGTTTCTTCAATCTCACCTCATAGGACCTAGTCATCTGATCACCATCACCAGTCTTCCTCTTAACCCGGTCAGTTTCTCTTAATCCTTCTTAGTGTGTTGCTCAGAACTGGGCACTGTGCTCAAGGTGGGGTCATACCAAAGCAGAAAAAAGTGGACTAATTGCTTCCCATAATTTGGAAATTATATTGCCTTTAATGCAGCCATGCCACAATCCTGGTTCAAATTCAGTCTGCAATCAGCTCCTATTTCAAGATCTTTCTCACTACTGCCTCTGTCCTATACCTGTGCATTTGATTTCTGTTTCCTGAGCAAAGAACATATTTGTGCTGTTACTCATCCCATTTCTCTAACCTATACGTTTTATATTTATTTCTGTCTTCTAGGTATTAGCTATCCCACCCATTGTTGTGTCATCTGCAGATTTGATAAGCCTTATTTTCTTCTCTTCATTCAAGTCATTAATAAGTCCCAGGACAGAACTTTGCGTCATTTAATTTAATTTTTTAATTTATTTTAAACTGCCTAGAAGGAACATTTTATTACATATCCACTTGTCATGTCAGATCATACTTAATTAGCTTGTTAATCAGAACATCCTGGGAAATCCTGTAAGTTTCTGTGTAGAGTCCTCTTCACCCTTTGTTAGGAAGTTGCACTTGATAGAAATTGTTTGCAGAAAAGAAGACAGGCGTGCCAGAAGTATGGCAGCTCACAGTTGCAGACCCCATCCTTCCGTCTTCATTTTTGTTTCTTATGACATCACCAAAAGAGTCTTACATTTCCTCTTCTTCTCTTTTCAACTTTTTGTTGTTGTTGTTCAGTCGTTTAGTCGTGTCCGACTCTTCCTGACCTCACGGACCATAGATTAGCCAAAATACAAATTTTTGAGTTACAGGGAAAATTTGTTAGAAATCCCTCCCTTAAGTATTCCCACCACATTCCTGTAAACTCTTCTGTTCACTTTATGCCTCGAACCTGGCTGCCTTATAGTCCACCGTCTTACAGTCTCTGCTTACTCAGCAGCTCTTGGGAAACCCCTTTTGTTAGCAGCAGCTATTTAGAAGATCACGATATTGTCACTCTTGCGCCTAATCACACAGCCCATCAGAATACCCAGCTTCTCTACTCGCTCTCCTTCCTCCTGCTGAACTCTCCCGGTTCATTCCCTGCAGCCAGGGTCTTGTTGCTCTGTTCCTCTAACTGGCCACTAGCGCCCCGCTTTGGATGGTCCTCCAGGGACAGGAGGCTTAATATACAGTAGGTATGCTGTTCTTACTTAGCTATTGCAGCTGCCTGGATAATCCTCAAGGCAATTCTGGTCTCCAAGAGCTACGAGGATCCAGAGCATCACTTGTGAAATGTGCTTTTTGTAGCTTTAAAGATTGTGGGGGAGGGGGCTGGACCCAAGAAGAGGCCTGCTGGGCCTGGTTGAAGCCCAGCTCAGCCTGGCCCTTTATTTCTCCCAGTTTCTTGGGGGCTGACAAGCAGGAGATAGAAATGTATCCTCTTCGGCCATTTGTAATGGTAACACGGAGTCTTCAGTATTAATAGCCTCCCATTGATTTATGCCACCCCCTTTGAAATGTGCAGGTTAGTGACCATCTTCATCATCACCACATATGGGCGTGATGAACACTGCAGGTTAACGGCGTGTTGTGTAATTAAGTGCTGCTTTTGTCTGTTCTACACCTCCTCCCCTGGCCCTGGAATCCAAGTCTAAAGGGACCTTAGAAGTCATTTAGTCTACTCTGCTCAGGATCCACTACAGCATCTCTGGCCATCCAGCAGCTATGCAAAGATCTCCAGTCAAGGAGAACTAATCGCTTTTGTGGCTGACAGCCTGCATAATTAGGAGGTTCCTTCCCAATATGTTGTCGGAAGCTACTTCCCTGTAGTTTTAACCCACTGGTTCTGGTTCTGCCCTCTGGGGCAAGAGAGAACGACCCCACTCCCTCCCTATAGGGTGGTCCTTCAGAAATGTGAAGGCATCTTTTCTGTACCGTAAGCTAAACATACCCAGGTCTTCCAACCGTTCCTCGCGGGGTGTGGTTCCCAAGCCCTTTGCCATCGGGGTGGCCTTCTCGGACCTTGCTCCAGTTTGAACTGTGGGGTCGACAGAACAGGTGCTCCCAATGGGATCTGATTGGTCCCACTCTTTGGGACCACGAATGGAGCGCCAGATACCACCGGCCTTTTTAGCAGCTGTGTCGCTTTGCTGGCCCTCGCTTAACTACGAGGACATCCGGACCCCTTTCACAGGCACGGCCGCCAAGCCGGGTCTCCCCCATCCTGCGCTTGGGCCTTACGCTTTCCCTGCTCAGATGCAGAACTGGACGCTTCTCCCCGTTCACTCCCACCTGTGCATCCCAGCCCATTGCTCAGGCCCGTCTCGATGCCCCTCCCGCCCCAGTGTCCTCTGCAGCGTGATACGGCTCCCTCGGCTCCCTCATCCAGCCATTGTTGAGCAGCACGAGGGCCAGGGCAGAGCCCTGCGGGGCCCCCTCGATCCTTCCCTCCAGGCTGAGGCAGAGCCATGATACCACTGATAGATGGGCTCTCAGGTGGCTGAATGACCTCACCCAAAGGCTCCCCGTTAATGGCTCTCACCTTTGGGTGAGGTCATTCGGCCACCTGAGAGCCCATCTATCAGTGGTACCATCCAGCCCGTATTTTGCCGTTTTATTCAGCAGAAAACAAGAGGCGCTCGGTTGAAGGCTGTGCAGAGGTCCACTGTGTACACTGTGTCTACAGCATTCCCCTAATTTACTTGATGAAAGACTTGTTCTAGTATATGCTATTTTTTCTGTGACTACCACTCTTGACCAGTTCATGCAAACTTTTGTAATCCCTGCATTTTCCCAAAGTGGTCTGTTACAATCTCTAGAATCATTTTAGATCCCTGCATCAGCCTGGCTGATCTGTAGTTTGCCGGGTCATCCTTTGTCCCCTTGGTTCTCCAGCCATCTGGCATTTCACCAGTTCAGGATTTCTGAGATCCTGTGGCGAGCAGGTTCCTTCGGGGTCCCGGGAGGCCATTCATCCGGTCCTGGCTTTTGTTTCTGAAGGGAGAAGTGGGCTGCTCTTTGCACGTTCTGAGCGCCGGGTGAGACGCCACCGGAGGAAGGAAGGAACTTGGCTCCTGCAATGCTTCAAGTTGGGTTAATTGAATGGAAAGGGCTGCTGGGAGGAGTCTCTGCGGGGCCACTGACAGGGAATTAGAGCTGTTCCTGCGGAGACACCGTGCCCCCCCCCCCCGCCTCGTAACCCTCCGGCTCTCATCAGCCCCCACTCCGTGGACCTTCTGAGGGGGCTAGAGAACTTTCGGCCGGGCCTGAGACGCTCTTGTGTTGCTCCCCAGTACTGCATCTGGATCGACGGCCTCAGCGCCCTGGTGGGGAAGGACATGGTCAGCGACCTGACCAAGAGCGACCTGGACACGCTGCTGAGCATGGAGATGAAGCTGCGGCTGCTGGACCTGGAGAACGTCCAGATCCCGGAGGAGCCCCCGCCCATCCCCAAGGAGCCCAGCAGCTACGACTTCGTCTACCACTACGGCTGAGCCCGGCGGCGGCACTAGGCTTTCTCGCGGCGCGGACTGGCGGGGTCCCTGGGCAGGGCGCCCCCGGACTGGCGGGGAGGGGCGCGGCGCGGTCGCGGCGCCTGGACCTGGCGCGCTCCCCCCCTCCTCCAGCATTAAAGCTCGCTTCCCCCTTCCTGCCGGCTCCCGCCTCTTCTTTGTGCCGCGGTCGGCAGGGGGCGCTGTGTGGCGCGGGCGCTCTAGCCGCGCGACGTCTATGGGCGGGGCAGGGTTGCGCTTCCGCCCGCCGAGATGGCAGCGGTGAGGGCCGCGTCCGTGGTGCGGGCGGCGGGGCTGGTGCTCCTCTACTACGGCTTCTCCATCGGCATCACCTTCTACAACAAGTGGCTCATGAAGGTGGGGGCCGGCGGGGCGGGGCGGGGTTCACGGCGGTTCCGCCCACGCCCGGCCTGGCGGGGCGCCCGCTCACTGCGTGGCCTCCTTTCCGCGCAGAGTTTCGCCTTCCCGCTGTTCATGACGTTGCTGCACCTGCTGGTCATATTCACGGTCTCGGGCCTGGCCAGGCGCTGCTCCCGCCGCTTCTCCCCCACCGCCGGGCGCGCCCTCCTGCCCTGGCCCGCCTACCTGCGCCAGGTGGCCCCGACAGGTGAGGGAGGGAGGCCGAGGCCCAGCGAGGGGTCGCCGATGCCTTGCTGCGGCCCGACCCTCGGGATTGGGGGTCGCGGGGACGGTAGTCCGGTCCAGGCGGGAGGTCCCTGGCGAAGGGGGCGGGCGGCCGTTCAGGCCCCTCTCGGATCCTTGTGCGCGGGCGCCGCAGTCCCGAATCGACCGCCCGGTCTGTTCCCCCGGGACCGAGTGGGCGGCAGCGGCTCCCGCCGGGCAGTAGTGAAGCGGGGTGGGTGGTCCCAGGGAAGCGGCCCCACCGAAGGCTCCGGATGCCCCTGGGAGGCAGGGAGGCCTCTGGGCCCGGGAGGAGGCAGAGCCGCGAGGGGCAGGTCCGGCGGCGGGACTCCTCTCACGGCCCCTTTCTCCCCCCCCTCCCCCCGCCGCCCCTCAGCGCTGTCCACCGCCCTGGACGTGGGGCTGAGTAACTGGAGCTTCCTGTACATCACGGTTTCCCTGTGAGTATTCGGGGCGGCTCCTGGGAGCTCTGGAACTGGGCGGCCTTGGGGGGCGTGATGTCCCGCTGCTCACCGCTTGCAGCAGCTCCCTGGTGGGGTGGGGGAAGAGGCCCGTTTCCCCCTTTGCCTTGAGCAGGGAGCCGCCCCGGGGTCTCGCCCCGCCTCACGCCTTCCCTCTGCCCGGCCTGGCAGCTACACCATGACCAAGTCCTCGGCCGTCCTCTTCATCTTGCTTTTCTCCCTGATCTTCAAGCTGGAGGAGCCGGTGAGGAGCCCCTTGCTCGTTCTCCCCGTCCCCCCCCCCTCGGTGTGGGCGGGCAGCTGGCGCCCCTTCCGCCCAGCCATCCTAGCCGGCAGCCAGAGGGCAGGGCAGGACAGGGAAGCGTAGCCGCCCGCCTGCCCGGAGTCTGCCCCGCCCGCCCGGGGCTCTCCGCTCAGCTGCCTGTGATGCTGTCTCCTGCCAGAGAGCTGCCCTGGTGCTGGTGGTCCTGCTCGTCGCGGGAGGGCTCTTCCTGTTCACCTACAAGTCCACCCAGTTCGATGCGGAAGGGTTTGCCCTGGTGCTGGGCGCCTCCTTCCTGGGGGGCATCCGCTGGACGCGGACGCAGATCCTCCTGCAGAAAGACGAGCTGGGTGAGTGCCGCCGGGGGCTGCCTGCGCAGCGCCTGCAGGGAAGGCCTTTCTCCGCCTGACGGGCGGCCTTTTCTCCCCTCTGCAGGGCTCCAGAATCCCATCGACACCATGTTCCATCTGCAGCCCGCCATGTTCCTGAGCCTCTTCCCCCTCTTCGCTGTCTTCGAAGGTCAGCCACCCGGGAGGGGGTGGACCCGTTCCGGGGCAGTGACTTCAGGCCACCAAAAGTTGCTTGAATAGAATGCCGTTGGGAGGCCGAACGCGCCTGCCGGAATGATCCCGTGCATCATCTCCGCTTGCAGAAGGGAAGAGTCCCATCGTGCGGCCAGAGGGGGCTGCTCGGGCCCTTCGAAAGAAGCAGGTCCCTTTGCGCAAGGTGGCCTGAACGGTTCGGAAGGAGGCGCACAAAGCGACCGGCCCTTAGCCCGTCCCCTTTATTTCTAAGAATCGGGCCGAGTGGGAGGCTCCCTGGAGCTCATCTAGTCCAGCCCCCGCCTGCAGGAATCCTCTGCTGCAGCGTTCCAGACCGACGGAATGCTCCGGAGGCTGGGCGGCTCTTCCTGCGAGGAACGCTCACGCCTACGTGCTTGTGATTTAATCCCCTGCTGCTTGTCCTGCCTTCTGGATCAGCTCTGGGCAGTCGTGCCCCGACCTCCGCGCGACGGTTATGCAGATGCCTGAAGTCGGCCTGCATGCGCTCCCAGATGGACCCGGTCCTTCCGAGGGTGCCTTGTAGGTGTCCTTCGTCACGGCTGTCCTCTGGACGCGTCCTGGTCTATCGGGGTCCTTCCCAAAAGGCAGCACCCAGAACTGGATGCGGTATTGGGGTTGCGGTTTGACAGATGCAGCATCTCTTGAATTTGTCACCACACTTGTGTTGAAACGTCCTAGGGCTGCGTTTGCCTTTTTGATTTTTTTGCAGCTGCATCACACTGTTGGCTTGTATTCGGTTTGTGATCCGCTAAGACACCCAGATGCTTTCTGCCTGCCCTGCCTCCCTGTAGGGTCTCCCTCACCCTAAACTTGCACTTTCGATTTTTTTCCTGCCCAACTGGAAGAGTTTACATTTGTCCCTGATGAAATTCATCTTCGTTGCGGTCCTTTGGCTCTCTGAAGGGTTTGTCATCCCCCATTCGTGTGTTTCCTGTAGGTTTGGTACTCGTATTTATAGCCCTCCTACAGATTGTCTACGAGGGCGTTGGACCTGGGTCCAAGAACCAGATCCGCTCTTCTCCGGTTCTCTGGCAGTGTGCCTGGCCTCCGCGATTTCTGAGAGATCACGGAAAGGGGCTCTGACACGATGTCTGTGCAGGCCTTCGAGATCTCAGACTGAAACTTGTTTCTGGAAGACGAAAGCCCGGCAGGTGCTGAGGCACGTGGCCCTTTCCCCATTTTACGCGCCTCTCTCAGTGGGCCCACCCCTTCCTTTTTCTTCTTCTTACTACTCTTGTAGCCAAAAAGTCCTTCGAGTTGCTTTGAACTTTCTGGCTGGCTTGAGTTCCTTTAGCCCTTCTGCAGGTTGTAGGATAGGCGTCCTTGGGGGTTACGTGCATCTCCTTTATCTGCCCTTTTCGCTCTTGGCTCCCTGTGCATCCACAGTGGTGTTCTAACCTGGCCCCTCCCCCCTCTTTTCCCCTCGTTGGAACGGGGTGTGGTTGCACTTCTTCTATTACCACGGTTTCGAGGAATTCCCAGCCCTTCTGCTCTCCTGATCTGAGTGGTTTTGCCCCTGGGGTCCCACCTAGACCCCTCCTGTGCCCGAGCAATACCAGCCTCCTGTCGGAGCCTTGCAGTCCCTTACCAGGCCTTCAGGGCTGCCTCGCTTATCCCCCTTCGGATGCTCGTCAGTGGGTTTCTCCCCACTGCTGCTCTTGGGCACTTGGGCAGCGCTCCAAGGGCCCCACGGAGAAAGGGCCCTCGCTGGCAGGCCGCGTCCTCTGTTCCCTGTTCCACCATCTCTCCCCTCCCTTTGCTTCCCTGTCTCCACAAGGGGTCCTGCGTCCAGTTCAAGAGTTTTTCTTCCCTCATCAGGGGTAGATGGACAGGTTGGCTTCTAGCTTATTATGCGTTCGGGCGTACCGTGGGCTCTGTAGATGTGTTGAATGAACAATTTAGCCAATTTGTGTGCGTTTGGGATCCCATTGCATGCAATGAAATGTGCTTGCTTGGAAAATAGGTCAGTGACCACCCAAATTGCTGTTTTCTTGCTGCTCGTGGGTAAGTCCACGATAAAATCCATGGCGATTTGTTTCCACGGTTGTGTAGGGTTGGCCACCGGTTGCAGTAGCCCTGTGGGTTTCCCCATCACCCCCTTTGCCGTGGCGCATACTGGGCAGGAGTCTACGTATTCCTTTACGTCCTTGCGCAGAGTTGGCCACCAAAATTTATTCCTGATTAATTGTAGTGTTTTGACAAACCCGAAGTGGCCAGCCGTTTTGTGGTCGTGCGTTTTCTCTAATGCCCCCTTCCTAAGTCCTTTGGGGACGTACACCTTTCCTTCCTTCCACCACAGCCCATTGCTTTCAGTGAGCGTATGTTTGTTCTCCCTCCACCAGTCGTCAGACAGCGTTTCTGCCCGTAGCTTAGCTTCAAAAGGGTTTTCCTCTGCCGCCTTGGCTTTGCTGCGAGTGAGAGCTAGATTCCCTTCTAGCCTGTTCGTTTGCCCCCCCCCCCCCCGTTCTGCTGGCTCAGCTGCCTGTGGCGATGTGTGTGCGTGCGTGGGGGTGAGCGTGTTTGCTGTACCGTCTAGCCTGGTCGCCTGGCAGCCCTGTTCCGAGGGTTCGCCTGGTTGTTGAGGTGTGTGTGCTTGCTTGGGGAATAGCGTTTCTACCAGCCCCTCGACTTTACCATCGTGTTGGGGTAGTCGTGACAATGCATCTGCTAGGAGGTTCTTTCCCCCCGGAAAGTATTGCAGGGTAAAATTAAATTTGCTGAAAAATTCAGCCCACCGCAATTGCTTGTGATTCAGTTTCCTGGGGGATTTGAGTGCCTCTAGGTTTTTGTGGTCCGTCCAGACCTGGAAAGGGATGGTCGCCCCCTCTAAGAGATGGCGCCATGTGTCTAGTGCATGTTTGACAGCGAACGCTTCCTTCTCCCAAACATGCCATCTTTTTTGCGTTTCGCTGAACTTTTTGGAAATGTAAGCGCACGGTCTCAATTTCTTTGCCTCATCGAATTGAAGCAGTATTGACCCAATGGCATTGTGGGAAGCATCCGTGTGAATTATGAATTGCTTCTCCACTTCCGGGTGTTTGAGGATGGGTTCCTCTGTGAATAGAGCCTTGAGTTTGTTGAATGCCTCCTGGCATTCTGTGGTCCAAATTAGTCTAGTACTGGGTGATCTCCCTTTGGCCCCCTTTCCTTTTGTTTTCAATAGGTCCGTCAAGGGTAGTGCAATCTGGGCGAACCCGTGAATAAATTGGCGATAGAACCCCGCAAAGCCCAAGAAGGCTTGGAGTTGTCTGCGGGTTCGGGGGGGGGTGTCCCACTCTAACACTGCTTTTACTTTCTCCGGGTCCATTTCAATGCCTCTGTGAGATATCCTATAGCCTAGGAAATCTAAGCTGTCCTTGTGGAATTCGCACTTTTCCAATTTGACATATAGTTTAGCCTCAAGCAATTTCTCTAACACTCTCTTAACTAGTTGTGTGTGTTCCTCCAGGTTGTCAGAAAAAATCAAGATGTCATCCAAATACACAATTACCCCTTGGTAGAGAAACTCATATAAAACCTCATTGATTAATCGCATGAATATGCCCGGTCCTCCCGCAATCCCAAACGGGAGAACCCGATACTGATATTGACCCAATGGGCAGTTGAATGCCGTTTTCCATTCGTCTCCTTCCCGTATGCGTACTCGATAATATGCCTCTCGAACATCTAGCTTGGTAAAAAATTTCCCTCTTTATGTCTTTATGTAAGTCTTAATGTAAGGACTGCTCCCAACGATGTCTGTCAAATTCCCCTTTCTCAAGAAAGCCCCAAACGCAGGCTTCTTAAAAGCAAAGAGATTTATTGAAGTACATAGGTGCAGGAACCAAGACTTGAATGAACTGGCATGGTATGGTAGATTACATTTAAACATTTCTCCCCCCATTGTCCCTTTGAAGTTGATGTGTGAGGTACTCCGCTCCAGCTTCGCCAGACAGTCCTTCCTGGGTTGATGCGTTCCGTTTCG
This sequence comes from Charina bottae, assembly GCA_023362775.1. Lineage (NCBI taxonomy): Eukaryota > Metazoa > Chordata > Lepidosauria > Squamata > Charinaidae > Charina > Charina bottae. The sequence goes on from JALMGJ010000034.1 coordinate 2,449,588, forward strand.
CAGCTCGTTACGGCCGGCCGGCTGCTTGTCAGTTGCGAGTCTGTTTCCGCGTGTCGGTTAACTTGTTTGAATGGCAGAGGTCTGCCGAACTCTGACAGCTGATCCGGCCTGCAGGGACCGGTTGCCTGGCTGCGAAAGAGCCCGGTGCGGGGGCTTGGCCCGGCTGGGCTGCCCTTCCGCTTAGCTGGCAATGCCGCTTCCCCGGTGCTTTCTGGCTCCTGGGAGGAAAGAGCAGCGAAGAGGCTTCTCCCTGAATGCCGGGCAGGGGCCGCCTCTGCCGTTTGCCTCTTCGGCCAGACTCTCCGGGACCTGCTTCCGGATCAGGGCATCTCCCATCCGGTTGCGGGGCTTGGTCTGAAGGCGAGTCTCCTTTCCTTCTGCCTCCCTTGTTTTCCAGGCCTGTCCTTGTCTGCGTCGGAGAAGCTCTTCCGTTTCCACGAGGTGGAGCTGTTGGCGGACCTGCTGGGGAAGCTTGCCCTGGGAGGGCTTTTGGCGTTTGGGCTGGGCTTCTCCGAGTTTCTCTTGGTATCAAGAACCTCCAGCCTCACCTTCTCCATCTCTGGGATCTTCAAGGTATGGAGGATGGCTCTTTTCTGGCCTATTCTTTGCTTAGTGGATCTGGTTGTCTGCTCTCCCTTCCTTCAACGCAACAAATAAAAATGTGCATACGTGGTTTTCACGCCCCCTGGGGCCCTCAGAGCACAGGCCCACTTCTCTAATCCAGTAACTGCATAAAATTCACCATCATATAAAAGCAGAAACAAAACAGAAAGCCAAAGGGCCACGCCGGGCACCCCTGGCAGTTACGGGGGGGGGGTGTTTAAGGCCCCAAGAGCAACTCTATTCGGAGCCAGGAGAGGGAAGCCCCCAGCAGGGGAACCGAGCTCGCCCGGTCACCCCAAAGCAACTCCCGGCCAGGGGGGCGGCTCAGGCAGGCCTGTGCTGCTGTGAGTTGACGCACTCCCTCGTCCCCAGGAAGTCTGCACCCTGATCCTCGCCGCCCACCTCATGGGAGACCGCCTCACTCCACTGAACTGGTTGGGCTTTGCTGTGTGCCTGCTGGGGATCTCTCTGCACGTGGCCCTGAAGGCCCTCCACCCCGGGGGTAAGGGAGCAGGCCAGGAGGGAGAGGGAGGGAGGGAGAGGGAGGGGCAGGGGGCTCTGTTCCTGGGGCCCTCGAAGGGCAGCTAACGCCTCCCTCCCCCCACAGGGCCAAAGGGCGCCAAGCATCCCGAGGCGCCCGGCTCCGCTGCAGACCTGGAGCTCCTGCTGCTGCTGGATTCCCAGGAGGAGGAGGAGGCTGAGAACGCCCCCTGGCGCTGAGCCACCCCCTTGGCAAGCTGGGAGGGCGCCTGCTGAACTCTCCGAGGGAGGGCACCGGTGCTGGCGGGGGCAGGATTGCTGGGCTTCCTAGAGCGGGGTGGGCGAGATGCTCGGCCCGGAGATGGTGGGCGGGCAGCAGCGGCCACTTCAGGCCTTCCTCCAGCCTGGGTGGGCAGGGCGCGCTCTTTGGCTTGCGGGGGCTTCGTGCCCCAGGCAGGTCTGGCAAGAAGCAGTTGGCACGTGGGGGCTGCTGGTGGAGAAGAGGCTGCGCCTGCCTGCACCGAGCGCGCCTCGGCTCCTGGCATCTCAGAAACGCCTGCGGGTGGCAAGGGTGGCCTGTTTGGAAGGGCGCTTGGGGATTTGCCAGAAAAATCTTCTGTGGAGATGCTTGGGGGGTCAGAAATGTCCCCAAAGAATGCTCCCCCCCCCCCCGCTGGTGCCCCTTCTGCGAGGAGCCTTCCAAGGTGCTGCTGAGAAAAGTAGGAGGACTCCGGAGGTCAGCCTGCCCTGAAGGGGGGAGGCGGGCAGCTGAGCCTGGGCGCGTGGAGGAGCCTCCCTTCTGCAACAGCCGGCATCGGTCTCAGGGCTGCTGCCCGAGTGGCTTCCTGCCCCAGGCAGGGTGGACGGGATGGAGGCGCCCTCTGAAATGAGGAGCCCGGGCGAATGGAGGGGGACGGAAGAGTGCCCTGGCACGCACCGCTGCAGGGATCGCCGGGCCGAAAGAATGCAGGAGCGCCCCGGGCCAAGCGGGCAGGGCACATCTTTTGGCCCATTGCGTAGGAGTGAAAGACCGTGCTGTACATCGTGCGATGCTTGATTTGCATAGCAAATCCCTCCCCAATAAATTGACATCCAAATCGGTTCCCACCAAAAGGGAGTGCGTATCCAGCAGGCATCCTATAGCGAGGCGCAACCGGTCTGTCTCACAATGGGGCACGGGGGCGCCAGAGTTCCATATGGCGAAGTGGGTAGCAGCAGTTAGAGGGGCATGTGGAAGATCCCGTGCAGTTAAGCAGAATCTATCCGTTCTGGGGTCTGCTGAGAAGGGAGCTGGTTTACCCCCACCTCCAAAGTAATAGGCAACTGGTGGGAGCCCCATTAGCCATTTTTGCTGTCCTGGGCCCCTGTGGCTGAGGGGCAAGCGGGCTGGAAGGGTGGAGGGCAGGGAGCTGCTGCGTAGGGTGCTGTCTTGGGGGGTGGCCTTGCTCAAGGGGCTCCTGCTGCCAGGAAGTCGGGGCATTGCCATTTCCAGCACCCCGTTTGCCCACAGTGAAGACACGCTGCAGAGTTCCATGTCGCCGTCTAACACGGGGCAAAGCTGCTCCCAGAGCTCCGTGTCTACCCTGGCAGCCACTGCTTCGGGCTCTTTCTGTCTCCTGCGACTCCCTGCCTGGCATAACTGCGTAAAATGATCAGCGGCCACTAGTAACGCCATTTCTTTTTGGTGCTGAAGTTTTTTTTAACTCCTGCCGACTTCATAGCAGTCCATCCACCGCAGTGCTGCTCAGGACCACAGGCAGGCTGGATTCTGGGGCATCGTTTCCCAAATATTTGGTAAAGCTACGTATCAAGTCTGTCACGATTTCCAGGGTGCTTGTCACTTCTCTGGCGCCAAGCAGCTATTTTACACCGGTCTGAGTTTACCAGATGATACAAGGCTTTTGCTGCTGTCAGCAAAGTAGCCGTGGCTTGGGTTAATTCAGCTCCCATGGTGGGAATCTGGACCGGCCAGGCTGCTGCTCCCGGTCTGGGTTTGCTAACAACCCCAAAGCTGATTTACTTCTGCCCAAGTGGGATGTTAAGCCTGGAAGACGACGGCCTGTTCACGTTGGAACTCCCCAGGATCAGTGTGTGTAGAGGGGAAATTGCTGGCCATATCGTGCAAATCACTTGGGGGTGTTTCCGTTGTAACCCAGAGGATGCAGTAGCTGCTTTTGTGCTTGGAGTGTGACGTTTTGGGGGGAAGCGCATCGTGCCCCGTCCTTTCGGGGCTCCGCTGAGCCCCTCCCTCGTACAGCGATACCTGGTGGTGTTTCCCACTGTGGGCCACCCCTGCCCGAGGGGTGGGTGGGAAGGAGGTCGCGGCACACAAGTCCGGCCCGGCCCGTTCCTCCAGGAGGGCAGAAGGATTAGGGTACTTGTTACAAAGGGAACTCTCTGGGGATACCAACGGAAGTTTTCCTGGAGAACGGGGGGCTTCGCTTCCTCTTTCCTGAGATGTCGCTTCTCACCCAAACTGCAGCGGAGTCCCCTGATTTGGGGCTCTTGTTTCTTTAGGATCACAGCAGACTCCCATTTTTCAGAAGCAGTCAGCGTCTTCCTGAGAGCCTTTTGGGCCTTCAGTTCTGCTTTCTCCAAATCAAAAGATCCCACCAGTGGAAACTGCAGCCAAGCTACAGATCCCTCAGTCCATTTGGCCCAGATGGAGGAAATGGTGGAAGGGACTGCCTGTCCATTTTGTAGGCAGGGCGGCCTTTCATGCACCTTGCCTGCCTCTACGTTTTGCATTGGCTTGTCTCCCGTCTCCCCCACTCCTCTGCACTAACCCCGCCAGGTGTCCCCCGTGCGAGCCTCGTTTTTCCCCGCACACGCTTGTACTCTCCAGCAACATGGGCAGCTCGCTGGAGCGCACGGGGTCCTCGGCCCCTTCGTTTCTTGAGCGGGGTGGGTGGGGGTGTTCTTTGAGAAACAATCCCTCGCCCCACCTGCACCCTGGATGTATCTTGCAGGCCTTGCTGGTCAGTAGTGGGACGTTTGCACTTGCACACCCGTGCATGGAAGGTACAAACTCCTCCCGCCCCCTTGCGAGCGCCCGTGTGGCCACCCATGGCCTGTAGGGGCACAGGGATCCACCTTCCTCCCCCTTGCTTTTGGCAGCGCAGAGATCGCGGGAAGCTCCCCCAGCTATGCAAATGAGGGCGGCTGAGAGGAGGAGCTGCCCGGTCCTGGGGTAAAGGCAGGAATATATTCAGGGACGCCACACGCCACAACCAACAAGGACAGACAACAAATACCCCCCCCCCCCGAATCTCTCTTCCTTGGCGCAGTAATACGCTCGCCGGTGTCCAGCTGTTCCACTGCCCACAGATGTCTTGCACATTCCAATGGCAGCGACCGGCGACAGCTCACCTGAACTGCTCCAGCAGGGTCCCCCGACTGGCTTCCACAGAGCCTCATATGCAATTAAGTCCCCGCAACCCCAACTAATATCTCCAAATGGGTCCTGGATCGGAGAGGAAGAAGAGGGTGGGCAGGGACTAATGGCAGGGGCACGCCAAATGCAGCAGGGTGCCCTGATTCTTGCCCCCCTGATCCTGCCGACCACGCCAAGCTGTAGTGGGAAAAATGCCCACCTAAATAAGGAACCCAGGCGAATGGAGATGGGTGGGAGAAAGTGCCTTTGATTGGCACCGCCACAGAACGCAAGAGAGCCCGAGCAAGGCAGGGGCGCAGGTTGCAGACCTTTTGGTCTGTTACACAGGAGCAATAACACCGATGCTGTAAATCATGCTACAGCCTCTACAGCTGGAATATGCATCTGATACTACTATGGGATGGCCTTAGCGAGGTGACTCTACATTCCTCTCAAGCAGGGTTCCGTGGACCCCTAGGGTTCTGCCAGAGGCCACTAGGGGTTCCTGGGAGATCACGATTTATTTAAAAAATTATTTCAAATTCGGGCAACTTCACATTAAAAAGGCAAGTTTCATTCTTTATGTTTAAGAACACTGTTCTGTCAGATTTCTCGTATGAAATTAGCAAATTGTTTTCTGTACGAAGCAAAAGTTTCTCATGATGACGTGACGCCAGGTGGCCAGATAACAACAAAGCCTTCCCATAGCTTTGAATGGCTTTGCTTATATCTTCTTTAGATATGAAGCTAGAAGGTACCATGTGATGCAATGTTATGGCTAGTCTCTAAACCTTCCCATGGGAACAGTTTGCCCCGATGCTTCGTGGGAAGCCTTGCTCTCTGGAGAGCAGAGGGAGGGGGAGATCACATGCTTGCTCACATGCAACACTGCCACCCATTGACAGGCTATAGTATGTGCTATGGCCTATGAGCTGTCAGCCATTGACACTGACAGTAGTTCTGTCAGCCAATCAGCTGGAACAAGTGTATATCTCAGCTGTGAACCATGGTTGCTTGCTTCTTGACTTCTGCTGTCTCTTAGCTATGTCTTAATGTGTGTTCTGCTCCTGACTGGGAAGTTTGTAGCTATGCCTGGCTATGTGAGTGACTGCCATGGCGTGAGCTCCTTTCCTGTCTTGCCTTACAAAGCAATGGGAGCACTGGAGACGATGTACTCTGATTTGTCTGTACCTTTTTGCAACGCTGTAACTGTATATACAACTTTGCTTTTATTTATAGTAAAGCCATTTTAGCTTTGAAAAGCTCCACTCTGTCTGTCTGTTTACTCTGCGCCTCTTTCCCTAGAAGAACATTATCCAACATGTTATTATCCCTAGAACATTATCCAACATGTTCATGCCTATAGACAGGCGTACCCGTGAAACAAATACAATAATTTTGTAACTTCTGGCCTCTATTGGAGCCTGAGTGGGCAGGGGTTCCCCGAGGCCTGGAAAATATTCCAAGGGTTCCTCCAGGGTGGAAAGGCTGCTCTAAACCGACTCTATTCCTGCCCTAATTTCAGATAGCAGCACCACGTCCCATAAGCAGTGGCCTTTACTGGGCCCACACAGTGCCTCCCTTCAGAGGGGAGACAGGAGTCTGGCTTCTATTCTCTTCCCCCCCCTGTTCCTCCAGGGTCAGCTTGCTTTCATTTCCGTGGTTCTCCTCCTGCTCATGCCACATACAAACCACCATGCATGTTATTAAGCCTCCACGTCTGCAAGGTCCTGATACTTCCTCTGGTTCCAAGATTCCCACACGTGCAGAGCTGATCTTGCCCCTTTATATTGCGACCTGGGGGGTTCCTCCACCCATCTGCGAAGTCGGGGCACCCAGGGACTTTACCCCAGCTGCTCCTGGCATGGCTGCTTTGAGATGAGTGCCAGCAAGTTCAGGGGCTTCTCCCGCAGAAGGGAGCGAGCCTCAGCAGGCCACTCCAGGGGTGCACCTGACGGCCCGTTGGGCTTCACCTGCCTTCCTGCTTGACAGCTGGGATGGGTCCATGATTCGGGTTGCTGCTGCCCTCAAGCTGCTGTTGCGCAAGGGTCACTGAGCCGTTGGGCACCCAGAGGAAGGTGCCTCTTCCAAAAGGCAAACGGGAAAGCCGCCCTGGGCTAGCGCGTAGCCCACACCTTGCCCGCTGCTCTGGCCCCTTGGGACGTGTCTCTGCCTCCTCCTACCTTGGCAGCCCAGTTTTGAAAGGGGGAGCCAGGCTCGCATGGCCACGTAGCAGTTCCCTAGACGGGGCAAAGCAGTGAGGCTCCTCTTCCGGCTCCCCCCTTTCCTAGGGAGCCTCCTTTCTGACCTCTGCGGCCAAGTGTCAGCAGTTCAATTGTGGCCCTTGGCTTGACCCACATTCGCTGTCCTGGCAAAAGGGCTTCTGCTTCAGGCCTCTCCGTGCGTGTAGGAAGTGGGGATGCGTCCCTGCACCCTTCGTTTTCATTGTGCTGTTTCTGCAGGTTTCTGCCCCTTCCCCTTTGAGAAGGCTTTGCGGTCAGCCCCAGCCTGCTGCCACCCTTAGCCAACTTGGCTGCTTCTCCAGCCTTTCCGAATTGCCACCCACCTGGGATTCAAATAAAAGTCCTGGATCCTCAGGTGGCACCCAGTGCTTTTCCCCCTTTGCGGTAGCAACTGCCCATTGCCGCCTACTCTTGGAATTCGGAGTTTCCTTTTAACTTGGAGGGACCGTCCTATAGTGTAATCGGATACCTTGTCAAACTTCTTTGACATCAAGGAATACGTTTGCTGCCCTATCTTTTTTGAAATAGGTGTCAAACCTCCTCAAGTCCATCCAAGGGACATTCTGTCCCTTTAAAAAAAGGTAAAGGTTCCCCCCCCCGCACATTTGTGCAGTCGTGTCTGACTCTAGGGTCCGGTACTCATCTCCGTTTGTTAGCCGAAGAGCCAGCGCTGTCCAAAGACGCTTCCGCGGTCATGTGGCCGGCATGACGCGTGTGGAATGCTGTTACCTTCCCACCAAAGTGGTACCTATTTATCTACTTGCATTTGCATGCTTTCTAATTGCTAGGTTGGCAAGAGCTGGGGCGAGTGCGGGAGCTCACTCTGTCACGCAGGGCTAGGGATTTGAACCTCCAAACTTGTGATCTTCCGATCGACAAGCCTGGCGTCTTACCCGCTGAGCCACCACGCCCTTAATTGGGAGGAGGTATAAATGTAAACCTCCCACCATCTGTTACCATCCCACCGAAGTGGTACCTATTAATCTACTTGCATTTGCATGCTTTCGAATTGCTATGTTGGCAAGAGCTGGGGCTGGCCCGTGTCTTCTTCCTGTCTCATCGGGGCTTCAGCGAAGGCATCATGGTCTCAGTGACCGGTTCCACTTGTTTTCCTGCAAAGCCACCTTGGGCTGTTCTGCTCTGCCTCGTACAGTAGGCCCCATTAGGACTCCTGGGTGAGCTTTCTTTCTTTTGAATATAATTTTTATTAAGAATTTTAATTACAGTAGTAAAAACTAATACAAACTAAACTTAAAGAAAGAGAAGAGAATGGAAAAAAGAATGAAAAGTGCTGGGGAAAAAAGAAATGAGAAAAATAATATAATATAATATAAAAAAAGAGATATATAAAGAAGTGACTTCCAACCTTATCACAACAAGTATAAACAAATTTAATAACTCTTCACCCCCTGTTACAGACAGATGTCTCTTCATCCCATATCCCATCCCTTATTTGTAAGCAAATCCATAAAACATCAATTTTTCAATCCTGGTGTCAGCACAAAGTCCATAAAGGGTTGCCAGAACTTTGCAAAAAAAAAAAAGGTATTGTTTTAACCTTGACCAAATAAACCAACCATACAGTATATTCTTTCCTTTTACTTCTAACGGTCTTAATCTTCAATTCAATCAAATATTGCCCTAGGGTTTGATTTCTCTTCAATTCTTTATCCCATTGCACAGATTTCTACAAGGCTTTAACAAGCCTCTTTTGTAGATCCAATAAGAAAACACTTTCCAGGTCATTCTCTAGGTTTATCATTTGTATTTCCCTTTTAATTTTTAAAACTTCAGCCAGTTTCTTTTGTACTGTATATCCAGTAAAGCATCCTTTTCCAAATCATTCTCTTGCCCTGTCATTTGTAGTTCCACTTTTGGTACTTTCTCTGTCTTGTCAAATAAAATTTGTTCCACATCTGTCATTCCTTCATTAACATCTTTTACATTTTTTTACACTTTTAAAAGCTAGAAAATTTTGGATTCAAATACATACACTGATTCAGACGGATTTTAAAGATTTAATATATAATTGAGACCAGAAGTCTTCTGCTTGGGACTGATGGACAAACAGTTGGAAAAAAGTCATGGAACTTTGTTTTTGTATATGATAAGCCCAGCAAGATTATTGTATGAACAAAGATGGAAAGATTTGGCAATACCTATAATGGAGGAATGGTTGGTGAAGATGATAGAACTTGCTGAGATAGCCAAATTGACTCGTTTGATTAGAGAAACGACAATATCTATGCTGACTGGAAAGCCCTGATGGACTTTTTGCATAAAATAATAAAAATTAACTTATGATTTATCATTTTGATGATTAGACAGGATTGATTATAGAAAGAAGAGAGTCATTATGTAACTTTAGAGAAAGAGGTAAACTTATAATTGTACTTATAACTGCTGTAAAGATCAGAAGCCACTTCTTTGTATCCTTTTTCTTTCTTTTCTATTTTTCTATTGCTTTTTCTTTATTTCTTGCACTTTTAGCTCTCCTTTCAATTTATTTCTTTTTCTTTTTTCTTCCTTACTTTATATTAGTTTGTATTAAATTTTATGTTTGTTTTTAAAACTTTGAATGAAATTATTTACAAAAAGATACATCTTTTAGACATAGTCTATCCATAGAAGCAGACATCATTACCGACTGTTGATATTGTAGTTACTAATTTCTGGCTCCATTCTTTAAAGATCTCCTTTAATATTTCTGATGTTATAAAGTTTTGTGTCATTTTGTAAGTCTCAGTAGCCAGTTGGAGCACAGGCTGGGCCTCTACACAGACCAGGCAGCCCCGCTCGAGCCGGCCCACAGCAGATAGACAGGTTCAAAGGCATCGAGTCCTGGCGAGTCAACAGAGGAGGGCTCACGTAGAAGGTCTGTGAACAGAGCCACAGGTCCTCCGCAGCCGGCCCCCGAAAGCGAAGTGACCGGGACCTGTTCTGGGGCAGAATGTGCCGACACCTGGAGGGTGGTTGCTCAGCTGTTTCCCTTCCAGCTGGTTTCTGCCCAGGAGTTGAACAGCTGAAGGGGCCACGCGGAAGAACTCCTTGGCAAAGTCTGCTCAGAGCTGCCTGGGTCAGATGACGACACCCCCCCCCCAATGCTGGATGGAATTCGCGCCCATCGGCTGGGCTGGCAGAAGCCTGCGGAGAGGTGGGGGGCGCCAGGCCCAGCAGGCAGGGCAAGTTCCCACGGGGCCCCGGCCTGCCCAGCCAGATGAGGCCAAGCTGGGGCCGCCTCGTCTGTGGTTCGGCCGTGACATGCAAGGCCATTTCCCCCTGGGGGGGTGTTGTATGAGTCCAGCTGCGGGGGCTGCTGCGGGCTGAGGCGGGGCTCCCCCCGTGGCTGCCCAGGGCAGCAGAAGCCGTGGCGGAAGGTGCTGGGCTTGGGGTCTCCCACCTGGGCCAGGTAGCTTTGCCTGGAGGCCCAGCTGGGGGCGTTGGCATGGGGGGCAGGGTCCCTCTGTGCTGCTCCAAGGCCCCTCCTCGACCCTCCAGTGAGGGGGTGCAGGTGCCCCCTTGCCCTGTTAATCTGTCCAGAACCCGCTTTACCTTTCTGAGCGCAGAAGCTGAGGGAGCTGGGCCAGCCGCCCCCTCTTCCTCCGTGCTACTCCCCCCAAGCCGCGGGGCTTCAGCGGGGAGGGGGTGTTCCATCTTCAGAGGCAGCCGCGAGAGCCCCTTCCGTTCCCTTCCATATGTTAATTTTCTGGAGACCTTTATATAAATCTTGCTGCTTTCTGCTGTCCGCTGGCGACATAGATTTCATCTTGTTGAGAGGTGACACTCCTGGCCTTTGGTACCAAGCTATCAATTTAATGCAGTGTGTGTAATAAAAAACACAGGCCCATATTAACTCCCAATTACTCGGCTGCTCTTGGCATTAACCCCTTCTGGGCCGGTGGGGGGGAGCGGCAAGGAAGGGAAGCCGCTGCGGCTGCAGACCCCCTTTCTCGTCAGGCTGGCAGCCCTGCCGTGGGGTGGCCTCTCTTTCCAGGGAGGGCGGAGGCCACCACGCGGGCAGGCTTCGGAGCCCGGGCAACTGTCACCGAGGGAAGGAGGGCGGGCGGGCGGCTGCCAGTGAGGCGCCCACCTCCAATCTGGAACCAGCAAGGGGCCCCGGGGGCAGAGGAGGGATGCTGCAGCCAACGGCCACGGGGCTGGGAGGCTCCACAAGCCACGGGAACGGGCGCAGGCTGAGGGCAGACGGTGCCGTGGCGCTGCCCCCCTGCAGTCGAGGGGGCCCTTGGCTCCTCAGGCGGCCTTCTTGAGCTGGAAGCGTCCAAGGCTTTACCGTAAACCACCCTATGATTGTTGGTTTCCGGGGGAGCTAGTGATGAGCTGTGCGTGAGCCCACCAGCCCTGCGTCCATTTCTGACCGCCGGCCGGAGGGGCAGTTCGTCCGCCACGTTTCTGGCTTCAGGGCCCTTGAGGGGAGTCGGGAACAGCAAGTGAAGAAAGCTCCCCCTGCATCCGGCGGGTTGGGCTGCTCTGCTCCCGGCCAGGGCCACGGTCCCCTCGGGGGAGGGGGGAACCGCTGCAGCCCTTTTTGGGAACAAAGGAAAGGCCTTTGTTCAGGAAGACAGGAAGCCGCCGTGTGGGGGCGGACCTGGCTGGGGAGGGGGGGGCAGGCTCTTCCCCGCAGGTCAAAAGCCTCTGCCCCGTAACTGTGGGGCTGGCAGGGAGCCGTCTGGGCTTGTGGGCGTGGTTCATGACTCCAACGGGGACGGGGGGGGGGGCACGTTTGTCACGTTGCTCCAGAGCTTCCACAGCCTCCTGGGCATCGGCGGGCAACGGGTGAATGGAGCTCCTGGTGCCAGCCGAGGAGAAGGGGGGCTGCACCGCCTTGTGTCCCCCTCGGGCCACAGGGCCACCTCCACGGCCTGCCAGCCCCTCCCAAGCCGCAAGAGAAGCACACTGTTTGGGCCTGCAGCAGCAAGTGGATCCCCCAAGCCCCCCCTTCAGTAGAGCATTTTTTTTAAAAAAAGAATCACGCTGAAGTTGTGGAACCGGAGGCTGGAAAGATGGGATTTCTCCTGGGTTGTGGGGGTGGCCGGATGGGACGTGGAGCAGGACCAGGAGGATCGGTGGCCCCGGGAGGAGATGGGACCAGGAAGGGAGCTGAAGCCGAAGAAGGAACCTGCAAAAAGAGCCAGCAGGAAGCAAAGGGCGGCCTTTGGTGGCGCAGCAAACCCCAGCGGTCCAGGTGAGCGGGCAGAGGGTGCCAGGAGAGAAGCTGCTCACGGGCCTCGGCTGGGCAGGAGACCAGCTGGTGGGGGAGGAGGCGGAAACCAGCAGCCGGGCGCTTGCGTCCGAAGGCAGACAGACGTGCAAGTCATTCAGGTAAGTTCTGTTAGCACGCTGGATAGATTTGTTAGTGTTCACGTTGATGTTTGGTCACTAGGGACGGATACACACACGCACCCTGATTCATCAACATTCCTGTAAATACTAAGCTTGCATAGCAATAAGCAATAAGCAATCTCTGTCAGCCCATCAGGGCGCGCCGCCCCAACACTTGGGAGCCAAGGGCCCGTGGGCAGCTCCCTGCTCTTCCGTGGAATACGGGGTCCAAGCTAGAATGGATCTCAATGGTTTGGTCAGCAAAATATTTCTGCAGACCTCCTGAAGGAGCTGCGGGTGGCCACGTCGGCCGAGAACCCCAGGCTGATGGAAACAGAAAGAAGGGGAAGCGCTAATGCAGGCGGATCTCCCCAGACCTGCGATGAGCATCACCGGAAGGGCAACCACGGTTCAGTCCAGTGCCTTCCCGGCATTCTAGCTGTGGGCAGAGACGCCTCTCCGCTTCCTAAGGGCCCAGCCAGGAGGGCCTCCCATCACTCACACACCGTCCCCGATGATGGAAAGCTAACTCCGAGCCTCCGGGAGAGGCTCAAAGGAAGTCCAAAAACTCGCGGTCTGTGGGGACGGCGCCCAACTCAAGCGGTCTCTGGGGAAGGAGCCGCAGTGGGGAACGTCTCCGGGGAGCCTGCTGTTGCCACGGGAGGTCGGCCGCTCCGAGCTTCTTGGTCAGCCATCGAGGGAAGACGCAGGAGGCCGTCCTGGAGGAGACCTTTAGTCCGAGTCTGCTTCCGGGCTCCTCTCCCCAGGAAGCTCCGTTGAGTCCCGGAGGGTGACAGGGGCAAAGCAGAGGGGGATCTGGTGGCCTCCTTTCCCAAACCAGGAAGGGAGGTTACATCCGCACTGTGGCTGTGGTAACCACCCGGCTATGATTGCAGAGGAGGAGGAGCTGTTTCCCCCCCCCCCCGCTGCCTTCAGCTTGTTTTCTCTCAGCAGCCCCCCTTCAATTTCTCTCCACGGTGCCAACCAGCATTAGTACAAACCTTCTGAAGGGGTTAAGAAAGCTCAGCGCATTCCAACAAGCTCCTCGCTTAATGATCTGAATTGCCTTCTGCCGAGTGGCAGGTGAACATCACTTAATGCGTGGGGGGAGCGAGGGGGCCGTCCTCTTGACTGTCTCTTGAGCTGCCTTCCACTCTGCCCTCGCCTCCCTCCCTCCCATCGGGGACAGCTCGGGGAGGGGGAAGCCCAAAACCCCGGTTCGGGAAAGGGGTGTGGAGTTGGGCCTGGGGAGCGGGGTTGGGGTCCAGGAGCTCAGGCTGGCCCCAGCCTGTGGCCTGAGCAGAAATTGGAAGGAGCTGCGGGGGTCTCTTGCCTTGCCCCCCCCCTCCATTCGTGTCACATAACCATCCAGCTCATTTGCTATGCTTGTGCAATTGACGTTGCTCAGGCACCCGCAGCGTATCTGTCCGGCTCTGGGCATCGCATTTCAGAAAGGACATTCCCTGCCAAACTGGAGCAGCCCAGAAGACGGCCACCGACGGCAGGAGGCGCTGGGTAGGGTTAGCCCAGAGAAGAAAGGCTCGGAAGAGAGGGAGCACCTGCCTGGCGTATCTGAAGGGCTGCCACGCGGAGGGGGCAGGCTCCTTCCGGAACGGAATGCAGGCCATGAGTTTAAAGGACAAGGAAGCGGATTTTAGTTCGACATCAGAAAAACGCGGCCTCGGGGGCCGGCTCTTCTTCCCTGGAGGCATTTAATTTGATTTATTTATTTATTTTATTGCGCACCGCCCAGGGTCCCCGCTGGGGGAGATGGGCGGTAATATAAATTTAATGAAAATAAATAAAAAATAAAATAAATTTAAGCGGCCGCTGGATAGCCGGCGGCCGTCGTGGTAGATTCCGGCGCTGGGCAGGCAGCCGGGCCAGATGACCTTCAACCCTTACATTCTATGATTTTATTATTTTTTCCAAACATCACCCTGGTTCTTCCGTTACTACCGTTTCCTAGAGTGTGCCGGGCAATTATAATCGTCCTATGGATTCCTTCTTCCAGGAGCAGCCGGAGGAACTTGAGAGGACGCCAGTTCATACATTCTGACATACAGTTGAGCCTTTTCATTAACAATAAAACCTCCGCCTTCCCTTCCCTTCATCAGCTCCACACAAATCAGGCCACGTTCTTTCAGATCTCTTGTATCCTACCCCTTCCTCTTAGTTTTAGTACCTGTCTTCCCTTTTCTCCTTTCCCTTGTTCATTCATGCTCTTGACCACTCATTGCATTCCAAGCTGCAGTCTTCCACCTGCTGTGGTCATTGCCAGAGCGGCCCATGGACATGGAGCTCCACCACCCAAATAATCTTGAGCATGGAAGTAGCCCTTTTTGCCCCAGGCGCATCAGTGAACATTTAAATTGGTGCACCTCGGGAGGGTTGGGTGGGACCGCGCGAGGCTGAAGCTCAGGAAGAGGTGGGTCTGGCCGGTAGGCCGAGGGGCATAAGGAGTGCTTTGGGGGCAGGTCCGAGACCAGTGACCAGAGGCGTGAGCGGACTCCCCCGGGGCACCTTCCTCGGCCCGGGGCTTTGAAAGGCCCCTGGAGGGAATGGAAGAAACGCTGATCGGATTTGCACCAGAGGAGGGAGGTCGGCCGATTCGTAGCTCCGTAGACAATTATCATTTTATCACAGAAATTCTCCCCAATAATGACAATTGTAATTTTCTCCATCTTAACATATCACCCCTGATTTGATTCCACATCTTAACATAGTTGTTCTGAAGTAACATACCATTCATATTAGTCATAACAAGACCCAGAATAAAAATTACCTTTTTCTCAATCTTAAAACCAGTTTTTTCCGTCAGTTGTATCTGGTCTTCCATTTTCATATTTCATCTTTTGGCTATTAATTTTAAAACCAGCCAGCGCACCAAATTATTTGATATTTCTATTAATATTTCTATTCCTTCCGAGCCCAGCGGGTGCGTCTGGGACTGGGGGCCAGGCTTCGTGGTAGGGCAGGCGAGAAGGATCCAGGGGTACCAGCGGGCCACCGGACGAGCGTGGGCAAACCCCGAGCTGCCGCGGCTCAAAAGGCCGGCGCGACCTGGGGCTGCGCGACCGGAAGCAGGGCAGGCGGTGCTTCCTTCGCCCGCTGCGCCGGCCGGGCTGCACTCGGAGGCCTGAGCCCGATTCCGGGCACCACCGCACTTTCACAGGGGCACAGAGGAGCTGGAGGGGCTTGCAGGGGACGGCCAGCACGGGAGGGAAAGCCGGCCCTACGGAACCATCCGAGCAGCGGGCAAATGGGAAGAGTACGGGGAGACTTGGCAGCGTTCCACAGGTAACTTAGGAGCTGCCTTGAGGGAGAGGGGTGGGCCTGTTCTCTGCTGAAGCTGGGCCGGAATTAAAATAAAGGAGGTTGAATATGAAGAGGAGGAGGTTTCAGAGGGGAGAGCTGTTCACCAGTGGACCAGGTTAGGGCCAAGGTGGTTTCCGTGGTTTCCTGGCCAAATCCACTTCATTTCTGTTCCCTAAAGACGGCGCTGGTGTCTGTTTCCAGACCCAACACCAAGCCCCCCCAAGCCCGCCTCCCCAGGCAACAGCTGGCCCCGAGCTCTGGCCAGGCCTGGGGAGCAGGGCCAGCTGCCGCGGCCCTTTAAACAGGAAGACGCCTGGGGGGTTGGTTCTTCCCCCTGGGAGGCCGAGGCCCTGCCCTTTGCACAACGTTCAGGCCCGGCTGAAGCTTCCCGTCCCTTGAGAGGTCTCCAGACGTGCTCAGGCCTGGGAGAGTCATGGCTGGGATCGAGTCGCCGCCAGTCACTGAAGGCCCCAGACATCCGGGGACCCTCCACTGCTCGGACGGCGCCGCAGAGCAGCGCCGCCTGCTCCGGTGCCATTCGGTGTGTCTTCTCGCAACCCGCCCATTTCCACCACCTCATCGCTCCAGCCTGAACTCGCCACGGGTATTCTGGGCCGGAAGAAAATGCGGGACGCTGCGGGTTACCGCTCTGGATCCCGCACTCCAGACCCCTCTTCGCGCCAGTTCGGAATCAGCAGGAAGAGGACGCCATGCCCCGTCCAGCCGCGCGGGCGGGGAGGGGCTGTGCGCCGGGCACGGGCACGGGCACGGGCACGGGCGTGGCCAGCCGGCCTTTGGAAGGCGCGGGCCGGCCGCAGCTGAGCCGAGCCACGGGAGGCCCTGCGGCGCCCGCCCAGACGAGCGCGCCGGAGCCGAGCCGGGCAGGAAAGGCGGCTCCTCGCCGCCGCCGCCCGCCGCTGTGTGGAGCCCCCGCCCGCTCCGCCCGGCGCAGCTCGCGAACGCGCGGCAGCGGCGTCAACCGGGCCCGCGCCGCGCGCCTCCTCGCCGCCTGCCCGGCGCTCTCCGCGCGGGGCGGGCTCCAAGCAGGAGGCGGCGTCAGCGAGGGCCGCGGTGTGGGCGCAGCAGCCAGGCGCCGCTGCCCGTCCCGCCCCGCCCGGGGCAGGGCAGGGTCCGGTTCGTCCCAGCCGGCCGCCGCCCGCACCCCCCGCCAGAAAGGGGCGTGGCCAGGCAAGCCCCTTCCTTTCCCCCGGGCTTGCTGTTTGCTTTGGGCCGGGCAGGGGCCCGCCGCCCAGCCCTCCCTTGGCCGCCCCTCAGGTGCCCCGAGCCGCCCGCCCATTTCCGAGCGATCCTCGGCTTTGCAGTTGCGCGCTCCTCTCCGTCTTCTGCTGGCGCCTGCTGTTGCTCCGGGGATCGGGCGCGAATCATTCCAGCCGGTGGCGGGTCTGAGGTCCCGCGGCGGCAGGAGCGCCGCCACTGCCCCCTCGCCCACCCGGCGCCGGGCAGAGGTGCCTCAAAGCCGCAGCCGACTCTCCCCAATTGGCCGATGAACAGCGGCGGCCGAGGGGGTGGGTGGGCCGGGCCGGGCCGGGCCGAGCAGCCCCCGACGGCCCGGCCGAAAGGAGGCTTCTGGTGGGCTCCAGAAGGACCAGCAGGTGGGTTGTCTGGCGAGGGCTGCCAAGGTGCCACCCCCTCCCCATGTCCCCGCAGGGCAGTCAGCCTGGTTGGCAGTGGCGACGGGCAGGGCTTGCCAGACACTGCGGCCCTCGGTGCCAGCCTGGCCCGGCCCTGAACCTCTCTTGGTTTCCCACATTGGCTCAGCGCTTCCCGTCCCCTGGCGATGTGCCGTGTGGATGCAGAGAGGCTGCGCATCCCAGGTGGGGCAGAGCGGGCACCTGCTGGGGAGCCAAGAGGGCCAGTCACATGACCATCTTTACCTGGCTGTGCTACGGGTTAAATAAACTGGGTTCACTGTTAACTGTTTCGATATCACTTCCTATGCTGAAGCATCTAAGAGCGGTTTACGATGAAAGTGCCATGCAGTTTAATAAATGCACCAAAAGAATATGAAACTATATTCAATAAAAATAAAACATAAAAGGTGGGGAGCGAATGATCCCCACATTCATACTTGGGCCCCCCGGAAGTCTCCAAAGCGCCCCCCCCCCCCGGCTTAATGTATTTTTTAAAAAACAGCAGGAAAAAGGACCCTGAAATTAGGGTTAGGGTTAGAATAGGACATCCTAAAAACGTTCCACCTGCACCCCCCTGGCCACGGGGTCCAATGGGCTGGGCTTGGGGAGGCCGCCAAAGGCCCAGCAGTGAAGGAAGAGGAGGGACTTCCTGCAGGCCCAGAGGGGAGGAAGCAAGGAGCTCCCTGGGAGTGGACTGGATGACCTCCCACGGACCTTTTCCCACCTTCTCTAGGCAAGACATCCCAGGAAACCCCTCTGGACCCTCCCGAGCCTGAACGGGCCTCCTCGAAGGGTGCCTGCTGGGCTCCCCGGACAGAGAGTTCACCAACACAGCCCCCGCCCCGCGGAGCTGCCCGTCCGGCTCCTGAACTGGCCAGATGTGCCAGAAGCTTCGGGATGCGAGCAAAGGCGAGGGAGGGGCTTCCTGCCAAGGGCTGAGAGTCACTGGAGTATCACTAATTCTTCCCATGTAAGCATAGATCAATAAATCAAGAGACGACAGCGTTACAGACTCCAGCGGAAAGGCTGGTTGCCAGGCGTGGGGCTGCTGCTGGCAGAGGTAGATGCTGCACAGGCCCAGCTCAGGAGGGGGGCAGGGGGCAGGGGGCAGGGCAGGACCCTGCAGCACGCCTAGCCACCCTTCGTCCTCGAGACAAGGGCGGAGGGGCCACCAAGCACCCCCCTCCTGGCCGGCTGAGCCCCCTTTAGGCGAGCACCGAGCTGAAGAAGGGCCCCTCTGGGGGCATCCCCTACTGCAGCCGGGGCCCCGCTTGGCTCTGGGGGCAAGGCAGCCACCTTGGAGCCAGCTGTGTCTGGGCGATCTCAAAGCGTTCCTCCGGCTGCCTTTCAGGCCGAGAGCGCGGCCGGCCCCCAGGCGCAGCTACCCAAGGAGGAGAAGCACAGGCAGCCGTGGGGGCGTGAGGGGCCTTGCCAGATTCCCCGGGAGGTGCTGGCGGGCGCCCGGCACGCCTCCCTTTCTGCAGCTGCAAGATTGCAGCAGTGGCAGCAGCACATTTTGCATAAAGTTCAATTAAATATTTGCTTTATAACTGTGCAACAAATTATTCATAAAGGCACCAGAGTCTAAGCACGCATCTGCTGCACAGAGTCGGGAAACGGCTCCCAGGGAATAAAGGGGCACAGGGGGGCCCTTTGCGCAGGGGTCCCAGGGACCTGCTGGTGGCCGGGCGCGGTCAGACTCGGAATGGAGCAGGGGGCAAAGCCCGCCAGGAGTAAGAGCACCCACCCCGCCCTGAGGGCCAGTGCTGCAGCCCTTCTGGACGAGGCTGGCACCGCCTTGGGATCGAGGAGGATTACGATGCTTCGGCTGCACCACCTCACCTTCCCCCAGTGCACAGGGTACTTCATGGCATAAAAGCAAACAGCCTGACTTCGCCCCCTGCCCAGGGACACGCAACCGAATTGTGAACCCTAACCCTCGAGACACCCTGCCGGCTTGGCATGCTCGGCCGCCCCTGGCCAGCCCGTCAGCCCCCTCCTCAGGAGGGCGGGGGTGGGACCGGGCATCCGTCTGCAGCACCGCCTGTCCCGTCCCCTCTCGTGGCCTGGCAGGCCTCCTCCGTCCGGGGTCCCTCCGGCCCTTGGGCACCCTCAGCTCAGGAGGCCAGACTAGGGGGAAAAGGCAGAGGGGGGCATGAGGAATAAGGGGGTGCCCTGATCCCCTCCAGATCCCAGGCCATGCTCAGGCCCGCCCCTCCCCTCCCCTCCCCAGCAGCCCAGCGGAAAGCAGCCTGAGCAAAGATGGAGGGGCTCCCGGCCTTCGACTCCGGGTGGCAAAGGGCCAAAGAAAGGTGGGGAGGGGCCCCAGGAAGAACCCCACGGCCCAGCAAGCCTCCCCCAGGAGCCTGGACTGCTGCTGCCGCCAGGAAGCGGGCGGGGTAGCCAAGAGCAGCTGGAACCACCAGCAGAGGAAAACAGGCAGAGGCCCCTCGGGAGCAGGCGGGCAGAGGGCCCGCTGGACGAGGGCCCCAGCCAGGCAGGGGAGGGCCTGTCGGTAGGGGTCAGCCGAGAAGGAGCCCCCTCCCTAGCTTCCAGGCCTACCCAGCCGTAGCTTTCACTGAAGAGGGCTGCTTTTCCAGGGGGAGTCCTTCCCCCGGGGGGGGGGGGGGTTTGTCCCTGGAGAGGGTTTCCAGACAAACGGCCCCCTCACCTTGCAGGGATCCAGCCCCAGCTCTTTCTTTCCACCAAGTCAGCGGCTGCCCAGACAGCCTCCCTCAACCCTCACAGCCGCTCCAGAGGACCACCCTGGCTGACAGGATCAAATTCGGGGGGGGGGGGGGGGCTGAAAAAACCAGCGGGGGCACACCCCGTTTTCTGGCACCTTAACCACTAGACCAAACCACCTCACCCCAGGCTGTGAAGGAAGAGGATTCCCGTTTCCTAGTCAGACCTCCCCTCCCCATGACGCCCCTTCCTGGCACAGCGCAGGGAAGGCTTCTGCCCACTCCAGACGCCAGGCCAATTGGATGCTCTGGAGGCCGGCTAGCAGGAAGGGTCCCCCGCCCCCCCCCCCCCAGCTTTCCGGATGGAGCTGATGGGTGGGAAGTTTGGGGAGGGCCCGGTTTCCACGGGCAGGGCCAAGCCGCAGCCACTCACAAGAGCCTCCCCCAGCGCACGTCCCCACCTTCCCCCAGGCCTGCTCCGTGGACGGTCGCCCCTTTCCTTTGGCCT
Organism: Charina bottae; assembly: GCA_023362775.1. Taxonomy (NCBI): domain Eukaryota; kingdom Metazoa; phylum Chordata; class Lepidosauria; order Squamata; family Charinaidae; genus Charina; species Charina bottae. The sequence continues at coordinate 2,469,789 of JALMGJ010000034.1, forward strand.
GGCCCTCTCCTCTGCCCCCCCGCCGGAACTGGGAAGGGGCCGCCCATGCTCGTGTCCCTCTCAGGCAAGGGCCCTCTTGGGCCTCCTTTCAGCAGGTCCAAGCACCAGGGCCGCGGCCTCCCCTTGCTCCCAGCGACAGCCGTCGACCTCCGAGGCGTTGACCAGCGCCCCACGGGGAGCCTCCCGACCGGCCCTCGCGACGGTTGCGGACAAGGCGCCAAGAGCCGTCGGGGCGCGCGGAGGAGGGACTCGCAGAAGCCACTGGGGCCGCTCGCTCGGCGCGACCCGGGAGCCGAGCAGCCCCCTAGAAGCGTCGGGCGGCGACCCGGCCCACGAACGCCGCTCTTCGCAAGACCCGCAGGGGGCGCTGCGACACTGGAAGTGGGTTGACCTCTCGCCAGATTTCCGACATCGCGCTACCCCTGCCGGGAGTCGAGCGATCCGGCCGCTCACACGTTACGCAGACCAACTCAGCCGCCCAGCCCAGCGGGCCTCGCCTGCCCGGCAGCGCCCGGCTGCCACGCATCCCGCTGCTGGAGGCGCGCTCTCACGACACGTGCCCGCCCGAGAGACCCCGGCTCCGGCGGCTGGCCCCGTGCATGCGGAGAGCTGCTGGCGAGCGTCGCTGCCCCGGGGACTCCGGCAGCAGGGCTCAGCCGTGGAGCGCGGGAGGCCGTTTGGAGGGGCGGCCCTGCGGCTGAGGCAGCCCCGTTCCCCGCCAGCCTCCGCGGAAGGAGCAGCGGGCCGGAGCCGAGGCGTCCGCGCGCTCAGCTTAGCCTCAGCGGCTGCTGCGCGGCCGCCAGACGGGCGGACCCGAAGAAGCTTTCGCGGGCACAGCCAGCGCCGGCCACCGCCCGAGGGAGACAAAGCGCCGCGGCTGGAACGCCGCCGCGGCCGCCAGAGGAGAGTAGCGAGCGCCCGGAGCCCTCGGGGTGGGAGGCCCTCCGGCGGCGGCGGCGGCGGCGGCGGCGGGGAAAGCCCGGCCTGGGCTCGCGCACGTGAGCAGGCGAGGAGGACCCTGGCGCGCCGGCCCATCCCCGTGGCTGTCGGCCGGTGTTGCCGAGCGCGCGCGCTGCCCGCGAGACTTCCTCCGCCGCCGGGGCCGCGGGCGAGGCTGGGCTTTGCTGGTTCGCTCGCCGCTTCGGCCGGGGGCCCGGCGCGCTCCAGCCGCGGCTCTCCTCACGCCGGGTAGGGAGTGCGCGCCCCCTCGCCCGCCCAGGCGACGCCGCTTCGCCGCCGGGGCTCGGTCGGAAGCTGCGAACCGCCGGGAGATGCGCTTCTCGGGCAGTCGGAGCACCGCCGGCTGCCGCTCGCTCGCCCACCCGTCCGCCTCCGTTTCAGGTAAGAGGCTCTGCGTCGCGCCGGCCGGGAGGTGGGCGCCCGCCCCGTCGGACCGCCGACGAGTGGCTCAACTTCGCAAACTTTGTCGCCGGCTTCCTCGCCGGGGCCGCCGCGGGCCAGTTGCTGCTCTGGGAGCGTTGGCTCGCCCGGTGCGCTGCGCTCGGAAGGGGCGGGCCGGGCCGGGCTGGGCCGGCCGGCCGGCGTCTCACCTGTCCGGACGGAGTGCTGGCGAGCTCCTGCCGGCCGGAGCCCACGGCCCCTCGTTTAGCCGGGCCCCGCAGGGCCACCGGGAGGCTCCTTCGGCTTCGGAGCACTGCGGCTCGGGGGCCAGCCCAGGCCCGGCCCGTCCCTTGCCGGCGCTGCTTGGCTCGAGCGGGTCCCGCGGCTGAGCCCCGGGTTCAGAAGCGCCGCGGGTGGGCGCCAGGGCTGTGGAGCCGGGAAGCTCCGCTTTAAGATCCGGCGAGGCCGGGCTACGAATCTCGGGTAAAGGCAGATCCTCTCTAGATCTTTGATCGAGGGGCGTCCCTTCTGGGCCTCCTTGCAAGAACGCGACCGCCCCCTGCCCAAGGCCGGTCCGCGGGGGAGGGGGGACGCCAGCTCAGTGGGTGCCCAAGGGGCCTCTGGCCAAGGTCCCAGGATGAGGTTCCCTCCTTGCTGCCAGACGCCCTTCTAGCAGGCCCAGCCAGTCAGTCCAGCGGTCTCCCGCTTCTGCTCCCCAGTGCCCTTCTGGAGGGTGGGAGCTGCCCCTCCGTTGCCCCTGGCCTGATGGTTCCAACGTGTGGGAAAGGGGCTTGGGGGTGGGGCGGGGGGCATCCATGCATGCAGCAATGCAGTGCCCTCCCAGTGGCTGCCTGGAGCGGTCTGCATGGCTCGAGGGAAGGGGAGCCCAAGGAGGGCAGGCTTCCTGGCTGAAGCACGCACAACCGCCTGCCCCAGCCGGCCGGGGTCTGGCGCCCCCCCAAGTCCTTTCTGTTCTGGACGGAAGACGGGGCGGGGGTGGCGTTTGAGCCATGCCGTTCATGCTGCCTGCAGCAGCCTGAAAACAGCACTTCGGGGTCACAAAAGTCGCCGTGGCATCTCCTTTCTTTGCTGGTAGCAATGGCAGGGCATGGCTTTGGCACACAGGGTGTTGAGGGGGCTCTTCACACGGCAGATTCAAGGCCCCCAAATGCGGAGAGAGCCCCCTTGGGTTCCCGAGGCTTGACCAAGGCTGCCCCAGACAGGTTTTTGCAGGCTTGTGGGCAGGTCTGCCGGCTGCACGGTGCGGTTGGAACTGGCCCCAGGACTTCCGGGCCTGCCGCGCCCGAGTTGGGTGGCCAAGCGATGGCCAAAAGGCACCAGGGGAGACCAAGACCGCCCCTTGTACATCCTGGGGGGGCTCAGCCTTGACCTCCTTGTAAAGATTCGCGGGCGTCGGGTTGGGGGTTCCCCGTCTCCTGAGCTGCTCAGAGGACCTCCAAGCGGGGGGCGGTGGGATGGCTGGCTGGACCAGGCTGCCCCTTCCAGAAACACCACCGGCCATCGGGGAAGCCCAAGGCACCCGGCGAACCAGGGCTTCCGGTTCGTCTCGCTGCCCCTCGCCCCAGAGCACTGGCGCATCAGTTGGCGCTGTGGGCTGGGCGCTCTGCATGCGGCTGATCTCCTTGGGAGCAGCGGTGGCACCTGGGCTCATCCGGAGGGCGAGTGCCAGAGAGCTTTGCAGACTGGCCCCTCCTGCGGGTGGCTTCGGTGCAGGAGGAGAGGGAAGGGGCGGCAGCTGTGGGGGCAGCGGGTGCCTCTGGGTGGAGTTCTGCTTTGGGGGGTGGGAGTGTCGATCACAGGTCTAAGGGGGGTCTCCTGGTTTGGGCTCTTGCCTTTCTCACTTCGGGGTGTCTGGGAAGGCCTAATTTTGGTCCCCAGAGTGAAGCTGAACGCTTGCCCCATTTGAGGCAGCTGGTGGTGCCCTCCCACCCTGAGGGCTGCTGCAGAGAATCTTTTTGGGACTGTGCGCGCGCGTGGGCATGTGAGCAAGCTGACCCCGTTTGCGAGCGAGGCTGGCTGGGAAGCAGCAGCAAGGGCCGTCTGCCTGCCTGTCCTCCGGCTGAGGGGCTTCTTGTGGGGAGGAAGAATTAGGATGCCAGGCCTGTCTGGCTTGCAAGCTTGTCCTTTGACCTTGGCTGCTGGCACTGTGGCCCACCATGGCACAGCAGAGCGCCTCATTTTCCCTCTCCCAGAGAAACCACCTGGGCCTTGACGGCTGGCGCTGATCCTGCAGGTGAAGCAGGCTCGGTGCTGGCGTTGGGCGTGTTCTTGGGTCTGCCGCTTCTGCCTGGGGCAACCCAGAAGCGCGGGTCCTAGGACTGGCATGAGTCTGGCCTGCCGGGTGGCTGCCCGGTTGTGTTCATGGCATTCCCTTCCTTGCAACTCGGGCTTAGCAATGCCCTTGGGGGTTGGCACTGCAAGAGCCTCTTGGGAGCAGCACGGCTGACAGATGCCCAGGGAAGGAATGCATTCTGGGGACTCGGAATGGGCAGATGCGGCCCTGGGAAGATCTCAGGAGCTTCCCTAAAGGAGGGGCTGTATTTCTAGATCTGGGTGGGCAGGTGGAAGCCAGGGGGGCTCAGGAACTGGGGGGCTCTTTGTAGTCTAAACCACGGAGACCGGCCTCGGGCTTCTCCTTTCGGGGACTGACCGCCAGGCTTCCAGGAGGCTGGGACTAGGAAGCTGGTGAGGCTCTTGGTGCAGCTCCGTTCAAATGCCAGGTGCCCCGGGGTCCCGTCGTCCCCCTGGTGCACGAGTCCCCAGCCTCCGCATCATGAACTTGGTACCCAAGAGGAAAAGGCAGCTGAGCCAAGATCGCCAGAGATCCCTTCCCAGCTGGACACCCATATCACCAGCCGCCGTTTCCCCAGAAAGCCGCCGTGGGAGGGTTTGGGTGCCCAAGACGCCTCCCTGGATCAGGAAAAGAGCCTCCAGGCCCCTGGTCCACACCCACCCACCCCCGCCCCTGAGTTGGGGAATGAAGATGATCCTGCAGATCCACCAAAGGACAGCAGTGGATTTCGGAGAGCTTGTCATGCTTGAATCGCTCGCACTGGATGATAAACCTGGCGTGTGGTTACCGTCTCAAGGTCTGGGGGGAGACCCGGAGAGGCGAGGAGAGGTTCTGGGACCGAGTTCCTTGGTCCAAAAGTGGGAGCAGATCCGGGGACAGCAACGCCCGCTTAGTTGCCCCGGCATTGCTGGGGGGAGCAAACAAGCACCCTGAGAAGGGCCCACCGATGATCCTTCGTGATGGCCTGTAACTGTTGCCCTCCTCTCACCCTCCAGCTCTTCTGGAGGACCGTTTCGGGTCCTGGCCCATTTTACGCTTTCCAGATTCCTCTGTAAGAATTCCAAAATGCTGTAACTTTTCCTCCCTGGTGAAGAAGCGTTGTGGCCGTTTTAGTAGTTGGCCCTTTGGCATCCCTTTAGGCTTGGTCAGCGTGCTATGCCAATGCCCGTTCCTCACTTTGGAGAGTCCTTTCTGGTGTCTGCCACCTTATTTTTTAAAAACCACACCGAATAACGTGGTGCCTTTAGCAAACGTGGCCGTAGTCTCTTACCAGTTCATTGATGAGCATCATAACAAGTAATTTCAATTCTGATTGGGGTGTGTGTGTGCTATACATTCTTTGGTGTTTCCCCCCCCTAATCTGACCTTTACTTGGTTAGTAGCTAGTCTTTTATCCAGGGACTGCAAAGTTTGCTAGAAGTTTTAGCAAAGAATCTTCAAAAGCCTTTGGAAAGAGTTCTATTACTGTGGTGGTGAACAACCTCAAAAGCTCTGAAATGCGGAGGGCCAAGGTTTATTTTTTTGGAAACCCCTCTGATTATCCTTCCACCTTGCTAGACGAAGTCCCACTGCCCTCTAATGGACCAGGCTAATGGGACTCCACCTGTGGGGTCTCACAACCCAGTTCTATAGGCTTGAACATTTGCTCTTTCCACCAAGTTATCAAGAACTAACTGGCCTGTGGAACCTTTCCAAAAATTAGCATTTTATTGGCCACTCTCCAGTTTTCTGGGAGGGGCTGGACAATCAGCCTCCTCAAGGCCAAAGGCCAGACTCAACTCGTGGTGATGGCATCCATCCTCCATGCACTTTTCTTGGCTGCCTTCCAGAATGGGTTTGCCCTTGCCCAGCTCCTTCAAGCGCCTTTGTCCAACTTTGGCCAAAGCAGAATAAGCTGTAAGTTCCTGAAATCTGGAAACCGAACAACTCGGGTGGTCAGCATGTTTGCCCAGGGGTAGGACCCAGATCAGAGAGCTGCGTAAGGCTTAAGGTCCCGTCGGAGGGGCGTGGCCAGAGGGCAGCTCCTCTTGGGCAGCCGTGGTAGCCGGGCTTTGTGGAATGGGCTGTCCCGGAGATATTTGGCCCTCCTGGCTTTCAGAAGTCACTCAGAGCTGGTTGAAGATTCATGTGATGCCTAGCTGTGGAGACCTTAACTGATGACTCTACTGATGACCTTCCGTTTGGGCTTTAAGTTACGCTGTTTTGTCGTCCGCCAGAGTGCTCAGATTGGGGTGGCATCCATTGCTGCTGGCCGCCCGCCAGGCTTCTCCGCTGAGCTCCGGCTGGGGCTGGAGGCTGCTGGGGGCCGCCTGCTGTGCTGCAGGTCGGTTGCAGAGCAGGGCGAGACGGCGGCGGGGACTGGCGCGGCCCAGGGCGAGGCCCGATGCTGGGCAGCCGAGGACGGCGGTCTGCTGCCTCCGCGCTGCGGGGCGCCCCCTCGGTGGCGGGGCTTGTGCGGAGCAGGCTCGCGAGGGAGCAGGGCGGGCAGTGCCGACCAGGCTGCCTGCAGAGTAAAGGCGGAACGGGGCCCCGGAGCGGGGTGCCGGCCTTGGTCTCTTCCGCGGAGGGCGGCGGCGGCGGCGGCGGCGGCGGCCCCGCCCGCGCGTAGTTGCCCAGGCCGGGACCTTTCCGAGCACGGGCGCCCCGCCCCGCCCCGCCCCGCCCGGTGCAAGCCTCCTTCGCCGGCCCGGCCCTGGGAGGCTCGGGGGCAGCTGGGCCGGGCAGCTCTTCTTGCGGAGCGAGGCGTCCCCGGGCGAGCGGGCTCGACGCAGCTGCCCCTCCATCCCTTCCGTCCGGTCAGGCTGGCGCTTCAGCGGGGCTGCCTCCCTCCAAGACAGGCGGGGAGGCTGGGCCGGCCCTCGGAGCGGTGGGGCTGCCCGGGGCCTTCCTGCCATTTCTCCTCCGTACCGCCGCCGCCCGCCGGTGGAAGGCCCCGGGCGCCTCTTCCCCTGAGCTCGGTTCCGAGCCGCGCTGCGCTGCGCTGCGCTGCGCTGCCGGCCGCCTCGGCAGGTCTTGGCCGCTCCCGCTCCGCTCTTTATGCAGCCGCCTTGGCTGCTGCTGCTGCTGCTGCTGCTGCTCTGGGCGCTGTTTGCCAGCGTGCTTTTAAGCCGCTCGGCGCTTCTCCTGCCAGGGAATCCTGCTTGGGGGGCTTTCCTCAGTGCGGGCACCCCGCGAGGGAGGGAGGGAGGGAGGGGTGACGGTGCCCTATTTGTGGAGGCAGCCTGTTGGGGGCTGTTTTCTGCCGCTCCCCAAAGAGCAGTCCCAGGCCGCCGCTGCTGGAGCGCCTCCCTCCCCTCCCCTCCCCTCCCCCTCCCCCCTCGCCCGGTGCAGCACCGGCCTTGGGCCAAAGGCTCCCTGTCCTGCCCTTGGCCGGCAAATCCCTGCTGGTGATTTCCAGCTGAACCTGCTCCTTACTGAGGGGTGGGGTGGGGTGGGGGAGCCGCTCCTTCTCTGCCTTGGGGGGCTGGAGAAAGGTCACAGAACCCTGGGGTTGGAATGCTCGCATCAGGGACAAATGGCTGTCCAGTCTTCTCCTGAAAACCTCCAGTAATAAATAAATTAGGTCTGGTCAGGGACATCCTCCACCGCCCCCCCCTGCACAGCTGGAGCCCTCCCAGTCTGAAGGGAGAGGCTGCTCCGGGCTCTCGGGGCCCCTGCTGCGGCCGTCTTCCGCCCCCTCTGGGCTCCCGTTTCTGTTCCGAGACGTGGGCAGACACGGGACCGTGTGCGTCACTTTGAGTGGTCCCCCGGCTCCTGCTCCAGAGGCCTTTCTCCTTTGCTAGTTGATAGGAGGCTTCAGTGTGTGGAACAGGCTGTACAATTAATGGGCGGCTACAGTCATTCATCCTGACTGCAGCACTCTGGGGATCTGCGGTTCTGGGGACTGGAAGCGGAGGCTTTCTGCTGGGAACGAGTGTCACAGCACAGTGGACACAGAAATGAAAAGCTATTAATAATGATCCTGGAACTTCACTTCCATCAGCTGTTTATTTAAAGGTGCTCCGTATTCAAAGCCACCTGATTTATGTGGGCAATAACGGGCGTAGGCCTGGGATCACTTTTTTAAGCAAGGCTAATGGGGTGAAACCATCACACTGCGACAGCAGGGATCAAGCTGGGAAAATGATACTGGAGAGAGAAATAAGCGATTGCTTGTATTATCCAGGATCTGTGCTGGAGAAGGAGCTGCGTGTGCGCGGGCAGGCGTGTGTGCGGGCACCTCCGCTTGGCTGCTGGCAGCATTTATGAGGGCTTTTATGCCCCTTCTGCCTCTTCTCTCCCAGCTGGATTTATTGGCTGTGAAAGGATATAAAAATTTGATTCTACTAGACAGCGCGCTAAAAGCCTGTTTCTTGCATCACGCGTGAGCAGGACTTCTCTAGCGGGTGGGTGGGAGGGGGGGCGCTGTGCTGGGGAATGGGGAGGGCGGATGGGGCTGCTCTGCTCCAGAAGGAGGGGGGATCCTTGCTGGCCCTGTCGGATGATCCGCAGGTGGAGTCAGGGTCGCCAGAGGCTTGCCTGTTCGGTTCTCTGCTCCGAACTGACCTGCTCCAAACAGGGTCAAACAGGGTTGCAGATTCTTTCCATCACCTGCTGAGATCTCTCTGGGGAGCCCCAGGCACTAAAGCCAGCTCCCTCCCCCCTCCTTTGCAACACCCTGGCTTTGCTCGTCTCCTGCCCCACCATTGCATTTCCTCCGGGGAATTCCCCGTCCCCCTTCCCGGAGCCCCCTGCACGAGTCCTGCTGGGCCCTGGGGCCATGACCAGAATCCTGAAGGGCTGGATCTGGCTTGGGGATGCCTCAGTGCTTCTATTGTGCACTGTGTCATGTTAGTGGTTTTGCACACTGCCCTGGTATCTGTAAGGACAAGGAGCGATTAACCATGCTTTAATGAAGAGGAAAGAGAAAACCTTACGGGCCCCATGCAGCTGCCCTGATTTCTCAGCTGACGCCCCCCCCACTTCTTCCCCAGTTTGCAATTGTGCCTTTGGTGTTTGGGTTTCGGGGACCTCCCACCCCTCTGGAATGGACGGTGCGAAGCCACAGTTGGAGGCCAGGCCTGGGTGCCCCGTTTAAGGGACTGACCACACCGTGTCTGTCCAGAGAAGAGCCACCAGCTGCTGACTGTCCTGCAAAATGTTCCTCCCAGGAAGGATAAAAAGGCAGCGGCGTTTTGCCCACAGAAGAAATGGCCGAGGAGCGGCTTGATCGTGTTCTTTGGGTGTCGGGAAAGGAGAAGAGCGGCTTCTTTGCTGCTGCGGGGAGCAGGAGTGGAGGCCGTGGGGCAGAGATTGGTCTGCCCAGGGGAGGGGTCTCTGGCCGGAGGGCGTAGAGCCAACGCGCGTGCGTGGGAGGCCGCAGCCTCGAGGTGCTGAGCAAGCAAGCCGTCGGGGAAGGTGAAAGAAGCTGATGGAATTACTGTAAACCACTTTGAAACCTTGGGAGTGGGTGGCATGCGAACTCTTCTGTAATAAAGTGTATATAAATAACAGAATTGTGCACCTCCTCCTCCTCCTCCTCCTCCTCCTCCTCTCTGAGAAAAGGAGAAGGACCAGAGGAAGCTCCCAAGGTTTCAGGGTGGGGCAGAATTCGTAAGAGGGCCACGGGGGGGGGGGGTTTGAATTCTGTGCAAATGCTGGGAAGCCACGAAGCCATTGAGCGCCTTCTGTTGCTGCCTTGTTTAATTGCGCCAGGAGGCAAGCCCCGGTGCTGCTCCTGATGAGCCGCTGAGCGGGGAGGAGATGTCGGGATTGGGGGACGGGGGGGGGGTTGGCTGCCGACCCCGAGGGGCTTTGAAGTGACCAAGGAGGAAACAGGCAGACTCCTGCAAGGCCCTGGAAGTGGCAGCAAGCGAGGGGGGCACCAGGAAGACCCCAGGGAGTACCGTGGGGCAGAAGCGATCCTCAGGTGGGGACCGCGCCCCTCTCAGCTGGCCAGGAAGGCAGGTGCGGAGACGCCGTGAGGCCATCCTGGACTGGCCGGGCTGCAGGGAGACGGGCAAAGAGGGCTGTCCCTTGGGGCTGCAGGGGGCCCGGGGCCCACCATCCCACCCAGATTTCTCCCCTGGAACGCAGGCAGAGGGCAAGGCAGGGTGGGCTGAGGAAGAGGGAGGGGCAGAGGCTGCCCAGCGTGCGCACAGGGGCTCCGTCTCTGCTCTGGAGGCTTTGGGACAAGGGCTGAAGAGGCCCGTGCAAGAGCACTCTGCACGTGCTCAGAGGCAGCGTGCTCTTGGAGGGCCTGCCTCTAAGTCAGAGGCAGGTCCGCAGCCGCCTCCTTCCATCGCTGGCTGTCAACTTCGCAGGGCTGGCCAGAACCGGAAGTCGATGGAGACCTGCGCAGCTGCCAAAGTGTGTGCGGGGGAGGGGCCTGGTGGCCGAACTGGCTTCCTTATCTCCTATGCTATCTGCTTTCTAATTCTTATTTAATGAGTTCCCCTGAAAATAAGAAAATCATTGGAACAATTTTCTTAAGTGTGAAAGATTAGTCTGCAATTGGCATTAAAGGGGCTAATTACCGCCATTCTTCCACAACCCTGACGGGCAGTTGGAGGGAATCCTCTGTTACTCCACGGGCAGCCTGGGCGGGCGGGCGGGCGGTTGGCTGGGTGCTGGCCTTCCCCCTCTGGGGAGGCAAGGGCTCCCTTGCCTGCCCTGCCCGCCTGGGTGCGTGGGCCGAAGCAGAGGCGCCACCGAGCACTATCCCTGTGGCCTGGCTGCTGCGGGCCCCAGGATGTGCGCTGGGAGGCGGGGCCAACCCTGGACCCAGAGGGTGGTGGGAAGCACCAGGCATACCCCCAGAGACGCAGCGGGGCCTCACTTCCTGCCCAGAGCTCTGCACTGCTGGGAACTGGCACTCTAGGCACCCAGGAGGCGAAATCGTGCAGAAATCGGGCCCTCTGGAAACCAGTCCCAGGAGGACTGGCCTGGGCCCCGCCTTCTCTCCGATTGACAGGTGGTGCCTGAAGCAGGGCGACCTGGTGCTCCTGCAGCCACTGTTGGGGGGGCAGCCCAGGGCCCTTCCAGGTGGGGGCTGAGCAAGGCAAGGCCCCTGCAGCTGCCACGGAGCCATCCCTGCTGCAGGGGGCTCTGCTGACTCTCTCCGGCTTTCTGCCTTTGCGGTGCTGGTGGGAGGGGGATTGTCACCATTAGGAGGCAGTGGGGAGCCAAAGGGGGGAGGGTCGTTTTTTTGGCCAAAGGCTGTTCTCAGAAGGGTCCGCGTGGGAAAGGCAGGGGGTTGAGGGTGTCCAGATGACCATCTTTCAAAGCAACAGTGCTAATGGCGAATTTCAAGTGTCTGGACGTCAGCTGGGAATCTGTCTGCCAAGAGTCTGAGGACCAGCCACTTCCTGGGCTCCTTTATTGACAAGATCATTTGTTAGGATGTCGAAAAAGGGACAAGGGGGCTGCTCTGCTGGGCCTGATCCTCACCAACAGGAACGATCTGGTTAAAGGAGCGAAGAGGATGGCCGCCTTGGGGGAAGGTGATCAGGTCATCCTGGAATCTGTGAAGGAGGGGATTCAAGCGTCAGAGCAATTCTGATGGAAGACACCAGTCTTGGAAGGGGAGCGGTGCCCGTGAAAGGGATTTGGATGTCTTTATCAACCACAGTTAGACATGAGCCAGCCAGCAGTGAGATGCAGTTGCTACACTGACAAATGCTATCTTGAGAAGCATTAACTGGAGCACCGAGTCCACATCACAGTTGTAATTGTCCCCCTTGACTCTGCCACGGCCAGGTCCCACTTTGAATATTCTGCCCAGTTGTGGGCACCACAGTTCAAAAAGGAGAGTGACAAACTGGGCAAGGTCACAGGAGGGCTACCAAGATGGCGTTCTGGAAACCAAACCCTGTGAGGACCTGGGTATGTTTATCCTACAGAAGGGATGGCTGAGGGGAGGTTGTGATAACCGACTTCAAACGTCTGAAGGGCTGCCACGCCGAAGAGGGCCTGGACTTGTTCTTCCTTGCCCCAGAGGGCGGGACCAGAGCCAGGAAGGACTACGAGGAAGGAGGTTCCGGCAGCATGCCCGGAGGACCTTCCTGCACGCTTGAGCCATCAGCCGGCGGAAGAGGCTGCTGCCTGGAGTGGTGGGTTCTCCTTCACCAGGGGCTTCACGCAGAGGCTAGAAGGTCGTCAGTCAGAAGTGCTCTAGTGGATCCTGCATGCAGCTGGGTGTTCTACAAGGATCCTTCCAAATGTCTGGATGCTCCTGTGTTACATTTGCCCCCAGCAGCTCATACTTTTTCCTAATTTCAGGGAGAACTGGACCGGCTCTGTTGGAGGCGGAGAGGCCAGGCCGCAACAGCAGCTGCATCGCAGCCCACAGCTCACGTGGGGGAAGAAGTTGGTCAAAAGGGCCCAAAGTAGAACCCTTCGAGAAATCACCCTGAAGACAGGAGAGAAAATGGGTCAGCCTTTCCCAGACCCGACTTGGACCTTTCAGGCCTTGGCGTTTCAGGGTTCAGCGGCGACTCCACCTCTCGGACCGGGCCAGAAATCCAGTCTCTGACCTGGGAGGAAGACCTGCCCGCCACTTCCAGGCAGGCCCGGAAGCGCAGCCCGTCCTATCCAGGGAAGGAAGTGGGAGTGAAGGAAAAAGGCCAATTTAAAGGACGGAGAGAGAAATTTTAGGAAAGACCATCGTATCCTAGAGAGTGTGTTTCTGAGGGTTTTTTACTGTCGACATTTGGGAGCTGCGCCACCCCCTCGAGGTCCTGGGCTGCTCTTGGTCGACCAGCTTCATTTGCTGAGTTCCTCTGTGGCTGCGCCCCTGCCACTCCCGTTTTATTGCAGCACCCGTGGAAGTTGACCCCGAGCTGTTGGAGTCCCCTCTGCTTGACCATGTCCAGGGCAGGAGAGCCCACTGCCCCTCGGTCATTGGCCCTCTGCCCAAGCACTGCTTCTTTTTCCAGCCATGGTCAGAACCTGCCTCCCTGGCCCTTCGTCCGTGTTCTGGTTTGGGAGTGGGAGGGGCCTGGGCCTTCTCCTCTCCGGTGCGTTGAGGCCTGCGGACGCCTCCCTCGTCTTCCTGTCCAAAGCTAAACACATCCCCTCCTTGGATCCTGCTTTGTGGAGCTGAGCTTCCGGTCCTTTCCCGGTTGCAGTCTCTCTTCGAGCCTGGTGCCCGGAACCAGTCACAGCCCTTAATGGATGCACCAACCGTGGCCAAAGAAGCTCTGGCTTCCTGTGATTGGGCAACGGTGCGGGCACAGCCTAAAACGACTGTTGCCCCTTTGGCACCCGGTTCCACTGCTGGCTCAGTCGGGATAACGGCTTCAGCTTCAAGGTCCCTCATCCTATACTGGTGCGTTTGATTCCTTTTCCTACATGAAGACCTTTGCATACCCTTATTTTTATGATTCATTAGATGCTGTGTGTTTTCCAAAATCCCTGGGAAGTTGGGCTTTCAGCAACCTTTTAATATTAAAAATGCCTTTCATTCCAGAAGGCTTGGGGTCTCCTCTCCTTCCTCAGCCCAGAGGTCAGTTCAAAGCCCACTGCCGATTCCAGCTCTTCCCAGTTTGGCTTTTCTCGTATGCGGCGGACTGTGGATCGCTTGGCCCTTGTGGCTGGCTCCCTGGGAGCAGGGCGGAAGGGCTGCCGTGGCTCTCCCCGAGGGCAGCCATGGGCCCCAGCCACGGTTCCTCTTGCTTCAGGGCCCTTCCTCCCTTCCTTGCTCCGGGTAGAAATCGGGGGTCGTGGGGAAGCAGGTGGGTGGGGGAACTGTGCTCGTGGTCCATTTTCCATTTAACCAGCCATATTGAGTGATAAATAATTCATATTTCTGCCAAACATTTGATTAAAAGAAGCCAATTCCTTCTGTGTTTGTCGGGGGGCAGAAAATCCATTTGATGTTTTCATTTCAACCAGTCCTCCTCACTCTGAATGCTTTAGCGTCCTCGCAGCCCGCCTGGTCAGCTCGCCCCTGGGCCCGCGGGTCCCGTCTCCCTTCTCCCCATTTCGGGCTAGTGGCCTGGCGCTCAGCTTGGCTGCAGAGGCCCAGCCCACCCCTTTTGGGAAGGGGGTGGGGGGCTGTAGTAGGGGGGGGCTTGGCATGTCCGCAGCGCATCTGGCAGCCCTGCTCTCCCAGAAGCAGGGCAGGTTCTCTCAACGTAGCCCTTGTCCTGGCGGGGGTGGTGGTGGCATGTGGGTAGGTGGGTGCCCTGTGGGCTTGCCACTGTCGTGGAGAAGGAACCCTCGCAGGACAAAGTCGCTAACGCATAGCTTTCCAAACTGTGTGTCGCGACACATTAATTTGTCATGACAAAACCTGGAAGTGCTGATGGTGTGTTGCCGCCACCCCTGCACTGGTGTGTGCGGCAGCGGCGCACCATCAGCGCTCCCGGGTTTTAGCGTGACGCACAAGGCCACTGCCGCTGCTGCCGCCGCCATGCACACCGCCGCCGTTGGTGTGTCGCCAACGGCGGGACTTTGGAAATCACTGCGCTAATGTCTGCCTGTGGCAGGTTGCAAGGGGTGGCTGTGTCAGCCGCCAGCCCTTCAGCTTTGGGAAATGGAGGACTTTGTGGGAAGATTGTGCTGGTTCACACCGACTAGCACCCCCAGTTTCTCCCAGGTGACTCTCGCCATGATCAGGGGGCGGTGTGCCCAGTGGTGGCCTGGCTGCTGTTTCCCTGGGGAAATCTCACCCGTGTGGAATTGCCTGCCCTGGAGACGGACTTTCCTCCACCGAACTTGGTGGCCCAGGAGGGCTTCGGGCTTCCCTCCGAAGAGCCAAGAGCCGGCTCCCACCAGGGTCCTCACCCTCTTCCTCGGAGGCTTTCCCAACTTCTGGACAGGTGACATTTCTAAGAGGTGCTTTGCTAGCATCTTCTCCTCTTTCTTCTTCTGTCCATCTTGAAAGGCCAATTAATGCACTGTATCCGTGGCGCTGAAGCATGAAACTTCCCTGTTTGGTGAAGAATTATTGCAGAGCGAGACGGTTCTGGCTGTAAAAGCCCTTTTCCCCGAGGGAGACACTGAGATGTTCTTTGCAATTAAAATTTATTTCAAACTCGGACGAAAGAAGATTTGAAAAAGAAATATTTTGAGTTACAAAGACCTTTCCCAAACAGGGATTGTGTGAGAGTTTTAACAAACGCCCCTTCCTTCTTCCCCACCTCCACAGGCGTTGGCCAAATGGGGGGGGGAACCTTCGGCCTGCTGGTAATTAACATTTCAGTGTGGGGGAGGGGAGAGGGACATTCTGCCCCTTGCAGGCTGGAGCAGCCAGTAGGGGGGGGGAGGTATCCTTATCGCCTCCTCCCCCCCCCACTTCGGTGTGTTCCAGCCCAACTGAGAAGAAAAGCTATGAAGAAGGTCCCCCACCGGGAAAGTAATTCCAGGAAGCCAGAAAGAGGAAGCTGGCGATTTACTTCAAGGACAGAAAAGATTACACTTTTAATAAGTATAATGGCTTTCTGGTCCCTCTATTATTAAAACTGGAGTGCGGTTGGGATTATCAGAGGGGTCTTTTGCTGCTTGTGTGCCTGTGAATCCAGGCGGGGTGGGTGGGTGGGCAGGACCGAGCAGGAGGCCAGCTCTGGAGAGGGCCAGCCCGGCCTCCTGCAGGACTGCCCACCGGCTGGCTGGGCCGCCTAACAATCTGGAAGGCTGCTGGCAGGGCGGGGAGGGGGTTGGATGGCCCACCTGGGGAGGGGTGGGCTGGGTTGACCTGGGAGCCCTTCTGGAGGGGGTATATCCATATTTTCCTACCTAGGGAGCCGTCTCTAGCAAGTGGTTCGGCTGCCTGGCACAGACCCTACCGAGGAGGAAGCAGACAAGGGCTTTATTTTGAAGCCACTTGTGGGAGCAGGAGCCGCCTGCGCCAGGCCCACGAGGGACCATGGGTCATGGGGAGGCACCCCGTTTGCTCATTGCCTCTTGGAAGAGCTGAGGGTGGGCCCTCTTCCTGCAAGAGAAGAGCGATGAACTCCTGGGCTGGCAGGTGAGGGCAGCAGACTCACAGCTGGCCAGCTGCTGCCCCCCCCCAAGTGATATTCAGATTTCCCAAGGCGCTTGCTCCGGTTGCCTGCTGGGAAATGAAATGGTGGCGCATGTCCTGTTTGCTGGGGAATAACCGCGGGCTCGCTGGCCCCTCATGGCAAGGTCTGTCCAGGGCTGCCTCTCCGTGCCAGGCCCAGACAAGATGCCCGACAGGCGGTCCGATCCTGTGCCAGTGCCCGCCACGCCACGTTACGCCATGCCACACTTGGGGGGCATGTGGAGCTGCTGAGCCCAGCCGGGAAGGGGCCTCCCTTTAGGGAATCCCTCCTGGGGGGCTGGGTGTGGAGGCACGGCTTATTCGTAGCCTTTCCGGGCCGAGCTGAGCGAAGTCCTGCCCGGAGTGCAGAAAGTGGGAGGTTGCTAACTTGCTGCTTCTCGGGCCGGGAACCGCCCCTGCGCTGCTCGTGGCCCTGGCCGCGGGGGGGGGGGGAACGGGCTGAGCCTCGGCTAGCTGTGGCTCCCATGGGGGGGGTCTGGTTCGGGCTCCGGCCTCCCACTCCCCCCCCCCCGCTGGGCAGCCCCCTCAGCCGCAGCCCAGGAAGAGGCCCTGACGGCGGGGGAGGCGCGGCTGCCGGCAGCTCCCCCGCTGCATCGGTAAAATGAAATAAATATCGACACGGACGGGATGCTATTCAATTTGTCCTGATCACTGGGCTGCGGTGAGTTCTGACAGGGCAGAGTGTAAAACATAAGCTCAGGATGTAATTTCTGCTGTCAACATGATGTACAGTACAGTTCTGCCAAACACACACTGACAAAGGGGTGGGCAGGGGGGAGGGAGGGAGGGAGGGAGACACGTGGTGCCGCCCGCCGCCGCCAAGCCCGGGGAAAAGGGGGGGCGTGTGGGGGGCGGGCGCCGGGGTCCAGCCCTGCCGGCCTGCCAAAGGGGCACGCGGGGCTGGGAGTGGGGCGGCCCTTCCCTCTTGGCGGAGGCAGCGCAGGAAGACAAAAGGCCGCGCTGGGGGGAGATTCCCCAGGCAAGTTCTGGTTCCCACAGCAACGGTTGCCCAGGCCTGGCACGTGTAGGTGGGGACGCCTTTGCTGGTGCGGGCTGTGGATGTGCTGTAGGCGTGCGGTGGTTGCATCCAGATGGGCCTGCCTAGCCGCCTGGATGAAAGGGGCCCGAGGCCACTGGGGGCTGCCCCGGAGGTGGTCTGCAGAATCTGAGGGGCCCCCAAGCTCCTTGTGGGGAGCTGCGCCCGTGCGCCTGGGAGGGAGCTGCCTGCCGCCGACTAGCCTTGCCTCGTGCCCAGCTTAGCCGCCTGCTCCGTCCTTCCTGTTGCCCCCTTGGCTCAGTCAGGGCCAAAGCCCACTGCCGTCCACTCGACCTGCCCCCCCAACTCTCAGGGAGAGGCGGGGCACCCTCTGCCAGCCCTGGCCCAAGGGAGGCAGGCAGAAGCGCGGAGGGGGCACCTTCCCTCCACCTGGGACACAGGCAGTGCCTCCCCACTGCCAGGCAGCAGCTGAAGTGCCAGGGGTCAGCCCTCGCCAGCCGGGCACCAGCCCCCACCCCGCCGAATGAGCTGCCGCTTGCCCAGTTACAGGGGGTCCCCCGCTCCTTAGGAGCAGACATCTTCTCGCAGAAGGGCAGGATGGTTGCTGACGGGCGTGTCTTGGAAGATGGCACTGGAAATGTTCCTGAAAGAGGGCAAAGTGGCCCTCCAGGCTGCCTCTGGAATTGGAGGGCAGGATGCCTCCCCAGGCCTGGGAAGGTAGGAGGAGGGACCTGGTGGCACCCCTGTCTGCCCCGCCCTGTACGTCCGTCTGCCTGTCCACCGTCCGGACTTCTGCCCTCTTGCCCACCAACTCAGCAAGCACCTCAGGGCGGCTGAGTTCACACAATCCGCAGGACGGGGCTAAAATGGGGCTGCGTGGGTCGTGGATCAGCAGGCGGCAGCCGAGCCACTGTCTTCAGGCGTGGTGTGATCCAGGCCTTTGCTTTAAGCACAGGCCGTGCGAATGCAGCTATTGCATTCTCCTAACCCGGCTTAGGGTTCAGCGCGTTGTTCGAGCAAGCCCCTTTAGTGCAGATGAAGGACAGGAAGCTGAGCTTGACATGGCCAGGTGGGAGGCGGGACGGAGGAGTCGCTCCTGCAGTTTCCTGGGTCACAAATGCAGTTTGGTCTAGTGGTTAAGGTGCTGGGCTAGAAACTAGGAGTCTGAGTTCTAGTCCCGCCTTAGGCATGAAAGCCGGCTGGGTGACCTGGGGCCAGTCACTCTCTCTCAGCTCTGGGAAGGAGCCAATGGCAAGCCAGGAGACTGAGAGTTCTAGTCCCGCCTTAGGCACGAAAGCCGGCTGGGTGACCTTGGGCCAGTCCCTGTCTCTCAGCCCTGGGAAGGAGCCAATGGCAAGCCAGGAGACCCTGAGTTCTAGTCCCGCCTTGGGCATGAAAGCCGGCTGAGTGACCTGGGGCCAGTCCCTCTCTCTCAGCCCTAGGAAGGAGCCAATGGCAAGCCAGGAGACCCTGAGTTCTAGTGCCGCCTTGGGCATGAAAGCCGGCTGGGTGACCTGGGGCCAGTCCCTCTCTCTCAGCCCTAGGAAGGAGCCAATGGCAAGCCAGGAGACTGATAGTCCCGCCTTAGGCATGAAAGCCGGCTGGGTGACCTTGGTCCAGTCCCTGTCTCTCAGCCCTGGGAAGGAGCCAATGGCAAACCAGGAGACTGAGAGTTCTAGTCTCACCTTAGGCATGAAAGCCGGCTGGGTGACCTGGGGCCAGTCCCTGTCTCTCAGCCCTAGGAAGGAGCCAATGGCAAACCAGGAGACGGAGAGTTCTAGTCCCGCCTTAGGCGTGAAAGCTGGCTGGGTGACCTTAGGCCAGTCACTCTCTCTCAGCCCAGCCCACCTCACAGGGTTGTTGTTGTGGGGAAAGTAAGAGGAGGAAGGAGTATTAGGTATGTTTGCCGCCTTGAGTAATTTATACAAATAATAAAGGCGGCATAAAAATTAAATAAATAAATAAAATAAGCCCAACTGCCAGGCCACACCGAGGTTGCTAAGACAAGGACCGGCTGCTGCACTGTCCGGACTCGCCTTCCGTGAGGTTTTGGGATCCCGGCTGTGAGTGTGAAGGTCGCTCTTCTTATGCCTTGGGAAGCGGTGGCTCTTCTTGAGGTCTCCACGAAGAGGACAGGGGAGCGGCGTGGCTGTGGCTGTGCCTGGCCCTGGGTGCGGAAATCAAGGCGGGCGTTGGGCTCAGGGCCGTAGAAGTGGAGGCTTGTTTCTAAAAGCGTAATGTTTCTCTGGGGGGGGAGACCTTCCACGGAGCGAACCACCCCTTTGTCGGCCTCTCTGAAACTGCGCCAGCGCTGCCCTTAGCTTTCCAAACTTTTCATGTTGGTGACACACTTTTTAGACATGCATCATTTCACAACACACTCTTACAGCAGGGCACAAGGCAGGCACTAGGACCTGCGCGGAATCCTGGCAGGGCTCGGAGGCAGCAGCAGCAGTGACACACCCAGACACTGCAGCCGACACACTAACTTGTCGCGACACACAGTTTGGAAAGCTCTGCCTTTGGGTGAGGAAAGAAGCCTTCCAGCCACGGCAACCAGATTAGCCCTCTCATTTCCTCTCCAGCCCGGAGGACAGCTACGTCCAGCCCGCCTTGCTCGCATGGAAGCCCCGGTTCCTGATGTGCCAGGTCTGCCCGCCGCTCTCCTCTCCTCGTCTGCCTTGAATTGGACCTGACTCAGGATGGCCTCGCCTGAGAGACTGGGCAGCTCCTGGCAGCTACGGCGGAGTCCCACCCGGGGCCCTCTGGATGCCCTGTGTGAGGCTTGCGGTCCAGCTTTAGTCAGGGGCTGGGGCAGGAGTGGCTTCTGCGCTATGCCAGAATTAGCGTGCCACTAATTCCCTGGAAAAGTGGCCTAAACATATTATGAAATAAAGAAGAAACGACCGATAACTCCCCTTTCCTTAGGATACAGGCCAGGAAGGGAGGCCGCAAGGCCGCAACCGAATGGGCAGAGGGGAAGCGTGCGGCGGTGGAAGAACAGCTGACTCAGTTTAACCAATCCCGTGGGGCGGGGCGGGGGAGTGAGTCCCACCTGCCCTCCTGCAGGGTCCCTGGCTGCCCTCCCCTCCCCTCCCCTCCCCTCCCCATAGCAGGTAACCTGTGCAGAAGCCTTGCGTGAAGGAAGGGGTCAGCTGGGAGGACGGGGCTGCCCTCCTCCTGGAGATCCCTCTGGGATTAAAGGGGGTTGAATGAGTCAATCTGGGGGTCCGTTTATTTCATGTGCTGACTCCCCACAAGGGGGCGGGGATCAACTTTTTTCCTGGGCGCTATTTGTGCATCTCCCAACAGTTCACACAAAGCTAAGAAATCATCTTCAAATGTATGCCAGGAAATGAACAAAAAATGTTTTATAGTGTTTCCGTTTTAAAAGGATTATGTATTTTAAACAGCACAGAAAGCTCCCCGTTGCATCCCTGGGCAACAGGCTGTGTGCGGAAGGTTGCTTCCTCTCTCCTGGGCATGTGGTGAAATGAAATGCCTAGAGAAAAGCCATTTCTCCTGGGCAAGAGCGGGGCGGCCCCTCCCGGTCTGCCTTGGGAGGCTGCCAAGGAATGGCTGGCCTTGCAGTGTGTCTGGGGGGGGGTCTCCCTTCAGGAGGAGGGCAGGACGCTCCTGCTGCTTGTGAGCCCTGAAGCTGACCCCTTTGGTGGGCGCAGAATGGGAGCTCTGCCCCCCACCCCACCCAATTGCTGACCCGCAAGGATGCACCCCCCCCACTCCCTGCCCCTCTCGGAAAGTTTATGCGCTGGACTCTTTATCCTATGAGTATTTCTCAAGCCTTGTGGATCCTCTGGCTGTGGGGGATGCCAGGAGGAGGAGGAGGCGGCGGCCCTGGGCAGGATTTCTGGTTGTCTTTGAAAGAAGTGAATCCTCACCAAGGCGCCTCCCTAGCAGGGGAGCGGGATCCGGGGGGGCTTTCAGTGAGCAGCCAGCCAGAGCACCCTCTTGCCGGGACACGGCAGGGAAACGGGGCGCCCTTCCTGGGCCCCGAGAGGAGGCGCTGGCTGGGCTTGGGCTTGGGCTCGGCTCTCCTCCCTCCCCCGACACGGTGCTCTGTCTCTTCCCAGGTGCCGGGGAGGATGCTGCTGCCCGTGCTGCCCCCTTGACCAGAGGAGGATGGGGGCTGCTGCTGGCTGCGTAGGAGCCTCCGGGCCGTCGGAAGCCGCGAAGCCTCGGCGGTCCCCCCGCGACGAGCAGCTGTAGCCTGGCCGTGGGCTGACTCTGCTTGGCGCGCCAGGCGGCTGCCCGGATGGGGCTTTGCGCCCACCCGCTGCCTGCACGGAGTCGAGTGTGGCTGGAGCCGAGGGGCTGGCGTGCGCACCCCCCCCACTTCTGGGGCAACGCTGTGCCGGTTTGGAAATAGCTGCCTGGGGGCCAGTCCCGGGGGACCTTTCGGTGCGGAGAAAGAAGGGGGTCTCCTCTGCACCGTGCCGAGCAGGTGGCAGGCTTCCCTCTGCCCTGCTCGATGTCCGCCTGCTCGCCGCTGAACAGTCACCTCTGCCCAGAAGAAGGAGGGGAGCCAGGATTGGGGCCGGCATGTGATCTGCCCCATTTGTCACCCTGAGAAGCGGAGCTGCCCCTGAGACTGCGGACCCCCTCCTCCCATGGATGACTGACCCACGGCACCGGCCTGTGTGGGGCTCCCCGTTCTTCCCCAAGGATGCCGGCGTGCCCCCTCCTTGCCCCCAGGACTCTGCAGTGATGGTGCCCCATCGCCCCTCCGGAAGGGACCTCTTGCTGCTGCTGGGCCTTCTCCTCTGTGCCCCAGACTGCCCGCCTGCAGCCTGGTCCCAGCCGGGGGCATCTGGGGGGTCCGGTCCGGGGGCTCCTGGGGATGGCGGCCTGCCAGGCGCTGGGCGAGTGAAGCGGGGCTGGGTCTGGAACCAGTTCTTTGTGGTGGAGGAGTACACGGGCACAGAGCCGCTGTACGTGGGGAAGGTAAAGGCAGCGGGGGGGAGGGGTCGGGCACTGCCCTGGATTCAGGTGGTCTGCGGGGGGAGGGGCGGGGGGGCACGAATATGGGCCTGGCTTGTGTTGTTCTGCTCCGGGCAGCCAGGCAAGGTAGTTCCGGTTAATGCACAACCCCCCCCCCGGGGATGACTCGAAGTATCCAGCCTTGGCAACTTCCAGAGGTAGCTTAGCAACCACCTCATTTCCTGAATGAACCCAGGAACCCAAAACTCGCCCATTTTGCAGCCCTTTCCGCATCATTTGCCACCGCAGCACCCCCCCCCCAGAAAACAGCTAAGCTGCGTGGAAGGTGGGGGCAGCGGCGCACAGGAAGCCCCCTGCTTCTGCTGGCAGGACCAGGAGCAGCCTTCCCCCAGCCCCCCCTCCCCGATTAGCGTGCCCCCTGCTGGAGGGGCTCCTCATCTGCCCCCCTCCTATGCACGGGCTCACCAAAGAGGACCAATAACATTTTCATAAAAGCTGGATATTCACGCTAATCCTTTTTCAGAAACGGAATTTCCCTGGAGGGCCCCTGTCAGTTGGATGTGGAGTTTTATGTTTTTAAAATAGAATTATGGGGTCAGCATGAGTTACAAAGTTGTGCTTGTTGGACAGATCTATTTTAGATAGAGAAGGGGATTAAAAGGGAAAAACAGATTTAATTAAGTTGCTACTATTTAAAAGAAATTGATGAACTTGGGCTTTATGAGTTAGAGCAAACACCAAAGTGCCTTCATTAAGGGCAAGCTTTTATATGATTTCTTTTCTCTCTTCATCCCAAATGTTCTGCATTTGCGAATCTGTGCATTCTGTTTAATCGTCTTAAGGAAAGTGCACCTCTGCTCAAATTTAATTTTGATTTAATTAGCGAGAGGTAATTAATGGCCTCACAAAACCCCAGGTAGCTGGCCCTTTAGGGTAAGCAACCATTTCACTTGGCTGGAAAAGCGGGGGCCCGGTGGGACTGTGGCCCCGGAGAAGGCAGCAGGAGCCGGGAGAAGGGCTGGTCCTGTCCTGCTCCAGGTGCTGATCCAGCCTTTCCAAATCCCGGTGGAGAGTCGGGGGGGGGGGGGGCATCCCTGTGCAGTCAGTGCTGGCTCGACGGGGGCAACTTTCGGACCAAAGGGGACTCCACAGGCAGCAGGCAGCCGGCCTGATCTAGTGATAAAAAAGAAACAAAAGCCAGTGAAGCATTGGCATTCCATAAGAAGAAGAGTAATGCTCTCTGCCATTCACACAGGGAAGGTGTGGATGTACAGATGGATTGTTAGTGTGTGCTCCTCAAATATTGGGAGGAACGGCATCCTGAACAATGCATAGGTAAAGGTAAAGGTTCCCCCGCACAGTCGTGTCCGACTCTAGGGCCCGGTGCTCATCTCCGTTTGTTAGCCGAGGAGCCAGCGCTGTCCGAAGACACTTCCGCGGTCTTGTGGCCTTCCCACCGAAGTGGTACCTATTCACCTACTTGCATTTGCATGCTTTCGAATTGCTAGGTTGGCAAGAGCTGGGCGAGTGCGGGAGCTCACTCCGTCACGCGGCGCTCGGGTCTCGAACCGCCAAACTTGCGACCTTCCGATCGACAAGCCTGGCATCTTACCCACTGAGCCACCACGCCCCCATCACAATGCATACCTGCAGCAAAAATTCTGCCCAGGAGTAACCTCCCAGTAATACTACTTAATAAAAGCCTTTTGGGCTTAAAAGGTTGCCAAATCAAGAGGCGAAGGCAGCACTTCATAAAAACACAATTACCAATGACAATGTGCCCATGGTCTTCGTGACCATGCAGGAGAAGGAGCCTGGCTGGGATCGTGGTTCAGTTTTTCAGGGCTTTATGTGTCAATGGGAAAACCTGGAAAGTGGCTGTGCCGGATCAGGAGCCGCACTCTGGACGAGCCACAGGGGAGCCCCGTACAGGGCGCGTTTCAGAAATCTAAATTCGGGGTGATGAGCACCCATAAGGTCTACATCTCGCCAAGCTTCGGTCTTCGCGTATTGGCCCTCCTCCAACCCATCATTACATCCAGGCACCGGTTCCGGACGTGCGCAGCCTTTCCTGGCTGAGAGGTTCTGGAGGAACATATTGATGGCACATTACTGCCCTTCTCCTGAGGTCCATTTCCAGTGGCTTCATAAAGAGCATCAGGGAGAAGGAAGCGTGTAGATCTTCAGGGAGGCTCTTGTGGAATTTTATGCTCCCTGAAACTGTTTTGCAAAGCAACCCAGCCCCATCGCTTCAAAGATAAAATTGAGATGCCTGCAGGCCCTCCAGTAAATTCTTGCAGTAGCAAACCCGAGAAGTTTCTGTAATGAACAGCAGTTGCACCAAGATCTCTTCCACCTTCTGCGTGTGGAAGTAGCTGGGAGAGAAGGAAGGTGCTGCAAAGCGCGGGAGCATCATCAAGGCTGGTTGGGCTTCCTCTTTCCTTCCACGAAGAGATTCACGTTGCTTCTGCAGTGTGACGTTTCTCCATCAAGGCAAATCTAAATTTCTTTGCAGAGGCCTACAATAATTCCTTATGCAGGGGTCCCCAACCTGTGGGCCGTGGCCTTGGCGCGGCCTGTCAGGAACTGGGCAGTGGGGCTCCCACCCGCAAACCCCGCCCACTTCCACGTGATTGGCTCCCGCCCGCAACCCCCACCCCCAGTCCGTGGAAATCCCGGAAACCCCGCCCCCCAGTCCACGGAAAAATCGACTTTTGAAACCGGTCCCTGGCACCAAAAAGGTTGGGGACCCCTATGGCGTCCCATAATATTACTG
Source organism: Charina bottae (assembly GCA_023362775.1). Classification (NCBI taxonomy): domain Eukaryota; kingdom Metazoa; phylum Chordata; class Lepidosauria; order Squamata; family Charinaidae; genus Charina; species Charina bottae. The sequence goes on from JALMGJ010000034.1 coordinate 2,494,183, forward strand.
CCAGGGTGCAGAAGCTCAGTCATCCCATTCTTCTCTCTGAGACCATCCCTGACATGAGGGTGGAATGTGCTGAACCTCCGTCCCATCGAGTCCTTTCAGGAGGGCTCCTTGTCCAGGAGTATCAAAGATGCAGGAAGAGAGATCAGTGGCTGTGGTCCACTCCCTTCCCTGCAGGACGGCGTCCATCATCATGGCCAAAGGAGGCCACCAGGCCCCGAAACGAGGCCCGAAGCTTGATGGAAATGGGCTGGGATGCTCGGTGCTTTCCAAACACTCCAGCAGCTGCACAGGCTGCTAGCTAACATCTGGCTCCCGAAAGCGGTACTGTGACCGGATGGCATTTGGTGTGAAGCTTTGGGTCCAGTGAGGCCTCTTAGGACTGGACACATCATTGCCGAGATGGGTTTCCTCGTCCCTGAAGGTGTCCACCGAGTCATCCCCTGCATAAGCCAAGACTGGAAAGGATCAAGAGAGCATGTTGTAGGCCAGGCAGCCAGAAGAATCGTGCCCACATCCCCAGGCCTCAAAAATGGAAAGAGAGATCCCGCAAACGTGGACAAGATAACACACTGGACATGTTACTTGACACTGTGTCAAAGGTGTGCAAGTCAGCCTGAATCTGCCTACTTTTATCCTCAAGGGGCTTTGTGTACTTTTAGCATAATGCCACTTGCCTCCAGAAGTTTCTGGGGAAATGTCCCTGCTGTGGTGAAGTTTCTCTTCTCGGGGGCCCAACAGGCCAGGGAGGTCTTTCACGAAGAGCAGGTAGCCTTGTAACTTTGTTCTGCTATGGTTTCCCTCCTTGACGGGGCTCCCAGGTGGCGCCTTGAGCTGAAACAATATAAGCATGGGCGTTTGGACAAAAAACAAGTGCAGCAGGTACATCTTGCCACGGCACTTCTCCTGCCTGCTACATCTGAGCTGTCGGGGCCAAAAATAGCCCCCTGGGAATCCTCAGAAGCCGGAGTCAGAGCATCCTTGGTGGACCTCGTTCTGCGTGGTGCAAGAGGGCCAGAGCTAGAGCGCCCCCAGTAGGTGGCTTTCCACCCACAGTTTGAAGGCCACCAGGGAGGGTGAACACCCCCATTAGTCTTATGATCAAAACATTCTCCTACCATTCAACTGAAATCTGTCTTCCTGTAGCCTTTATTTGAGTTCTTTCTCTGTGGAAGCCTTGTTGTTTATTCGTTCAGTCGCTTCCGACTCTTCGTGACTTCATGGACCAGCCCACGCGGTCGCCACCCCCAGCTCCCCCACGGTCGAGTCCGTCACCTCCAGAATATCATCCATCCATCATGCCCTTGGTCGGCCCCTCTTCCTTTTGCCTTCCACTTTCCCTAGCATCAGCTTCTTCTCCAGGGTATCCTGTCTTCTCATTATGTGGCCAAAGTACTTCAGTTTTGCCTTTAATATCATTCCCTCAAGTGAGCAGTCTGGCTTTATTTCCCGGAGTATGGACTGGTTTGATCTTCTTGCAGTCCAAGGCACTCTCAGAATTTTCCTCCAACACCACAGTTCAAAAGCATCTATCTTCCTTCGCTCAGCCTTCCTTATGGTCCAGCTCTCGCAGCCATAGGTTACTACAGGGAATACCATTGCTTTAACTATGCGGACCTTTGTTGTCAGTGTGATGTCTCTGCTCTTAACTATTTTATCAAGATTTGCCATTGCTCTCCTCCCAAGAAGTAGACGTCTTCTGATTTCCTGGCTGCAGTCAGCGTCTGCAGTAATCTTTGCGCCTAGAAATACAAAGTCTGTCACTGCCTCCACTTTTTCTCCCTCTATTTGCCAGTCATCAATCAAGCTGGTTGCCATTATCTTGGTTTTTTTGAGGTTTAACTGCAACCCAGCTTTTGCACTTTCTTCTTTCACCTTAGTCATAAGGCTCCTCAACTCCTCCTCGCTTTCAGCCATCAAAGTGGTATCATCTGCATATCTGAGATTGTTAATGTTTCTTCCAGCGATTTTAACTCCAGCCTTGGATTCCTCAAGCCCAGCATGTCGCATGATGTGTTCTGCGTACAGGTTGAATAGGTAGGGTGAGAGTATACAGCCCTGCCGTACTCCTTTCCCAATCTTAAACCAGTCCGTTGTTCCGTGCTCTGTTCTTACCGTTGCTACTTGGTCGTTATACAGATTCCTCAGGAGGCAGACAAGATGACTTGGTATCCCCATACCACCAAGAACTTGCCATAATTTGTTATGATCCACACAGTCAAAGGCTTTAGAATAGTCAATAAAACAGAAATAGATGTTTTTCTGAAATTCCCTGGCTTTCTCCATTATCCAGCGGATATTGGCAATTTGGTCTCTAGTTCCTCTGCCTTTTCTAAACCCAGCTTGTACATCTGGCAATTCTCGCTCCATGAATTGCTGGAGTCTACCTTGCAAGATCTTGAGCATTACCTTACTGGCATGTGAAATAAGTGCCACTGTTCGATAGTTTGAACATTCTTTAGTGCTTCCCTTTTTTGGTATGGGGATATAAGTTGATTTTTTCCAATCTGATGGCCATTCTTGTGTTTTCCAAATTTGCTGGCATATGGCATGCATCACCTTGACAGCATCATCTTGCAAGATTTTAAACAGTTCAGCTGGGATACCGTCGTCTCCTGCTGCCTTGTTATTAGCAATGCTTCTTAAGGCCCATTCAACCTCACTCTTCAGGATGTCTGGCTCTAACTCACTGACCACACCATCAAATCTATCCCTGATATTATTATCCTTCCTATAGAGATCTTCCGTATATTCTTGCCACCTTTTCTTGATCTCTTCTGCTTCTGTTAGGTCCTTGCCATCTTTGTTTTGATCATACCCATTTTTGCCTGGAATTTACCTCCAATGTTTCTAATTTTCTGCAAGAGGTCTCTTGTCCTTCCTATTCTATTGTCTTCTTCCACTTCCGCACATTGCTTGTTTAAAAATAAGTCCTTATCTCTTTTGCCTAACCTCTGGAATTTTGCATTTAATTGGGCATATCTCCCCCTGTCACTGTTGCCTTTTGCTTTCCTTCTTTCTTGGGCTACTTCCAGTGTCTCAGCAGACAGCCATCTTGCCTTCTTAGTTTTCTTTTTTTTTGGGACGTTTTTTGTTGCCGCCCCCTGAACAATATTGCGAACTTCTGTCCATAGCTATTCCGGGACCCTATCTACTAAATCTAGTCCCTTAAATCTATTCTTCACCTCCACTACATATTCCTTAGGAATATTAGTGAGCTCATATCTAACTGATCTGTAGGTCTTCCCTATTCTCTTTAGTCTGATTCTAAATTGTGCAATTAGAAGTTCGTGATCTGAACTACAGTCAGCTCTAGGTCTTTTTTTTACCGACTGTATAGATGTCCACAAAACTGAAGTACTTTGGCCACATAATGAGAAGACAGGATACCCTGGAGAAGATGCTGATGCTGGAGAAAGTGGAAGGCAAAAGGAAGAGGGGCCGACCAAGGGCAAGATGGATGGACGATATTCTGGAGGTGACGGACTCGACCATGGGGGAGCTGGGGATGGTGATGGCTGACAGGAAGCTCTGGCGTGGGCTGGTCCATGAAGTCACGAAGGGTCGGAAGCGACTGAACGAATAAACAACAAAAATAGATGTCCGCCAGCTTTGGCTGCAAAGGATGTAGTCAATCTGATTTCGGTGTCGACCATCTGGTGAAGTCCATGTATAAAGTCGACTTTTAGGTTGTTGGAAGAGAGTGTTTGTTATGCACAGTGAGTTGTCTTGGCAAAATTCTATCAGCCTATGTCCTGCTTCATTTTGTTCTCCCAGACCATGCTTGCCTGTAATTCCAGGTGTCGTCTGACTACCCACCTTAGCATTCCAGTCTCCTGTAATGAAAATAACATCTCTTTTTGGTGTATTATCCAGTAGGTGCTGCAGATCCTCATAGAACTGATCTACTTCTGCTTCTTCAGCATCTGTGGTTGGGGCGTATATTTGGATCACTGTGATGTTAAATGGCTTACCCTGAATTTGAATTGAGATCATTCTATCGTTTTTTGGATTGTATCCAAGCACTGCTTTAGCCACTTTATTATTAATTATGAAGGCTACTCCATTTCTTCTGTGGTCCTCTTGTCCACAGTAGTAGATCTGGTGGTCATCTGATGTGAAGTGGCCCATCCCAGTCCATTTCAGTTCACTGACACCCAAAATGTCTATATTTAATCTTGACATCTCTCCAATAACCACATCCAATTTGCCCTGGCTCATAGATCTTACATTCCAGGTTCCTATGGTGTGTTGATCTTTAGAACATCGGATTCGTCGTTCACCACCAGCACCGTCGGCCGCTAGCCGTCCTTTCAGCTTTGAGCTAGCTGCGTCATCACATCTGGGGCTAGTTGAACGTATCCTCTGTTCCTCCCCAGTAGCATTTTGACCATCTTCCGACCTGGGAGTCCCATCTTCCGATGGTATACCGACATATCTTTGGTTGTACTGATCCATTTAGTTTTCATGGCAAGAATACTGGGGTGGGTTGCCATTACCTTCCCCAGGGATCGTATTTAGTCTGACCTCTCTGCCACGACCTTCCCGTCTTGGGTGTCCCTTCACGGTTTAGCTCATGGCGTCATTGAGGTGCTCAAGCTCCAGCACCACGACAAGGTCACGATCTCCTCTTCTGGAGTGTGGAGGCCTTGCCCCCTTCTGGGGAAGTGCCTTTCAGGAGCTGAAGAAAGCTCTCGGGCTTCCTTGCAGTCTTCCTCCCAATGCTAAAGCATACTCTGTTCCTTCAACCTTTCTCTGCCAGGTTCTCTGACCATCTTCACTGCTTTCTCAGGGGGGGAGGGATTCTGGAACCCTGGCCCTTTACAGCGGCCTTGAGGTGCAAACCCAGGAGTGGGTCCTGAGCTCCAGACGAAGACTAGAAGGAACAGGACAAAGTGGAGCATTTGATTCTTAGAGAGATCTTAGGTGATGCCATAATCCCTTTCCCTTCCATCTATGCATCTTCTGTTGAAAAAAAAAACACAGAAGGGTTCATGATGGAAGAATGACCTTGGCACCCTCCCTTCTGAGGAGGTTTGGTCAATGAGGTCAGGTAATGTGACTCTGGAAGCCACCTTGACTTTGTCCCACATTCCTCCCCACTTTGTAGCCTTCTGAGCCAATCCAGTGTCTGCTCTAACCAGAACACCACCAGCCCTGCCACCCAATGCAGGAATCCCCCTGCTATTCCGGACGAAGGCTGTCCAGTCTTTTCTTGGAAGCCTCCAGTGGTGGAGCACCCGCAACTTCAGAAAGCAGGCTGTTCTCACAGGAAATTCGTCCTGATTTGGAGTTTGGATCTCCTGTAAGCGTCCACCTGTTGCTTCTTGTCCTGACTTCGGGCATTATAGAGAACGCCCTCTTCCCTGGGACAGACGCTCAGGTATTAGAAGTCTTCTGCCCTCACCTTCCTCTTCTTTAGGCTAAACACACCAGGTTCCTTTAACTGCTCTTCGTAGGATTTAGCCTCCAGGCCCCTCACCATCCTTGCCGCTCTTCTCTGCCCGCTTCCCAGTTCCCCAGCATCCTTTTTGTATTGTGACCACAATGGACACGGTATTCCAGGTGTGGCCTGACCAGTGCAGCAGATAGTGGTAGTATCACTTCCCGTGATGTTGGCACAGCCCAAGACTGCACTGGCTCCTGGCAGAGACTGCTGGCTTACTCTTCATCTGCGTCACCCAGATTCTTCTCACAAGTACCATTGCTGAGTCAAGTACCCCCATCTTGTACCCGTGCATCTATTTTTTCCTGCTTAAGTGCAGAACCTTACATTTCTCACCACTGAACAACATTTGATGGATAGGGCCCAGTGTTCAAGTCTGTCAGGGTCTTTTTGAACCTTGAGCCTGTCCTCTGGAGAGTTAGCAATCCTCCCCCCCTCCAGCTTTGTTAGCAATCCCCCACAAATATTATGAGCATCTCTTACATTCCCTCATCTAAGTCATTTATGAAGCTGTTGAAGGCTCCTGGACCCAAGACAGAACCCTGAGGTACCCCACTACATCCCTCCTTCCATGTAGACCCATTAAGGACCACACATTGGCTGCGGTTGTTCAGCCAGCTGTGCATCCATCTGGAAATGAGACTACCCCTCTCACACTGCTCCAGGTGATCAAGGAGGCGGCTGCGGTCTACTTGATCAAACGCCTTACTGAATCCCAAGTACAGTGCTTCCCCCTCCTTCCCTTGGTCCACCAATCAAGTCACATGGTCAAAGAAAGCAGTACGATTTGTCTGGCGTGACCTGTTTCTAACATATCCATGCTGGCTTCTAGTAATCACCCTGTCCCTTTCTAAGTGCTTGCAAACCCACCGCTTCATTGGGTTTTCTAGGATTTCCCCAGGTATTGAGGTCAAGCAGATTGGTCTTCGTTGCCAAGGTCCACTCTTTCCCCTCTTTAAACTATTGGAACAAGGTGGCTCTTCTCCGGCCTTCTGGTGCTTCTCCAGGATTTCTCCAGGATTTCAGTCAGTTGCTCTGAGAGGACTTCCATCAGTTCCTATGACACTCTGGGACGTAATCCACCCGGTCCAGGAGACTTGAATTCATTCAAAGCCTTGATGGCCTTTGCTCCTCATCGTCCTGGATCTCCAATGTGCGGGAAGAAGCTGGCATCCGCAGCACTGGGCGGCTCGCTGGCAGGGCAGGGGGCTGCCTGGTGCAGTGGGTCCCAAGGCAATCCTACCTAGGGGAGCGGGCAGCAGTGGCAATTCACTGCAACCGGTCAAGAAGAGGGAACAGCAGCTTTGTGTGGGTCGGTGGTTGGAAGCCAGTTGGATGGGGACTGTGTGCCTTCCGAGGGCTGTCCCCAGGGATGCTGGGGTGTGTGTCTGTGTGTGTGTGTGTGTTGGGCTGAGTGCCCTCTTTAGATCCCAGCAGTGTGGGATCCGAACGGGGTGGGAGCCTCCTCCTTGGCCAGCTGGGCAGCAGCTGCTTAGGACTTTGGCCCCTGGGCAGCGGTGGTGGGTGTGCATTTCGGCTAAGGCGGCCAGCCTCCTGCCTAGGGGGCTTCCTTCCCCTCCCGAGCAAGGTAAATAGAAGCATAAACTGTCCCTAACAAGACAAATAGAGCAGGGGCCTCGTAAAAGTGGCAGGTGGGCATAAATTTTGGCTGCTGCAGCCGCGTCTGAATCCAGAGGTAGGCTCTGGAATGGCTGTTGGGAAGATTGAGTGGCCCATAAACATTTTCATATTTCATTAGCCGATTAATGGAAGACTCGCTTTTTTGGCAACTTTGCTGATTCTCAGCAAAAACGGTGGCAGTAAAGGAGGGTGCCTGGTGAAGCCTTTCCGGGAGCTTGTCCCGTTATGGATCGTCCCAATTAATGCCTGTGTTGCCTCTTGCTGAGCAGCCTGATTCAACCTGTCCATTTCCTCTTAATAGATTTCTCACAAGTGGCTGGATTGTAAAAGCCTCGTAACTCAGTTTAATGCCGCCAATAAAACTATATCCGGAGATTTGGCCCGGTGTCTGGGCACTCAGGGGTCAAAGGGAGTAACCTTTGCCTTTCCTTCCCTGCTTGCACAAGGACACACACACACACACACACACACGGGCAAGGAGACTAGAGGAGCTGCAGTCTGGGGCATCAGGAAGGTTGGGCGGCTGTGAGGATCGTGGCCCTTGCACCCCAGCTTTCAGTAATCCACGGTACACGCCATTCGGATATACGTAGATTCTTTAATGAAGGAGAAATTACCATCATTCCGGCTAAAGGCAGGAATGTGGCTTGGCGCTAAAACAGTGGGAAAAAAGCAGTTGGAAGAAACTTCCCTCTCCCTTCCTCTGTCATTGCCCTGGCTACCAGTCCTTTGTTGTCATGACTACCAGACCCTAATGGCCCTTTCTGTTTCACCTCGCCTTTGATCTCCCCAGCTGGAGCCAGGCTGCGATAAAGTTTCTCCAAACAAACTGGGGAATGCAGTGGTCCTTGCAGCTCTGTTTCTAATGCTGTTCTACTAACTAACTACGGAACCCATGTCAGGAGGATAGTCCAGATGCCGTTAACTATTGCCTCTGGAACACTCCGGTTCTGACAGCGGCCCTCGGGCCCAAGTCCCCGGAGTTGCGTGCTCGGTGCCAACTGCAACTTAGGTGTGCCCATCTGACCCTTCCCCCTCCTTGCCCCTCAAGTGCAGAAACCCCGGGCTTGGAGGAAGTTCAGAATGCAGGGACCAGCTCCCAGGCCCTCGCCAGCGTCTGCCTCCCTGAGAGGCACAGCCTCGGAGAAGTCACCCGGCCTCTGAGGAACGAGAAGCATCCAGCCCTGGATTGCATTGCGAAGGGTCCCGGGAAGCCCGGGACACAATAGACTTCGAATTACGTAAGAATCAGAACCTAAGGATGGGCCTGGATTAGGATTAGGAGAAGGTTCCCATTTCCAGAAGGGCACTGGTGGGCTAGAACAGGTTCAGAAGAGCCCACAGATGAATCGGCCTTGAGGACATGCCCTGCCAGGAGGCACGATAGCCGCATCCAGGGAGGTGCAGGGAAGATGGCCACAGCTGGTCACAGAAACTAGGACCAGAGATAATTGGAACAAGCTGCAGCCACTTACAGTTAGCTCAAACATAAGGAGAAACTTCCTGATGGTAACACACGGAAGGGTCTCCCCATCTCGGGGGCCTTTGAAGAAGAGGCTGGACAGCCGCCAGAGGGTTGGACCAGATGATGCCGTCGTCGTCTTCAGCTCCACATTCTGTAATTCGGGGGTTCTGTGAAGGAGGCGTCAGGAGGGACCCACCTTAGCTAGGACTTCTCGACTCTCTGAGAAACACCAAAAGGAAGGTAGCACCTTTGGGGTTGGCGCCTAGAAAAATGGGCCTGGGGAACTGGGTGGGAGGGACAATGCCACCCAGCAGGATGTGCCCCCCCTCCCGTGGCCAGGAGTGTCCTGCCTTCCCAAGGAGAGGAGGCGCTGAGCCTGCAGCGAATAAACGTGAGTAGCTGCAGCCCCCTCGGGGTGGGCTTTTGGCTCTGGGGGGGTCCACTGAGAACAAAAAAGGAGGACAGCAGAGACGCAAGATCTGCAGGCAAAAGAGGACATGCCCAGGAAGAGGAAAGCGAAGAGGGGGGAGGCAGCAGCCGGAACTGGAAAGGAAAGAACGATCAGAGTAACCAGAAGCATATTTGAAGGTGCTCAGAACCAAAGAGAAGAAAAGAAACAGGGAAGCGGCTGGTTGGAGACCACGAGGAGGAAGCAGAGCTTCAGCCCCTATTTGGGTTTGCTCCTTGCAGGACCCGGGTCTGGGTTTCTTCACCAGGAGGCTGTGAAGGGCAGGAACAGAGCCCAAGATTGATGGAAACAGGATCCGGGAATCTCTCTTGTACCCCGCCTCAGCTCAAATGTCCCGGGCCAGATGAGATGCCTCCTATGGCCCTGGAGGAACAAGCTGGCCTTTTGCTGGCCCTTCAGTGTGATTTCCGAGAAATCCTGACGTGATGAAATGCCAGATGACCGGAGGAGAGGAAAGGGGGTCTCTCCGAAAAGAGGGATCCAGGGAGCTACAGAGGTGTGGGAAGATGGTGGGACAGATCTGTCAGTGCTTCGAAAGCCACCTGGTCATCATCTGAAGCCAGTGGAGCCAATCTGGTCAGGTTAACCTTTTATCGTTTTTTAGTCAAACGTCCTCCTTAGTAGATGAAAGGCCGTGGATGCAACACGTCTTGATTTCAGCCACACGGTTGACAAACCATTTCATGGCAGTCGGATTAGCAAGCTAGTAGAGTGGGCTGGGTAGCATAAGAAGTAGAAACATAGCTGCTGGCTCAGGAACACGTGCAAAGAAAGGTCATCAAAAGGTTCAATTCCTGGTCCTCTGTTGTTCAGCGTTTTTATTAAGGACTTGGATGGAGTGAGGCTTGCCCATACCGAATCTGCAGATAATTGGGTGAGAGAACAGCAGCAAGCTTCACAACAGCTGTGATTAGAGAAATGGACTGAAAATTATAAGAGGAAATTTAACAGAGACAAATGCTGTGTTTTTCATTCAGGAATCAAATGCAGGTGTGGTATATCTGGCTTGAGGCTGAAATAGTAATTGATTGCAGTTGAATATGTGTGAAGTGTGATGTGGCGGCAGAAAAGATAAATGCGGTTTTAGGCTGCAATCACAGACGTTCCACCCTGCATTGGTCATGACTCGGCTCAAGCACGGAGTCCTGTTCTGGACGCTTTGAAAGCGATTCACAGACATTGGAGCGGGTCAGAGAAGAGCAGCAAGGCTGACCGGGGACTAGAAAATGCAAAGTTCCAGAGCGCAAGACACACATAATAGGGTTACGTTACAAAGGCAGATTCCGGTCTGGTCAGAGGAGAGGCTGCCCGGGCCATCCTCTGGCTGGGGTGCCTTGATCTGGGCGCCTGTCCTGGGCAGGAGTGGACTGGATGGCCTCAAGGCCCCCTCCCAGCCCTGAGGTCTTATGAACGGAGAGCTTCCCGCCGTCCTTGGGCTGTCCCATAAAGCTTTGGGTGGGATTGCTTTGCCCGGGACGAGAGCCCGGCTGGTTCCCTCTTCCAGGGCTATCAGGCCCCATGACCTGGCCTAGGACTTCCCCGGAGGCCACCCTGGTGTCTGGGGCCAGGTCGTCTGGTGGCCCGGAGATGTGCTGTGGAGGGGTCAGGCAGGGCCGAGGGTCCCCCTTGTCCGAAGAGAAGACCTTATTCCCATTCCTGTAAAAGGGGAGTTAGGGGATGTGGGATGATTCCACAGAGGTGGGCATCTGTGTGCATTTTGCCCTTGGGCCACCGGGCACGGGCATGTGCTGCGCACCTCCGAGACTGCCTTGGGCGTCGCCCTGAAGCCTCTGGCCTCAGTCTGGCCAGAAGCGTGCCTTTCCGATGACGAGCAGCAGCCCAGCTGCGTGGCAGCTGTGCCCTTCGCCCAGGGCGTCCCTTCTGGGGGCAAAGGCCTCCGTCGTCCTCCCTCCCCGTGGGCATTCGAGGACATTTTGGGGGAGGCTTGCAGGTGGCCCCTGAAGTTTCTCAGGGGAGGTGGGATTCTTCCTAGGGGGGCCCCAGGCAGGCCACCTCCCTGCTGAATTAACGGGAAGCAGCCCGTGGCAAGAGAGGGCGGGCCTGGGCAAGCGGGAAGCCTCCCCGAATGGCTTTCCGCTGCATAAGCCTGCCCGGGCACCGGGCACCGGGGCCACCTAGACTTGCCTTTGGAGGCTTGGAAGGAGGCGGGTCACCCGGCATGAAGGAGCGGGCAGGGTGAGGGGCGAGATCCCTGCCTTCAGGAGAAGGCCCCCAGAAGGAGGTGAGTTCTGGCTGGCCAAGGAGGCCCAAGAGGTGGATCTCCAGGTGAGGCTCTTGAGGCCTCCGCTTCCTGGCCCCCCTTTAAGCATGTGGGTGGCCCCGAGAGTCCTTCCAGCCGGGAAGCCCGGACGGCCAGGCCGCCGCTGCCGGGTGAGGGGTGCGATGGGGCCGCGTCTCCTCCAAGGCCGCCTTGCTGCGAAAGGAGAAGGCGCTACCCCAAGTGTAGCTCTGCCTGCGCCTGACCTCCCTCCACCCCCTCCAGATTCACTCGGACTCGGACGGGGGGGACGGCTCCATCAAGTACACGATCTCCGGAGAGGGTGCCGGCACCGTCTTCCTGATCGATGAGCTAACGGGGGACATCCACGCCACAGAACGCCTTGATCGCGAGCAGAAGACCTTCTACACCCTGCGGGCTCAGGCGCGGGACCGGCAGACCAACCAGCTGCTGGAGCCCGAGTCGGAGTTCGTCATCAAGGTGCAGGACATCAACGACAGCGAGCCCCGGTTCCTGGGGGGGCCCTACATCGGGAGCGTGGCGGAGCTCTCCCGCATCGGTAAGTCCCTGGGCGCGCGGCCGGCTCTGCCTCCTACCCCAAGCCAGGCCGGGGGCGTGGGAGCCCCTCCTGCTGAAGGGTCCCCTGGTGGAGTTGGCTGCTGACCCACCCACGGCTCCCCCGGGTTGTCCTCCCCGGCTTCCTCCTCCGGATCCCTGGAAGGGACGGGTCTCTGCGTGGCGCTGGCTTCCTCAGAGCTCCGGGCCTTCCTAGAGCAGGCTGCCGGCCCCTCTGCCCAGCCCCGGCTCCTGTGGGTGTGCGGCCCCGGGCACTGCTCCTGCAGCTTCCTTTAGCGCCTGCCTCAGGTCGGTGCCAGCTTGAGGGCAAAATGTTTCTTTAAAACTGGAAGAGCCAAGGAGGACTCAGGCCTGTCCCCCTTAAGGGCTGGAAATGAGAGGAAGGAAGGCAGTGCCCCGGGAGACAGCGGAACAGGGTCTGCCAGTGGGGCAGTTTTAATCTTTCTCCAAGCCCACAGCCCCCATCCAGCGGCCACACCGGTTGCTTCTCCCTTGGCAGGTCTGAGTCATTTGCAAGCAGCAGCATCTGGGTGCAAAGGAAGGCGGGCGGGTGGGGGGGGGGGTTACCAGGAGAGGCAAGGGAAGTTGCAATGGTTCTGCTTCCTCTCCCCCAAACAAAATCCCTCTGGGTCTCTTTGTGTAAAAGCACCAATCCAGTGCCCTCTTATTTGCAAGTTACGGGTTGTTGTATTGCACGACCCTGGAAAATGAGCCCAGCGCCATGGCTGGTCTGCCAGGATTGGTATGATCCAGTTTCAGGGCCTCTCTGCATGCCCTGTTGAAACAACTGCCCGAACCCGGGGACGGAGCCCTGCCAAGCCTCAACCAGGTTCTGGAGAGAAATGCCAGGGCGCTCTGTCAGGAAAGGGAGCGGCCGGCCTTCTGTGGCGTTAAGGAGGCAGCAGAGGCCTTTTCGGGGTGTGTGTGTGTGTGTGTCCCAAGTCTGACAGTCCTGCAAACGCAATCAGTCAGTCAGTCAGTCGACCTTACGTGCCCGTACTGTGCGGGGACAGTGGCTTTCATCTGCTCTGTGCCAGGGGAAGGCGGCTACGTAGTGCTGCTGCTGCGTTTCGGGGCTCTTTCAGCGACACAAGACGAGGAATCTAATGTGCCCCCTTCCCTTGCTATTTCCACTAAGGGAAGATCCCACCGCCAGCCTCTCGTGGCTCTGCTCCCAAGGACCGGCAACTGCATCCCCAGCAGGGTTGGGGCTGCTTGTGAATCGGGCCCCCTGGTGAATCTGGCTCCTGAATTAGCTGCCTGGACGTTTACCAGAAGGGCTGAGTGTGGGAGATTTGGCCTATAAACGTGTTCTGCTCCCTGGGAGATCCTCCTCCTCCTCCTCCTCCTCCTCGAGAGGGTCAGGCCTCTTAGTTCTAAATCAGGGTTGATCTAACCCTGGCGTAGACCAAGCCGGCCCCTCCGGTACAGCAGAGGACTGCTCTGCCTCTCGGCTCCCAGCAGGCCCACTTGAGGGCTCCTGACAAGCCCTTCACGGTTGGGGGGGAACCCGAGCCCATCCGATCATGCTGCCGAATTTTGGATTCACGCCATCTGGAATCTTTGGACAGCAGAGAAACCCTAATCTCTCCTAGAAAGGTCTGTCGTGATGGGAGTGGCCCTGGAAAATAAAATAGATAGATACAGGTAGTCCTCACTTAACGGCCACAATTGGGACCAGAATTTCGGTTGCTGAGCGAAGTGGTCATTAAGCAAATCTGACCCGATTTTATGACCTTTTTGTGACTGTCGTTAAGCGAATCGCCACAGGCATTAAACAAACCATGTGGTCGTTAAGTGAATCACATGGTTCCCCATTGATTTTGCTTGTCACAAGCTGACCCGGAAGGTTGAAAATGGTGATCAACTGACCACAGCAGAGCTTTCCAAACTGTGTCGCGACACAAAAGTGTGTCGCTACACACAGCGTGGTGTGTCGCCACACCACCTGGAAGCAGCGGCGCGTGCGTGCACGGCGGCAGCAGCACCGGCACGGGATCAGTGGTTCCGCATTTTAGCGGAGGCTGCCGCCACCGCCATGCACGCGCGTGCCGCCGCACGCCCCCCCGTGTCGCCGCCACGCACATGCGCGCTGCTGCACGCTGTATTGTGTTGCCGCTGCGCGCGCGCCGCCACCCCCCCCCCCCCGTGCCGGTGCACTGCCGCCGCCGCTGGTGTGTCGCCAGCGGCGGCACTTTGGAAAGCCCTGGACCACAGGATGCTGTGACAGTCATAAATGCGAACTGGTCGCCAAGCATCCAAACCGTGATCACGTGACCACAGGGACACTGTGACGGTTGTAAGTATGAGGACTGGTCGCGAGTCGTCATAAGTCCGGACTGTCACTAAACTAATGGTTGTTAAGCGAGGACTTTTGTTGTTTATTCGTTCAGTCATTTCCGACTCTTCGTGACTTCATGGACCAGCCCACGCCAGAGCTTTCTGTCGGCCGTCACCATCCCCAGCTCCCCAATGGTTGAGTCCGTCACCTCCAGAATACCATCCATCCATCTTGCCCTTGGTCGGCCCCTCTTCCTTTTGCCTTCCACTTTCCCTAGCATCAGCTTCTTCTCCAGGGTATCCTGTCTTCTCATTATGTGGCCAAAGTACTTCAGTTTTGCCTTTAATATCATTTAAGCGAGGACTACCTGTACATAAATCAGAAAAAAGAGAAACCCACCCACATGAAAGATGCGGTCCCACCCATGCTGACCCTCAGGCTCCCCAAGGAATCCTTAAAGTTCGCCCCAACCACCAAAAATGTGGTGCATCCCCATAAGGGGTGCGTGTCTTCCCCGCCGAGGACGCTGTGGCTCGTGGTGCCCTTGCATTTCCATCCGGTGGCTCTATAGCATAAACCGCTCAAAGGCCAAACACCAAACTGAAATCGGACCAAAACCACCAAACAGAAGGCCAGTTTGCAAGTCGCTGGGTCCAGAGGGCATTCATGGACATGTGAAGTTGATCCAGCACAGATCTCCCACCTCCTTCCAACTCGGACGTTCCACAAGCTGCTCCTGGTTTCTCCTCTCTGCCTCCCGGCTCTTTCCCCGGCTCCTCCCCCTCCCTCTCCGGCCCTTCCTTGGGGCAAGTCCCTCTGAAACCACCTTGCCCCAAACCGGACTCCAGACCGCAGCTGCGCCACGGCCAAGCTGGAACCACGCAGAGTCCCGTGTCCCTGCCACCGCCAGCCATTGTGGAATTGCACGGCCGTCCAGTTCGGACCATGGGGAAATAGGCTCTCCGCCTCGCTCGCTCGCTCACCCGCCAGCTGGGACCTCCCCGATGCTGGGATTGGTGAAAGCAGGGTTGGGCAGTTGGGAGTCCAACGGGGCAGAAACCGGCCACCCCCTCGAGCGGTGGGGTTTTAATTTCCTTGGGCATGTGGATTTGGGGTTCAGTGTGTGGTGTGACTGTCAGCTTGTGGAATTCATTCTCAGGGGGAGATGGCTTCAGAAGGGAAGGTGGAGCATCTGCAGGTTGCCAGACCAATTCGTGAGGAAGGGCAGAGCGTGGTGGGGCGTCTGCCCCAGGGCAGCTGACCCGCAGGGCAGGCGGCTGCCAGGCAGGTGTGGCGGGGGCACAGACAGCTTGCTGGAGGCAGCTGCCCAGCCCGCATGGAGAATGCTCTTGCTGTCCGCCTGCTGCCTGTTCTTCTCAGCTGCCCGGGTCCCCAAAGCCTCCGAGAGCCGTCTGCCTGGCAGGCTGCTCCAAAGTCTGTGCCAGCCTGGCTCTCGTGCCTGCGCCCTGCGGTAGGAACGAGGATGCTCCGCATGGTGTGAGATTCTCCCCCAGCCCCATCTCGCCTCCCCGCTTTTGATGAAAGCCAGAGGGAAACTCTGCATGAAACAACGGAGCCGTTCCCCGCTCCAAGGCCAGCTCCTCTCTCTCTGCATCCGGGCCGTGTGATCGGGCACAAAGCCAAGGAAAATGCCGGCCTCTCCTGCAGAGGGACCTTCCGGGGGCAGGTGGGGCAGGCGTGCCCAGCTGGTCTGAGCAGAGGAGCCCAAGCATCCAGAGCGAAGTGTGTGCCCGCCCAGCACCAAGCTGTGGCCAAGGGGTGTGCAGGAGGCTTCTGATGCCCCTCCCTCCTCCCTCTGCTCCCCCAGAGGCTGCCCCCTTGCCAAGGCCCTGGTCCCACTCTCTCCACTTGGAGAGAGGGGGCTAGAAATCCTTGGGGGCCTCCCCGCTGGAGGAGGGATCCGAGGGGCTCTGCCAGGCTTTGAGACCAGGGCTTGGCTCGGCTCGGCTCGGCTGCCCCAAAGCACGCTCTGACTGCTGGGCTGGGGGGAGGTCAAGGGGCCGAGGGGGGCGGGGGTGAGGGCAGATATGCCCCCCTTCCAGCAAGGAGAAACTTGTTCTCGCTTGGCCGATGAGGGGGACTGCTGGGCTGGGCTAGCTGGGCCAACCTCTCTGCCCGGAGGGGGGCAGCAGTCGGCACCCGCCTTGAAGCGGATGTGCAGGGAGAAAGCCCACCCAGGGACTGCAGGGAGTGCCCTGCTGGCTGGAGAAGAGCTCTCCTCTGCCAGGACTGCCCAGCACAGGGTGGCATCTCTGTGCCCAAGCCTGCCAGCCTCCCTTGGCTCTCCCACACCCCACGGCTGGGGGTCTTCTGGCAGGCGGCCCACTGGCTCTGCCGTGTCGGCCCCTCAGAAAGGTTTCTCTTGGTGGGCAGCTGGGAGCTGCCATCTCCCTTAGGATCTGCCCCCGTTTGGGGCAGCGAGCAGGCGCCTCCTGCCTGCTTTTAAGTGGTTTCGAAGTTCCTGCCCTTGATGATGGGCTCGTCGCCCTTTTTAATCCTGTTCTATTTTAAATGTCGAAGTGTGTCAAAGAGTTTGAGCTGTGCAAGAGCTTTCCCAGGAGCCCCGTGACCCCCCTCCAGCCCCGGCTTGTTAGAACATGAAGACGCCCCTCCCCGCTCCTCAGCCTCCTCGGTCCCCCGTTTGTCAGAAGGGGCAGGACGTCAAATCCCAGCGGCAGCCTGATGGGCTGGTTTAAAGAGCTGGGGCTTAAGATCAATAACTGAATTGCAGCAGGTGGATGGACCTGGATCCCCTTGGTCCGCTTTCTAGGGGAGCCTTCACCGGGGGAGGCAGTGTGCTTGCAAGGGCGGGGGGCACAGCCGGACCCTTGCGGCCCCTCACCCGGCCTCCCCTCCCTTCAGGGACCTCCGTGATGCAGGTCCTGGCCTCGGATGCGGACGACCCCACCTACGGGACCAGTGCCCGCGTGGTCTACAGCGTCCTGGAGGGGGAGCAGCACTTCACCGTGGACAGCGAGACAGGTAAGGGCCAGCGGGCCTGGGCGCTGGGGGGGGGGGCTCAGCCGCCCGGGCGCCAGAGAAAAGGCAGGCGGTAGCCACGGCTTTGGGTGCGCCGGCTTTGGGGGCAGACGATGCGGGTGGGCCGCCCAGCCCTCTGCCCAACCTCAGCATCCTGTGCCGAGCCAGAGCAGCCAGGACCCCAGGGCTGGCCTTGCGCAGGTGTGTCGGTGCGTTGTTGCGTGTGGCCCCTGGCCAGCTCTGCAGCCAGGCCCCCCAGGAGCAGGCTGGTTCTGGTCCCGAGAACCCTCAGGAGCAGTTCCCCTGAGCCCCTTGGGGGGGGCTGGGGGGAGGGAGAAGGGAAGGAGCAGCACCCCCTCAGCGATTTTCCTGGAGCTGGCTGGTTAGCATCAGGCCTTTGATTAAAGGTAACACTTTAAATTAAGGATTGCTTTATAAATGCTCTATTAATATTTAATGAACGAACAGTGGAAGCCGCTCCATCCTTTAATAACTCCTAATAAAGCGGCTGTAAAATGTGTCTGCGATGAATCCCGAGCAGATGATATCACCGCCAGCAGCAGCAGTTCCGAGGCAAGGGGGCCGGCCCCGGCTGTGGACAGGGGAGAGGCGAGGGCGGGGCAATTCCTCCCCCCCGCCGGCCCTCAGGGGAACAGCAGGCCCCACCTCAAAATGGGCCCCTTCCAGTTTTGAAGGTCAAGGGAGGTGCCCCGGGCCAGATGGCGGTCGGCCTGGCAAGGGGGGCAGCGGCGTGTGTCGGACGAGGCGCGGCGTGGGGCAAACGGGGAGGGGGTGGGGGAGGGGGTGGGGGAGGGCCCTCCCCCTCCTAATGGGAGCAACCCAGCCGGAGACCCAGAAGGACCAAAGACCTCGTCAGACCCCGCGGTGCCAACCGCTGCCCATGGGCATCGCGTGGCTGTCAAGGGGGACGTGGGGCAGGCAGGGCTGCCCAGCTTCCTAGCCAGGAGGGCCAGGGATTCCTCCAGGAGCAGCAGCTATTCTGGGTAGGCCACGGCACCACACCGAGGCCTTTGCCCTGCCCCGAAGGGCTGCCAGGGGAGGACGTGGCGCTGGGGGAGACGGGCGGGAGGCGGCATCTGCCACCTGCTCCCCAAATGAAGGATGCTCACCGTTCCACCTGAGGGCTTCCCCCCCCTCAGGGCAAAGACCCAGGGCGGTCGGGCGGTCAGTGGGTCGTGGTGCTCTTCCGCTGCCCCCACCCGGCTTAAGAGGCTGCCCCCTGGGGTTCCGCCCGGCCTTTGGCTGGCCAGATGTGCTGCCCCATGGCCCCGTTTCTCTCCTTTCCGGGGCGGGTCTTTGGCTTCCATCCAGAGTCCTTTCGTAGGAGCCCCCGGGGGCTGCTCCAGGGAGACCCAGCGCGGCCGGCCAGCTGTACAGCCCCGCTCGAGCCAGGTCTGGTCGAGAAACGCTGCTTGGACGCAGAGCCAGAAGGGACGGGGGCTGCCTTCGCGCGGGGCCGGGAGCCGGTTGAGAAGGAGGGCGGCTCTTCTCCTCTAGGAATCGTGCCAGGCGAGCGGGCTGCGGGCCGGGCTCTCCGAATGACCGAGCGTGGCCGCTCCGCCAGCCTCCCCCCAACCTGTCCGGGCCAGTCCAGAGAAGCAGGATGCAGCTGCCTCCAAAACGGGCTGATCCTGTGGGGCGGGGGGCGCCAGCCCTCCTCCTCCCAAAGCCTTCCTGAGATGTTGGCCTTCAGCTCCCAGAATTCCCGGCGGCAGGGAACTTCTGGGTATCGCAGAGCTGGGCAGCGGGAGAGTCCAGGACTGCTTGGGAAAGGCTGTTCTGGGACCAGGCATTCCCAGGCTGGAACTGTCTGCTGACTGCTCCGCTGATCAGGGTGGGGGGCCACAGGGAAGAGTGCGGGTGCAGCTGGCTGGGTTGGGGCATCCTCTTCCTCCCTCCCTCTCCAGTTGGGGTCGTGGTCTCTGGTGAGGAGGGCTGGTGCTTCCCTTCCTGCTCATCCCCTCTCTGTGTGGGGGGAGGGGTGAAGGGGAGCATCTTCTCCCCCTCCCCTCCCCCTCCTCCCCCTTTTCTGACCCAACAGCCGAGCAGTGGGCTGTGCCTGAGCCAGCCTGGCCGCCCCGGGCCCCTCCAGCCCCCCGTTACGCCACTGAGAGCATATCCCGCCATGCACCGGGCAGGCCTTCCTGGGCCCAGAGCTGACGGTTTAATTGCCCAGATCGGCAGCTTAACTTGCAGAGCCATCGTGATCATTAATGCTGTAAAAGGAGCCATAAAATCTGGCACATTCATTTTTGTAATGTATGATAATGAGAGCTGTTTGCGTTTCCTTTTTGACTTTGACCTGATTTCTCTTCTCTTGCACCTCCAGGGAGGCCCAAAAGGACCTTAGCTGCAGCTTAGCTGCACGCTGCTCTCAGGGCCAGAATAGGGGGCAGGTACACGTTTGCACAAATGTAGGAAAGGGTGTGTGTGTTTGGGGGGTGTCTGTGCGCGTATGAGGTCTGGGCAGTGTGCCTGAGGCTTCTTCCATCACCTGCCATCCTTCCAGAAATGTTCTTGTAAGGGTATGTGGGAAAGACCTTGGGAGACGGGGCAAGAGACGCTGCCAACGGCACGGTCAGATAAGAGACGGCCTAGCCCGCAGCTGGATAGTGGGTGGGGCAAGAGGCTCAGGAGAGACCCACCCTAGTTTCTCAGGTGGTAAAGGAGATGGGGGGGGGGAAGAATTGTACTTTCAGACTTGAAAGATTCTGTCAATGTTGCATTACAATAAAGTAGAATTAGCTCATCTGGTTGTGGTTCCTATCTGGTTTACCCTGCGGGGCCGATCTTACAAGTCTGAAAGTACATTTCTCCCCCGTCTCCGTTACCGCCCGAGAAACTAGGGAGGGTCCCTTCTGAGCCTCTTGCCCCTCCCACTATCCAGCTGTGGGCTACGCTCTCTTATCTATCTGACCGTTCCCTTGGCAGCGTCTCTTGGCCCAGTCTCCCAAGGTCTTCCCCACATATCATTACAGTTCCTGACAAGGCCAGACAAAGCGTGGTAGCCATGGGTGATGGTGGAAAGCTGCGCACCCAAGTCCAGTCTTGGGACCAATACAGGGTGCCCGTGTGCTGAAGGGCCCCTGGAGGGGAGTCCTGCAAGACCTGGGCAGTGGGATGCACTAGTGGCCAGTCTTGTCTTGGAAGGAAGGGAGGGAGGAGGGCACCTGCCTCTGGACAAAGTCTGCCTCGTCCCAAGTTCCCAATTTGCTGACATAAATTGGGAACAAATGCCTAATGAACAGGCCGCTTTGGGTTTAGGGTCTCCCCAGACATGCAAAGCAGGTGCCCCCACCCCGGTCTGGCTTTGGAACAGCCATGGGGTAGGTAGCTTCTCCTGGATGTATACCTGTATCCTACAGGTGGGACAGTGGAGAGATACCCCAGGGGCTCCAAGCTCTCTTGTCTCAGGCAGTCTCATGGGTTACGTGGCCGGCCAGTGTTTCCCGGTCTTGAGAAGGTGGGAAGCCGCTGCCTGTGCCTGGTTGGAAAAGCAGCTGCTGGGGGAAGAGACCACATTGTTGTCACTTGGCCTTTCTTAGCCCAGTGACACAGCTGGGAAGCGGGGTTGGCCTTCCTTCCTTCCTTCCTTCCTTCCTTCCTTCCTTCCTTCCTTCCTTCCTTCCTCTCCCTCCCTCGTTCCTTCCTCTCCTTCCTTCCTTCCTCTTTCCCTCCCTCCCTCCTTCCTTCCTTCCTCCACTCCTTCGTTCCTTCCTCCACTCCTTCCTTCCTTCCTTCCTTCCTTCCTCCACTCCTTCCTTCCTTCCTTCCTCCACTCCTTCCTTCCTTCCTTCCTTCCTTCCTCTCTTTCTCTCCCTCCCTCCCTCCTTCGTTTCTTCCTCCTTCCTTCCTTCCTCTTTCCCTCCCTCCCTCCTTCGTTCCTTCCTCCACTTCTTCCCTCCCTCCCTCCTTCCTTCCTTCCTTCCTTCCTTCCTTCCTTCCTTCCTTCCTCCATTCCTTCCTTCCTTCCTTCCTTCCTTCCTCTTTCTCTCCCTCCCTCCCTCCTTCGTTTCTTCCTCTCCTTCCTTCCTTCCTCTTTCCCTCCCTCCCTCCTTCGTTCCTTCCTCCACTTCTTCCCTCCCTCCCTCCCTCCCTCCTTCCTTCCTTCCTTCCTTCCTTCCTTCCTTTCTCTCCCTCCCTCCCTCCCTCGTTCCTTCCTCTCCTTCCTTCCTTCCTCTTTCCCTCCCTCCCTCCTTCGTTCCTTCCTCCACTCCTTCCTTCCTTCCTTCCTTCCTTCCTTCCTTCCTTCCTTCCTTCCTTCCTCTCTTTCTCTCTCCCTCCCTCCTTCGTTTCTTCCTCTCCTTCCTTCCTTCCTCTTTCCCTCCCTCCCTCCTTCGTTCCTTCCTCCACTTCTTCCCTCCCTCCCTCCCTCCCTCCTTCCTTCCTTCCTTCCTTCCTTCCTTCCTTCCTTCCTCCACTCCTTCCTTCCTTCCTTCCTTCCTTCCTTCCTTCCTTCCTTCCTTCCTTCCTCTCTTTCTCTCCCTCCCTCCCTCCTTCGTTTCTTCCTCTCCTTCCTTCCTTCCTCTTTCCCTCCCTCCCTCCTTCGTTCCTTCCTCCACTTCTTCCCTCCCTCCCTCTCTCCCTCCCTCCCTCCCTCCTTCCTTCCTTCCTTCCTTCCTTCCTTCCTTCCTCCACTCCTTCCTTCCTTCCTTCCTTCCTTCCTTCCTTCCTTCCTTCCTTCCTTCCTCTTTCTCTCCCTCCCTCCCTCCTTCGTTTCTTCCTCTCCTTCCTTCCTTCCTCTTTCCCTCCCTCCCTCCTTCGTTCCTTCCTCCACTTCTTCCCTCCCTCCCTCCCTCCTTCCTTCCTTCCTTCCTTTCTCTCCCTCCCTCCCTCCCTCGTTCCTTCCTCTCCTTCCTTCCTTCCTCTTTCCCTCCCTCCCTCCTTCGTTCCTTCCTCCACTCCTTCCTTCCTTCCTTCCTTCCTTCCTTCCTTCCTTCCTTCACTCCTTCCTTCCTTCCTTCCTTCCTTCCTTCCTTCCTTCCTTCCTTCCTTCCTCTCTTTCTCTCTCCCTCCCTCCTTCGTTTCTTCCTCTCCTTCCTTCCTTCCTCTTTCCCTCCCTCCCTCCTTCGTTCCTTCCTCCACTTCTTCCCTCCCTCCCTCCCTCCCTCCCTCCTTCCTTCCTTCCTTCCTTCCTTCCTTCCTTCCTTCCTTCCTTCCTTCCTCCACTCCTTCCTTCCTTCCTTCCTTCCTTCCTTCCTTCCTTCCTTCCTCTCTTTCTCTCCCTCCCTCCCTCCTTCGTTTCTTCCTCTCCTTCCTTCCTTCCTCTTTCCCTCCCTCCCTCCTTCGTTCCTTCCTCCACTTCTTCCCTCCCTCCCTCCCTCCTTCGTTCCTTCCTCCACTCCTTCCTTCCTTCCTTCCTTCCTTCCTTCCTTCCTTCCTTCCTTCCTTCCTTCCTTTTCTCCAAGCAGCACCAGTCCTAGAAGAAGCTGCCCTCCCCTCTTTTCCTACTCCGCATCTTAATTTAAACGGTTCTACCCACCGCCCGCCCAGTAACCCGAGGGGTTTGAGGCGGCTGAAGTCCATGTTGGCTGTGGCTGCCTGGGGAGGGGGGCACACCCAGGTTTTGCAGGGCCTTGGTGAAAGAACACGCTGCCAGGGCGGCCCGGGGGTCGCCCCCTGCGCCCCCCCCCCACGCTCACTGGCCTCCGAGGCGGCCCTTCGTTTGACCGAGCGACTAGGGCTGCCTGCAGGAGGTCCGGGCGCGTGTCAAAACGTGGCCATCTTTATTTCTATTTATTTTATTTGTACTTTCTGTTGTATATTGTATGGTTTTTATTTTTACTGTGTTTAGAGTTGTTTTATTCCTACCATGGATGTTTTAGTCTGCATCTGTTCTATGCAAGCCGCCAAGGGTATTTTTGGATTGCGGTGGCATAGGAATATGTTTAATAAATGAGTCAATCAATACGGGGAAGACACCCCAGGGCGTGGACATGCACATCTACCTCTGCCCTGTGCCAAGGATGGGAGGAAGCGCCAGGCTGGCTCTGGGGGAGGGGGCGTGGCCGGGAGTCAGTGGGGAGGCGTGTCCTCAGCAGGAAGGGCCTGCTGGAGTCCGGGCCGGCGGGGAGGCTTTCCTGTGCCCTGTGCTGGGGGAGGGTCACCCACCATCCCCGCCTGCTCCCTCTCCTTGATGCGCTCGGTCGGGTATGGGCATCGCGCTCCCCGGCCCAGCTCAGACAGCGGTGGCGAGGGTGCCCTTCCGAACCCGCCCCCCCAGCCCTCCTGGTCGGGGCTCGGATGCCCTGCAGCGCGTCTCTGGCCAAGGCATCCCGCCGCTCCCCCCCCCCCCCCCCCCGGGGCCCTTCCTCTTGCCGGCAACTGTGAGGAGAAGCCGGCTTCGTGGCCAGCTCCTGCGTGTCGACAGGTGGAGATCCCTCGACTTTGGCCATCTTTGGAACCGGTGGGCTCCAGCAAGGGAGGCCGGGTTCTCTGGCCCCCTGCCTCTCGGGGCCCGTGAGACCAGTGGATAGGCTGCCTGGCTGGCCAGGCGAGGTCGTCTTCATTGAGCGGCTGGCATGGATGGATTGATTTCGGCTCATCTGGCCACGACTCGGATTCTTTTCTCTTGCTTTTATTGAACATCCCTAATGTTTGTTATTCTTGGCGTCCTGGGCTAGGATCTTTTGCCTTCCTGACTCCAGCTCTGCTTCTCTGTACTCTTCTGGGTGACCTGCCCTCCTCCCCCCTCCTCTGCAAGTCCTTTCCCCAAACTCTCCCCATGTCTCTGGGGCGGCAGCTATTTATAGCCAGAGTTCATCAGACAGATCTTCATTTTGATCTCGTGAGTTAGCAAGCAGCTGGCGCTTCTCTTAGCTGATAAAGGAAGTGGGAGCAGAAATCTCGCCCAGGACAGGCAGTCTTTCCTGGGTGGGTGGGGGGGCTGCAGCCCAGAGAAGAGGCAAAGCCAATTCCTTGTCCCTCCCCCAGGCTTAGCAAGGTGACCCCAAAGCCGCCCCCTTCCCTGCCTGACACCCAAGAGCGCCCAGCATAGCGTGCAGACCCAGCCACTGCCTTAACTGTGGTGTGGACCAGGCCATCCCATTAAGTCATAACAGGGTTTATTTGGACATAGCATGTCATGGGAACACCACAATTGTGGCTTGCATGTCTGGGCTTCGGTTTTCACCCTTTGCAGGAATCCAGCCGTCGGGTGCGACTGTTGACCTGCCTGTAGTCGTCTTTCAGCAGATCTAGCTGGCGGAAGTGTCTTGTTTCCCAAGGCTCAGTGCTAAAAGAGGCCCAAGAAGACAGAGTGGAAGCCAAGCCGGGCTGTCTCCATCCTGGCCAAGTGGCAGGGCAGGGGCGCCGGGGGACCTCCTGCTGGTGTTTAATACCCAGCAGTGGGTATTTATGGGCATGGGAAAGTCTGTGATTATTCTTAA
This sequence comes from Charina bottae, assembly GCA_023362775.1. Classification (NCBI taxonomy): domain Eukaryota; kingdom Metazoa; phylum Chordata; class Lepidosauria; order Squamata; family Charinaidae; genus Charina; species Charina bottae. The sequence continues at coordinate 2,518,706 of JALMGJ010000034.1, forward strand.
CAAAACCACAAAGTCTTTGCAAAACGTGAAGTACCAAACAACAAAAGTTAAAAGTTCTTCAGCATCAGCATCCTCCCAACCGAACAGTTCAGAGGGAACCAGAAGCTTGGAAAGAACAGGTGCATCTTTAGCAACCAGTGAAAGTAAAATACTGTAGCTGACAGATGCCTCTCCACCGGGAGAGAGTCCCGTGTTTGATGGCATTATCGTCCACAAATGTGTCTAATCCCTTTGTCAAGCCATCCAACTTGCTGGACCTGACGGCATCCCGCAGCAGCAAATTCCACAGTTTAACTGTGTTGTGGAGACAGGTTTCTTTTATCCATCTGGACTCTCCCAGCATTCAGGTTAAAAGAATTCTTGCATGGAGACCTTCCGTGGGTTTCTTTTCTTCTGAGTTTGTCAGGAAGGTTTAGAACTTCATCTCTTGTCACCACCATCTGCCACATCCTTGAATCCTCTTCCTTGGGGAAAAAGAGTTCTGGCTTAGACGTTTGCTCTACACCTTCCGCGATTGGCTTGCTGCAATGTCTTCTTTTTCCATTAGCGGGCCGTAGACCCCTTCTGATCCAGTGTTCCAACCACCTTCCTAGCTGATTTCACTTTCTTTTATACTGGGTTGTAAAATACTGTATCAGTGAGATGCTCCTCAAAATTGCTTTATCCCATTTATCTTTACCGTAGGTCTGTGCTCTTCCCTGGGACAAACCTGGGGATCTGCACCTGCGCAGCTCTTCTAGGCTGGCGGTGTGGCTTGGCAGCCGCCCCACCTCAGCTGCAGCTAAACTGGCTCCGACCAAACCCATCCGTACTTTAGCTGGTTACCTTCTTGCTTTACAGGTAGTCCTTGAGTTACGGCCATTCGTTCAGCGACCGTTCGAAGTTACTGGTCCTCGAAGTTCCGGCCGTTGCAGCACCCCCACGGTCACGGGAACAAAATTCGAGCACTTGGCAACCAGCTCGCATTTATGACTAGTTGCAGCGGCCCGTGGTCACGTGATCACCATTTGCGACCTTCCCTGCCGGCTTCCCACAGCAAAGTCAACGGGGAAGCCGGCAGGGAAGGTCGCAAATTGCTCGGGTAAGTCTCCCCCATCCCATGCCCTCTTTCCCCGGCCTCCCTGCACTCACACACGTGCCCTCCTTCCCTGGCCTTCCTGAGCTCCGCTGCACCACAGCACCCCCCCCCCAACTCGTGCACGGCCTGCGCTGGGCCTCCCAGGGCCTCCCTCACCCCCTGCGGCTGCCCCACACTCTTTACCAGGGACTCCCCCCGCTTCCTGCTTATCGACCCACGCATCTGGGGTTATGACAACAACCAGGACTGCCTGGCAATGTGGTCACGTAATGTCATGCTTTACGACCGCATCACTTAGCAACGGCAGTTCCAGTCCCAATTGCAGTCATAAGTCGAGGACTACCTGATCCTGCTTGGTCTTAAGTGACCTCATGGTTCCTTTGCTCTGCTGATTGATTGATTCTGTGCCATCAGGTCATTTTTGGCTCCTAGGGACCACATAGACAGCTCTTCTTCTCGCCAATCTATCCCTAACCTGTTCTTTCAAGTCTCCCAACGGCTGCTCTGCTGGTCGCGTGTGGGGGGCGAGTGGGTGACAGACTTTCACCCTGCGGGGGGCGAGTGGGTGTTGCATTCTGGCTGGCTGCAACCCAGCATGGAAGGATGGTAGTCTGAGGCGCGCCCCCAGTTCTCCCTTTCTTTCGTCTCCCTTTCTGGTCATGACCGTCGTTCTCCGGAACAGCCTCCTTTTCCTAGCAGCTCCCTCAGAAAGGCATTTCGGTCAGCTCCACGGCCCACTGTTCCCAAGGGCAGCAATTCAGAGTTCCCTGTTTGTTGTGGCCAGAAATCATATCTCTCTGGTCCACATGGGAGTTTTGAAGTTGCCTGCGAGGACAGCACTCTCGCTCCTTGGGCTGACTCCTTGATGTGTTTGCCGTTGCGAGATCAAGCCGAACATTCGGCTGCAGCAGGCGAGCGCGTTTCTGCTGGACGAACTGACTTGGCAGCGTCCCCTCCGGGGCTCCTCTAAAGGGATCCTGCCCCTCGGCCGCCAGGCCGCAGACCGGCCTCCTCGACGGAGGCACCGAGCAGCATCTGCCCTGGCTCTCTCTGCGGTTGGTGCAGGGCTGCACTGGTCTCCGTCGCACGCAGACGACACGGGGGGGGGGGGTGCAGAAGCATGCACGTGCAGCACGGTATTTCGTTAAGCACGGACGGAAATGCGGGGCCTCCGGCGGCTGCTGCTGGTGAAGCACCGGCAAGGATCCCAGGTGCCCGTCTCTGGAGGCGTCCCTGCCCTTTTCTTCCTTTTCCTTCTTCACCAAGTTTTTGCCGAGGCCAGGGTCACTCAGGAGAGAGAGGGGGCTTGTTCCCCTTTGCCCCAAAGTTAGAACGACGGGGCAGGTTCAGGCTAGGCGTCAGGAGGACCTTCCTGGCTGCACAATCTGTCAGCCGGGGGAGCAGCGAGCTACCCTTCCTGGGATCGGGCGCATCTGCGCACACCGTTCCCTCCGTCCGTGCATGCTTCCTGGCTCTCGGGGGAGGGGCCGGGGGGGTTGCCGCATCACTTTCCTGGGAAGGTTCCCCTGCCTCGCCTTTGGGTCTAGGCGCCAGCGTCCTCCATCCAAAGAGCCCAGAAACACAGCCCCCGTTTGCTGCTTGGTTAGAAGCTCCCCACTGGCCGAGCTCAGTGCGCCCCGAGCCCTCTGGCCAGCTGAGGAGCCCTGCGGGGCCCCTGAGCAGAAGCTGCCAAAGGAAGTGGCCTCAAGCCACCCTCCCAGAGCCCCCGCCCACCCCCTCCGCCCCTGGCCCTGCCCCACGGGTCCTTTCACCCCCACCTCTGACCCTCCTGTCTTGCGAGGGAGGCCGCCCGCCGTGGCTGCAGGGAGCTCTGTGGGCAGCGCTGGGATTGCTTGGAACGGGAGGGAGATGAGCAAGGAAGGGGGTGCTGCAATGGGGGGAGCACTGTTTGCACTGCGCCCCCCCTCACAGACCCCCGTGGCGTCTTCCAGGTGTGATTCGCACGGCCGTGGCCAACCTGGACCGGGAGACGCAGGACCGCTACGAGGTGGTGGTCCGGGCAACGGACATGGCTGGGCAGCTGGGGGGCCTCTCCGGCTCCACAACCGTCACCATTGTCATCACTGATGTCAACGACAGCCCTCCTCGCTTCCCACAGAGTAAGGGCCTTTGCCGGGGCTTGGAGGGCGGGGGAGGGGGCTTGCTGGGGAGTGGGAATGGTCGGGCTTGGGGGAGCGGGAATGGGCTGCTAACCCGCTGGCTGCTGTCACCCCGCAAAGCTCAGTGGGGGGCTGGAGCCCCAGAGCCATCGGGTGCTCCTGGGAGCTTAAACGGAGGGGGAGTCTTTGAAGGCCGCAGGAGGCCCCCTGCAATTCATCCCCAGCCTCCTTCCGAGAAAGGGAAGACGGGCTGCTTTTAGAGGAAGGAACGCCCCCTTTTGTCCCTCCGGAATTCAGCTCTTCCGTCCTCTTGCCCCCCCCCCCCGCCAGAGATGTACCAGTTCAGCATGGTGGAAACGGCCCCGGTGGGCACGCTGATCGGGCGCGTGAAGGCAGAGGATGCCGACGTGGGTGAGAACACAGACATGGCCTATCAGATCAAGGACGAGGGGGCCCTGGGGCCCTTCCGGGTGGCCACAGACAGCAACACGCAGGAGGCGCTGATCTCCTTGAAGAAGGTGAGCCCTGAGCCTCGGACCGGATGTCTTCCCTGCCTGGCAGGTGGAAGGGCATGCCCACAAGCCCACAAGCCTGCTGTGGCCGGGTCTCGCTTGCCTTCCGTGGCGAGGGGAGGGGGTACAGGAAAGGTCTTGGCTGGGGACCGATTTCCCCCGGCCCTGCGTATGCCCCCTTTCCCAGCGGGGTGGTGGTGGTGGGTAACAGGGCAGAGTGACACCCACCCACTCACTCCTTTCTTGTTTCAGCCTCTGAACTTCGAGGCCCAGGCTGTGCACACCGTGGTCTTGGAGGCCCTGAATAAGTTTGCCGACCCCCGCTTTATGGACCTGGACACCTTCCGGGACCAGACCGTGGTGCTGGTCTCTGTGCTGGATGCAGATGAGCCCCCCGAGTTCCAGCCCCCCAGCGGCCTGATGGAGGTGCAGGAAGACGCGCTCGTGGGCTCCCTGGTGGGTGTGGTCACCGCGGTGGACCCCGATGCAGCCAGCAGACCCATTCGGTAAATCGGATCATCCCTTGCTCTTGGAGAAGGGCGCGTTGTGCAGGGAGGGAGGGGGAGCAGGGGGGCCACCCCGTGTGCAGGACATGGGCCTCGTGAAGGGATGGTGCACGAGCTGGGCTTGAAAAGCGAGAGGCTTTGGGGGAGGCGAAGCTGGCAAGGCGGCTGGAACTCGTCCACCGCAGAACTTGCGCCTTGTGGAGAACTCGGTGGACGGTGCCCGTGGGCACACCCGTTACCCGGGTGGTTTTTGGTTTGCGTTCCTGTGCCAACCTGGCTCCTTTGCTTAGTTGAAGGTTCAGGGATTGGACGCACCCAGAGAACGTGGTAGTCCAGTCGCCAACCCTCCGTGTCTTCCAGAACAACAGCCCACTGTAGCGTTTCTGGGCCACCCCCAGGACCCTCTGAGCCAAAGTGGGGAACTTGGGTAGTTGGTCACAGATCCAGGCCATGGACTCCCAGGGGTGGGGGGAGACGTCCCGCGGGATTCAGGCTCCACGGAAAGGGCGTCTTGTGGGTGTGGCCCTCTGTGTCAAGGACAACGCAAAGCAGACGAAAGGGAAAGCTCTCCGTGGGGGCTGTGCATGAGCTCGGAGCCTTCAGATGTGCTCGCCCAACATGCCCCCTCTGACATCTTGGAGCCCGAAAGCTCAGGAAGCCCCAAGCTGCAGAAGCCTCTCTAAGGGTGGTCTTGAGGGATAGAGTAAAATCCCAGGAAGCGCCCCTCCTTCCCATGTTGAAAAGGCAGGAAGCATGGAAGGAAGCGGGAACCTCTCCAAGTCTTTCCAGCAGCTGCAGGAGAGCACCACCAGCGTTGTGTGGCATCCGTGGTCATCGAGATCATTGGGACTGCGGGCTCACAAAGGGAGATGGAGAGGGATGGTCGTGTGAATATTGCTGTGGCTGAAAAAAATGCACCTCCTGGTAACAGTCTTGCGAGGTAGACCAGACAGGAAACACGGACAGATGAGCTAACTCTACTTTATTGTAAGGCTGCATTAACAGAATCTTGCAAGTCTGAAAGTACAATCCTCCCCCCCGTCTGCTTTACAGCCTAAGAAACTGGGGAGGGTGTCTTCTGAGCCGCTTGCCCAGCCCACATCCCTGCTGCGGGCTCAGCTGCCTTTTATCTGACCGTTCCCTTGGCTGCGTCTTGTCGCCCGTCTCCCAAGGTCATCCCCACAGACCGTCACAGCTGGGCACAAAAAGAGGCCAACCTGCAGATCCTTGTCCAGTGGGGGGAGGGGGTCTTCTGAGCAGATTAAAATCAGGGAGCACAGGGCCACCACCCGAAGGATTCCCAAGGAAGTCCAGTGCGGCCACATTTCATTTCATGTCTTGGAATAAGGGGATTGGTGCAAAGGGATCTCAAAGGACAGAGCGGGGGGGGGGGAGCTCACAGAATTCAGGCTCCACTTGATAAAAGGCCGGCTGAAGGTCAGGAAAGGTCTTGCTGAGTGAAAAGTCAGCAGCCTGGTTAAACAGCCATTTCAGGAAGTGATTAGGAAGAGGAAGCCTTTTTCAGAGAACAAAACGGACCTTTCCAGGAAAGGCGGGCAAGTATCTGGTGTTGGGGCCACAGAGGGAGAGGCCACTGACGTTGTGATGTCACTAGAGGGGGCGGAGCTGAAATGAGCTCAGCATTTGTTTCTGGACAGCGTTGTTGGACATGGAATTATCAAGAGAGTTGCAAATTTTTATTCATTTCTTTGTTTATTCAATTTGTATAGCCGCCCACCTCGCATGTGTGACTCTGGGCAGTTCACATAATTAAACAACCAAGCAACAAAACTAGTACACAAAACACGAATATCAATAAAAACAATAACCCCTTTAAAACCAGATTAAAACCAAATTAAAACCATCCTACATAATGAGCAGGCGAGTCACGCATCCATCGGTGCAACCCTCCAGCTGGCTGCGAACCATAACCGGATCCCAGGCACGTTGCAGAGCCGTGTCTGGAGAGCCTTTCAAAAGGCCAGCAGAGTCGGGCCGATCTAACCTCTGGGGCGGGGACGATGTTCCCAAGGGCGGGCGCGGTGGCAGAAGAGGCTCCCCTCCAGGATCCCGCCAGATGAAGCTCTGTAACAGACAGGACCACAACGAGCCTCTCCCGCCGGACCAGATGGGACGGGCAGACGTAACCGCAAATACGTCCTGCTGAAGAAGAGTTGAGGTGGCTTCCACAAAGGGTTCAGTCTTGCCTCTCGCACCTTCCAAGTTCCTGAAATAGGACAACAGACCACAAGCGTATGAGTAGCGATATGGTACGGTGGGTGAGTGTAGGTCTGATTCCCCAGAACAGAATCCCGTCCCTCCCAGCAGCCATGGGAGAAGACGGAGGGCCTTCTGTTGGGAAGAGAAACAAAAAGAGAAAATAAAAACCTGGGCGTACGAACAAACCGGGGGGGGGGGGGGGCGGCTCTGGCAAGGAGAGAGGTGGGAGTGAAGGATGCCCCGGACTTTGGACAGGGCTGGCACTTAAGTGGGGCCATTGGAGGTGCCAAGGGCGCCCTGGGCTGGTCAAAGGTGAAAGGGAGGGCAGCAAGCCCAGGGGAGAATTCCCCCAACCGACTGCGGTTCGGAGTAGCGACTGGTGGGGTGAGGCCAGGAGGGGCCTCCCAGGGTCCCGATGGATGGCTTGAGGGAAAGGGAAGCCCTGGAAATGGTCTTTCTGGAAAAGAAGGACAGCGGGGGGGGGGGGGGTTCAGGAAAGGGATGTAGGAATCTGTGGAGCAGCCGTGGGCTGACGGTCAAGCTAGCGAAGAACCGAAAGGTTCCTGGTGAGAGGAAACTCCAGTGTGGGAGTTCGGTCTTCCGCCTTCGAACCCGGCCAGCTTTGAACTGTTTAATGGAGGCTTCCTAAGGACTGGTCACGCTGGGGGGCTCCCTTCCTGGCCACGGGCCCCTTGGCACACTCGGATTGGGTCCCCAGCTGGCTCCCGGGGGGCCTGCCTGCTGGAGAGACCGACCCTTGCAGGAACTCAGACGTTAGTGGGGTGGGGATGGCGAGGGGTTTGGTGAGGAATTAGGGGTAGATTAGAACACCTCATGTTTTATGATTGAGGCGGCGGTCGCCCTCATGAGACGTGATCATTGTAGGTCTTCCTGGACCTTTCTACTTCGGTAGGGATTCTCCCTCCTGCCCCACTTATCCATTTCCGGACTTCAACAGTTTTTTGTGGAATGGCGGGGTGGGGGGGTATGCCAAAGGGAGAACGGGCTGGGCCCATGGCCGGCAGGGCCTCCGCAGGAGCCCCGCATCTCCCCTCTCCGCGTCTCCCTTGCCCCCCACCTCCTGGTTCGGCTGTCCGGAGGAGGCTGGGACTTCAGGCCTCCACGTTATCCGGGGGGGGGGGGGGTTCGGAAAGGCATTTGCGTTGCTTGCAGGATGGAGCGTGCCTGGGCAAGGGGCTTTTCCGCCTCAGGCATCCATGGCTTCTGGCTATTCCTTCGCCGGTCGGTGGTCCTGGGAGCCCTCATGCCAAGGATGTGGGCAGGCTGGGGGTTCCCAGGTGGCCAGCCCAGCCCAGCCCAGCCGGCCTGCGGTCGCTGCTCTGGAGGCCGCGTGAGCTCGGCCCGCTGCTGTCCCGCTGCAACGCGCCTTGTGGCTCCTGCCCCTTTGGTCTGGCGCTTCTCTTTCACGGCTGCCTGAATGAGCATCCCAGCCTGGGCCTTCTTTCCAGCGCCTCCGGTGTGCAATGTCTGCCGATTTGACGAGCGCCCTCGCCACTCCTTCCTCCAAGCCAGTAACTTTATTGCAATGGCACCTTGGCAAGAGCAGGACCTACACAAGCGCAGCCCCCCTGCCGCCGGGTGCCACCAGGCTGGGGTAGGCATCCAAAGAGCCGGCAGTGCCAGCTGGAGCTCCGTGCCAGGGGGCAGCTCTTCCCCACATGCTGACCTTCAGCCGATGAAGCCTTGGCAGGCCAAGCATTGGCTCCTGCTCAGCAGCGAGCAGTGAAGCCAAGAAGAGCCCCCCCATCCCAATTTGCAGGCTGCCTGCCTATCTTGCCTCCCCCGTCACTGCCTGGGCTGAGCCGCCCCCCCCTGCCCCCGTGCTTGTCCCTGGGACTGCAGCAGCTGCTGCGCTTTTCTGATGAGCCCGCGCTCTCTGCACACGTGTGGAGGGGGGCCTGTGGCCAGGCCTTTCCCCCCTTGCACAGCTTCCGCCTGGCCGGTCTGGACAGGAGCATTCCTTCCTGCTCCCCAGGCTGGGCAGGGCCTGCCGCCTCCTCGTCCTGCCGCCCGGGAGCGTGCTGGGGTTTGGGCATGACCTTGGCACCCCCTGCTTGGGCCGTCCCGAGGGGAGGAAGGGGCTCCGAGGCGTCCTGCTTGCAGGGGGTGCAGGTGCAGAGCAGGGCAGGGCAGGGCAGCAGCCGCGAGGCATGCTGGTGTGCGGAGCGTGCTGGAAGGAGCCCGGGGCATCCCCTGTGCCAGGCTGCTGGGCGTGTCCCGGGTGCCAGGCGTCTTGTGCAATGCGCAGGTCTCTCAGAAAGGGCTCCCTTTGGTCCTGCGACTGCCATCCAGACAGGCTGCCGAGCCTCGTGCTGCCCGGCCCTCCCCGTCCTGGGTAGTTCTGCCCAGTCCTGGCAGCGCCTCATAGCCGCTCTTTCCTCTCGGTGCCCAGGTATGCCCTTGAACGCCCCAGTGACACGGAGCAGATTTTTGACGTCGATCCCGAGACCGGGGCCATCCTGACCAGCCAGGCCTTGGACCGAGAGACTGCCGGCTGGCACAACATCACCGTCGTGGCCACGGAGGCTGGTGAGCTGGGCTGGAGGGGTCGGGGCAGGGGTGCCCGGAGAGCCTTGGCAAGGGGAGGTCGCTGGAGCCGCACCTGAAGGCCCGGCAGTGCCCCCCAAGAGGGTAAACCTAGCACAACTGCCACGTGGCTCTCCTGTCGGTTGCCCGGCCGAAAGGCCACGGAGTGATCTTATGAGTCCAGAAACCAAAGGGGGGGGGCTTGTTGCCACGGAGCCTCCCTGCCTCCCGGCTTTCAGGATGAGCAGCGCTGTCTTGATTTTGGGGAGTGGGCCAGAAGGGGCCACCTTTGAAGGACCGGTCCTGAGGGACAAACTGCGGTAGATGCCAATGCCGTTCAGTAGGCCTTGCTCTTAAAATTAGCCCCCACCGCAGCTCCACTTTGCCCTTTCCTCTCAAACTGCCCCTTCCTGCTTCCGCTTTGTTTTCCTTGTGCTTTCCAGAAAAGGCGCCTCTAAATAAAAAGTAAAAAGTAAAAAAGTAGCTGGAAGGATGGGTGTGCCCAGCGGTGGGGAAGGAGTTGAAGCAGGAAAACTGGGGGAGGAAGGGGCTGAGCGCTTGCCTCCTGCTGCCACCCCCCCAAGGTGGCTGTTCTGTTTCTGCTGCTGGGGCGTGCAGGGTGGTCTTGCAGAGGCCCAGGGGCTGCCCAGGGCAAGGGCAAGGGCAGCTAGGGGGCAGGACCGCCATGGCGGCAGGGGACTCTCTTGGCTGCACATTGCAGTGGCTTCTAGCAAAGACTCGGTTCACAAGACATGTTTAACTGGCTTAGATAAAGGCTTTGCAGCTGCACCACAAGCCAAGCTGCGTTAGCGAGCTGTTGTGTAGCCTGTTGTGCAAGCCCATTATGGCTCAATGTATTAACTCAGAAAGCTTGTTGTGTTAGTGCAGTCATTGTGATCAGGTCAAATCCTGTTGATCACCACAGCTAAACTTGGAGTGCAGAGGCCTGGAGTGCCTGTCCTAACTCCCTGGGTTAGACCTTGGTCATTGTGTGAAGACCACTATGTTTCAGCAATCCTTGCTCTGTTTGATAAGTTGGAATGGATGGCTGTCATTCCTGAGAGCTTTTTGTCTTGTTTTCATTGATGTGAATTGATAAGGAAACATTGATGACTAGGATTTTTGAGCCAGCTGCGTATATCCATTTAATTGTCATGCCATCTAGCTTTCACTTAACTAGGTTAATAATCAATATGTCATGGTCAACTGGTTACAGTTGAAATAAAGATATATTACGCCTATAGCATTCCCACAATCTATTTAGACAGTTACCCATTCAAAAAATTAGGCAAGGTTAGTTTGGTAAGACTTGTTCCTGACAAAGCTACACTGACTTTGGTGATTATCACATTGTTCTCAGGGTACTTTCAGAGAAATCTATTTGTGATTTTTAGAATTTTTATGAACATTATGGTCTGAAGCTCCCTGGATCCTCCCTTATCTTCTTTCAAAGATAAAGAGATAATTTGCTCTCCTCCAGTTGTCTACGCCTTCGTTCTCCTGAAGCCGGCCTCCCTTCAGCCCCATAGGATGCAGTTCACCTGGTCCTAGAGATCTAAACTAATTCACAGTAAATGGATATTCCCAGGCCACCTTTCCGTCAGTCTCCCATGTCAGTCCCACCTCTCTCCACTCTGCTCTTTGCAATTTCTTGCTGAAAAACCCACCCTCATGTCAGAGAAGAGTGAGGGAGAAGGAAAGCGGAGGAGCTCAGCATTTTCTTTATTACAAAGCAGCTGATCTGCCGATTCTTTCCTTTTCCTTTTATTTTGAAAAGTCCTTTTTGTTATTCTTAGCATCCTTTGAGCTTTCCTTTCCTCTGCAGTTCCGGGCTACCTCTCTGTACGTCTCGTTTGTGATCTTTCCATCTCCTGTCTACGTCTTTTTTAGTCTGCAGATCTTCACTAATCTTTTTGTGCAGACACAAGGCCTTTCTCTACTCCATTTTTAAATTTCTCATTGGAATTATTGGCTATTGTCCTTTTAGTATCTCCTTGTTTAAGAACTTCCACCCATCTCGAGCCCTTTCCCCTTGAGCAACTCCTGCCACAGAGATCCGTTTATCTGGGTCTATTAAAAATGGTATTCTGAAATCTGAGATACACATTAACGTCCCTTAAAATCAAGGACTCTGGCATTCCGTGATCAGCTTTCCCCAGTGTTCCTTCAACTTCCCCTTCCTTAATTAAGCCTCCCCGTGGGTTGGGATCGAATCGGGATAGTGGTCTCCTTGTGGCTTCTTCCACCTCCTAAAAGAGAAAGAGGTCAGGCAGATGTCAGGCACTTCCTGACAGGACTGTTTGGCAGATGTTATCTCCCAACAGATGTCAAGAAAATTAAGGTTCCTGCCACTCCAACTTCACGTCTCTTGAAAGCTTCGCCCACATCTTCTCTTTGGTCAGATGGTCAGTCGTAGACACCAACAATAATATTGTTTCTGTTTGTTCCTCACTTACTTTAACCTGGATGGACAACAAGTCTGTGAACTTCATGAGCCAACGTTCTTGTTAAATGTGTCGTTGTGTGGATAATAGGCCACATTTCAGCCACACCAAGATCCTTCGACAATGCACAGATTCTTATGTGGAATCCTTTCTTCAGGGTTTTCATCCCAAAGCTACGTAAAACTCAGTTGCAAGTTCCCCTGATCCAGCGTACCATGCTTTGGCCCAAAACATTTTCACCAGGCCTTGTGGTAATAGCCCATCATCCAGATAAGCCAGTCCGTGGTCCCTGCACCCCACTGGCCTAGTGGACATTGTCTTGGAGAAATCTTTATCTTCCAGGGATTGGGAGGTCCGTTACTCGATCCCCAAAGTCCGTGGTTCTACGGCTGTAGCTCTTCTTGGCGGTCTCGTTTGTGAGAATATAGACAGTGAGAATGTATCATGGTGCGTTTTGGGGGTTGTCCCTGATCCTTGCTCCTGGCAGACAGCACCCTGCACACGTTGATGGGACTCTTCAGTTCATCTCCTCCCAGGAGGCAGCCCCATCCCTCTGCTTCTGAAGGAGCCGTGGCTCGGTCCTGTTCCGCAGCGTCCCTTTTCCTTCTGCTGAAGGCTCGGAGTCTGTTTCCTCCGAGTCCGAGGGGTACAAAACGTCTTGGACACAACTCGTTTACTGTTGCCGTTCTCATCCACCGGGTTGCTCCTTTGACCCCAATCCTTGCCGTCGCCCAATCTCTTCCATACTGCTTCTTCTTTCGGCCACTGTTGTGGTGCTTTTTTCCTTTGATCTGATAAATCTTCATCTCCTTGCATCACCCGAACCATGAATCATGCACTCCAATGCCTTGACTTTATTTTTCGAGGGCTGCTACAAATTTAATTTGTTATTGGTTTATACCAGGCTGATCTGAGGCAGGAACGCAAACATGCCCCAAGCACTGTGGGTCACAACTGCAGGCCTGTCCATGCATAGAATCATGAAGGTACCTTGGAGGTCCCCCAGTCCAACCTGTAGAGAGTCACAGAGATGACCTTGGAGAAACTGGACAGAGATAAAGGTTGGGAAAGGATGAGTTAAGCCTGGGAAACAGAGAAAGGCTGAGGAAGTAAATTGGTTAACTCCTCCCTAATCCATTAGAGTATTTGGTGGTGGGGGGGGGGCTCAGTCAGGCTTTCAAGATTCTGTTACTATATTTATTATTTATTTATTTATTTATTTATTTATTTATTTATTTATTGTATTTATACCCCACCTATCCCCTCCCTAACGGAGGACTCTAGGCGGCTATAGACTATTGCCTATACAGTATCAATAAAATGTAGTTCTATTTTGTTGCCTGGCCTGGCCTACCTCGAAGGGCTGACAAACCACCTGCTTAAAGCAGATCTGCTAAAGCATTTCAGACCGGTGGCTGACCAGCTTCTCTTCGAAGACCTCTAGCGAAGCGGAACATACTACTTCGCAGACTGCCTGTTCCACCGACTGGCGGCCAATATCAATAAGAAATTCCTGCTCGTATCTAACTGAATCTACTTCCTTACAGTTGCTTCCCATTGATTCGGGTCCTGCCGTCCCAGGGGACAGAAAATGAGTCTGCTCCCTCCCCTCTGTGGCAGTCCTTTAGCTGCTGGAGGCCTGCTCCCCGTCTCCCCGGATTCTTTAACGGCTTCTCGTAGGCCTTGCTTTCCAGACCCTTCGCCATCCTGGTAGCCCTCCCATGAAGTTGCTCCAGTTTGCCGATGCCCTTTTTAGACCGCAGGGCCCAGTACCACACATGGCATTCCGGGGGGGGGGGGGGGCTGAGAGTAGGGTTGGGTGCTCACTTCCCATGATCTGGACTCCCTGCTCCTGTCAATACATCCCAGATGTTTGTTGTTGTTGTTGTTCAGTCGTTTAGTCGTGTCCGACTCTTCGTGACCCCATGGACCATAGCACGCCAGGCCTTCCTGTCCTCCACTGCCTCCCGGAGTTTACTCAAATTCATGTTTATTACATCGGTGATGCTATCTAACCATCTCATCCCCTGCCATCCCCTTCTCCTTTTGCCTTCAGTCTTTCCCAGCATCAGGGTCTTTTCCAGTGAGTCCTCTCTTCGTATTAGGTGGCCAAAGTATTTGAGCTTCAGCTTCAGTATCTGTCCTTCCAATGAGCAGTCAGGGTTGATTTCCTTTAGGATTGACTGATTAGTCCAAGGGACTCTCAAGAGTCTTCTCCAGCACCACAGCTCGAAAGCATCAATTCTTCGGCACTCAGCCTTCCTTATGGTCCAACTCTCACAGCCATACATTACTACTGGGAAAACCATAGCTTTGATTATATGGACCTTTGTCGGGAAGGTGATGTCTCTGGTTTTTCATATGCTGTCTAGGTTTGCCATAGCTTTCCTCCCAAGGAGCAAGCGTCTTTTAATTTCATGGCTGCAGTCACCATCTGCGGTATCTGTATGTCTTTGGTTCTTCAGAGGAGTCTTTTTGTTGTTGTTCAGTCGTTTAGTCGTGTCCGACTCTTCGTGACCCCATGGACCATAGCACGCCAGGCCTTCCTGTCCTCCACTGTCTCCCGGAGTTTGCTCAAGTTCATGTTCATTGCATCGGTGATGCTATCTAACCATCTCATCCCCTGCCGTCCCCTTCTCCTTTTGCCTTCAGTCTTTCCCAGCATCAGGGTCTTTTCCAGTGAGTCCTCTCTTCGCATTAGGTGGCCAAAGTATTTGAGCTTCAGCTTCAGCATCTGTCCTTCCAATGAGCAGTCAGGGTTGATTTCCTTTAGGATTGACTGGTTTGACCTCCTTGCAGTCCAAGGGACTCTCAAGAGTCTTCTCCAGCACCACAGCTCGAAAGCATCAATTCTTCGGCGCTCAGCCTTCCTTATGGTCCAACTCTCACAGCCATACATTACTACTGGGAAAACCATAGCTTTGATTATATGGACCTTTGTCGGGAAGGTGATGTCTCTGGTTTTTCATATGCTGTCTAGGTTTGCCATAGCTTTCCTCCCAAGGAGCAAGCGTCTTTTAATTTCATGGCTGCAGTCACCATCTGCGGTATCTGTATGTCTTTGGTTCTTCAGAGGAGTCTTTTTGTTGTTGTTCAGTCGTTTAGTCGTGTCCGACTCTTCGTGACCCCATGGACCATAGCACGCCAGGCCTTCCTGTCCTCCACTGTCTCCCGGAGTTTACTCAAGTTCATGTTCATTACATCGGTGATGCTATCTAACCATCTCATCCTCTGCCGTCCCCTTCTCCTTTTGCCTTCAGTCTTTCCCAGCATCTTGCCTTTTCAGCAGCTGCGTCTGCTGTGGCCCCCTTCGCTGTGCCACCTGCCAGAACACCCGGACCCCCTTCTCCTCCCCCACCCCATATTTCTGTCTTTCATTCTTTTCTTTCCAGATGTGGGACTCTGCGTTTCTCCCCCCTAAAGTCCATCCTCTTCGTTTTGGCCCGCTGGCCAATCTGTCAAGATCCTTCTGACCCTCCCGTAACGTGCTGGTCACTCCTGTTATTTTGTGTCATCCGCCGATTGACCCTCCACCCCTTTCTCAGACCTTAATGAAAAAGGCTGACCGTCACAGGGCCCAGGACAGACCCCTGTGGCCCTCCGCTTGACACCGCTCCCCAAGCCGATGGACAGCCATGCAGGAGGGCTCTCGGGGTGCGGCCATTCAGCCAGTTAGGAATCCATCTAATGGCTGCATCTTTAGCCCACATTTTACCATTTTGTTAAGGAGGAGATGATAAGACATGTTGTTGAATGCTTTGCTGTGATCAAGGAACGGTAAGCCATTTCAGGCAGGCTGAATGAGAAACAGCCACCAAACGATTTCCAGGAATGCTGTTCTGTTAACAGAATCTTGAAAGCCTGACCAAGTCTCTCTCTGCCCCCAAAATCGAGGTGGGGTTATTCTGAGTTTCTTCCTCACGCTTCCTCCTGTCTCTGGACTGTGTCGTCTCTCGTCCAAGTCCCTCCATAAAGCTCTCTCATACCTTCCGCAAGGTGAGATCTACATTCCCCTACAGGCACAGCCGTTCACAGAAGGGCCCTGATCTATTGCGCTGGCAACTCTTCTCCAAAAAGGCGATAAGGTTAAAGGTAAAGGTTCCCCCCGCACGTTTGTGCAGTCGTGTCCGACTCCAGGGGCCGGTGCTCATCTCCGTTTGTTAGCCGAAGAGCCAGCGTTGTCCGAAGAAGCTTCCACGGTCATGTGGCCGGAATGACGCACACGGAATGCTGTTACCTGCCCACCAAAGTGGTACCTATTAATCTACTTGCATTTGCATGCTTTCGAATTGCTAGGTTGGCAAGAGCTCTGGCTCAATCTGGCTTAATCTGGCTCAATTCGTTTGGGGCAAATGGAAACCCTGGCTGACTCCTGTTTGTTGCATTCCTCACCCAGTGCTCACGGTAGCGTTTCACAATCTCCTTGAAGAGCTTGCCCATGGATGCATGGTGTTCATGCTTGTTTCTCAAGATGTCAGCCATAGAAAGCATTTATTTCTTTGTATTTCAAGCTCTCAGGGACCCTATTGATTTAGAGGGAAGAACGGATAAGGAGCGCCTCGTAAACTCCACCGCAGACCTGTGTGCTGGCTCTGTGAACCTGCTGCCTGGAACGGAGGCACCCGATGTCCTTCCTACAGCCGAGTCCTCGGTGCTCTCTGAGCTTGGTGGTCTGTTTGCAGACGTTTCCATACCCAACGAGGCAACGTCATCAGTGCACTGGTGCGGGAATGAATCGTCTGCAAGCAAACACCCAGCTCAGACAGCACCGAGGACTGACTCCACGGTTCAACCTTGAGCTCCAGAGATTCCCTGCTGGTTTAATTTAATCTAATACAAAGGAATCTGCAAGGAAGCAATAAGGCTCAGAGAGCACCAAGGACTCCACGATTCCCTTCTGTTGGAACCTTCCTCTAGTCTCTGCTTACTCAGCAGGAAGCGCGAGGGGCCTTCAGCAGCTCTCACGACCCCCCCCCCCCCTGCAATCTGCAATTTCTCCAGAGAAGACCTCCTCACCCCTCTCAGCTGAGTTTGCAATTCTGCAGGACACGTGGCTTCTCCTCTCTTCCTGGCCTCGTCCTCCGGTCGAGATCCGCCCTGCTGGGCGGCCTGTTCTGGGTTAAAGGCCGAGTGTAAAAGCACTGCTAGAAAGCCTGGGATGCAATTTCACCATGGGCTGCTCTCAGCCAGAGGGGCACAAAGCAGGAGTCAGCACCTTGTCTAAAAATCACAACCCAAACCAGTTTTATTCGGGCTTCGGTGGGTTCAGGAGAACAGGGTCATCCACAGTGGAGCTCCAGGAACGTTGATGCTCCTCCTGGCGCCAAGCGGCTGCCAGCCAGAGGGCCTCCCTGCGCGTCTTCAGCTGGCGCTCCTCGGCTGCAGGGTCTTCCCAGCTCACGGTCCCCCTTCGTCCTCGAGGCCCCCCTCGAGAGCAAATACTTGCTGCTTCTCCACCCCCGACATTCAACCCGAGGCTGCCCACGAGGGCTTGGGGCCAGGGCCGTGACCCCGCCACGAGTCCCAGGGCCACGGAGAGCTGCTCCCTTCACAGGTCTGGGGGTGGCTCTGGAATAGCCACCCTTCGCTGACCCAAGGCCAGGAGCTCCGTCCTGCAGCCCAGGGCCGGCCGTGGCTGCCTTTCCGAGCACGCTCCCTCGCCTCGCCTCTGCCCCTCCACGGCCCAGGGCAGCCACGGGCGTGTTTGTGTGAGCAACAAACCCCCTCCTCCCCCTCCCCCTCAACACAGACACGCACACACAACGCACACATGCCCCGGGGCACTCTGTGAAGGCGAGGGCCAAGGTCCAGCTCTTCTGGGGCTTCGGAGCCCCGAGGCAGGCAGGTCTGCTGGACGGAGGGGGCGCTCTCCCCCCTTCCCTAGCAGAGGCTGCGTTGTGCCTCCCCAAAGAGGAAGCCCACCGGCTGGAAAGCTGCTCTTCCCAACTTCAAACAAAGGCAGAGGAAACCAAGGCCGCTCGGCCCCCCATGGCTCCTGCCGCCGCCTTTGAAGCCTCTACGCCTCCCTAGCCTGGCTGGCTGCTGGCTGGCGAGCGGGTCCCTGGCAGGCGGGCGCTTCCTCTCCCTCCTCCACGGGGCTCAGCTGTGCCAGCGGGAGGGGCAGGTGCGGGTTAGGCCGGATTTCGCTGCATGCATAAAGATGTGGAGCCAGAGCAGGTAATAGGGAGATGCTTATCTGGATGGGAACCGCCAAGGAGAGGGAAAAGACAGGACGGGGAGGCAGCCCACACCGACTGGAGGGGAGGGAAGGGGAGAGAGGAGGCGCACCACCCTCGGGCCTCGATCCAGCAAAGCCTCCCTGCCTCTGCCCCAGTTCTCCCCCCCCCCCCCCGTGGGTCTGGGCTTCCGTGGCACCCCTCGAGAGCTCCCCGCATCCACCCGCGCCTTGGCGGAGCCCCTGGCCGGCCTGCCAGGGGTTCTCCTGGGCAGCCCCCTCCTGCTGCCGTGACTGCCCTGGTGCTCCCCTCCAGCGAAAGGGTGCAGCGGATCTCCCTCGCCCGGGGGCTGTCCTCGGATGCTGCCCAAACAAGGGGAAAAGGCCGCCTGGGCAGCCAGGCATCCCTTCAAGCTTCTCTCTCCCGGGCTGGGACGATGCAGGACGATGCCAGCCTGGGCAGGTCTCCTTGAGGCCACCCAGTCCTCCCGCTGCCCCCAGAGCCAGTCCCACCGGAGCACTGCCAGGGGAGGGAGGCCCCCCAGCTCTCTGGGCCGTGGGCCCCCTCTCGCACTGCTCCCGCCGCTGGGAAGTTTGCCTCCCCAGGACCTGCCTTCCTGTGAGATCCACCCTGTGCTCAGGACGGACAGCGCAGCTCTTGACCTTCTTCTTGCGAGCGCTTCTGGGTATCCGGGGAGGGCTTCTCATCCCCTCAGCCATCCTTCCTTGGGGGCGTCCCCGGTTCCTCCAGCCTCTCCTCTGAGGGCACCGCGTTCGCCCTCTCTGCCTTTCCTGAACCTGCCCCACTTTCTCCCCTGTCTGGTGTGGTCTGACCAATGCAGAATAGAGGGATCAAGAGCCGTGGCTTGGAGGTTACGCTTCCGTGGATGCCGGCTGAAACTGGATTTGCCTTTTCTGAAGCTGCGTCACACCCCTGGCCCGTATTCATTTTGCTTTGTACTCTTTCAGGATTTATTTCATTTGCCTTTTGTTGCCATCCTAGGTGGATAACTTCTCTTGTCTCTGTGAAGCTGCCCCGGGTTAATTTCCACCCATTTCTGCAGAAAGGGATGAAGGCATCCTGAGGGGAACTCTTGCCAAAACGTTTTGTGCCGTGCAGGGTTTAAATTCTGCCGGAAGCATTTTTGTTCTTGCTGCTCAGAGGAGGCTTCATTCCTTGTTGGGCTGAAAAAGAAATAACGCAGCTGTTGTGGAAGGAGCGGGAGAGGGACAGAAAATGTGACCCCTCTGCTCCAAACCCCTTTGGGTCTTGCCCTGATCTGAGGGCAGAACGTTTCCTTCACCAGAGCTGTCCCTGCTTAGAAATCACTTAAGGGGGAAGCGGGTGATTGTAGAGAGCTGTGTCAGGCGAACGACTGCCATGAGGTCTAGGATCATGCCTTGTCAAGACTCCCCCAAAGTCTGTTGTTGTTTATTCGTTCAGTCGTTTCCGACTCTTCGTGACTTCATGGACCAGTCCACGCCAGAGCTTTCTGTCGGCCGTCACCATCCCCAGCTCCCCAATGGTTGAGTCCGTCACCTCCAGAATATCATCCATCCATCTTGCCCTTGGTCGGCCCCTCTTCCTTTTGCCTTCCACTTTCCCTAGCATCAGCTTCTTCTCCAGGGTATCCTGTCTTCTCATTATGTGGCCAAAGTACTTCAGTTTTGTCTTTAAGATCATTCCCTCAAGTGAGCAGTCTGGCTTTATTTCCTGGAGGATGGACTGGTTTGATCTTCTTGCAGTCCAAGGCACTCTCAGAATTTTCCTTCAACACCACAGTTCAAAAGCATCTATCTTCCTTCGCTCAGCCTTCCTTATGGTCCAGCTCTCGCAGCCATAGGTTACTACTGGGAATACCATTGCTTTAACTATGCGGACCTTTGTTGTCAGTGTGATGTCTCTGCTCTTAACTATTTTATCAAGATTTGCCATTGCTCTCCTCCCAAGAAGTAGACGTCTTCTGATTTCCTGGCTGCAGTCAGCGTCTGCAGTAATCTTTGCGCCTAGAAATACAAAGTCTGTCACTGCCTCCACTTTTTCTCCCTCTATTTGCCAGTCATCAATCAAGCTGGTTGCCATAATCTTGTTTTTTTTGAGGTTTAACTGCAACCCAGCTTTTGCACTTTCTTCTTTCACCTTCGTCATAAGGCTCCTCAACTCCTCCTCGCTTTCAGCCATCAAAGTGGTATCATCTGCGTATCTGAGATTGTTAATGTTTCTTCCAGCGATTTTAACTCCAGCCTTGGATTCCTCAAGCCCAGCATGTCGCATGATGTGTTCTGCGTACAGGTTGAATAGGTAGGGTGAGAGTATACAACCCTGCCGTACTCCTTTCCCAATCTTAAACCAGTCCGTTGTTCAGTGCCCCCAAAGTCTGGGAATGACTAAAAACAGGCTCATCATCAATGACAAATGCTTGTGCAAGTTACCATTGGCAGAAAAGTCAATGGGATGCATTAAAGCTGCTGGGGGAGGGGCCGGCAGGTATGGGGGCCCCCACTTGGCTGGTGCGTGGGGGGGCGGGGGGGCAGCCTCCCTCCCTCCCTCCCTCCTGGGGCTCAGCTGCGGGCAGGCCCTCTGCTTCCTGGCTCCAGCTGGGCCAGCAGGCCTGAGGTGAGAGGCTCCCTGGCTCCCAGAGCGGCATTCGGGCAGCTCCTCTCTGTCAGGAAGATCTGACTCATCCATTTTAACTGTCCAGACGCTCCTGCTACTGACATTATCCTTAACGTTTTGTAATCATGAAATATTAATGGCGGATATTGAATTTAAAGTGCAATTTATGTCTGGATCCTTGGCTGGAAAGGGCAGCTGCAAAGGTAAGCCTGCAGAGTGGATTGCGTGGGGGGGGGCAGGGGGGATTCGGCCCCCAGCAGCTGGAGAGGAAGAGGGAGAGGGGTGAGGAGCCCATTCCCACATCCCCCGTCAAGGCAGGCAGACCAGAGCCCTGTGTGTGTGTCTGCCCGGTCAGGAGCTTCCCTGCGCCCCTCTGCTGGAGGGACACCCTCGGCTCCTCTTAGGGCCTCCGGGCAGGAGCAGCAAGCCCCCCCCCCCCGCAGAAGGTGACAGCTGCTGGCAGGGAGGAAGCAGGAGCCCCGCGACTGACGGCCATAGGGAGCCCCATCCTTTCCCATGTCCAGTGGCGGCAAATGCCGTGGCTTAACATTGGGGTGGGGGCTATGCCCGGCCCCTGCCTTTCTCCCCAGCCCAGTTTTGGAGGGGAGGGCTGAACCTGCCCAGGGGTTGAGCGGCCCCAGCGTGGAGGCAGCACTTGGGCTGCCACGGGTCCTGTCCGCCCGGCCGTGGCGACCGTGGGGCACCGGGACGTGGCTGCGGCCGACCAGCAGGAAATGGGCCTGCGCAGCAGATTGGCCAGAGAGGCTTGCGTGGATCAATCTCTCTCTCGCACACACGCTGAGAGCAGAGACCCTTCCTGTCCCTTCAGCGCTCATGGAACGCGACGGGCCTCTGCCGCTGGGAGCGGAGATGATGAATCTCCTGCCAGGGACCGGCTTTAATCAGGGCTGCGTGTTTGGACTGCTGTCTAATTACCCTCTGGCCTGCGCGCGCGCGCACACACACACACACACACACACCCTGGAAGGCTTGGAGCCTGGAGAGGGAAGGGGGGAGAGGATGGTCCCGCAGCCACAGCACGTGCGAAGAAGAGCGCCAGGGAGGACCACGGGGCACCTGGGCAGGGTCTCTCTCCCTGAGCCCTCCTCGCCCGACGCACGGAAGCATCGGAAGCATCGTGCGGCTTTGGGGAGGCAGGTCGGGGTCTCTTCCACCCCCGCGAGCCGTGCGCGCAGTAGCTGGTTGGCTGGTTTCGGGGTTGTCCGCCTCGTGAGACCCTTTTCCTGCGGTCTCACGGAGCCTCTTGGTTGGCCATCTGGGGTGGAGGTTTTCCTGTGTCGGGGGCTCCGCACTTGGGGCAGGCACTCCCCCTCCCACCTCTTACCTGCCTGCTGCAGCCGCCTCCTTCCCAGCTGGGCTTCAGGAAACGGGCGGGCCGTAAGTGGCCCCTTGGTGGGCCTCCCCAGCTGAGACGCACCTGCTGACTCCAAATGGATCCCCCACCCCAATTTGTGTGAGCAGCTCAGCTCGTGGGGGAGCCTCCTGCTTCTCGGCTTCCAGGCCAAAGGCCCTTTTCCCTGCCGCCCTCAGCCCCCACCCAAGGAGGGGAGCCCACCAGGCTGGGCCCCGCAGCCCTTTGTCCCCCTCCCCCTTCGCGTTTCCACCCACTTGCTCCCCCCAGGCCAGCATCCCTCGGTCCAGAACTGCCCCCCCGGCCAGATTGGCGGCTAAGGAGTGACACCCCGGATTTCTGGGGGTGGCTGATCAGGGCCAGGGTGTTCCTGCTCTGCCGAGCACCGCTGCCCTGCATAGCAGCCAGGGGAAATGGGGTGCTGTGGGGGAGTGTCCCCCTTGGAGCTCCTCTTTCCAGACCCTCCAGGCCCTGCCCCACCGAGGGCATCTCCCTTCCCTCCCCCGCTGACATCTGCAAAAGGGCCCCCCCTTCTGTGGGGAGCAGCCTCCTGGCTCAGCGCCTGCAGGTCCGTCTCCTTCGCGGGGGCCTCCCTCTCCTGGGGCCCTTCTGGAGGGACCAGCAGGTGCCGAGCCCCCTCCCCCCCCCCCCCCGCTCAGATTAATGGATTGCAACTCCAGGAGGAAATGCAGAAAAACGGCGTGTTTAATTTTAATTTAGGAAACTATTTAGGTAGCAGCCTTGTTTCCTTGCTACTGTCAATCACGTTTTCTCAAGGCTGACATCAATTAGTTTAAAAATATTGAATGTAATTTCGCCTGACACAACATATTGCAGCCTCTGCAAAATATAATTTATTTTAGAAGAAGAAATAATTAAACTAATTTGCATGTCAGTCAGCCAAGCTGGGGCGCTGGGGAAGGGAGCTGCGGCAGGGGTGGTGGAACCGCTCCCCCGCCCCCTGTGCCACTGCGGGGCAGAGCCCTTCGGGGCATCGCCCCCCCGAGGAGCTTTGCCAGGGCCGGGACTGGCGGAGCCGAGAAGGGCAGAGCGCCAGGGTGGCCGGGGGGGGGGGCAGAAGTGGTTGCGAAGGGAGGCACAGATCTCCACGTACAGCATACGGTATAACATTTAAGCCAGCAATCCAAACATTTTTAAAACCATTTTATTTTTATTTGTTTATTTATCTATCAAAAATATATGGCAGCCCATCTTGCACAAGGCGACACTACGATAAAACCCATTTACCTGGTGCCGAGGTAAATTCCGCCCCGCCTCCTTATCTAAGGCAGTTTAAAATCAAAAAGTGCGTGGAATGAAGCGAGGGGCCTCCCCCTTCCTCGCCAAAGCCTGGGCGAACAACCAGGTCCTCACCGCTCTTCTGAACAACAGCAGAGGGCGCCACCTGGATCTTGGGGGGGACCTCCTTCCAGAGGGCAGGCACTGCTTCTGGGGTCCCAAGAGATGGCATTGTTTAATCGATGGAACCCGGAGCGCGCCAACCCTGCAGGATTGAATCGGCCGGGCAGATGCTATGGGAGGCAGGCGGTCCCTCCGATAACCAGGCCTCGTGCCATGCAGCGCTTTGTAGGTAGTGACCAGCACTTGAATCGCACCTGGAAGCAAACCGTCAACCAGCGCAGCTCGCAAAGCAGAGGTGTTACATGGGCATACCAAGGCATGCCCATCACTGTCTGCACCGTTGCATTCTGGACCGGCTGAAGCTGCCAGGTGGTCTTCAAGGGCAGCCCCATGTAGAGCATATTGCAGTAGCCAAGTGCCGTGGTGACTAGGACACAAGCGATTGTCTGAAGGGCCGCCCGATCTAGGAAAGGGTGCAACTGGCGCACCAGATGAAGTTGCGCAAAGCCCTTCCTGGCCACAGCTGACACCTGGAGTCCAGGAAGATCCCCGGATTGCGTATCAAGCTTGAAGGGGGAAGGGCTACCCCTCCTGGGCAGCCCAAACACCCACTCCACTCGGTCTTGTTAGGACTGAGTCGGAGACGGTTCTTCCCCATCCAAACCCACAGAGCCTCCAGGCACTGGGGCAGAACCTCGGCAGCCTCACCTGGCCGGCCCAGGGTTGAAAGGTGTCATTGGAAAGACCTCACCCAGCAGCTTCATGTCGATGCTAAACAGGCGGGGAGAAAGTACCCAGCCCTGCAGCACCCCACAAAGTGGACCTCCCCCTCCCCATCAACACCAGCTGGAGCCCGCCCCGGGAGAGGGAGGGGAATCAGCACAAGCCGAGCCGTCCTCTCCCAACTCCTGCAGCCGGCACAGAAGGACGCCATGGTCGCCGGTATCAAAAGCCTCCAAGAGAACAAGGAGACAAGGATGGATGCATCCCCCGTCCTGGCTCCGCCACAGGTCACCCACAACCGCAGCCGAGGCTGTCTAAACTACTAAATCCTGGCCTGAAAGCCGACGGAAATGGCCTAGCTCACCCGTCTCCTCCAGGGTTCTCCTCGGCTGCAGGCCGGCCACCTTCTCAACAATCTTCCCCAAAAAGGGACGGTTGGAGACTGGTCAGTAGTTCTTGGAAACCGTTGGGTCCAAGGACAACCTCTTGAGGAGGGGGCGCACCACCCCTCTTTCCAGGCCGGGGGCACCACCCCCTCCTTCAGAGAGGCCGACACTGCGGCCTGCACACAACCGCAGATCGCCTCCCTGGCCTTTTTCCCACCCAGGAGGGCCCGGACCCCGTACACGGGTCCCCTCGCCTCAGATGGCCAACGGGTCCTCCCACGTTGTTCGCACCGACGGGCAGGTCGATTCTCGGCTGCTTTCTTTGGCTTCTGTGTGCTGCTGGCTGCACCTTGGCTTTAAAGTTGCAGTGCTCGTGGTTTTACTTGAGGAAACCCCCTGGGAGGTTGCTTTCTTTGCTAAGCAGCTTCTCTGTAGACATTGAGAAATAGACCAGCTCAGTCCCATTATCCGGCAAATGCTAGTGGGGAGTTCTCTTTGGAAAAGGCCTGTCTCCATGCGCGGGAACAAGGATGCCTCAAACCAAGCTTCTTCGCAGCTGGGGGAGCGCAGCAAAATGCCACTCAGCAGCGCCTGGGGCCACAACGCTCGTGAGGGCAAGACGGGGGCCGTTACCCTCAAAGTGTGCCACGTGCCGCCTGAGCATCACATGCCCTTTGGAGAACCACATCTCCCCATGGCGCCTGTGCCGGTCATCGTGAAACGAGGGGACGGAATGGGAGGTGGGGTGCCAAGGGGGCCACGGTTGTCTGCTCCTGTCCTGACTTGCTGCTTTCATTGAGCCAAGATTTCTTAGCTAAGACCCTCCATGTCAGATATGGGGGGGGGAGCATGTTTTCCGGGGGTGGGGGGCAAGGGGTGCAGCCTGGCATTGCCAAAGTCTCATCAGAAGGAGGAGGGAGGGTTTGTGGAGTCCTTGGTGCTCTCTGAGCCTTGTTGTTTTCTTGCAGACGTTTCATTGCCAGGCTAGGCAACATCTTCAGTGCGAAAAGGGAGTGGGACTTGCTCTCTGTTTATATACCCTGGCTTGTCCTGCCTGTGTTGGTGGGGGTGTTGTACTCTCCTTGGGAGTTCCTTGATTGGGCTGTTGTTTGCTGCTAGGTTGATTGACTGAGTTAATAGTTCCTTGATTAGGGTCTATTGTGCTGTTTGATTGCTCCTCTGCTGCTAATCTTGGTGCTAATCTTTGCATATCTTGTTGTTGATTGCTGGCCAAGAGGTGTTCTGGTCTTCTGGCTTTTCTATTGTCTCTTATGAATGGTATGTAAATGTTGTTTACCTCCATGTGTCTCTTGATGGCTTCTTTGTCTGAGTGCCAAGCTTCCAGGAAACAGAGAGCAAGTCCCACTCCCTTTTAGCACTGAAGTTGTTGCCTAGCCTGGCAATGAAACGTCTGCAAGAAAACAACAAGGCTCAGAGAGCACCAAGGACTCCACAGTTCAACCCTGAGCTACAAATATTCTCTTCGATTGGAGAAGGGAATGCAAAACCGTTCAGGGGCAAACTGCTCCCATTATTTCCATCCTTAAAAAGCCTTCAGATCAGCTGCTGAAATAGAGCAGTAAGGTAGCCATATTTTTGGCAGCATTGCTTTGGCCATTTCTAGGGAGAGCGTTGGAATTTTTAGGGCTGGGGATGGAAGCTTCCCAGAGACAGCCTTCCTTCCTTCCTTCCTTCCTTCCTTCCTTCCTTCCTTCCTTCCTTCCTTCCTTCCCTCCCTCCCTCCCTCCCTCCCTCCTTCCTTCCTTCCTTCCTTCCTTCCTTCCTTCCTTCCTTCCTTCCTTCCTTCCTCTATTTCCTCCTTCCTTCCTTCCTCTATTCCTTCCTTCCTTCCTTCCTTCCTTCCTTCCTTCCTTCCTTCCTCATTTCCTCCTTCCTTCCTTCCTTCCTTCCTTCCTTCCTTCCTTCCTTCCTCTATTTCCTCCTTCCTTCCTCTATTTCCTCCTTCCTTCCTTCCTTCCTTCCTTCCTTCCTTCCTTCCTCTATTTCCTCCTTCCTTCCTTCCTTCCTTCCTTCCTTCCTTCCTTCCCTCCCTCCCTCCCTCCCTCCTTCCTTCCTTCCTTCCTTCCTTCCTTCCTTCCTTCCTTCCTCTATTTCCTCCTTCCTTCCTTCCTCTATTCCTTCCTTCCTTCCTTCCTTCCTTCCTTCCTTCCTTCCTTCCTCATTCCTTCCTTCCTTCCTTCCTTCCTTCCTTCCTTCCTTCCTTCCTTCCTCTATTTCCTCCTTCCTTCCTCTATTTCCTCCTTCCTTCCTTCCTTCCTTCCTTCCTTCCTTCCTTCCTTCCTTCCTCTATTTCCTCCTTCCTTCCTTCCTTCCTTCCTTCCCTCCCTCCCTCCCTCCCTCCCTCCCTCCCTCCCTCCTTCCTTCCTTCCTTCCTTCCTTCCTTCCTTCCTTCCTTCCTCTATTTCCTCCTTCCTTCCTTCCTCTATTCCTTCCTTCCTTCCTTCCTTCCTTCCTTCCTCTATTTCCTCCTTCCTTCCTTCCTTCCTTCCTTCCTTCCTTCCTTCCCTCCCTCCCTCCCTCCCTCCTTCCTTCCTTCCTTCCTTCCTTCCTTCCTTCCTTCCTTCCTTCCTCTATTTCCTCCTTCCTTCCTTCCTCTATTCCTTCCTTCCTTCCTTCCTTCCTTCCTTCCTTCCTTCCTTCCTTCCTTCCTCATTTCCTCCTTCCTTCCTTCCTTCCTTCCTTCCTTCCTTCCTTCCTTCCTTCCTCTATTTCCTCCTTCCTTCCTCTATTTCCTCCTTCCTTCCTTCCTTCCTTCCTTCCTTCCTTCCTTCCTTCCTTCCTTCCTCTATTTCCTCCTTCCTTCCTTCCTTCCTTCCTTCCTTCCTTCCTTCCTTCCTTCCTTCCTTCCTTCCTTCGCGTCTTGCCAGCAGAACTGGCCCTTCTTGCTACTGAATTTTAGCAGTGCCTTCTTGGGGGGCGGGGAAGGTGTGTGCCTTGAGCCCCGCTTCCCAGGGGAGCCTGGTGACCTCCGCAGGCTGGTTGCTGAGGACCGGGAATGGCTCTGCAGAAGACAGAGAGCAGCACTGGAGGGGCGGGGTGGGGGTGGCCTGTTAGAAGCCACCTTTTGCTCATTAGCTCCCAAGTTGGATGACCCAGATACAAAGCCAATTAAGTGAACATCAGCTGAAAACAGGAAGAGATGTTAACACTGAAGGAACCTCTGGAAAGTCAGCCCCTTTCCCGCCTGGGGAGTTTGTGAGATCTGAGCCATTGGCAAAAAATAATACTAATTGGAGACAAAGAAGAGCCTTTCCTTGGGGATGGCTTGTGGCGAAGACGAGGAGGCTCCGAAACGAGGCCCAGAAGTTTGGGCAGAAAGAGCGTGTGGGAGAGGTGTGGAAGTCGTGGCGGAAGAGAGGCTGGCTGGCGTTTCCGGGTAGTTCCTGCAGACCCCTTGATCCCAGGGAGAATCGAGGCAAATCTCTCCAGGCCCTGCAGAAACAGCGGTGATTAAGAACTTCGGGGTGCCTTCAAGGGCCCCCCAGTTGGGAGAAGCCGAAGGTGCCCTGAGACAGTTTGGGCTGCGTGGAGGGGTCCACGCACACGCCAAAACCCAGGTTGGCGTCACATGCTATGCCCAAGGAAATGAAGCATATTTCAGCGCAGAGGGGCGCCTGGGCTCGCACCACATGAAGGGTAATGGCAGAGACCCTGGAACAGGCTGGGCCACAAACTACTCGATTATTACACAGCGCATAGTTAACCAGTGGAATTGATTACCCCGGGCCTTGGCATGGATGCTAGCTTGGAAGGCTTTGGAAGGGGAGGAGAGAGCCGTCAAGGGCTGCTAGTCCTTGGGTTACGGCCAGGCTGGGACGGTCTCCTTCAGAGGAGAAACCGAGGGAAGGTCTCTGTCCCCCGCCTGCAGATGCTTGCCGGGCATCTGGCTGGCCAAGGAATGCCAGCTAGGAGGGGCCTTGGGCTGCCCCCCCCCCCCCCCCCCGGCTCATTTTAGTCATTTTAGCCTAGTGTATTTCTGCGAACCAAGGCCCTGGACTTGATACACAGACATTCCCTGATCAAGGGGAGGATTGTAAACTTTGAGATTCGAGGAAGATGACGACTTTGAATACATGTTCTCCAAGCAGCTGTCCTAGCCGTCTCAGGTGAGCTCCAGCCAGGCTCCCTCACTTTTTAAAAGAGGCATTTATTGAAAGCCAGTGTCCTGCCCCAAGAATCATCTGGATTTCTAGGCATTTCTGCACACAGAAGTATAAAGTGTGCACGGTGTAATTCAGCGTAGCATACAGACAGTTCAAATCAGCAGGCAGCCTTAACCTAGCCCAGGAGCAACGGCCACAGGACTCCTGTGGCACCCCCTTGATTAAGTCCAAAATCCCTGTTAATCTGCTTCTGGAGGGCCAGCAGCATTGGGGCAGCTCTGACTTCTGGGAGGGCCTGTTCCACAACACGGGATGCCTTCCCTCGGCTGCAGCCCCCCAAATGAACAGTAGTGGGGGATTTCTTGCCGTTTTCCTGGGGCACTCATATGGGAGAGATCGATTCTGGTTGAAGGAGGCGTCCTGACGGCACAGAGGGCTTTCTTGGGCAAAATGACTCTGTCAGTGGCACCCAGCTGCTCCGGGCAGCCAATGCAGGGCCTGCAGCAGGGGCATAACATGTTTGTCTTCTTTAAAACGGGCCGCAACCCCATTAAAAGTAATCAGAAGTCTCCCCAGTAATGCAGTCTGGAATAGGATGGACCCAGCCTGAATGGATCTTCTCTGGGAGGGCTGTTCTACTTGGGGTCCCGTTTTGTGGAGGGGTTGGGGGTTGGGGAGGGGGCCCCATCTGTTCTGTTCTGCCCCAGCCCCTCTTGGCACCCTTTGGAGAAGCTGCCAGTGATACTTTCTCTCCATTTATAATGTCTGTACTGCACCCCGCTGCATGCCTGATAGGACTCTTGGTCGCTTACAGGAAAACGATGAAATATTGAACAATAAAACCACTAAAACTAAAAGCCCTCCGCTGGTGCTCCCAGGACAATGGCAACAACTGCAATTGCTGTGGAATAATGCCTTCCTCACAGGCTCCCCGGGGCACCCACCAAATCCCCGAGTCGTCCGAAGGGAAGGGGTTGCCGAGGAGAGGAATTGCCTCCAGCAGCCCCTGGACACCTTCATTAATCGTTGGGACCTCAAGCCTTCTTCCTGAGAGGAGCATGCAGGACACGTCAGGTCTACTTGCAGGAGATACTTGGGAGCCAAATACTTTGAGTTGTACCCGGAAACCATTGGAAGCCAATGCAGCATCCTAAATTTGGTGTTATATAGCTGTAACAGCTCTTCACCAATGTATGGGTCATTGTACTTTGCACCAACAGTGGTCTCAGAGGCAGCAAAGCACATTGCCGTAATCGGGTTTGGAGGTGATAAGGGTGTGAGTCACTGTTGCTCCAGGTAAACCAGACAACGCTTCACCCACAACTCCAGCAGTGGCTGTGAATCTAGGAGACCCCCACGTTGTGGACTTGCTGCTACAGAGGCAGTGCAATCCATTCAAAGTCAGAACAGGTGCCAACAGAAAGCCACATAGCTTTTGGACAAAAAGCACCTCCATCTTCAGAGGCTTGATCAAGACTTCTACCACATCTCTGGCATGACCCAGGATCAGGCTGTATAGCCAGATTCCTTTAAAATATTGATGACTTGACAGGTGATCCGTCCCAGTGGTTTCACATAGATGTTAGAAAGCAGGGGGGGAGGAAACGATCTCTGAGGTGCTCCGTAAGGGAACAGCCACTCGGCTGGCCTCCTTCCCCACTGTGCCTGATGGGGACTGGCCCCTCGGGAAGGAGCAGAGCGCCCCACACTGAGTCCTTGCAGGCTTGTTCCAGAAGAGCACCATGTTCAATGGTCTCGAAGGACTGCATTGTTCTATGGAACATCATCCACCACAGGGACCAAAGTGGATTCTGTCCCATTCCCAGGAGTGAGCCCCAACCCGAAGGGGTCCAGTCCAGATAATCCACTTCATCTAGGGCACTCTGCAACAAGTGCTTCATTGGTTTTCCTCCAGGAAAGGAGGTAGAGGTGGGGCAGAGGTTGCTTCAGATGGGTGGGTACCACCGGTTCCTGCAAGATAGCTGATAGCCCACCTTCTCCTGAAGAATGCTGATGAACTCCCAGATCCTGCCATTCAGCATCCCCCCCCCCCCGCCAGCTGCCCAAAAGAACGAAATGTGGCGTGGGCCCAGCCCACAAGTGGTGACCCTCATGTTGTAGAGCACCCAATCCACTTCCTTGGAATTCATAAACGAAATCAAACCCCAGATAACATTACAAGGCATTGCCCTGGTCACTCCTCCAAACACCACCTACCGTATATGGAGTCCAAGCCTCAGCAAAACGTGCCAATTACTCACTGTAGCCTGAAGCTGGATCTTCCTGCCTGCACTTTCCCGACCGAGAGAGGCCTACTTTAAACAGTGCTCCAGGCAATACCCCACCAACAAAATACGGGGACCCATATTGCTTCCATGAAGGCTTGAACTGTGGGCTCTTAGCTGTGTCTGATCAGATTCACTTCCGGCCTTTCTCTACCGATGGCCCAGGTGTTTTCTGTCGCTTCATCTCCTGGAGCTCTTCAGTAAACCAAGGAGTTCCAAGGGAATGTTGAACAGAGAGGCTGCCCCAGGGAAGTGACTTCTAGTTGACCCCATATTCCAGAGTTCTACCAAGCATTCAATAGAACCACCTGCCAGAATCCATCTGGACCCACAAGGGACCTGGGACGAACCATCTTAATCAATCCCCCCACCCTGGAGAGGTCACAGAAGGCGAGTCTCATCTGAACAAAGAGGTGAACTGACCACAGTGAAGGACCAGTAATAACTTCCTCCGTCTTCAGATCAGAAGCCAACTGCTGTGAAGGGACAATGAGGTCTAGTAGACGACTGTAAGTGGGGACCAAGGTTATCTGGGACGAGTTCATGGCTGCCACTGAGACCATGAGCCCCTGAGTTCCCCTGGATCCCTCGGCCCAGCAGGTGGAGGCTGAAATCGCCGGACACCAGGGGCAGACAACTCCCCAAATTACATGGCTGGAACTAAAGGCAAACAAGGACGTGGTTCCATTAAGAAACATACATATCTTGTGGTTGCCTATAAAACTGAGAATCCGACTCAGTACAATAATAACCAATTCACCATCTGCAGGGATAGTCATGACAACCCAGTGGGAGTGCGGAGGGTGAAAAGCGCTCCTTCTCTTGGCCTGGGAGGGGATTTCCATTGAGTTCTGGTCTCCCGACCACCTTGTGGGCTTAAAGGTAAAAGGTAGAGGTTCCCCCCGCACATTTGTGCAGTCGTGTCCGACTCTAGGGGCCGGTGCTCATCTCCGTTTGTTAGCCGAAGTGCCAGCGTTGTCCAAAGACGCTTCCGTGGTCATGTGGCCGGCATGATGGCACGTGGAATGCTGTTACCTACCCACCAAAGTGGTACCTATTCATCTACTTGCACTTGCATGCTTTCGAATTGCTAGGTTGGCAAGAACTGGGGCGAGTGCGGGAGCTCACTCTGTCACGTGGGACTAGGGATTCGAACCTCCGAATTTGCGATCTTCCGATCGACAAGACTTACCCGCTGAGCCACCACGCCCCCTATCGTGGGCTTAAAGGCAGGTTATAAATCGTAACAGGAAATCCATCATTGTTGATGGATCTTTCTTGCTCGTTCTTCTATTTTTATTGCATTTTAATATTCTTAATGATTCACACGGGGCAGGTAAGACACCCTGTGATCTGAAAAACAGGATGCAAATAAATTCAGATGGTTAGAGTAATTTTAAATCAATAACTAGCAGGACAGGAGATGAGGGTCCACCAATGGGAGGCTGCATTTAAAAGCGCTGGTGGGAGTAGCGGGGGCGTCCCCTGTGCCAGTCGTGCAGGTGGCCAGACGCGCCCCCCACCTGCTGCAGGGCTTCACCCTGAGCGGCTGGCAGGGAGGGGGTCTGGAGGGCAGGGGGCTTGGCTCGGACACAAGGTTAAGGGCATGTCTGTAGCTTGAATCATGTCAACTGGATTTCTATTTTCTTAGTGGAAACGTTTCGCTCCTTATCCAAGGAGCTTCTTCAGTGGATAAGGAGCGAAACGTTTCCACTAAGAAAATAGAAATCCAGTTGACATGATTCAAGCTACAGACAATTCCACCTGGATGACTGAGAACCTTCATAGACATAAGGTTAAGGGCAGTTCAGCGCAGGGTCGCCATGTCCAGGCCGGGCCCATGGGGAATTCCTCCTCCCCATGCAAGAACAGGCTCAGAGGGGGGAGCCCCGTAGGAGGTGAACCCCCCCCCCCCGCCTCCAGCCCACGGGACCCTTCTGAGGATCTGAGCATGCGTGCGGTTGATGAGGCTGCTGCCTTCCAAGGTCTGCAGGCAGCCAAGATCTCTCTTCTCTTGCCTCCCCATCTTGGAGGCAAGGGCAGCCCCCCCCCCCGCTCCTCTGACCCACAACCACGCCTGTGGGCACAGCTGCTCCCAGCAGCAGAGCTGTCCTGCTGCAGGGCCTCTGCTGCACTCGGGCCACACTGCCCTTTCTCCACACCCGCTGGCAGTGGTTGGCTGGCAGGTCCTGGGCCTGCCTCACCGCTGGGTCACGCTCCTGCAGGCTCCTTTGCTTGTGGGGTGGTGCAGGCCCCTGGCTCTTCCTGGATTTAGGACCCACCTGAGACACACACACACACACCCGATCAACGAGTGGTGGGGTGGGGAGTGGCGGGAGGGGTCTGCGAGGACCAGGCTGAAGCAGGGGCCCTGCCAGGTGCACCCTCTGCCGTCTCGTGGCGGGGGACACCATCCAGAGGCAGCTGCTTCAGGGCTGAGAGGATGGGTGGATGGGAGACTGGCACCCAGCTGGCAGCACAGGAAGGGGAGGTCAGCTATTACTCCAGTGCTGATTGTTAAAATTGGCGCTTCACTTTCTAGAAATGGTTGGAAATGTAACAACTTCCATATTTGGTGGCAGTGCTGTAAAACTCAACAATTTTGGAAACAATTTAGAACAGAGTGAAGCAAACTCTCAATGTGGAATTTCCTTTCCAACTCGCCATCTTCCAGTTAAATATCACTAAACTTTTCACCACCCAAAGCATACCGAATGAGCCTTTTATTGCAGGATAGTTTACGCTTCTCACCGGAAACTACGTGCAAACCCCTCTGTAGTAGAACGGCAACTCAACGTCTAAAATAACTTCACATTTGAAAGCCAAACTGACTCAAAATTAGGCAGATTTGGAAGCCGTTTGGGGCTGTAATTTCCTATATTGGTGTGTACCACATCTGAAACTTGGGTGTTGCTTAACGCGGAGTCTTGATATTTAAGAGCAGATCCTCCATGATCTCTAAATAAGGATAGACCTTTCACTGACTAGCCAGGAATTACTGCACCTCCTGTTCTGCTTCCTGGACTTGCACGCCGGTTTGGCCTCTGCAGGGCGGCCTTTCTCCCGGCCGGCGTCCTCCGTGGTCCTGCTGGAGGGCTGAACTCTGCTCTGGCTTGGGGCTCCATGGCTGGTGGGCTGGGGAACTGGCACGGGCATGAAGGGCCTTGCGGCAGCCGTGACGTGCCAGTTGGCCTCCCTCCCTGCCAGCCAGCGCAAGCGCGCAGGTGGAGCCGTGATGGGCCGCGGCTGGGGGTCGGCAGTCCTTCCCTCCTTATTGTGGGGCTGGGGAGCTTCCCCTGGGGCTGCGGTGGCAGTGGCAGCCTGGCATCTAGTGGGGGCTGCCGCTGAGGCCCAGCACTCATCCGCCGCCTGGGTGTGGGTGTGGGTGTGTTCCAGACAATCCTACTCAAGTGTCCAGGACAGTGCTCAGAATTCGCATCCTGGACGTGAACGACAATCCGCCCGAACTGGCCACACCCTACGAAGCCGCCATCTGCGAGGACGCCAAGCCAGGAGAGGTGCGGAGGGTCGGCCCCCCCTTGCGGCCTTTGCGTGTGGCAATCGGGGCCGGGGCAGCTCGTTCTCGGGGCCCTTCCCTGGCACTCGGCTGCGGGCTTGTGGCCTCCGGGTTTCCCGATGGCTCTGCTGGGCCATCTGCTGAGCAGCCAAGGCCGACCAAGCGCCCTGGGACCGCCTGGGGGGTGGCAGCTTGGGGGTGGGGAGTCCCTGCTTCTCAGGAGGGGGTTGTGGGCCAGGCGAAGCCCTTTTCGGTGCCCCCTCCTGACCGCTGGCTGTGCTGCTTCCTGTAGCTGATCCAGACCATTAGCGTGGTGGACCGGGACGAACCGCGGAGTGGCCACCGCTTCTATTTCACACTAGCCCCTGAGGTCTCCGGCAGCCGCCACTTCTCCCTGCTGGACATCACGGGTAAGCCTCGCCTGGGCCCTCCCCGGCCCCCCTCTCTGGGGACTCTTGCCTCTGTCCGAGGGGCAGCTGCCCAGGCCCCCCCCTCGCTCCCCGCCTCCCTTGCACATCTGCCACTCCCTCCAGCTTGCCCGCTGCCTGGTCCACGGGGCCACCATCCCCCTGCCACGGTGGGCTCCTTCTCCCACGACCCCTTCTGCCCTCCTGGCTCCCTCTCTCGCTTCGGCGGGCACGGCATAAATATCACGGGTGACAAACTGCCGCCAACATCCCATCTGTTTCTTTGTACAAATTTGTAGCTAGTTTTGAGATGTGATTTATAAATATTGCTGTAGGAGCCAAGATGCGACAGTGATGGATGCCAGCCCAGATGGAGGCTCTCCCTTAAATCTTGTCCTTCTACATCCTGCACAGCAGCAGAAAGTGGCAAGCAGCGTGCCACGTGGCACCTGGCGCTTGCCCTACCCACCGCAGGCCTGGCTCACGAGAGCCAACTGGGCGGCAACCCTGCCCGGCTTCCCTCCCCTCAGGCGGCCTGGCCCAGGTGGGGGGTGGAACAGGCAGAGGGAACCCACATGCTTCCTGATGTGTTGTTGGCTAATTTAGAATCTGCAGGACAGGTACCGGAGCAGGAGGACATTAAAGGAGGTGCCAGGGCCACAACAAACAGCGTAATATTTATTTAAATTGTCCCCATTAATTACTCACAGCACCTTCCCTGATCTGCCACAGTGAGCCCAAGCTGACGTCTCCAGAATCCGACTCACCCTGGGCGTCTGCTAGGACAAAAAAGGAAAATAATTACCTGGTTGGGGTTAGAGCAAGAAGTTTGTTATCTCACAACTTGCCAGAGTAAATGGGAAGATCTAGCAGCCTGTCTTCCAGGGGTTAACTGAAAAATGTGGGTCAGTCACAGGACCTGCTCTTGATGGGAGTTGACTCCAAGGGACTACAAGCTTCTTTTATTGCCCTGGGGGTTTCCGTACGACCTCTGAGCAAAAATCCCAATGACAACGTACAATCGTAAGAGCCATTAATACACAAAATTGATTGACCGATTAGGTGCCATCAGGTTTGTGTTGCCATTTAGCAACCACGTAGACAGACCTTGGCCAGAAGGATCTGTCCCCAACCTGGCCCTTCAGGTCTTCCAAAGGCGCACCCATCACTGCTGTAACTGAGTCCATCTTCTGCTGGTGGTCGTCCTCTTCTTTTTCCTCCACCTTTCCCAGCATTAGAGCCTTCTCCAGACAGCTAGGCCTAATGCAGTGCTTTCTAAAGTGCCGCCGTTGGCGACACACCAACGGCGGCAGCGGTGCACGCGGGGGCATGCATGGTGGCGGCGGCAGCGGCGGTGGCCTCCGCTAAAATGCGGAAGCGCTGATGGCGCGCCACTGCCGCCGCCGCCATGCACGCCCCTGCTGCCGCTTCCGGGTTGTGTGGCGACACACCAGACTGTGTGTTGCGACACACTGAAGTGTTGCGACACACAGTTTGGAAAGCTGTGGCCTAATGTGTCCAAAATACGATAATTCGAGCCTGGTTATTTGTGACTTGAATGAAAACTCTGGGTTGATTTGTTCCCTCATCTATTCCTTTGTTTTCATGGTATTCTCATGAGTCTTCTCCGACGCCAACATTAAAAAATGTCAATATTCTTTCTAATCCTGCTTCTTCAAAAACCAACTTTTGCTTCCATGGAGTGTTGCTGGGAAATCATTGTACAGTTTTGATCTTTGTAGGTATAGACATATCGTGGCATCCGAATATTTTTCCAAGGCCTACCTGCAGTGTATCTTTTGACTGCTGGTTCCTTGACTGTTGATGGTTGATTCTAAAAACCAAAAGCTCTCCACCACTTAGTATCCTTGTAGTCGATTCTAAGGCTGGTGTCACACCTGTTGTCATTACTTTGGTCCTCTTTATATTTAATCATAGTCCTATTTTTTCACTGTGCACCTTGACCTTCGTTTCATGAGTTTGCAGTTCATTTGCATTCTCAGCTATCAGAGTAGTGTCACCAGCATAGCACAGGTTATTGATGTTCCTTCCTCCAGTGTTAAAATCTCAGCCCCCTTCTTCCAATCCAGACTCTCTCAATATATATTAAAGCATATCAGTTGAATAAATAAGGGGAGAGGATACAGCCTTGTTGTACTCCTTTGCCAACTTGGAGCCATAGGCTTTATAAGAGGACAATGGGACCCCCAATTGCCTAAGGACATTCCACAGCTTGACATGATTGACATGATCAAAGGCCTTTCCATAATCGATGAAGCACATACTGACTTCTTTTTGGTATTTGTTTGTGGGGTTTTTTTGGTCATATTTATATCCCGCCCATCTCCCCAGCAAGGAGGGACCCTGGGCAGCATTCTTTGGCTTTGCCAATTATCCAGTGGGCATCAGCTATAATGTCTCTTGTTCCTTGGTGTTTTCTAAAACCAGCTTCAACACCTGGCATCTCCTTTTTCATGTAGGGCTCTAATTTGTGTAGAATGATCCTAAGCATAATTTTACCAGCATGTGAAATTAAGGATATTGTATGATAGTTTGCATACTCTGTTAAGTCTCCTTAGGAGTCCTTGGTGCTCTCTGAGCTTGGCTGTTTGCTTGTTTGCTTGCAGACGTTTCATTACCCAGCTAGGTCACACCATCAGTGTGAGGGAGGGAGTGGGTGTGGGGTGTGCCCCCTGTTTATATACAGTAGCTTGGCCTGCCAGTGTTGGTGGGGGCCTCTTGCTCTGAAATTCTTCACTAAGCTCCTTAATGAGATCTTTGTGTTGTTTTGGCTTCTCTTCCCTTCTTGGCAATGTCCACCATCTGTTTTGACTTCTAGTTCCTTTCTTCTGAGCCTTGGTCTTCGGCCCTCTCTTTTCACATTCACCCTTCAACAACAACTTTGGTTTCATTCCACAGTCCCTCTGGTTCCCCATCAATGAGGCTCAGGACTTTAGAGCAATTCCTTGAAAATGGTGGGTCTGCGCTCATGATCATATTGTGGAAAGTGGCTGTCTTTCTTCTGCTGCTTTAGCTTGACTTGGAACTTGCACATGAGCAGCTTGTGAACTGTTCCACAGTCAGCCCCTGGCCACATCTTTGCCGTTATAACTGAGCTCTTCCATCTCCTTGTAGCAATAATATAGTCAATTTGATTTCTGTTTACTCCGTCTGGTGATGTCCGTGTATATAGGCATCGTTTTGGTTGTTGGGAGACTGTATTAGCAATGAAGAAATAATTAGATTGGCAGAAACTGATAAGTCATTCTCCTGCTTCATTTAAGTTTCCTACTTTGGTTTCCAGCTATGTTTTCCTCCCTGCTATTTCCAACTTTGGCATTTCATTCCCCACCAGAAGCAGCACATCCTCCTTGCACGATCTGTCAATTTCAGATTGAACTTGGCCATAAGATTCATCAGCTTCCTCTTCTTCTGCATCGGTGGTTGGAGTATAAACTTGAATGAATGTCATATTAAAGGGCTGTCCATGGTCTACTCGACATTATTCGGTCATTGATTGCATTGTAGCCAAGTCCTGTTCTTGCGATACCCTTCCTAACTATAAAAGCAACATCGTTCCTTCTTTGTTTTTCATGTCCTGAGTAATAAACGGTGTGATCTTCTGACTGAAAGTGTCCCACCCCCGTCCATCTCAATTGGCTGATGCCTAAAATGTCAATTTGTAGTGATTTCATTTCATCTTTCACTGTGTTGAGCTTTCCTGTGTCCATACTTCTTACGTTCCATGTTCCTACTGTAATTTTGTCCTTGCCGCTTCGGATTTCAGTCTGAAGGACTGAAGAAGCTCCTTGGATAAGGAGCAAAACGTTTCCACTGAGAAAATAGAAATCCAGTTGACATGATTCAAGCTACAGACTGTTCCACCTGG
The DNA here is from genome assembly GCA_023362775.1 of Charina bottae. NCBI lineage: Eukaryota > Metazoa > Chordata > Lepidosauria > Squamata > Charinaidae > Charina > Charina bottae. Next base: position 2,556,990 of record JALMGJ010000034.1, read on the forward strand.
ATGACTGAGAACCTTCATCGACATATATCGTCAACCATTTTATTTTTTATAACCATCTCCCATGGGGTTTTCTTGGTCAAAATACAGGCATGGTTTTCCTTTGCCTTCTCCTGCGCAGTGTGAATTGACACCTGCAAGCCAACCACAAAGCTCGGGGACCAGCAGGGCCTCCGCAACCAGAATCTGCCGGCTTTCCATTCCGCCTCTGCACGCTGGGACAAGAGCGGGCGGGGCCTGGTGACTCTGGTGGGACCCTCTTTGGGGGTCTGAAGAGCCCCCCCCCCAGTTCTCTCCTTCTCCCGGTTCCCTCCCTCTCTCTTCCTCGGGCTTTGCTTCTGGCCCTGCTCTTACGTCGGGCTCTTCTCTCCAGCCTCTCTGGATCCTTCTGAAAGGGCAGTGGCAAAGCTGGACGCAGGACGCGGGCGGGAGGACCTGGGCACAGCAGAAGAAGGCAGAATGGCTCCTTCCGCCATCCCACCCGGGGGACCTCTTTTGCTATTGCCCATCCTAAAATCACGTTTGCACAGGGAGTTCCAGGGCTGCAGGCTAGACGAGGAAGCAGAAAAACATTCCCAAGAAAACAGCACAGACTTTATTTTTAGCAGCAGCCTCATCATCAAGTGCACCTGGAGGGGCAGCTCTCCCCTAAGACCGAGTCTGCCTTTTTTGCAGCTGTGCCATCGGGTCCTCTTCTCTTTCCAATCAGCTGCAGTGTTAAAATCCTTTTCACAACATTATCGCCAAACCAGGCATCCCCCATCCTGAATCTGGGTCTCCCAGGTGTTTGCATTGACCTCTCCTAAATTTAATTTTCCAGCTATTTCCCCAAATTATCAAGATTGTGTTGAGCCTAGTGCAAGAGTAAGCAAAGGCAAGCGCGAGGGAGCCCATGTTTGTTTGTTTGTCTGAGCCTCTTAAGTGAGCAGACAAATCCGTCACAGCTGCTGCCCCGCGGCATCTTTGCTGATCGGATTCCTGGGGATCCTTCTGTGCCTCAGGAGCATTCCTGGAAAATTAAACCGTGCAGCGGCCAGGCTTTCTGCCCAGAAAAAGGGCGTGGGCAGACTTGAAGGGTGGGGCCCAAGGGACAAGTGGGAGCAGATTTCCACAAAACCCAGAAACACGGTCATGTTCCGACCACAGCCAGCTCCCGGCACTCTGCCAAGGGGCAACCGGGGGGAGATGGGCAGGCCGTAGGCGCCCGAGCGGGGTTGAGGGAATCCTTCGTGGACGGTGAGGAGGGCGCTGCTTCCCCGCACTCCCTCCTGGTTTGGCTCTCTCCCCAGACCACACGGCTGCACTGCACACCCGGCACCCGGGCTTCAATCGGCAGGAGCAGGATATTTTCTTGCTGCCCATCCTGGTGGTGGACAGTGGCCCGCCCGCCCTCAGCAGCACCGGCACGCTCACCGTCCGCATCTGCGGCTGCGACGACGCCGGCACCATCCAGTCGTGCAACACCACCGCCTTCGTGGTCGCCCCTTCGCTCAGCCCCGGCGCCCTCATTGCCCTGCTGGTCTGCATTCTCATCCTCGTGGGTGAGTGTCCCCCGCACACCTTGCGCCCCTGCCCGCGCTGCCCTGCCCTCTGCGGGCAGAGACGCGTCCCCCCCTTGGACAGCACTGCCCAGGGCGCCGCTTGGCTGAGGGGTTGCTGCCCTGAGGGCGCGCAGCTGCCATGGAAGCGTCCTGCCCCGCAGCCCTGGGCACACACACGCCTCGGGGGGAGTGGGCTGCAGAACCAGTCTGTGAGGACGTGGTCCTGCCGGAAGAGAGGAGAAGGGCCGGTGCCAGAAGCAGCAGCCCAGCTCCAGCTCCCCGGGCAGGGTGCCGGCTCGTGTCCTTGTGCCCATCTTTTGCTGTGCCCGGTCCCTGCCCCAGCCCTTCCCGAATTAGATGCAGGTGGGCTTCCTGCCCTCAATTCATGGGGCGTGAAATGGACGAGGTCAAGGGGCCTGGCCTCCTCCCCAGCGGGGCCTCCCCTGAGGATTTCGGGCCAGTGCTCCTCTGGGGCCAGCGTGACCCCTTCCAGGGGATGCAGCTGCAGCTTCCACGGAAAGGCCTCGCAGCCGGCGGGGGAGACTTAGCGGTCTCTGGATCCCTGGTGGGTGCCTGGGTGCCCCGTGCTCAGGGACAGCAGCCTCTCGGGCGGCTGGGCACGAGTCGGCTGGCCCGAATGGCCGTGGGCCCCTTCGAAGCCCCTGGGCCTGCGGAGGGCCGGCTCCCTGCAAGGGAGGCGCCTCCACCGCATGCCCCTCTCTCCCCACATGCCCCCGATGGCTGCAGTGCTGGTCCTCCTGATCCTGGCCCTGAAGCGCCACCAGAAGGGTCACCTGGCCTCCGAGGAGGACGAGGACATGCGGGACAACGTCATCAAGTACAACGACGAGGGCGGTGGCGAGCAGGACACCCAGGCCTACGACATGTCGGCGCTGCGCAGCCTCTACGAGTTCGGCGACACCAAGGGGGACGAGAAGGGGGCACCGCCCCTGCCCTCGGAGCTGCACGCCCTGCCTCAGTGGCGCCAGGCGCCGGACCTCGACTTCCCCCTCTTCAGGGACTACATCAGCCGCAAAGTGGGGCAGGCGGACGGGGACCCCTCCGTGCCCCCCTACGACTCCTTCCAGACCTACGCCTTTGAGGGGGCCGACTCCCCCCTGGCCTCCCTGAGCTCCATCGCTTCCCGCTCGACCAGCTCTGAGCAGGACTTCTCCTATCTCAGCGGCTGGGGGCCCCGCTTCCGGCAGCTGGCCGCGCTCTACGCCGGGCCCCGGGGCGAGGAAGGCAGCCGGGAGACCTAGCCCCCGTCCAGGGGCCTGGCTTGCCGGCTGGAGCAGGGCTCCTTGGGGCCCCCACGAGCCCAAGCACGTGCTCTCGCCCTCTTCCGGGGCCCTGAGGGACCATGAGGCTTGCGAGAGGGAGGGTGGCCTGGCCCCCTTCTGCTCTTCCTCCTCCAATAAAGCAATCCACCTCCCTGGAAAAAGGAGCTGGTGCCAGGCAGCTCCTTTGGAAAATTATCATTTAAATAGATCTGTGTGAGGGGAGGGAGCTGGGGGGGGAGCTGCCTTTTGTTGCCAAATTTGTTTTGTCCCTTGATTCTCTGAGTTTGACAGGCTTTGATCTGTTAAGCAGTGCCTCTGTCAAGAGCCCAGACGCTCCCTCTCTGGAGGGCTCCCTGGTCATCCTGGTCTTGATGGGGGGGCCCCCGCGCCTGGCCCTGGGCTCCCATCCAAAGGGACAACTCTTGTTCTTCGGCTCTGGCCAGTCTGCAGCTCCTGAGGTCCAGGCGCAGACCCTTTCCCGCCCTCCCACCATGCCGCCCCCCCACCCTCATCCACCGAGCTCTTCAGCAGAAGCATGGCTGCCCGGAGGCACCCCCACCCACCCACCCAGGCTCTCCCCAACCCCTTCCTCCCATTGGAAGAGGCCTGTGGGGAGCTCAGCAAGGGGGATTCCTGGGTCAAAGCTGGCCCGGAGGGGGCCCAGGGTTCCGGTACCAGGTGACCTCCCTGTGGTGCCCGCCCTAGACCCGGGGCGTTTTCTGGGCTGCTGCCAGAAAACTTAAGCCCGGCCTGACCCCCCCCCCTTGACCGAGAGGGCTCGTCTCAGGATTTCTGCCAGACGCCTCAACTCTCCCCTCCCACTGGCCTGCACTGTGACTACCCCCCTCCTTTCTGCCAGGCCTGGAGTGGAGGCTGTTCCCCCTCCTGCTCAGGAACTTTTATGGGCTTCTTTTCCAGCCCCTGGTGGGGATCCAGCCCCCTCCCCTTGTGGAACTGGAGCAGCCCCTCCCGGGCAAGGGGTCAAACAGGGTATCTGACATTTTCCATCCAACTTCCTTCCACCACTGCTGCATGCAAGCAGCCATGGGGGGGGGCGTGTCCACGTGCACCCCGGACACTGCAGTGCTCCCTCTTCCGCACCCTCACTGATTCCCCTGCCCCATGCGGGGAGGAGCTGGCAGCGCCCCCCTCCCCAAGCCCTGGATGGCCCAGCACACGCCTGGGACCTTCCCAAGGTCCTTCCGGACCTGAAATAAATGGTTTCTTCCTTGTCCTCCGGGCGTCTGTTCTGATTATTTCTTGGGGGAAGGGGGAGCCACGAAGCCCACCCTGGCACATTGGGACACCTGGCGAGAGGGAGCTGGTTTTCCCCACAAGATGTGCCCTCTCGCCTTCTGGCCTGTGCCGCCCGCCTTTGCCAACAACCCTCCAGGGTCCCCGTCCAGGGCCAGCTCTCCTTCCCCAGGATCCGCACCCAGGATGCTTCCCCCAGCAAAAGTCTGAGCTTGCCCAACAGGGTGCTGCGCTGCCCCCACCCGCGCGGCCCATGCAAGGGACAGGCGGCCAGGAGTCTCCCTGGGGAGGCATCCCTGTATTCCTCAGGCAAGAGGACATGGGGGGGGGGTTGCAATGGGGCTCCTGCCTTGCAGAGGAACAGGAAGCCTGTCCTGCCCCCCCTGGGCCCTTAGCTCTTGTCCCAAAGCCATCTCCGGGGGGGGGGGGGCTGTACCGACCTCTTCTGCTGGCGGAGGCATGAACGGCGAAGAGGCTTGGGGGCCCTCGGGCACTAGGTGGACCAGAGGGTGCCGCTGTTAGAAGGATCTGGAATTGCTCAAGGCCCCGGCCCAGGGTCCTCCAGTGGGAGCATCTCATATCCCCGCACAGGCAGACCAGTGCCACCCAACGTGGCCGCCTATTCCTGAACTGGCGTGCAAGCTTGGCATTCCCTGTTGTCTCAGTGCATGGCCCATGCTCAGGGCCCCCCCTCTTTGCTAGGGGCCACAAACCTCGAACCAGGGGAAGGGAGCGTTCAGGACGGCTGGGTGGTCACCCGGTCCTCTTGCCCGGAAGGCCGATGCTGGACCAGCCCAGCAGGTGGGGCAAAGGTCTGCTGCCAGGGTCCCCACGGATTCCCCTGCTGCAAAGCATGGCCAGCCAGCAAGGTGGGCCCCACTGAGGCCTCAAAGAGGCTGGCCGGAGGAGCGGGAGCTTTGTGAGCAGCCTGGGCACAAGGCGCCTGGAGCAGCCGGTCCTCCTCCTCAAAAGGGTGACCCACATGTGGCAGAAACGGCCCACAGGCCATGTTGGCACTTGGAAAATGATATTTTCTTGTTCTTCCCTGGAAGGAAGGAAGTGGAGTCAGGAGCGAAATGGTCCCTCTGCGAGTCGGAGCCTCGGAGAGAGCACGGGCCTCTAGAGGACTCGGCTGCAGCTGGGCCCTTCTTGGTCTCCGCTGCAGAAGTGGATCCTGCTCTGAGTCCTGAGCAGCCTTTAACACGTGGCCCACGTGGCCCAGACAAGCCACGGTGCCCCCTTTCAACGTGCTCAGGGTTTGGGCATCCTGCTGGCACCTTCCATCAGGGTTTGGGCAACAGAGCCACCCGGGGAGGGGAGGGGAGGGGAGGGGAGCCGGCCGTCCACCTCTCTCCCTGCTGAGCTTGACCGCCCTCCTCGTCCTTACGGGGGCGCCATTCCAAGAGAGAGAGAGCCCTGTCCAGCATGCCTGTGGTGGGGCCGGCCTGTCTCCACGTGGCTTCACCGAGTGTGATGTGCTTGGATGGTGTGGAACCTCCGCGTGCCTCCCTTCTGCAGCCAGGGGCCCAGGGCAATGCGTTCCTCTTTTGCACCAACCGCAGTTCAGCAGGGGAGCACTTCAGTTTTGGGGCGGGGGGCTATTTCTGAGTGTAAGTTCTCCGCCTGAAGCCCGGGGGGCTCTTAAAGAGCGGAGGAGGCCAGGCGTGAGCGGCAGGGGTCCCCGCTAAGGCCAGAGGTCTCCGACGACTCTGCAAATCATCAATTTAGATGTCTTCTCACAACCATGTCTCCCTCCTCCAGCGGTGGAGATGGGGCAGGGATCAGAAAGAAAGGAAAGGAAAAACCTCATTCTGGCCCCTTTTATTTGTTTTCTGCTAGCTTTGGGCCCAGGGAACGTTGCCCTTGAGCGAACGTGGCTCCTGGGGCCAAGAGACCGCTTCCTTCAAAGTCCTGTTGGGGGGCACCGGGGGTCGTAACTGCAGGGAGGGGTGGATTAAGTGGGGGACATGGGGCTTCTCTGGTTGAATGTATGGCTCTGATGAGGCAGGAGCAGCGTGCTCATGCGTGGGCGTAGGCGTGGGTATTTAACCAAAACAAGCGCACAAGTTTCACTTACAAAACAAAAATCAAATGCAGGAGTACAAGATTTATTTATTTATTTATTTATTTATAATTTAGATTTATAGGGCCACCCAATTCGCAGTGGCTCTGGGCAGTTTACAAATTAAAAACAGGGCCTCAGTACATTGAACCTAAACAAACACACGCGTCTTCACGGTAGCAGGGCTGGGGCTCTTCAAACCTCGGGGGGGGGGGCAGTGGGAGCATGCAATCTCAGAGGGCAAGTGCTGTGACAGGAGGACGGGGGCTGCTGGGATTGGTGACAAGACAGGAGCTGAACACGAACCAGCCACGGGATGTGTGTGCAAAGGAGGCGAACACAGTTGCAGCCACAAATGGCTGTATCCGCAGAAGTAGAGTTTCCCAATCGTGGAAAAACTCTCAGTCCAGTCTATTCTGCATGGGTCAGATCCCATTTAAGGTGGATGCCACACTAACAAGGATTCAGAGCAATTGGAACAGGTCCTGAGGAGGTCAGTGGTGACAGTCGGGGCTACAAATCAAGCCCTACGATGAAGAGCCGGGCAGGTTTAGCCCTGGGCGGAGTCATCATTCAAACTCCCGGAAGGTCAAGACCTTCCGTCTCTCATTCTGGAGCGCAGGACTTGGGATCACACCTGAAAACTCCCTAGCAGCAAGAGATGTTTTACCTCCGGGAGTTTGTAAGTGAAACTTGCTCTCCTCCACTGGGTCCATTTAAGCCAGTGTTTCTCAACCTTGGCAACTTTAAGATGTGTGAACTTCAACTCCCAGAATTCCCCAGCCAGCCATGAGAAACACTGATTTAAGCTCTGGTGGGGATGCTTTGGATGGTTTGGAGTCTTGCCCTGAGCCAGGGAGTGGGCTAGATGATCTCAATGCCCTTTCCCCTGGTCTGCGGAAGCGATGATTCTGGGAGCAGGTTCACCGTGGAACCACGAGGGGCCCTTTCCAGCAGAGGCCGGGCCTCCATCTGCCGCAGAGGCTTGAGCTGGAATCCCTCCACCGAGAGGGGTTGGGCTCCGTGCCTCCAGGCCCTTCCAACTCTCAGGGGTGGGATTCTGCCCCAGATCAGGTGCCATTATAGGACCAAGACCAGGAGGATGGAAACGGCCCTGACCTTCCTGAGAAGCCGAGGGGCCCCTGCGGCTGCGGCAGTTTATCCTCCAGCCAGCCAGTGGTGTCCCCCCCCCAAGCTCCTGGCCTTCACCCCAGCGGCACCCCCAGTCCCTCCCCCTTCCCTGCTCTGTGCACGGGGGATGCCACGGTCCTCCTTGTCCGGGTCTGATCAGAACAGGAAGCCCCAACTCTGGGGGGGGGGAGCTTTCCACCAGCCCACTTGGGAGGAACCGGGGGGAGGGCCGGGTGGCTTCCTCGCTGCCGCCTTCCCTGCCCCCCGCCCCGCCCCGCCCCAGCCCAGCATGCCGTGAGCAATCTTCCCCCCTTGGCCAGAGCTCTCTGCACGGACTTCAGGCTGCGCCATCCGCGGGGACCTTCCCCGGTCCTCCATCTTCCCCCTCCAGCGAGCCAACCTCCGTTGCCGGCTGCCTCCTGGCGCTCCGCACCTCCGGGGCAGGGTGTTGGACGCGCGGAGGCATTGCCTGAAACGAGCTGATTAATCTCTTTGGATGACGTGGGCCCTTCCCCCACCCCAAACTTAATCTACTCTAAGCGGTTGGATGCTATTCCTGGGCTCCGATCAATAGGCGGCTGCTCGCCATTCAGGTGTAATTCCCGGTAATTGCTTGAGCGGTCTGGGGAAAAGGACGTCGGAGCGGCAGCGAGGCGCCGCCAAGGGCCGGATCTCAGAGGCGGCTGGAGGGCCCGGGGCCACGGCCTCCTCGCCTCTGCTCTCCCTCCCGCAGCCCGCCTCCAAGCAGACGGCCGGCTGCTTCCCCAGCCCCGCTGCCCTCGCCCGGACTTGGGGAGAGCGGGGGGGGGGGGCGGCGGCACGGAGGAAGCAGCCCTTCCCCCACCCCCGTGCAGCCGGCCTTCTGCCTATGGCCTGGACCTTTGCCCCAAAGCCGGGGCGGGGGTGGAAACGCGCGTCCAGCGGCGGGCGCAGATGCGGGGCGGGCGGGGCGGCAGCGGCGCCCCAGGCTTCCCGCGGGAGAAGGGGGCAGGTCTCCGGCTGCGGGTCCATTTGCTCTTTTCGATCCTGAGGGAAATGACCCGCTTCCCCTCTCCCGCGGCTTCTCCTCCACCCACGGAAGGCCGGAGCAGGGAAGCAGGGCGACTGGCGAGCTCGGGCGGCTCCGTGGTGCCCGTCCTCCCGTCCCTCCGAGGCGCCGCCCGGGATCGGAGAGCTGGGCCGCCGGCCTGGACCCAAAGGAGGCCCTAGAAGCCCTTACCACCCACCCAGGCCCTGGGGCCCCCGCTGGGCCACCCGGAACTGCCCAGGAACTGGAGGGGGCGTCGCCGGGGGCAGGGGGCTTATGGAGAAGCATTGGGAGGTGAGAAGCAGGTGATCCTGTCGGACGTGGAGGGCTCAGGGCCGCCCGCCCGGCTTCATAAAGGGGCAGAGAGGTGCTCCGAGAGAGAGAGAGAGAGAGAGAGAGAGAGAGAGAGAGGGGGGGGGGGGGGAGGGAGAGGGGGAGGGAGGGGCCTCTTGGGATACAAGGAGCAGGTTCTGAGGAAGAGGAAGAAGACAAAACACCCCCCCCCAAAAAAAAAAACAAAGGGTAGAAGAATGGGAAGAGGTGGCCCACAGGAGGCAAAGCATGGGACCAATTCCTGGCTCTTCCCGCCGCGGGTGACCGGAGCGCCTCGCGCTCGCCTTGGGAGGCGCCCTGGAGGCAGCGTGAACCGTGAGCGGGAGCGGGAGCGGTGGCCTCGGCAGGGCAGATCAGAGTGTATCGCCAGAGGTTGTCTTCTGGAACGTGAATTCCAGATACGACCGACCGAGAGTCTTCAGACCAGCGATCTGCCATCTCCTGCTGGTCTGCGTGGGGTGGAGGAGGAAAGAACGCCGGATGGATCTCCAAAGCGCGTGAGGCTCGCAGTGGGAACATGAAGGCGCTGGGGCAGAAGTGCTGTTTTTATCTATCCGTTCAGAAGGAACGGAGGCTTGCCTGAGATGTTAAGAACAATAAAGGTGATATATTTTGCTACGTGGGAACAAGACGACGATCAGGAAGGGAAGTTCATTGCTTGGGGAATAGAAAGAAATGGCCAGGTCTGCCCCGGCATTTCGCCCGTCTCTTCTCATTCAGGGAGCCGTGGATTAGGAGGGGAGCAGAAGGACCCTGCTGGAAAGGCTGAGCAAGATCACAAAGGCCTTGAAAGGCCTTTGGGCCTCTGAAATCAGGCCCTGAGTGCTCACAGGTGCTCGCAGGTGGGTGGGCAGCTATCACACCTCCTTTGCGGGCCCTGTGTTGGCTTCCTGTTAGCGCCCAAGTGCAATTTGAAGTGCTGGTTTTAAAAACCCTTCATCGCTTGGTGTCGGCTTACCTGCCAGGTTGCCTCTCTTTGCTGCATTCATTCTGACCACTTTGACCATGCTGGGAAAAGCAGCTGGTTGTCCCCATTTTCGGGAGGTGGGGGGGCGACGCCCAGGGGCACTATTTTCCTTCATGAGACCAGCCCACTGGAACGGCCCAGCGTTGGTCACCCCGGAAGCCTCTTAAAACGGGGCCTTTCGGGGGGGGGGCGCTTGGGGGCTGGTGCAGATGCTGCCTGGGTTTTTAGCTTCTGCATTTTTTGTTGTAAGTTTTGTATCTTTGATTTTTATTGTTATTTATTGTTTTTCATATGTGGCGGGCCACCAAGAGTCTACTTGGTGATATAAATGTGATAAATAAACAATAATAAAGTAAACGTCCCGACTTTTTAGAAGGAGAGGGGCTGGATCAGGAAACCGCAGACTATAGGCCTGTGGGGATGATGAAAATAATGCACTGGCTACTTGGAGCCAATATGGGTTGCTAATTGACCACCTCTTTTAACAAGCGTCACTCCATTCTCGATTCCTATTTCCTATTTTGCATCTCTCTTCTCGCAGGAGGGACACGGAGCCCCATCTAGGCATGATGGTGCTCCTGGGGGAAGGAGGGAGCTGTAAGGTAGGGCAGGCAGCAAGGCAAGCTAAAAGAGATCTTAGCTAATTCAAACAAATTCAAGTCCTGAGGGCCAGGTGGGTTATACCCCAGGGCACCGAAGGAAGGAGCTCTCTACAGCTGAGAACCTCTGGAGGACCGGGGAGGTCTCAGAACACCTCACCAAGAGAGCAAGTGCCAGCCCCATCTTTAAAAAGGGAAAGAAGGAGGTCCAGAAAACTACACTACAGCTTAATGTCTCTATTGCGTAAGGCAGAGCTCTCCAAACAGTGTGTTGCGACACGTTAGTGTGTCGGCTGCAGTGTCTGGGTGTGTCACTGCTGCTGCTGCCTCCGAGCCCTGCCAGGATTCCGCACAGGTCCCAATGCCTGCCTTGTGCCTTGCTCCCTGCAAACCTGCTGTGATTCCGCGCAGGTCCTAGTGCCTGCCTTGTGCCCTGCTGCCTCCAAACCTGCCCTGCCAGGATTCCACGCAGGTCCTAGTACCTGCCTTGTGCCTGGCTGCCTCCAAACCTGCCCTGCCAGGATTCCGCGCAGGTCCTAGTGCCTGCCTTGTGCCCTGCTGCCTCCAAACCTGCCCTGCCAGGATTCCACGCAGGTCCCAGTGCCTGCCTTGTGCCTTGCTGCCTCCAAACCTGCTGTGATTCTGCGCAGGTCCTAGTGCCTGCCTTGTGCCTTGCTGCCTCCAAACCTGCTGTGATTCCGCGCAGGTCCTAGTGCCTGCATTGTGCCCTGCTGTAAGAGTGTGTCGCGAAATGATGCATGTCTAAAAAGTGTGTCACCAACATGAAAAGTTTGGAAAGCTCTGGTGTGAGGCCTTCAAACAGGGTGTTTGTGAGCACTTGGATGGACAGGCTCCACCAAGAGGAGCCAGCAGGGGCTACCCCAAAGAAACTGCCAGATTAACCTTACCTCCTCTTCGATAGTTACCAGCTTAGATCACGGGAGTGTGGTAGGCACAATGCACCCGGACCCCCGAAAAGCCTTCAACGGGGTGCCTCACAATATTCTCCTTCCTAAAAGGTGAAAGGATGGCTTCGGTGATGCACTTTTGGACAGACCCACAACTGGCTGAATGACCAAGTCCAGGGAGTGCTTCTTAATCACTCCACTCCATCGTGGCGGAAGTATTGAGTGGCATCTCAGAGGAGCCTGTCCTGGAGCCTGGGCTGTCCGGTGTTGTTATGCATGACCTGGAGAAGGGCGTCGAGTGGGCACGTAAACAGTCTGCAGATGACACAAACCGGGAGGAGTCCCTGTCCCGTTAGCAGAGAAGGAGATTCGAAAGGCCACAACAGGCTCGAGCAATGGGCTGGAAAAAGAGAAACAGAATGGAACTGAACAGGGAGAAAAGTGAAGTTCTGCATCTGGGTAGGAAGAACAAAAAGCACAGTATAGAAAGGTGGAAACCTGGCCTGGCAGCGGATCTGGGTGTCTTTGTCAACTGAAATCTCAATCTGAGCCAGCAAAGGGATACAGCTGCCAACAAGCCATTGCTAACGTGAAGTGCATTAACGGGAGCACAGTCCAGATCATGGGGAAGCAGCAGAAGCAGCAGTGGACTATTGCCCCAGAGGGCAGGATCAGGTCCAGTGGGTTAAAACTACAAAAAAGGACATCCCAGTTAGTCACCAGGAAGGACTTTCTGACGATCTGAGCTGTCCGCCAGTGGAACAGGCTACTGTATGAAGCGGGAAGTTCTCCGTCACTACAAGTCTTCAAACAGAGCTAGATGGTCATACATCAGAAAGCCTTTGGCAGATCCTGCACTAGGCAGAGGTGGACTAGAGGACATTCCACGTCTCTGATTCTATGGTCCTCTGATTCTAATAATGATGGGAATATACTGGACATAGTGTGCCTACTTTTAACAAAGCGTTTGAAAAAAATCAGTGATATCCTTGCTGGGAAGATACTCATGTCTGGTTTGTATGCTACCACCTGTAGGGAGGTCAAGACTTAACACAAAGAGTTAAGAACGAACACAAATAGCATAGAATTCTACAGTTGAAAGGGTCAACCGATCATCTAGACCAGCCCTCTTCCATGTGCAGAAAAGCCACCTCAGTATTGGGAGAAATCCGATGCACACTTTTGTCCTAGGCCATACCATATCTTCACGGAAGACCTGTTTGAGGATACAGAGGAATGCTTATCAGACCTGCAGATGACAGAATCCAGATCCCTAGAATATGGAATCAAGACTCAGAAGGTTCTTCATGGCTGGCACAACCCAATGGGCTAAAACTAGCCAGACGAAATTTAGCAGAGAGCAGGGTACAGTTTTGTGTTTTGGGGCAAGACGTCCAGGACACACATGTAAGATGGGGGAGCCCCATGTTCAGAAAGGCTCCAGGAGTCTTTGTGGAGGGCAAGAAGCCCATGAGCCACAGCAGAAAAAGCAAAACAAAGGTTGGACCGGTATCCAGAAACAAGAGGACCCTCTTTTCCGTGACACTCGCACCCCACTTGCAGTTGTGTTACAGATGCCACCAATACTTTAAAGGCCTTGTCAAACTGGAACTCATCCAGAAAAGGACAGCCAGCATGCTGTAGACTGAGCAATGGGAGGAGAGAAGATTCAGGGGAGGGGGCCAGGGCCCTGGTCCTCACGTATTTAATAGACTGTCCTGAAGAAGCTGCAGTGCAGCTGGCCCAGACGTGCCTTGGCTCCTCGGAGGAAGCTGGTCTGAAGCGGGGCCGAATCCATCCGCAGAATCCAGCGGGAGGGCCGAGCTGGAAGTGACCTGGGCCGCTTCGGGGCCCTGTGCCAGATCTAACCCTGGGGCAGAGAGTTGGCCACCAAGCCCTCAGGAGCACCCCTGGCTTGGAGCTGCAAGCTGATGCGCGAAAGCAAGAAGGGCTCCCTTATCAGGAGAGGCTCTTTAAGGACAACATGTTTAAGGATAGCCAGCTCAGTCTGGGTGGAGCTTGTAGCTGAGGCACCCAAACCTCATCCACACGAGCCCCGTTGCCGGCGGGCTCAGGCTTGACCACCAGCTCTGGCCTTTGGCTTTCCCTGTGCTCGGCCCTTTCGCATCTGCCCGGCTGGCATTTTCAGCTCATCACCTTTTTAACTGCAACGAGGCACCAGCCCCTGGACCACCCTCTCTCTTGCCCCTGCCCTGCCGGGACATCGCTTGGCCTCGCCCGAGCGCCTGGGCTGCTCTGCCTGTGGGGCCTTGTTCGAGCTGGAGGCCAGGACCAGGGGGTCCCGAAGGACACGGGAGCTGCTTCTGGCTATCCCCCGGAGAGGAAGCGGCAGCCTTGGAAGGGGATGGGTGTTCCTGTTCTGGAAGCAGAATGCTGAGATGGCCTGAAGGCCCTGCCTTGACTCCAACACCCAGGACCACGCGTGGAAGAGCCCGAGGCTGCTGAGAAGAATGGTTTCTCCAGCCAGGGGGCATCCCTCCAGGCCTATCAACTCTCTGGGCCACAGCTGCAGCCATCACCCTTAGCCAGCCTTTAGAGCAGAGCTTTCCAAACTGTGTGTCGCCTCACACAGTCTGGCGTGTCGCCACACAACCCGGAAGCGCTGATCATCATCAGCGCTTCCGGGTTTTCCCGCGGCGACACACCAACGGCGCCGCGCAAAAACCCAAAAGTGGCAGCAGCGCTTCCGGGTTTTTGCGCGCTGCCGCAACGGTGGCACTTCCGGGTTTTCCTGTGGCGACACACCAACTGCGGTTGGTGTGTCGCCGCGGGAAAACTTTGGAAAGCCCTGCTTTAGAGGCTGGAGCACCATGGCCACAGTCCTCATACTCCTTGGAGAGGCAGGGTTGGATCTGTGGAGTCCATGGTGCTCTCTGAGCCTTGTTTTCTTGCAGATGTTTCATTGCCAGGCTAGGCAACATCTTCAGTGTGAAAAGGGAGCGGAACTTGCTCTCTGTTTATATACCCTGGCTTGTCCTGCCTGTGTTGGTGTTGTACTCTCCTTGGTAGTACCTTGATTGAGTTGTTGTTTGCTGCTTGGTTGATTGACTGAGTTAATAGTTCCTTGATTAGGGTCTATTGTGTGGTTTGATTGCTCCTCTGCTGCTAATCTTGCTGTTAATCTTTGTTGTTGATTGCTGGCAAGGAGGTGTTCTGGTCTTCTGGCTTTTCTATTGTCTCTTAGGAATGGTATGTAAATGTTGTTTACCTCTATGTGTCTGTTGATGGCTGCTTTGTCTGAGTGCCAAGCTTCTAGGAATTCTCTAGCGTTTTTGGACTTGGCTTGGTTTAAGATGCTCACAGTTTCCCAGTTGAAAGTATGGTCGAGTCTGTCCATGTGTTGTGAGATTAAGGGGTTTTCATCATGTCTTCTGACTGCTAGTTGGTGTTCGTGGATGTGCTCTGCTAGTCTTCTGCCCATCTGTCCTACATAGTGGCTGCTACAGTCCTTACACTGTATGTTGTAGATAACCCCTGTTTTTTCTTCTTGGGCTACTGGATCTTTTGGGTTACTTACGATGTTCTGAAGGGTTTTGGTTGGTTTGTGTGCTCCGGTGATGCCGTGTGGATCTGTTCTGACTGGGTGCACCCAGGGTGCTCACCAAGGCCGAGGACCCTCAGCAGGGCACGGGGGGAACTTTGCCCGCAGGAGCCCGGAGTTCGGGCTGGCTGCGCTGGGCCCCATGGCAGTCAGGCAGCGAAAGGTTGTTCTCATGGGGGAAGGAGAATTCCCTTTATGCAGCCCACGGGAGCTGCCTTTTCGCCCTGCTCTTCTGGCCCCACTGCACCCCCATCAGCCAGCCTCCTGCCCACTGCCAGGGGGGGAGCACGGGGGGGGGGGGGACTCAGCAACCTCAGCCAAGGAAGGGGCAGCAAAGAGAGGTTGTGGCCTGGCTGTCTGCCCAGGGAGGGGAGGGGAGCCATTGATCAGAGAAACTAATTTTCCAGGATGTCCTTCTGATGCTGGTGGGAAGCTTGTCCCTTGTGATCATCAAGTCATCAAGGAGCTGGATGACTGGCGAGGGAAGGGCAGGGACTGGCCTCCCAATCCATCACCTGCAGCCCTGGGCAATCTCTCCAGAGGAAGAGAGGGGGGAGAGGGACGGGGGAGGGGGCATCTGCAAAGCTCCACCCTCACATCTCCTGGCTCTCTACAGGCCACCGCAAGGGCTCCTGGTGCACCTTGCAACGGTTCAGCCTCTCTAGGGCCAGGCTGGGGCCATGGGGCCCCTGAGCGCAGTCTGGCTGCAGTGGAAGCCCAGCTGAGTCTCTGCTGATGGGTGGGGGAGGGGGTCACCACCACCCCCCAGGAGCCACACCCCTTCCCAGAAGAATCCAAGCAGGAATCCTCCATTGGGCCACCCCCACCCGCACCCCATGCTCCCTTGCCTCTTGGCGCCTCCCTTGCAGAAGCGGGCAGGGGCAGGGAGGCCCAGACCAGCTGCCAGTTGTCCCACCCCAGGGCATCATGGGGCCAGCTTGGATCTCGGTGGGTGGCATCAGCTTTGCCTAGGTGCTGGCTGTCTTGGGGCTGACGGGGGTCCCTTGCTGGAGGGACATTTCAAAGACCCACCTGGAGCCACCATTCTTGGTTAATGTTGCTCTTCGCCTGGCACACGGAGGCATCTGGGCAAAACCAAACAGCCCCCCCCCATCAGAGCCCTTTCTGCTGCATGCACAACTGTGCAGAGAGCAGCCAATGTGCCCCTCCAGCAAATACACAACACCCATCACTATGCACCTGGCACGGAGCTGCCAGTTGCCCAACTCCTCTTGGCCCCAGTGGAAACTCTGCCCACAAGCACACCAGCGCCCTCCACAGAAGCCTAAGCAGCCGAAGACCGCTGCCATCTGAAAGGGAGGGGAGGGGCCTTACGACCCGCTCTGCTGGAGGGCAGGAAGCTGGTCTTCCTGGGAGGCCTTGCTGAAGCTGGGCGGAGGCAGCCCCCACAGCAACGGGACGCTGTGGTTGGGAAGGGCTGGGGGGGGGGGGCGGGGGCAAACATCTCTTCCTGCCGTCTGGACGGATGAGGAGGGGAGCTTGGCTTGGTGAAATCGCCACCGTTTCTGCTGTTTCCAAACTCCTCCCCGGTGGAGTTGGGAGAGCGTGACGTTTTCCTGTGCCTCCCGCCTCGTCTCAGAACTCCAGTCTTCTGGAAATGCCCCACCGGAGCAGGGAAAAGGGCGGAGAGGTCCCAGGAATACAGAGGAAAGGCGTATCAGAAAAGGGGCCACCCTGGGCCCGGGCAAGGAGGTGGCCAGCAGCCCTCGCCATCTGCCGACGGGCGTTTCAAGGGGTTCCTGGCATTTGGTTGCCTCCTCCTCTCCCCCCGGGGCCTCGGAGCCACCTTGTGAGAGAGGGGAGGCTGCCCAGGTGGGCCCCCGACCCGTAGCCACATTTGGGCCCCTGACCCCCACTGGGGCGTGGGAGCGAGAGGCACTCGCGCTCTCAGCGGAATGTGAGAACCGCTGCCGCCGAGAGCCAAGTCCTGGGGCGAGACGGCGGCTGGGGAGGGCTGGCCTTGGAGAGACAAGACGGGGAGGCCCCTCGGCGGCACCCGGACAATGCCCAAACGAGCGTGGCAGAAGAGAAGGCCCAGGCCTCCCCTTTACCTCCCAGAGGGCAGAACTCAACGGAATAAATCTGAACTCCAGGAAGGCAGATCCCAAGGGGATGTCAGGAAAAAGCCCTTCCTAACACTTAGAGCTGCTCGAGAAAGGAACCACCCCAAGAGGGGCTGGGCTCTCCATCAGGTGGGGGCTGGACGGCCGCCTTGCTTTGGGTTCCCCAGCCGAGTGGGGGTGGACTGGATGGCCTCCAGTGGCCCTTCCAAGGCTACATTTCTAGGAGAGGGACGCTCAGACTGCCCGGCATGCAGGGCCTGCAGCCAGTCCTCCTGACTGTGTCCTTCGAAGTCCTGCACTCCCCCCCACCCCTCCAGCCGCTGTGGCACCGGTCACCTTGGCAGGAGGACGCAGGCCAGGTGGGGCTGGCTCCCCCCACTGCTCCCTGAGGGACCTGCCTGGCCCTCTGCTCTGGCAAAGGCAGGTGCCTCCGCTGTGGTGCAAGCCCCCTCCCCCCCCAAACACGAACGTAACCGCTTATACCACATTTGCATATTTGGATAATAAAAAATTATGGCTGTTCAAAGGCTGATAATTAATTGCCCAGCACCTCTGTCCCCCTCCTCTCACCAGCCCTTTTCCTGCTGACTCAGCACAGAAGTGCTCGCGCGCGCGCACACACACACGCGCACATCCCGTCAGCCTGCGCAGGGCAGTAAATATGGGCTGGTTCAGTGCGTGTTGCAGCCCCAGGCGCTGGCAGACATCGCCCCCCCTCCCTGCGGTCAGCAAGCCAGCCCACACGTCTATGCCTGGACGGGGGGGGGGGGGCGAGGAGAAACGTGCTCTCCCTGAGGGGGGCTCGGGCGGACTTGCATGCCAAGGAAGCTGGCATCTTCCTCGGACGAACGGCGTGAGTCTGGACATTCAACAAGCCACCGAGGAAGGGCACGTGCCCCCTTCATGCCCGGTCCAAAGGCCCTGGAAGCATCTGGCTGCTGGCACCACAGTCCCGCGAGGTGCCCAACCCCAGCCAGAGACCTGCGGCTGCTCCTCCTGCTGGAGAGCCGTGCGCTTCCCTTCCCGGTGTTCCCACGCAAGGAGGTGCCTCCGGGGGTTGAGACGAGCCCCTCCGCCCTCTCTTTCCAGGTGGGGGTCTGAGAGCCGCTCGAGCAGGAGCAGGAGCCGAGCCGGCTCTCCAGCCCCCATTCGGGCGCTGATTGCCCGCGGCCTCCCAGCAGCCACACAAGTGGGGTGAGGCGGGGGGGGGGGGAGAGGCTTCGGCCCGCCCGCCAAGCTCCCTAGAGCTGGAATTGGGCAGGGCCTCCTGGAGCCAGAGGCGCTCTCCGGGTCCTGCAGGCCTGGGCATTTGGTGCCCGATCTGCTGAGCGGCAGAGCAGTGCAGGGGTGCGTGCCTGCCTCGCCCCCACCTCAAACGCAGAGGGAGCGCCCCTGCAGGGATGGAGGGAAACTGGAGCCCAGGGCTGCACCCATCAAGTGACAAGCAGAGGGCTCCTCTCCACGTCCACGCGTGGCCTGCTGGTGGACTCCGAGGTGGCAGCCCCCTCGCTGTTAACGGGGGACGTTTCCCTCCAAGCACCACGGGAAGCACAGCACAGCACAGCACAGCGCCCCAGGGCCGGAAGTGGAAAGGGATGCAACCGCCCGCCGCTGGCTCTCTCGGGAAGGAAGCCTCTCTCAGCGGCCCTCCAATCTCTCTGGGGAGCCTGGCACCCTCCCGCTGGATATTTAAGGCCCGCTCCTTCTCCAAAGCACCCTGCCGCTGAGCGGATTTTGCTGCCCTGTTTTGGTTTAATTGGATGCTCTTCTTGGGGTGTCATTTAATCCGAAATCAACAGCGTAGCAATTGTTGCTGACACAAAACAGGCAGCGGAGGAGGGAGGCCTCCCAGGCGCCTCCTCCCGACTCCCCCCCCGCAGTGAAAGTTCCTTCCGGCTGCAGGTCTGGATATTGAGAAAGCAGCGAGGGCCCCCAATAGCCGCGGCACTGGAGCGTCTGCAGTTTTGTTCCTGCGGGGAGAACCTGACCTTCTTCGGCTGCCCGGAAACCTCTCCCCACCCCACCCGGGGCTCCGCGGTCCTGCCGCATCTCCTCTCCCGGGGAAGGCAGGCGGCAGCTTTAATAGAGGGACGCGGCGATTTCTGCGGCGTCAGCAGCCTGGAGTGACAGCGAGCTGTCTCGGAGCCAGGCCAGCCTCTGCCCGCGAACGCACTGCCTTTAATTAAAACGGGCAATTGTCGTCGTCTCGCCTCCTCCGCGCAGCCAGATCAGAAGGAGCGAGGCCGCCGGGGCCGGGCCGGGCCGGGCGGGAGTTGGCAGTCCGCGCACAGCTTCAAGGCCATTCAATGCTGCCAGGGCAAAGCAGGGGCGGGAGGGGCCGTTCGGCGCCTTCCAAAGGCACCGGGGCCGAGAGAACTCTGGTGACCAATAAGGAGCAGGAGGGGGAGGGAGCCCTCTTTTCATTGGCTAGTTGGCATCCCCACAGCCAACGAGGATGGTGGATTTTGTTAAGCAGGTGGGGGGGGGGGGAAGTGTGCGAAACCTGTTGCTCTCCCAGCCTTGTACAGCTGCAGCCGTGCGGGGGGGGGGGGGGGGCGCGGCTCACGGCTTTTTCTCACCTGCCCGGAATGCCCCCCAGCCCACTCCCACGATAGACTGGGTGTCTAGATGGGGGGGGGGGGGGCTCGCTAACCTATCTTTCCAGTCCCTGGCCGCGGGCATGGCCAATTACCCCCTGGGGAACGACCTGTGGGAGGGGGCAGCCGGGCCTCCCGCTGGAGCCCCAGGCGTCCTTCTGGCTGCTCCTGGCCTCCCCCGAATGGGGCTGAGCGCTGGCCTTGGCGTGAGATCCTAGCCTGGCGCTGCGTAATCAAGGGGGATCCAGAGGTCGCCAGCGCGGGGTGGTGTAAAGCCGGGTCCCCCGGGCCCTTCCTTTGCTCCCACAGGGCTGGCAGGCGGGGGGGGGTCCCCCTTGGGGGCGCCCAGGTCCCCTGCCAGTTTCTCCGCTTCACCACCGCCCACCCCCCTTCCCTGTCCCACCTTGGCTCCCCAGAGCTGGCGCGGGGGGTGGGGGTGGAGGTGGGGGGCGAGAGGAGCCAAGGACCACAGGAAGCAGGAGCGGGTTTCCAGTCTCGTCAAAAGGGGCATTTTCGAGTCTCGCCCCCCAAAGCGTTGTCCAAAGCCAGGACAGGACTGAATCTGGCGACCCACCTTCCCCGGGTCCGAGGGAAGCGCAAGCTCATGAGGAAGTGGCTTTCCACCTGCGGGGGGGGGGGGAGCTTTGCTCCCGCTCTACTTCTCCACCCCAAGCGGCTGCCGCCCTCCCCCCACCCGTCCCAGGCCCAGAGAAAAGGAGGCAACCCGGCGGGAGAGGGGTTTGGACGCCATGTATGGGCCGGGGCACCTTTCCTAGCGCAGGGCAGCGGGCACCAAGCCATCCTCCGCGCCCGGTGGTGGGAACACAGCCTGCGGGCCTTTCGGGACGTCGGAGCGGAGAGCGAGCCCAGCTAGCGCCTTCCCCCCAGCCAGGCACGGAGCCCGGGCTAGCAAGCCGCTTCTCGGGGCGGGGGGGGGGGCGTGCGAGGACGCCGAGGAGTGGCCGGGCGGGGGCTGAAGGGGCAAGCCCAGCACCAGTCGCTCGAGCGGAAGCCGGACCGCGGAGCCGGGGCTTTCCAGGGAGTGGGTGTCAGCCCATCGGAGCGGGCTCTGGAAGCACCGCCCGGTCCGAGCGCGCCGAGCAGCAGCTGGTCGGGAGGGACGCCCGCGCCTCCTGAGCCCTCCTCGGGGCCCTCCTTCCCGGCCGCGGGCGAGGCGGCCGGCCGGCCGGCCGGGAACGTCTCTTGCGCAGCGCAGCGCAGCACCGCCTGGTCCGGAGCGCCTCTCTCCTGGGTCTCCGAGGCGGGACTCGCCCCTCCGCTCCCCGGCGCCGCCTCCCCGCGCTGCTGAACTGCGGCGGGGCTGGCGTGCGCGGAGTCGCCGAGCCCTGGCAGGCGGGCAGGGCCCCCGGACAGTCCTGGAGGACCGGGCCGGCCAGGCCCAAGGCCGCGCTGGAGCTCCAGCTGGAGACGAGGGTAGGCAGCCAGCCCCGAGCCCCGGGCCAGGTTTCAAAGCCCGGCTCGGCTCCACCGGGCCGAGTGCTGAGCTGGCGCAGGGCCGGCTGGGTGGACTAGCCAGATCTCCTTCCCGTGGCTGGCTGCGCTGTGCCCTTCGGACTCCAGCCATGCGCCAGCCCCAGATAGGACCCCGACCTCCCAAGTGCACCACGCAGGCTGCATTCACACAACCTACAAAGAAGCGCAGCTGCTTTGGGAGCACCGGCTAAGCTGGGTGGATTTTCTTATCTTTTGTGGGCCTCGAAGGGGGTTGGCAGCCTATTCGCTGCGCAGCTGCAGGGGCTCGGTTGGTGACTCACTTGGTTTAGTGTGCTGTGTGAGAATGCTGCTAAAAGGACCCAGGCCTGTCCCGGGCGTTCCTTCCACGCAGCTGCCAGGATGCTAGTAGACATTAGCTGGCACCGCTCCCTGACTGAGCAGGAACAGCAGAGACCCAGGCCCTGATCCGAGGGGCTGCCTGCCTGCCTGCCTGCCTGCCTGCCTGCCTGCCTGCCTGCCTGCCTGCCGAGTGAAGGGGCCGGCAGGCTGCTGGCCTTCCGAAGGACCCGCCCGCTGCTGCCAGCGATGGGGGGCGGGGCTGCAGCCCTGGTTTGCTGGCCCACGCTCAGAAGGGCGCAGGCGGTCGGTGGGTGTGGGTTGTGGAGGGTCTCTGCAGCGAGGGTCTCTCCCGGGTGGGAGGCAGAAGCTCCAAGGTGGAGCCAGGCCAGGCCAAGCGGTATGCAGGGCATGTCCCACTGTCTGCTCCTGCCAGCCCAAGCACCGGCCTTGGATTGGATCCGGGTCTCCGGGTCGCTCCTGGCCAGGTACCAGCTTGGTGGCGCTGCTGCTGCTGCTGCTGCTGCTGGCACTGACGGCCACATGCATTCCACCAGCCCTTATGAGCAGCGGCCGCGGTGGCGGCATCCAAGGAAACCGGAGTCGCGGGCTCCCCCCTCCCCCCTCCCCGGGTGGTCCAGTCCTTAGGCCGCCTGGAAGCGGGGATGCTCAGGCCAGGTGCCCATCCCTGACCGGTTCAGAAGGGCCTCGATCCTGCACCTTGGCATAGCGGGGGGCCGAAACGTGGTGTTTGCATTCGGAGCTGGCTCTGCCCTCAGCGTTTTCCAGCTGGGCCAAAGCGCCCGGGGCCGATCCTCCCCTCTGCGGCTGCCGCTCCAGAGACGAAGCACCTGCCCTTCCGGCAGAGCTCAGCAGCTCAGGACCTCAGGAACGTCCCCCCCCCAGTTGGCAGCGCCCCCAGTCGGGCTGTTCCGCCAGCTGAGTAGAGACTGGAAGGCCCCGACCAGTCGAGTGGCCCCCGGGACTCAGCCGGAGCCCACCAGGAGCAGCTGCCCCTCACCGCTGGCGAAGCCATGGCTCCCTCTGGCCCTGGCGACGGCCCCCCACATCAGCACAAGCCGCTTTCTTGGCAAGATCTGAGGTGGGCATTTGCCAGGGCCGTGGCTGAGGATGGCTTCTCATTCCATTTCAACCCATTTGCAGAATCCATAAATTTGTATAGAAAAAAGAACCTGGAAAATGTGCGTGGCTTGTGCTTGATTAACGTACAAGGGCATTTGCGAAGAAATGGGAGTTCGTACCCATCGTGGCTCCAGAGTGCTACCTTCGTAACGTCTGCCACGGCTCAGCTAGCCCGTCTGGGCCTCTCGAGGGCCGCGGCCGCCTCCAGCCCACCTCTCGCTTTGAGAGCCGCCCCGGCCAGCACCAAGGATGGTAAATCCCTGGACCCCGAAGACCCCCAAACCCAAACCCTCAGTCTCGCCAGGGTTGAGCCGAGGCCCTTGATAACACGACAGCTGTTAATGACCCTTAAAACATTACTAAATGTTTTAAACTGGATCAATAAACACAATGTGAGAATTGAATGGAACTGAATTGAAAGATGGGCTATCTCGTTCAAGTTAGGTTAAAACCCTCTGGAAAAGCTCGTGTAAACTTGGCCCTCCTTCATGTCTGTTTTGCAGATCTGTCTCCCACCCTCACAGCAGCTGAGCGTGCCCATGGAGGGCAGCCAGGGAGAACAGCGGCCTGTCCCTGCTCCCACCGGATTGGGCATCCTCCCTCTCTGGGGATGCCCAGATGTGGCAGGACCCCAGTGGATTCCGGCCCTGGGGAGGGTCACACCTCTCAAGTCAGCTTCTGTTGGCACTAAAATGCCCCCACTGAGGCCGCACCCCACCCAAGCCCATGGTACAAGTTCCCCACGTGTCCAAAAATATTCCAGCTGACTGGCTGGGGCGGCACAAGGGGGGGCGTTCCCAGACTGCCCCCTCCCACTGTGCCACACGTTCAGAAGAGCGGTTGGTGGTGGTTTCTCCCTCCTGTCGGGGACACCGGGCAGGGTTGGGGGAAGGAGTTGTCAGGGGAGCCACCAGTTGCCCACAAAACGTCCCACCTCAAAACCAGGAAGGAGAGTGGCACTGCCCAGTTGCGCAGTGAGGCGCAGTCAAGCTCTGCCCGACGGGGTGGTGCAATTCACATGATGTCAGAGTGCGAACCGTGGGGCAGCCTGCTGCCTATTTCCTAGACACCAGTGATCCACGTTCTATGCAGTAAATAGACACTCAAGCAGAGATTAGATAAAATAGCCTATTTACTTTATATACATACGTAGTCCAAATACATCCAACAGCAGTAACAAATGATACAGCAGCGAGATGGAATACAGCGATGAGAAGTTTAACAGCAACGAGAAGAAAGAACACCAGATCTTCTCTGCTTATATACATAAACTGACCAATCACATTATAGGTCACTCTCATCATCTGCCACACCCAACTAAACTATTAGCACCTGTAGTATGAGTCATTGCTGCCACATCATCCCTACAACAATGGCTGCTAATTGGGTGACCTGCAGAATAATTCCCCTCTCACCTAGGTACCAAGCCTCTCCAGTATAATTTATCTATCTGTAAATTCCTGGGTATATACAAACCCCAACACATGACCTACTCTGCCCCGCCAAGCACAGGGGGCAGCCTGGAGGACTCCCTGCTTCGAAGAGGCCAAACCGTGGGCACAGAGGGTGCTCCCGGCTCAGGCAGCCATCCAGGCCCTGCTGCCGCTGGGTCCAAACCAGGAGGTCAGCGTGGGGCGTCTGAGGGGAGCAATTACGGGATGGGTCTTGAGCCCCTCCCTCACCGAAAGGAGCTCCAGGGAGTGGCCTCCGGGTCTTCCGGTGCTGCTGGACCCTGCCCCTGGCCTTCTGGGCCAGCCGGGAGCCGGGATGGCCTCGCCCGGGGAGCCGGGATGTCGAGCCAAGGGCTTCCCAGACACCAGTGGCGCCCTTGCAGCGGCTGCCGAGGGGGACCGACCAGGGCTGGGGCTTGCCCTGAACGGGGGACCTCCTGAGGAAGGGCACAGCTCCCCCGAGATCCCCCAGCTGCTTCTGTCTGCTGCCTTCCAAAACGTGGCTGGAATCCCCGCGCAGGATCGTCTCCTGTAGAGCAGCTCCCGTCCCCAGCACCGGAGAGGAAAGAGGACGTTTTAGTCCGTTGGTGAATCCCCGCAGGCTGCGGCTCCCCACCCTCCCCAGTTTCACTCCTCCCTACACTGGGGGGGGGGGGGGCTGGCAAAGGATGGAGCTGGCCACAGATCCAGGGCTGCCTCGGACCCAAGGCCTGCCCCAGGCCCCCTGCAGCAGGGCCAGCCGCCTCGCAGTCCGCAGCGTGGTCCGAGTCCTGGTGCCGCACGGCCCGTCCGAAACCACTGTGGTACTGGTGGCTGCTTGGCGGGGGACAGGGCACAGTTCCACTGGTCCTGCTCTTGAGGCGAGATTCAGCTCCCCGCCTGGCCGGATTCTCTCGGCCAGCGGGGGAAGCGCTGAGTGGGCCTTGGCCGGAGGCCGCCAGAGAGTTGAAGCTGGTCCTGCACCGTGGCGACCCCAGGGTCAGGGTCGTCCCTGCCAGCAGCCGCCGTCCTCAGCCCTGCTGGCGTCAGAGGACCGCAGGGCCCAGTCCTTTGCGGTGCCACTAGGCTGGACATGGGCGAGTGAGCCTGGCGAAGCGATAGAAGCAGCCCACAAGCAATCCATTGGAATCGGGGGCCACAAGGAAGGGTCTCCTGCATTCCTGTCCGCTGGCAGCAGCCGGCCGTGGTGCGAAAGAGTCGTTTAGCCAGCCCGGTCGTCCAGGGCAGCGAGGTTGGCCTGGCCAGAAACCCTCTCCGTGGGGGCTCGGTGGGCTCGGTGGGGAAGGGGTCTCTCTGGCTCGGGTGTGGCCCAACTGAAGAGGCTCCCCGGCGCAGCTGCCCCCCCCCCCGCCGCCCTCCCGCCACAGAAGCTCCCCTCCAGCCAAGAGGGAGAGCGGCCTCCCGTGCCGGGCCCTGCGGGAAAGTGTCTCTTGGCCAGATGAGGCAAGAACGGTTCAGTGGAGGAAGCCAAGGGGGACCGCACCACGGCCCGATGCAAGATTCAATTAAAAGCAGCCTTTGTGGACCTCGCTGTTTAAATTAGCTTTAAAAAGGTATGGAAATTAAGATATTACTCTTCTGTAAAGTCAGAAGAGGATTATATTAACGCTGCCCTCTGGCCGGCCGGCCTGCCCCCCTTGCCCTCCCTTTCGGGGTGCCAGGCCTTGCTGCTCTGCTGCGGGGGCTGGGGGGCCGGGGAGGAGACGGGCTTCCCTTCGGAGCCACTTCCCCACAGCAAGGGGGGGGAGGCGGAACGGAGGAGCAAAGAGGGTTCGTGAGCTCCACCAGTTGGGTAGAGCGGGTGCGCTCCAGATCCCTCCCTTGAATGTTGCCATCTGGTGGGCCTTTCCTGGGCAGCCCCCGCCCCTTTGGCCTCCCAGAAGTCCCCCAAGAGCTGGCTCTTGCCCCGGGCGCTGGGACAGGGCGAGAAGGGGGCCTGTGGAGGCCTCCCAAGGGGGTGGCTGTGGTGTTGGGTTTGGGGTTTGATGGTGTTTATGCGGGGGGGGGGGTCTTTATTGCTGTTGTGAGCTGCCCAGAGTGGTGTTCTAGGGTGGGCAGCCGGACAAATCTTATAAACAAACAAACAAAGTGGGTGTGGCGACATCACCTCCCCTTCTTGGGCTTCCATGGTCTCTTGGCACGCAGAAGGGCGGCCTCCCGCTCTGGGGAGGAAATGTGCTTCAAGGGAAGGTCTCGCCTTTAATGCGGCTGAGACAAAAGGGGTTTGCAGCCATGTCAGCATTTTGAAGGGAGAGTGGAGAAGTATTCTATTTTCCATATGAAATGCTTATATTGTGATTAGATTTCCAGGTAATACGTTGAATGCATTTGAGAGTACGGACTTCACCACGCTCAGACAAAACGGTGCAAGCTGCCGTGAGCCCAGGGTGACCTCCCCTTCCTCTTCCTTCCAAGGAAATCTGTCCCTTCATTCCTGTCCTCCTCCTGTAAGCCCAGCGCCAAGCAGAAAAACACAGCCGGAGAGTGATTTGGATTTTCACGCCCACGGCTCCCAAATTCAAGCCTCAGAAAATGTTGTTGGATCCTGAGAATACAAGGAGGTTGCTGAATTCCTTAGAAGAGGAAGGTTTTAAAACCAAACAGTCAGTGAGTCTAGAACTGGGAAAACAGGAAAGAGGAGGGAACAAAATCTTGCCTATGGAATTCCAGATAAAATCAGTAAATGCATCCAACCTAGCTGTTTATGCATTATCTGCTGGAGCAGGCGTTTGCATTTCAGGACCCCCATCGGTGGTCTAGCAGGGAGCATCTCGGCCTCTTAATTCAACACTGTTAGGAAAGCTCTTTCAAGCAGTCTGAGATCAATGAAAGGTGGTTTTCTAACACAGACTAACCGTTCCTTTGTCCAATCGTACAGCGCTCTCCATTTTGGATACCAAAGGCATTTAGCGGCTGAGTCCGCCTCCTTAACCATCCAACACTAGAATTTGCAAAGGGGCTGACCAGCTGCAACTAGAGAAACTACTGCATGGAGGTAATTAAGATTCAAGCTCTCCAGCAAAGAACTGCCTCACAAGATGTTCTAGGGAAATTGGGGTTTTTGGATCCAGCCAGACCTCTGGAACCCCCGGAAAGAGGCTGTAGGATCTGCTCCGAAGAGAATCTGCACCTCCACTTCTTCCGAGTCTGGCCCTGGGGCCAATGGTTTAGAGTCGCCAGAACTGCTGCTTGGATTCCATGCAATTCTTGTGACAGAGAGTAACTTCATACTTAGCTCGAAATGATTTATAAATAGACCCCAAGGGTTTAGCCGCCTGTCCTGCTAAAAAAAGGAAATGGCAAACCACTCCAGTATCCTTGCCAAGAAAACCCATGGACAGTATCAAAAGGCTAAAAGATATGACGCCGGAAGATGAGCCCCTCAGGTCGGAAGGTGTCCAAAATGCTACTGGGGAAGAGCGGAGGGCAATTCCGAGTAGCTCCAGAAAGTGTGAAACGGCTGGGCCAAAGCCGAAAGGACGCTCAGTTGTGGATGTGTCTGGAAGTGGAAGGAAAGTCCGATGCTGTAAAGAACAATATTGCATAGGAACCTGGAATGTAAGAACTATGAATCAAGGTAAGCTGGATGTGGTCAAACATGAGATGACAAGATTGAACATCGACATATTGGGAATCAGCGAACTAAAATGGACAGGAATGGGCGAATTTAATTCAGGAGACCATTATATATACTACTGTGGGCAAGAATCCCTTAGAAGAAATGGAGTAGCTCTCATAGTCAATAAAAGAGTGGGAAAGGCAGTACTGGGGTACAACCTCAAAAACGACAGAATGCTTTCAGTTCGAATCCAAGGCAAACCATTCAACATCACAGTGATCCAAGTCTATGCCCCAACCACTGATGCCAAAGAAGCTGAAGTTGACCGGTTCTATGAAGACCTACAACACCTTCTAGAACTAACACCAAAAAAAGATGTCCTTTTCATCATAGGGGACTGGAATGCTAAGGTAGGAAGTCAAAAAATAACCGGAATAACAGGCAAGTTCGGCCTCGGAGTACAAAATGAAGCAGGGCAAAGGCTAATAGAGTTTTGTCAAGAGAACACGCTGGTCATAGCAAACACTCTTTTCCAACAACACAAGAGACGACTCTACACATGGACATCACCAGATGGTCAATACCGAAATCAGATTGATTATATACTTTGCAGCCAAAGATGGAGAAGCTCTATACAATCAGCAAAAACAAGACCTGGAGCTGACTGTGGCTCAGATCATGAGCTTCTTATTGCAAAATTTAGGCTTAAATTGAAGAATGTAGAGAAAACCACTAGACCAATCAGGTATGACCTAAATCATATCCCTTATGAATATACAGTGGAAGTGAGGAATAGATTTAAAGGATTAGATCTGGTAGACAGAGTGCCTGAAGAACTATGGATGGAGGTTCGTAACATTGTACAGGAGGCAGCAACTAAAACCATCCCAAAGAAAAAGAAATGCAAGAAAGCAAAGTGGCTGACTGATGAGGCTTTACAAATAGCTGAGGAAAGAAGGAAAGCAAAAGGCAAGGGAGAAAGGGAAAGATATAAACAACTGAATGCAGAATTCCAGAGAATAGCAAGGAGAGATAAGAAGGCCTTCTTAAATGAACAATGCAAAGAAATCGAGGAAAACAATAGAATGGGGAAGACTAGAGATCTCTTCAAGAAAATTGGAGATATCAAGGGAACGTTTTGTGCAAAGATGGGGATGATAAAGGACAAAAAAGGCAGGGACCTAACAGAAGCAGAAGAGATTAAGAAGAGGTGGCAAGAATACACAGAAGAACTATACAAGAAAGATCTTAATATCCCTGATAAATACGATGGTGTGGTCACTGACCTTGAGCCGGACATCCTAGAGAGTGAAGTCAAGTGGGCCTTAGGAAGCATTACTAACAACAAAGCTAGCGGAGAAGACAGTATCCCAGCTGAGCTATTTAAAATCCTAAAAGATGATGCTGTTAAAGTGCTGCACTCAATATGCCAACAAATTTGGAAAACTCAACAGTGGCCACAGGATTGGAAAAGGTCAGTTTACGTTCCAATTCCAAAGAAAGGCAATGCCAAAGAATATTCAAACTACCGTACAATTGCGCTCATTTCACATGCCAGCAAGGTTATGCTCAAAATCCTACAAGCTAGGCTTCAGCAGCATGTGAACCGAGAACTACCAGAAGTGCAAGCTGGGTTTCGAAGAGGCAGAGGAACTAGAGATCAGATTGCCAACATTCGCTGGATCATGGAAAAAGCAAGAGAGTTCCAGAAAAACATCTACTTCTGCTTCATTGACTACGCTAAAGCCTTTGATTGTGTGGATCACAACAAACTGTGGCAAATTCTTAAAGAGATGGGAGTACCAGACCACCTTACCTGTCTCCTGAGAAACCTGTATGTGGGTCAAGAAGCAACAGTTAGAACCGGACATGGAACAACCGACTGGTTCAAAATTGGGAAAGGAGTACGACAAGGCTGTATATTATCACCCTGCTTATTTAACTTATATGCAGAGTACATCATGAGAAATGCCGGGCTGGATGAATCACAAGCCGGAGTTAAGATTGCCGGGAAAAATATCAACAACCTCAGATATGCAGACGATACCACCCTAATGGCAGAAAGTGAAGAGGAACTAAAGAGCCTCTTGATGAGGGTGAAAGAGGAGAGTGCAAAAGCTGGCTTGAAACTCAACATTAAAAAAACCCAGATCATGGCATCTGGTCCCATCACTTCCTGGCAAATAGAAGGGGAAGAAATGGAAGCAGTGACAGATTTTATTTTCTTGGGCTCCAAGATCACCGCAGACGGTGACTGCAGCCATGAAATTAAAAGACGCTTGCTCCTTGGAAGGAAAGCTATGGCAAACCTAGACAGCATATTAAAAAGCAGAGACATCACCTTGCCGACAAAGGTCCGTATAGTTAAAGCTATGGTTTTTCCAGTAGCAATGTATGGCTGTGAGAGTTGGACCATAAGGAAGGCTGAGCGCCGAAGAATTGATGCTTTCGAGCTGTGGTGCTGGAGAAGACTCTTGAGAGTCCCTTGGACTGCAAGGAGGTCAAACCAGTCAATCCTAAAGGAAATCAACCCTGACTGCTCATTGGAAGGACAGATGCTGAAGCTGAAGCTCAAATACTTTGGCCACCTAATGCGAAGAGAGGACTCACTGGAAAAGACCCTGATGCCGGGAAAGACTGAGGGCAAAAGGAGAAGGGGACGGCAGAGGATGAGATGGTTAGATAGCATCACCGATGTAATGAACATGAATTTGAGTAAACTCCGAGAGACAGTGGAGGACAGGAAGGCCTGGCGTGCTATGGTCCATGAGGTCACGAAGAGTCGGACACGACTGAACGACTGAACAACAACAACAACAACCTGCTAACCGTGACAGGAAGGCAGCCCACTAACCATTTTGGAGGTTATAAACTGCTCATAACACACAGCCTAGTTTTAAAGCAGGGCTTTCTGTGTTGCCCCAAGGATTGGCACACACATAATACACGCCACCTCATTCATGATCCTGGTGATGGCAGGGCCAGCGGCTGGTATCTGCGGGCAGGCCCCCTCCCCGCTGGCACTGCTCACGGCCCTTCGTGGACATTTTTGCTCAGCTGCAAATCTCCCCGTGTAGTGCCTGACCTAGGGTGATGATGCCGGGGAAGGTGGAAGGCCAAAGGGAGAGGGGCCGACCAAGGGCAAGAGGGACGGACGATATTCTGGAGGTGATGGACTCGACCGTGGGGGAGCTGGGGGTGGCGACGGCCGACAGGAAGCTCTGGCGTGGGCTGGTCCATGAAGTCTCGAAGAGTCGGAAGCGACTGAACGAAGAAACAACAAAACAAAGTGCCTGACCACTCTGTGCAGAGGATCCTTCAGGCATTATGGTCTTCTGGAAGACCGCTAGACTTGTTAACCAACATTTAAGGTCACCCAGCCGGCTTTCGTGCCTAAGGCGGGACTAGAACTCTCGGTCTCCTGGTTTGCCATTGGCTCCTTCCTAGGGCTGAGAGAGGGGGACTGGCCCAGGGTCACCCAGCCGGCTTTCCTGCCTAAGGCGGGACTAGAACTCTCAGTCTCCTGGTTTGCCATTGGCTCCTTCCTAGGGCTGAGAGACAGGGACTGGCCCAAGGTCACCCAGCCGGCTTTCCTGCCTAAGGCGGGACTAGAACTCTCAGTCTCCTGGTTTGCCATTGGCTCCTTCCTAGGGCTGAGAGACAGGGACTGGCCCAAGGTCACCCAGCCGGCTTTCATGCCTAAGGCGGGACTAGAACTCACAGTCTCCTGGCTTGCTACTGGCTCCTTCCTAGGGCTGAGAGACAGGGACCGGCCCAAGGTCCCCCAGCCGGCTTTCCTGCCTAAGGCGGGACTAGAACTCTCGGTCTCCTGGTTTGCCATTGGCTCCTTCCTAGGGCTGAGAGACAGGGACCGGCCCAAGGTCCCCCAGCCGGCTTTCCTGCCTAAGGCGGGACTAGAACTCTCAGTCTCCTGGTTTGCCATTGGCTCCTTCCTAGGGCTGAGAGACAGGGACTGGCCCAGGGTCACCCAGCTGGCTTTCATGCCTAAGGCGGGACTAGAACTCTCGGTCTCCTGGTTTGCCATTGGCTCCTTCCTAGGGCTGAGAGACAGGGACCGGCCCAGGGTCACCCAGCTGGCTTTCATGCCTAAGGCAGGACTAGAACTCTCAGTCTCCTGGTTTACCATTGGCTCCTTCCTAGGGCTGAGAGAGTGACTGGCCCAAGGTCCCCCAGCCGGCTTTCGTGCCTAAGGCGGGACTAGAACTCTCAGTCTCCTGGTTTGCCATTGGCTCCTTCCTAGGCCTGAGAGACAGGGACTGGCCCAAGGTCACCCAGCCGGCTTCCATGCCTGAGGTGGGACTAGAACTCTCAGGCTCCTGGTTTCCCATTGGCTCCTTCCTAGGGCTGAGAGACAGGGACTCAGGTCAGTTTAAACTGGGAAAGAGATGTCCTGCCGGTGCTGTCCCAAATGATTACATTAATCCAGTCTTTCTGCTTCTGCCGGCGAGAGACTTGTGCCGCCGTGCGGTCGATTTTCTCTTACTCTGGGAGGAAGGCAATGCTCTCCCCTTCCTCTAACGTCATTTCATGTGCTCCACTTTCAAGTGCTACCAGCAGGGCCTCTCCCTTCCAGCATTTGCTCAATTGGAGCATTGGGAAGAGACTGGCAAGAATTTGCCCGTTTCCCTCTTCAGCGCCAGGGACAGCGAGGGTGGCAGAACTGTCCACAGGTCTATCGGTCTTCCAGGAAAACCTCTGCCCAAACGCAGCCCAGCTGACAGTCAGTGGGGGAGGGGAGAGCCAGGAGCTTCATCCCCCTCCCCCTCCCACCGGTCCCCTGGTCCACTTCTGGACAAAGGGTTACCCCAGGAGGTGGCAGGTGGGTCTCCCGTGCTTCCTGTTGCTGGGGCTTCCAGACAACCAGCAGGCCTGTGTTCAGAAGTAGCCTGGGCCCCCTCTCACCTCGGCAGCTTGAAGAGTCTGGATGTTCACAATATGCTGTTTGCGTTATATTAGCAGCTAAAGCAACATTAGAGACTAGAACAAATATTTTGCTCTGCTTATCTCTTTGGATGCAATCTTGTGTCTTCTTTGTTTTGTTAATAAGCCCAATGTTTTTGGTTAATTAAGCTAATGTGAACAGTTGTGGGAAGATTCAGGCTCAATTTAACTTGCCTGTGTTCATGACTTGGTTGCTAAGAGACTTCCCGGCCAAGGAGTCCCTGAGCGGGCTGGCCCGGAGCGCCCCCCCCACCCTTGGGGCTGGAAGGTGCAGGAGGGAAGGGCCGTTGGGTCGAGCGAGAACAAGCATCATTGGAGGTCCCGTAGGCAGCCTCGCTTCCAGGCTAACACAACAAACTGAAATGGGAATGGGAGGTTTGGGGTTTGGTGTGTTGTGCGAAACAAGCCTTCAGATTATGCCATAATGTTATTTATTCACAAATGACCAGGCTCAAATTATCCTACTTGGGACACATGATGCGAAGACCCAGCTCCCTTGAGAAGTCCACAACGCCAGGAAAGGTGGAAGGAAAGAGAAGGAGGGGACGACCAGCAACAAGGTGGAGGGACTCGGTTACAGTACTCTAGGGATGGGTGCGCCGTTGGAAGACCTGAGGGACCAGGTGGAGGCAGATCATCCTGGAGAAGGTCTATCTACAGTATGTGGCCACTAAGAGTCGACCCTGACATGAAGGTACATGATCAATCAATCGTTTCTTCACTTAGATTTAAGGGTTGGCATGTTGTGTGAACATGGCCTGAGTGTGACTTCTCGTGCAGAGTGTCCTACTCTTCCAAGGGCCCAAGTGATACGGCAACTGCTTTATCTTTTGGGGAGGGGTCATCACTCCGGTAGCTTTCCTGCTCTTTCCTGGGGGGAGGCTGCTCCGGGCTGAAATCAGCCTGGAACCAGTTGCCGTCTGAAGGGCTGTGTGGTTTACCAGCAGCAGGTCTCTCTCAGCCCCTAAGCCACCCCCTCCTCAGGGACGGGGGGCTGCAACTCCAAGGATCCCCAGCCACCAGGGCGGAAACAGTGGCTGCCAACCTGATCCAGGGGACAGAGGGCCAGCCAGTGAAAAGCCGTTTTGCTCTTGGCAATGCCAGCGGCTGCGCCTCTCCACTCCCGTGTTCTTCCTTTGGGCGTGGGTGCACCGGGGAGCCTGCAGGCTGCCCTCTGTCCCCCCTGCTCCTCCAAAACTTTCTCTTTAGAGGCAGAGAAGGTGCTCAGGGCTCAACTGGCCTTCATGTCCTCCTCCTCCTCCCCCTCCTCCTCTCCACCCAGGGGGAGCAGCTTCTCTCTGGTGGCTGCCACCCAAAGGCGCACAAGGCATCTCAGCTGAATGCCATGTACAAGTCCCTCAGGACTGATTGAAATCCTGGAATCGGAAGGGCCACCATTTTTGTGCAGGGTTCAGAGCGTGAAGCAGTCAAACCACTGAAACGTCAAAGGCTCGTTCTTAACCGGGACTCCCCTGGCGTAGGACTTCAAGGGATGTCAAACTGGCTGAGTCGGCATCTTTGCAGCGCTCTTTATGAGTCCGCCTTGTAGCATTTTGGGTTATTGCTGTTATTGGTTGATTAAGCACACCTGGGATCTTCGTTGTTGCTTGATTTCCTTGGGCTCCTTCCTATGTTATAATTCTTGCATTGGTTCTCCTGGATGTTTCAGAGAGCAAGCAGCTGAAGATCCTGCTTCTGCCTTCCTTGGCCAGCAGAAAAGATCCAAGACCCATCACCATCCCTTGTGCTTGAGAGGAAGCCGTACGTGGACACTCTTGCCGTGGCCGAGGCCTCTTTGTGCATAGGTTGGTCAGGCAGTTTCTTGGGCTCTTCCAGAAAGAGGGGTGCTCTCTCCTTTATCTCCTGAAGGCTGACCCCGGTGGCTTCAGTCCGTGGCCAAAGGGTCAATCCTATAACCCGTTCCTCCATCCCGCAAGGGAGCCTTCAGTTCGAGGATAGGCTAGGATAACATTTATCAATTTATATGGCCTCCCAACCTAATCCATCTGAGGCCAACCATCCTCCTCCTCCTCCTGACCATTTGTCTAACGCCCTGGCCCAGTGCCCAGGGAAAGGGCCAGGCTTTCAGGGCCTTGCAGGAGGCCGACAGGGTCGGGGCCATCCAAACCCCAGGGGTGTGCTGCTCCACAGGGCAGGCACCGTGACAGGGAAGGTCCCATCAGATGCCCTTGTGATGGGTCTCGTGAGGCGAGCAGAAATGGTTAGGGAAGAGCCCAGCTCTGTGCCATGAAGCGTTTTGTAGGTGGCAGCACCGTGAATTGCACCCCAAAGCCTACAGGGGCTTCCCAGCAGGGCGCCAGGATGTCTCTCCTGGGCTGTCTGATGGGCCCTTAATGGTAGGTGGGGGAGGGAGGGGGGAGGGGAGGGGGGAGGGCCCACACCCCAGATGGGACAAGGCTGTTTCTACCCAAGGTGCTCTGTCCCTTCCCATCCAGGCCGGGGGGGGGGGGGGGCTAAGCAATGGCGTTGGGCCCCAGATGGGCCTCTTTGGCTGGCCGTGCAAGTCGGCCTGCGCAGAGGCAAATCTGATTTGCAGGTTAGCCGGGTTCTTCAGGGAAAAGCCCCCCCCCCCCGTTTGCTCCCTGGTCTTCTGCTGTTCATGAGCAGGTGAGGAGTTCAGCCCTCACCTGCAACGTCCGCCAGGAAAATAAACCCAGGACACCATTTTGCTTTTACTTTTTGATTAATGCCATTTAAGCAAGTTGCTTTTTCTGGCCAGATTGGACTAATTACCTGTGTGTAAACATTGTCCCGAGCTTGGCCACTCAGCCATGAAGTACAATTGATCCGACATCTCTAACCAGGCAAAGAGGCGGTAAAGTAGGTGGGGGGGGGGACACAGAAAATACAGATTCCCGGCCCAGGAGGCTTCCTAGGGCCCTTCAGGCAGGACGGTTACCTACCCAGCTGTTTCGTGGTGGTGGCAAACTCTGGCAGTTGCCTTGTGCCTCCCGTTCAGTGGGGATGCATGGATGTAACCCCCCCCCCCGGGCAGATCCCCATGGAGGAACCCTGTCTACTTGACAGCACATGTCAGTCAATACAAACAAGGCAAAACAGAGAGCAAGGCCCTGTGAGCGCTCCAGCCTGAGGGACGTTTACAGTGCCGAAGCCCAAGATGGAATTCCAGGAGGTCCTGAAACTCGGCAAATGTTGCGTGAGAAGCTATTCCTAGGGACCTTTTTGGATGGACAAAGCCGGAAGCCGAGAACGGGCTTTGCCTTCCCCGTGTTCTGCTGCCTCTCAACCTCAAGCACCGCAAGACTGACCTTCCAGCTTGGCAGCCCTGTCTTTGTGCCAGGAATGGTGGCGTGACCCTTTCTGGATCTTGGCCCTCCAGAGCTCTGCCCTCTGGTACAGCTGAAGCCACCTCCTTGCTGCGGGCAGCGCAATGTCTTCTCGTGGCTTTCCGCCCCATCCAACGGCTGAGAAAAGGGGTTCTCTGCAACGTGGGCAGAGGAATATCTGGGGCATGGTTTAGCTGATGACCAGCCAGTGGCCGGTCTGCCTGTCCTCCCTCCTCAGGTCCAGCAACTCCCTCATCATAGCAGTGACAGTCAAGGCTGCCCGGTCATATTGCTTGCCCTACCTACTGGACCCAGTCAGTTACGGTGGCTGCATTCACACAAGATGCTAGCCTTGTGTCACTTAACCCTGGCAGGGGGAGGGACGTGGGTCTGTGGCTTAGCATGCTGTGTGAAGCCAAGCTGTGGGATCAGTTTACGTTGCGGTAGGTTGTACGTGTTGTGTGAACTCAATCAGACAAGTAGGGGAAGCCCTATCAATGTTGCTCACCAGGATCATGGTGGTCTGAAGCAGCAAGATTAGGCTGACCATACGTCCCGTTTTGAACGGGACAGTCCCGTTTTTTAAGCATTTTTCAACCGTCCCGTCGTTTTAATAAAAATCTCAGTTTTGTCCCGTTTTTAAAACCCAGCAGGAATGGCGCAGAAGGAGGATCCGAGCCGGAGTGCGGACCGGGGGCAGGGTTTGCAGGCGGGAGCCAATCACACGGACCGGGGGCGGGGTTTGCAGGTGGGAGCCAATCGCACGGACCGGGGGGTGGGGACCCCTGTCTTTTTCATGAATACGGAATATTACATAAGACCCCGTCCCGTTTTGCCATGGTCAGCCTAGGCAAGATGGGTGTTGGCTCATGCAGAAAAGGGCAGAATAAGCCAGCGTAAATCATGGCTGAGGGGCGAAGCATGGACTGGGAGGGGATGCTGTTCCGGCGATGCCGTCTGTGAACAAGGAGAAGGCTCTCTGGCTGGTTCAGCGCTCCAGGAGGGCTGGAGAGGCAGGAAGGCAAAACTGTGCCGCTCTGCTTAGTGAGAGCAAGCTCCGGGCTCACTGTTATAAATGGCTAAATATGGATATAAATCACAATTCAGTGTGTCAGCAGCACCAGGCCGCCTGAGCCAAAAAGGAAAATAATCAGTTTATAACAAATAAATGTAATTTTTCATCAGCATCCCCCATCCTCCGGTCCTCACAGGGCTTTTCTACATGGCTCCAGTATCCAGCTGGATGCCGTTCAGGACATTGTGCTGCGGAGGTGAACAAAGGCTCCTCCTTGGCTGGGGGCAGGCGTGCCGGAGCCTCCCTCCCCCTGGCCAGCAGGCTCTGAGAGGAAAGGGCTGTCTGTGGAGGTTGGGTGGCCAGCTGCCTGCGCGAATGCGGGCCTGGGATGCAATTTATTGCCTAGCTTAGAGACTACTTTTGGACGAGGAGAACTTGGGACGCTCGGCCAGATCCATCCCACAAATGGTTTCAGAGCCAGGACTGGTCACCCTTCCCTGGGATCCTGGCATGCAGGCCGGAGGGATCTTGGGATCTGGCGCTGAAGGGCAGCTCGCTGATACAGACCCCGCCGGTCCCTTCTCCTCTTAGGCTTTCAAACCCATCTCCTTTGCCGCCTCCTCCTGGTCAGTGCAGCCAGCTGCTCAGCTCCTTCTGATCCTTGAGAGGAAGGAGAACAGAAGCGGTACCTCGGCCTCCAAAGCTTTGGCCTTCTTATCTCACAGCCTGGGCACCCACTCTGGATTCGTCCCCCAGATCACCCTGCTTTGAGCCTGGCAGCTTCTTCGGATGGCATGTGCATCAGAAGGCAGTGAAGCAGCCAGTCTCTGCGTTACAGTAGGTCTGCCCACGGACCCTGCCTCTCTGACATGCCCAGACGTTGGAACCTTCCCTCCAAGGGGCGTGAGTGACCTTCGTGTCCCAAGTGACTTGGGTGGTGGTTCTTCTGCAAGCAATCCAGGCGGGCAATTCCACCGTGGATCTGCCAGTCCCACCTTCCTCTCCCTTGGTGGCTTTCAGAAGGGCACATCTTCGCGCCTTTCCTTCTTCTTAAGCCTGGGGGCAGACCTTGTGCCTGCCTCCTCTCCCTGAGTAACCCTCTGCTGTTCCTGCTGGTGCAGCTCGTGAAACGTGGGGCAACGCCCGCCAGCCACCGGGAGAGTCTGGGAGGCGGACCCTTTGGGGTCCAATAAACCGCCTGTCTCCGTGGGTCCCCAGTCCGCTCCCAGTCCCCAGTCCGCTCACTCCCCGGCAACAGGAACCCTTCTGCAAAACTGAATCACACACGCCCCGTTTTGAGAAGGCTGTGGACTGAGGTCAGGGCAGGACCTGAGAGACAGAGCAGAGTGGGGGGGGGGGGGGACAGTAGAAGCAGCCTTGCTGGGGGAAGGAAGGTAGGAGAGGCCGCAACCTGATTTCCAACAACTCTGGGGGAGCCAACCCGATGTTTCCCCAACATACAGAAGCCTCAGTGGGGCTGGTTCTCTCCCAGACCCGCTAAATTGGCTTTGCCCCCATGTTTCCTTTCTTTCTTCCTTACATCCCACCCACCCCGTCAATGGACAGGCTCCTCTGCAGCTGCCCCCCCCCCCCGCCTTTCAGCTTCTCCGGAAAGCACCTTTCTGCAATGCACCCCCCCATGCGCGCGCGCGCACACACACACACACACACACACACTCTGCCACATTGGGAAGGAAACCGATTTATCCTTGCCTCTGTTCAAGGCTCTGTCTTAGGAGCCACGTGACCCCAGCCACATCCAGGGAAAAGGGAGATGTCCCGGTGCGGTGCCTGGCCTGGGATCCGGGTCCCTTCCCTGCCTCCTCACTCACTGCCTGGAGCTGGAGGCTCTCCGGCCAAGGGAAAGGGCCACCTCTCTCCGTGGGCATCCAGCCAGCTCCCTCAGGTAGGGGCCCTGGTAGAACCCGAAAGGGGGCAGGGAAGAGACCCCCGAAGCACGAACAGAGAAGTGCAAGCGAAGACCACGGGAAAGGTTCTTCCCCGCTTCTTTCCCACACCCAGGAAGCTGGATGGGCTGATCCGCCGTCCAGGAGAGCGCCGAGGATGCCGCACACTGTGAAGTCCGCCCTTCTGGGGTTTGCTCCCACGTTTGCTCCCACGTGACGCCCACCAAGCAGACCGAGGCCCAGAGCCCGGGGGAAGATGCGTCGGGGGGCCTGCAGCACCGCCAGGACGGGCGGCCACCCTTCAGCCCCAGGGGCCAGGGCCGGCGGGCCGGCGGGCCGCTGCCCATAACCCCCCTCTGGCCCGCAAGGCCTCCTCTGGGCAGGAGGCGCCCCCGGTCCCTCTGATCTCCCAGCGGCCACCCTGGCGCCGGGACCCACGCTGCCGGGCGCCTCGCGGGGCGTTTCCAGACAGCAGCGCCCTTTTCCTCTCGGGGGCGCAGACCCTGAACCGGCAGCCCCAAGGCCGAGCCCAGAGGCTGCTGGGCTCCTGGCCCTCCCGCCGGCTGGATCAGCCCCCTCCCTCTCTGCCGTGCTGAGCTCCCCCTCGCCCCGGCCCCCCCTCCCAGGAAGCCTCCAAATGGATCTCAATGCAGGATTAATTTGTCATATTGACACTGATCGTTTATTACAGAGAAGAGGCGCCCGTTCATTTGAATAGAAAACGCTTCATCTTATCTGGAGCCGCTCCCCGGCGCAGCCTCCCTCGCTTTTAACCTTGGGTAGCGCGGCGGCGCTCATCATTTCCTCCCTGACACCCGATAAGAAACTTCCTTTGGAACCGGCTTTCTTCGGAATTTTAAGCAAGGGCGGAACAAAAGCCGAGCCGCCTGACGTGGCAGCCCGGCCCTGACAGGCCCCCTGCCGCTCCACGCAGCCGGGGCTCTGCAGAGGCCGAGGCGGCTGCCTCCGGTCCCCCCGGCCCGGCTCCGGCGGGAGGGAGGGAGCAGGGGAAGGCGCGCGGCTGCCCGGCGCCCGGAAGCGCCTTTGGAAAGCTCCCCGCCTGGCAGGGGGTGCTCCCGGCCGAGGTGGGGAGCTTTCGGTCACCCCATCGGCAGAGCGGTCCCCCAGACCAGAGGAGCTCCTGGCATCGGGGCCTGGCCCAGCTCATCTGGACGCAGAGCTGCAGGCTCCTCGTCGTGGGATGGCAGGACGGCCCCGAGGCTCAGCCGAGCGCACGGCCGGGCAGGGCTGGAGCAGATGGCCTTCTGGCTCCAGATCTCCTCTAGCTTTTAAAGGAAAGGCGGGGCGGAAAGGTGGCCAGTGTGTTCCCGGGCTGGGGGTGGCCCTTCTTCGCTTTCAGCGCAAGCGCTGCTCCCTTGAAGCAGAACTGAGAGACGCCTCCAGGGGGAGCCACAGGAGCTGCCACGACAGGAGGGGGGCAGCAGCCTCTGCCTCCCACTCAGAGTGGGGCGGGCAGGCAGGCTCCGGCTGCAGGGTTCCGCTCCCCACTTTGCTCCCCACCTCCCCCCCCCCCCGCCTGGAGGGCCTCTCCCAGCGGGCTTCCCTGGACGGAGGCAGGGACTCTTGCTTCAGTCCCGTGGCTGCCTTTCCTCTGGGGAGGCCCCCCGACAGGCAAGGGCTCAGCCCCCCAGGGAGGGGCGGGCAGGGGTGCAGATGGCGTGGTCCTCAGGGGCTGCCAATATGCTCACATTCTGCGAGATTCTAGAAAGCGGCAGACGCGCCCCTCCAAATACAGCCTGGAAACGTTCGCCCAGCGTTTCATCTCCAGTATGATCCCGGCTGCAGCCACCCCAACGTAGTTCCGGCCTTAGCCACGAGATTTTAGGAAGTATGTGGTTGGCTCATTATTTAACCAAGGAGAGTACAACACCCCCACCAACACAGGCAGGACAAGCCATGGAATATAAACAGAGAGCAAGTCCCACTCCCTTTTCGCACAGAAGATGTTGCCTAGCCTGGCAATGAAACGTCTGCAAGAAAACAACCAGGCTCAGAGAGCACCAAAGACTCCACATTATTTATTTATTTGTATATTAAATCTGTGAAGCCGCCCAACTCTGGAACA
The DNA here is from genome assembly GCA_023362775.1 of Charina bottae. Classification (NCBI taxonomy): domain Eukaryota; kingdom Metazoa; phylum Chordata; class Lepidosauria; order Squamata; family Charinaidae; genus Charina; species Charina bottae. The sequence goes on from JALMGJ010000034.1 coordinate 2,597,557, forward strand.
ACTCCGGGCAGCATGCACCATTAGAGAAGCCTAGAGGATGAGATGGTTAGATAGCATCACCAATGTAACGAACATGAATTTGAGTAAACTCCGGGGGACAGTGGAGGACAGGAAGGCCTGGCGTGCTATAGTCCATGGGGTCCCGAAGAGTCGGACACGACTAAACGACTGAACAACAACAACAACAATTCAGCAACAGTCTTGGCAACCTACCTGGTAGTCCCGTGGCCTTATGGCGCCCCAGTGCTTCCAAGGGAGGGTCCCGCTGCTGCCACCCCAGGGCCGCCTCCTCTCTCCCTTAAAGATCGGTGTGGGCCCCCAAGGCTTCTTTAAAACGGGCCCTTAAAACCCGGGCATGAGCAGTGTGGGTGGCGGGACTCGTGGGTTTGTTTTAGGCCAAAGGGAGGTGTCTGTTCTGCTTGTCCCGAATGCTAGTCACTGGTCATTCCATTGCTCTGTTTGTTGTTGTTGTTGTTCAGTCGTTTAGTCGTGTCCGACTCTTCGTGACCCCATGGACCATAGCACGCCAGGCCTTCCTGTCCTCCACTGTCTCCCGGAGTTTACTCAAATTCATGTTCGTTACATCAGTGATGCTATCTAACCGTCTCATCCTCTGCCGTCCCCTTCTCCTTTTGCCTTCAGTCTTTCCCAGCATCAGGGTCTTTTCCAGTGAGTCCTCTCTTCGCATTAGGTGGCCAAAGTATTTGAGCTTCAGCTTCAGCATCTGTCCTTCCAATGAGCAGTCAGGGTTGATTTCCTTTAGGATTGACTGGTTTGACCTCCTTGCAGTCCAAGGGACTCTTAAGAGTCTTCTCCAGCACCACAGCTCGAAAGCATCAATTCTTCGGCGCTCAGCCTTCCTTATGGTCCAAGTCTCACAGCCATACATTACTACTGGGAAAACCATAGCTTTAACTATACGGACCTTTGTCGGCAAGGTGATGTCTCTGCTTTTTAATATGCTGTCTAGGTTTGCCTAGGTTTGTCTAGGTTGCTGAATGCCGACCCCCAAATGAACAGTCAGAGCCTCCCCTTGCCAGAGCTGCCCCGCCCCGACTGGAGCCTGACTGGAGCGCGCCTGGGCGGACCTGGGGGGAGAGGCCTGAAGGGGGGGGGCAGGTGATTTCAGGGCCGGCTCTCAGGCCCTGCAAGTGGAGCTGGGGGCTTGTGGGCGACTGCAAGGGGCAACTGCAAGGAAGACCGTGCCTTCCCTGCCACTGGACTCGGGTTTTGCCCACAGTTCAGCCAGCTGCTGCTGAAAGGGCCTTTGAGCATTCACAGAAAGATAGAATTAAAGAATTAAATTAAATTAAAGAATTAAAGACCCCACAGGTCCCCCCTTCCATCTCTTCCAATCATCTCTTCCAGGATCTGGTGAAGCTTCCAGCCTCCAGCGGAGAAGAACGGCCCACTTCACGGGCATGGTGGCTCTTGCGGTCTGGAAGTCCCTCCTGACAGCCAGCCAGCCTGGATCCACCTCCCAGCAGCCTCCCTCCTGTTGTATATATTTTTATGATTCAGAAAGAATATGGAAAGCTAGTGTTTTAAAAGTCAGGCTGAAAAGTTTTTTCCTGTGGGAGTCAGAAATGCTCTTGCAAACTCCCCCCTCAGGAATGTTGATTGTTGGTGCCTGAGGGTCTAGGTTGCTTGACCAATCAGAAAGTTACCTGTTGGTTCTTTCCCAAATTAAGAATAGGTTGCCTAGATGAGTCGTCACATGCCAAGCTTTGTCCACTCAGGTACTGCCAAATTGTAATTGTAAAAGGCTTTATATTGTAAATCTTTCTTTTGTGTTGAGAGAGAGTTTGTTGTTGGTGAGTGTGGAGAGGCAATTGCCTCTAGCTATGTTAATTAAGCCATGTGCATCTCTTCGGCTGAAGAGAAGAGCTTAGTTTCTGTTTTCATTGTTTTAAAATAAAAGCAGAATTTTTCTACTGCAAGTTTTCAGTTCATTTATTTCTTAATATTTCTATAACTCTGATCTCACAAATTATTAAAAACTACAAAACCTCTGTTAGAAGTAAATTTTATCTTACCAAGTTTGTTCCTGAGCCAGGAGTAAAGAAACTGACCAATTGCATGAAGTTAGGAGTTTATTCACCCAAGAGCAAAAGCAATGACAGCAAGCTGTTAGGTGGGCGGCCAGCCGCGCAGGACCCCCTTCCTACAGCACATTATATAGATTCCATTCAACTCCTCCTTTAGAAGACCACCCCTTACTCAGTTACCCATACCCCACCTTACCCTCATTCCATATTAGGAATTTCCTTCCTTCACTCCATATTAGGAACTTCCTTCCATCCTTGCTAGGGCTCCTTGACCGTTATTAAACAATATATTTCCCCTGGAGAAGCTATCTTTGGAAAGTACACTTTATCTTTCTATGGGCACAGCTATCTATCAAGGCCTGCTAGAAAGGAAGGGTAAGAAAGTTAACAAAACTCTTCAAGGAAATACAAAATGGTTTCAGAGCCATAATACAAGTGCATATGTTTCTAATATATGAATATGAAATATATTTGTATTTATATATACAGAAATGTAAGAATATGTTTACAATCCGACACCTCCTTCCACCGGTCCTGGCCCTAACCTGACGTGACAGAGGCCACGTCCTCTCCCTCCTGTGCCTGGCGACCCTTTCTGCACCAGAAGGCGGCTAGCGTGATCTCAGCCCAGTCTTTTTTTCTGCAGACTAAACATGTGGAAGTCCTTTAACCATTCCTCATGGGATTTGGTTTCCAGTCCCTTCACCATCTTGGTGGCCCTTCTGTGGGACAAACAGGACCAATCTGCCACTGCCCCTTATGAACTGTGGTGCTTGGAATTGGACACGGGACTCCCGGCGGTGCCTGACCAGGGCAAGGCAGAGTGGAACGAGCCTTTGCAGCGCTCCCGTTAGGGCTCCGTTAGCAGGTGTGTCGTGCTGCTGGCTCACACATGGTCCACGAGGTCACGGGTCCTTTTTCGCAAGTGCTACTGCCAAGCCAGGTCTCCCCCATCCCACGCTTGGGCCTCACATTTCTCCTACTCAGACGCAGAACGTGACGTTTCTCCCTGTTCGTTTCAGCCCAGCGCGGTGCCCAGACTTGTCGTCTTCCTGAACCTCCCTCTGAAGCGTCAGCCGCCCCTCCGGCCTTTCTGTCACCTGCAGACGTGATAAGGATCTCTCGGCTCCCTCACCCAAGCCATTGTTGAGCAGCACAGGGCCAGGACAGGCCCAGAACGGATGTCGAGGTGACAGGCCTGGGGTTTCCTGGGCCTTCCTCCTTCCCCTTTTTGAAGCTGGGGAGACACTTGCTCCCCTCCCGCCTCCTGGGACCTCCGGGAACCCCCAAAGATTCAGCATGCTGCATTCATGCATCACTCATCCCTCTCTTTCCATCTCATGTCTCCTACCCAAGTCTGGACCAGGGGCTAAAAGTAGCAATGCCCCCCCTTGGGTGGGCACCCTTGCTCCCCTAGGAGTGCCCGACTTGGCCAGTGTCCCAGTAAGCCTGCTAAGGCCTTTGCCAGCAGCTGCTACAACTGGGTGTGGCCTTCACACTACGCTGAAGACTCCCACAGCGCAGGACACAGAATCTCCCGGTTCACCCGAGCCATGAGGAGCGAGGGGACCCCTCCGGTCCAACCCCGCTTGGGCCACAGGGGGCCTCAGAATCGCCAGGAACCCTTGCCCTCCTCCTCCGGAAAGGCCGGGCATCTTCCTTCCGCCGTCCTTCACAGCAAAGGAGAGAGATCTGATTCTGAATTAGCCTGCAAGAGCGCGCTCACTTCTCTCTTATCTAAGTTGCTGTAACAAGTGCTTTGCATTTATTCCACCAAATGTGCTGCAGAATTGCGTTACAGCTCATGGCTGCAAGCCATCTGCGGAGAGAAATCCAGTTATACCTTGTATAATAAGTCCCTGACAATCTTGCAGAGGACTCCGGGTCATAAAAGTCTCCCAGTTTTATCGCCAGTAACAGACACAGAGAGAAATTAAGTTGTCTTATCAAATTTAGATAATATATATCCCTCTAGAGTGGAAGGTTCCTAATGGATCTTTTTCAGCTGGGGGCCAAGGGAGGAAAGAGGGGAGGTAACCCCCACGTCTTGGGCAGGGCGGCTTCCAGAAGGAGAACAAGCCAGTGTGAAACCAGGTCTGCAGCACCCCAGCAAGCCAGCCGGCCAGCCATTTTCCCTCCCCCTGCCCGTGGCCGCCTTGTTCTTTGGCCTCACCCTCTTGTCTCCGGTGGCCCGCCGGCTCCTTCCCAGTGTTTGCTGATGAGCCTTGACCAATGCGGCTGATGCGCTGGCTCTCCAAGAGGCGGGTGCTTGCTGGAGGGGCCAAATGGCTTTCTGCACTCAGGCCCGCCTCCTGAGCTGAGTGACAGACACCCTGAGAGCAGGCCAGGGGCCTGGATCCACCACTGGGGCGGGGGCGGGGCGGCAGCTGCCCAGCATTAAGAAAGCCCACTGAGCAGCATTCTCTTTCTGCAACACCTTCCTTCCTGGGATGGGTTCAGTGAGAAATAGCTGGCCGGGGAGGGGAGGCAGCAGCCACACCCCCTCCCCAGTTCCTGCCCCTTCCGCTGAGCATGGAGGAGGCTGACGGCTGTGGCCACTTCAGAGGCCTCCTGGGGGAGAGGAAGAATGCTCCTCCCCCTTCCTTGGGGAAGACCCAGGGGTCTTGGATAGCTATGGGCTAGTCAAGGGGCTGGTGGGACCCTGACCGACTTTGGGTCTGACTGCTCAGGGTACAGTCCTTCAACCCGACGCACTTTGGCAGGAAGGGAAGCCTGGGCGCCCACCCACGGGAGATCAGAGGTGGGGGCCTCTCCTGTGGAATGGCTTGCCCCTCCAGAAGATCAGGTCACCCCCACCCTGTTATCCTTTGGAGTGGCAGACAAAATGGCCTCCTTTCGGAGAAAAGGAGTATAGTGATAGATAAGGATATTGGTGTTTTATGCTAAAAAGTTTGTTTTCAGTGTTGCAATTTGCCTATAGCTAGTTGAATAGGTGGCATACAAATCCCTATAACCAAAAACAGCGTAAATAGATCCATGTTGGGAAGTGGCCATTGAGAGGAGCAGCAGGGCAGAGGTGGGCAAGGTGAATTTGCCCACCTGCTTCCATTCCCTTTTTATGGGGCATTTATTTAGCCCCCTTTTCATCAGAAAGTTGTCCCTGAACTTCTTCCAGCTCTTTTGAGGCTACTTTTTTAAAAAAAGAGAGCCCAGCTCTAGAAATGTCAGGGGTGGACGGCTGTCTGTCTGTCTGTCTCTCTCAAAAGACGGGGCTCTGCTGTCCCTATTTTCAGGGAGACTTTCACCAGGTATCTTCTTCAGCAGAGCTGCCCCATCTTTCCTGGCCGGTTCAACAGCCACAGGGTGCCCTTCAGGTGGCCTCCACCACCGCAGGGTGGAGATGGAGGGGTGGGCCAGGGAGAAGCCCCCCCCCCCGCTTCCTTCGCTACTTGGACTCTCTCTCCAGGGCTCCAGGGAGGCCGGCTTGCTGGCTTCGGCCAAGGGGGCGGAGGGTCCCGCCAGAAGGATTCCAAGGAGGATTAAGCTCTGAAGACATTTCAGGACCGGCCCTTTGGCTCCAGGGGCAAACGCCTCCCTCCCTGGCCGCAGCAGTGGACAAGCCCGAGTGGCCTGCACCGCAAGGGCGTTCAGCAGGAGGAACGGATGGGCCCGGCCCACCCCACCCGTTTCCTAGGACCGCTTATGTCCGCCAGCCCAGCCCGGCCCAGCCCGGCCCTCCGCCCGGGAACGCAGCAGGGTGCGAGTTGGAGCCTGGCGTGGGGAGACCTGCCCCTGCCGGGATGAGGTGGTCCAGTCCGCAGCCTGGGCACCTTCTCACCTCCCCGCTGCCCTTCCTGCTTCCCTTAAGAGCAGGCCGAGCGTGTGCGCGAGGAGGCAGCCTGACATACGCCAGCATGCTTGTGCATGTGTGCGGTTTCCCTGGAGCACCTGCGTTTTGTTCCTCTCCTGGCAGAAAGCGTGGTTGTCATAGAAATGAGGGAACTCCTGGGGCCTTGGCGCACGGGCAGAGCATTTCTTCACTGCTGGGCTGACACTCAGGACTTAAGCAGCAATGCAATGTGTCCCCCCCCCCCCCCCCCGCTGAAGGCTCACAAATCTCTCAGCACTGCTGCCCCTGCTGTTGATGAGGGTTCATGTGCCTTCACTACCCCTGACTTCGCAAAGCCCTTGCTCGGCTTCCTCCGGGCTCCCGTTTCCCTTCCCTGCTTCATTCCCAGCCTGTGCTCTGCAGCAGAGGAACAATTGTGGGAGGCGACGTGACGGGAAACCATCAAGGGCAAAGCCATGGCCCTGCTCAAGCACAGGGGGGGCGCCCCTTCCATGCCTCCCCCACTTCCTGGCCACCCCAGAGCCTCCTTCCAGGGTTCCATGACAGGTCACAGAAGGCAACAGCCACCGAGGGAGCTGGCTCCTCGGAGGCCTTTCGGGCGCCCGTCCCTTTCCAGACCGTGCCTGGGAAGACACTGGATGTCCTTGGCTGCTGCCTCTGGAGGCCTCAGCCCCCTCCTCCCAGGAAGGTTCTTCGGTGGCCACAGCCCTCCTTCACCCGCCGAGCCAGCTGCTGCTCTGCTGGGTCCTGAGTCAGAATCTCAGCCCTTCCCTGGAGAACATCTCAGTGGTCTGCAAGGCATATTGCTGTGAAGACTAGGACAGCCTACGTGCAGTTAGAAAGCAGTGGCCGGTGGGGTTCTGCAGGGACCTGTTTTGAGGCTGGTATTATGCGACATTTTAATTAATGTCCTGGATAATGCGACTGATGGGCTGTTCATCAAATGTGCAGGCGACACAAAATTGGGAGGTGGGTCCAGCCACCAGGACCAGAGAAACAGATTGCAGCCTACCCTGGCCTTGTTGGAGGACTGGGCTGAGATGATGTCCTTTAATAGGGAGGAATGTGTGCTATTACATTTAGGGAGAAAAAATTTAGAGCACACGAGCTGCGGGATTCAGGGCAGGGAACACTGTATCTCAGAAGGATTTGGGGGGCCCTGACCACAAGCTGAACATCAGACAGCAGTGGGAGGCAGCAAGTATTGGCCGCATTAGAAGAAGCTTCGTATCAATGACACGTGAAGTCCTGATTCCCCTCTGCTCAGCACTGGTAAGCCACACCTGGAGTACGATGTATAGTTCTGGGCCTCCCAACTCCAAAAGGATATTGACAGGTTGGAGAAACGGTCCACGCAACACACCCGGCCTAACTAGATACAACAGGATCAAAATACCCAGAATCATGGACCTCATCAACCTCTGCCTCACCACCTACTTTCAGTTTGATGGACAAATATTCCAACAAATCAAAGGAACACCTATGGGATCACCACTCTCAGGACTCATAGCAGAGATAGTAATGCAACGTCTAGAAAGGATAGCACTCCCACGCATACAACCCAAAGTATCGATCCGGTATGTAGATGACACCTTCGTCATAATAAAAAAGGATCAACTGGAGGAAACACATGAAACCATCCACAACATCTTGAAAGGAATAAAGTTCACAAGGGAATAAGAAAACAACAACACACTACCCTTCTTGGACATCCTCATCAGTAGAGGAAATGAGGGCATTCTAGAAACACAAGTCTACCGGAAATCTACCCACACTAACCAAGTGCTCCACTACCAAAGCAATAACCCACAAGAGGAGCAGTGTAAGAACACTATTCAGATGGGCACAAATGCACTGCAGCAACCCAGAACACCAGAAAAAGGACACAGACCACTTATATAGCATCTTCCAGCAAAATGGATACCCACGCAACTTTATTAAAAAGTGCCTGACCACTCAACCCACCACAGCAAAACCAACAGAAGCTATGAAAAGGATTACACTGCCATACATCAGAAACATCTCAGAAACTACTAATAGACTGTTACAACCACACGGCATCACCGTAGCACATAAATCAACCAAAGCCCTTCAGAACAACTTAAGTAAGCCAAAAGACCCAGTAGTCCAAAAAGAAAAAACAGGAGTCATCTACAACATACAAACTGCCACAGCTACTATGACAATCAGACAGGCAGGCAGAAGGCTAACAGAGCGCATCCATGAATACCAACTAGCAGTCAGAAGACACAATGAAAACTCCCTAATCTCACAACACATGGACAGACTCAACCACACTTTCAACTGGGGAACTGTCAGCATCCTAGACCAAGCTGAATCCAAAAATGTGAGGGAATTCCTGGAAGCTTGGCACTGGGACAAGTCAGCCATCAACAGGCACATAGAGGTAAACAACATTTACATACCATTCAAAAGAGACAAGAGATAAGCCAAAAGACCAGAACACTGCCTCACCAGCAATCATCACCCAGATATGCAAAGATTAACACCAGGATTAACACCAGATGAACAAACAGTACACTAGACCTTAATCAAGGAACTATTAACTCAGTCAATCAACCAAGTAGCAAACAACAGCCCAATCAAGGAACTCCCAAGGAGAGAACAACACCCCCACCAACACAAGCAGGGCAAACCACTGTATATAAACTGAGAGCAAACCCCATTCCCTTTTCGCACTGAAGATGTTGCCTAGCCTGGCAATGAAACGTCTGCGAGAAAACAACAAGGCTCAGAGAGCACCAAGGACTCCACAGTTCAACCCTGAGCTACAAATATTCTTTTTGATAGGTTGGAGAAAGTTCAGAGGGTGACCAAGATGACACAGTGACTTACGGACATGCCTGCTGAGGACTATCTGAAGGAGCGTTGGATGTTCAGTCTGTAACACGATAGCTGTGTTCAGGTATATAAAGGGAAGCTACCAGGAAGACAATCAAGTACTGTTCCCAATGGCCACAGAAACTAGGACCAGAAATAACAAGTATAAGTTACCTGGATTTCATTCAAATACGAGGAAAAGTTCCTGATGTTAAGATCTGCCCAACAGTGCGTCAATCATCTACCTACAGAGGGTGTGGGTGTTGCATCTTTTCTTAAGTTTTAAGAAGATGCTTAAATGGTTTTCCTGCAGATTGCAGAGGATTGGATTAGATGATCCTTGTGGTTCCTTCCAACTCTACAGTTTTATGACTCTATGCCTTACCAGTTCTCACCTTGGCATTAGCAGTACCCAGTGGCAGTCATCTGTGAAAGGAATATAGGAAGCTGGCCTGTGAGTAAGTGGCTGAGGAACAAGCCCATCAGCTCCAGCGCTCTCTCCAGCCTCTGACTAGGAGGCCAGAAATAATGGGTGAAACTTGGAATTACCTGATGTTAACTAGAAGGTAAACGTTCCTGCCAGTAGGATCTGTGCCACAGTGGAACAGTCTCCCTATAGAGGCAGTGGGTTCTCCATCTCTGGAGTCCTGGGCTGGACAGCCACTTCTCAAGGATGGTCCAGTTGGGTTCCCTGCACACTGCAGAGGGATGAATAGGGCCAGGGTTCCGTGGAGCGTGAGGGTTCCGCGAGGGATCCCTAGGGCTTCCCTGGGAGATCACCATTTATTTTAAAAAGTATTTCAAATTCGGGCCACTTCACATGAAAGAGGCAAGTTTCATTCTTTATTTTTAGTTTAAGGACACTGTCAATGCACATATATAGGCCTACCCAGGAAACGAATCTAATAATTTTGGAACTTCTGGCCTCTATTTGAGCCTGAAAAATATTTTAAGGGTTCCTCCAGGGTCAAAAGGTTGAGAAAGGCTGAACTAGATTATCCTTATGGATCCTTCCAACACTACAATTCCCGGATTCTATGGGTCAGGGTCCTCAAGCTTTTTGGATGGCTGGGGATTCTGAGAACAGTCACAAAATGGCTGTCCCTGTGGACATCCAGGCACAACCAGGAAAGAATGTGGTGGGAGCCTCTCAGGATAAGAGTAATAGCAGTCATCAGAGTAACAACAGGCAGAGCCACAACTAGGGGGGGGGGGCAAGCGGGGCATGTGCCCCGGGTGCCGTGCTGGGGTGGCACCAAAATGACGCCCATGGGTTCCAAAATTATAAAATAACCCATGGGGGAGGCGCAGAATCCATGTTTGCCCCTGGTGACACAGATCCTAGTTCCATCCCTGACAACAAGACAGCCAGTTTAGTGTCGTGGTTAAGACACTAGGCTAGAAACCGGGAGACCATGAGTTCTAGTCCCGCCTTGGGCACGAAGCCAGCTGGGTGACCTTGGGCCAGTCTCCCCCCCTCTCAGCCCTAGGAAGAAGGAGGCCAGGGCAAACCCCTTCCGAAAAACCTTGCCAGGAAAATTGCAGGGACTAGTCCAGGCAGTCGCCAGGAGTCAACGCTGACTTGAAGGCACGAAGAAGGAGGGGGAGGGGGAGGGGGAGGGGGAGGGGGAGGGGGAGGGGGAGGGGGAGGGGGAGGCAAAGACCGAGCTCCCTTGAGAAGTCCATAATGCTGGGAAACGTGGAAGGAAAAAGAAAAGGACAACCAGTAGCAAGGCAGAAGGTCTCAATTACAGCAGCCACGGTGAACCATTCTGAAATCTTGCCAGGAAAATGGCAGGGACTACTCCAGGCAGTCGCCAGGACTCAAGACTGACTCAAAGGCACCCCCCCCACACACAAAAAGTAGTAACAACAACAATGAAACACTAAACTGGGTGTGGCAACATCACAGACTGGCTACAAAACAAGGCATGATTGAGCTGGGAAACGATCACCCTGGCACTTACGGAAAAAGTATGGATTCACAGTCAACAAGAATTACCGGAAACGTGAAATCCCAGATAAAGTCATTGAAAATGACAGAGCAAAAATTTTATGGCATTTTAAAATTCAGGCAGACTTTACTGTGATTGAAAAGAACCCTGTTTGTTTTATTGATGTAGCCATTCAGACACAGTAATTGGAAAGGATGACAAAATACCATGAATTGCAAAGAGAGACCATAAAAATCTGGAAGAAGCCACAGTGGCATCAATCGGTATTTATTGGGGCATAGGTGCCACAGAGAGAATGTGAACCATTTCAACAGCCCAGCTACAACCCACAGCACTGCTGGGCGCCTCAGGCAGAACCAGATGCTGTCTTTACGATGCCCGCGGGGAAGGCGCGAATCAGGGAGCAGAAAGCGGCCAGCATCGGCCCCGACTGACAGAATATCGCTCTGCCGCCCCGGCTCCTCTGCCTTTGCGGCGGGCAGGTGGGTGCAGGTCCAGCGCGCAGCGTCCTCGTGACTAAGTGGCCTCAGAGCCGGGGACGTGCTTGGCGGCATGGCAGCTCCTTGCTTTTGCCTGTGCGGGGGTGTTATTAAAAAGAGAGGAAGCGTCTCCCTTCTTAATATTTTCAAGATGAGGCAGAGCGCCTCAAAGGTGCCAGCGAAGGGGGAGGGCACGGGCACACGGACAGCGCTGGCACTGGGTTAGCAATTCCACAGTTAGGAAAAGCGGAAATGGCCAAGAATGTTCTTGGCAGCAGGAATTGTTTTGGAGGTTTGAGAGACAGACAATCTATTTATCAGGACAAATGTACAGCACCAGGGCCAAGTTTTGGAGGGTTTACATCAGACTCTTTCTAAAGCAAGGAAAAAGGAGTGCGGGAAGAGGGAGGGAGCTACCTGATGCCTCCCCCCAACCCCCGTCCCTCTCAGCCCCAAGAAGAGATTGTGTGGTTAGGGCCAGGGTTCTGGGCTCTCCCCCTGGCAGCTGGCACACACCACCTCCGTCCCCTCCCGTGGAGCGGGGCCAGAGGGGTCTTCAGGGGCCTTTGTACATTTGGGGGAGGAGGAGTACCTGTCGTGTGAATGAGCCACCAACCGGAGCCTGGCCCGGGCGGCAAATTGAAAGCACTCGCTCTTCTCCGGACTCACGCACCAGGTTCTGGGCACATCATCTCCCCCCAGCACCTCCTGGGAAGCCGGGCCGAAGCCTGCTTGCTCCCAGCAGGGGCGCCTTCTCTTTTTTGGGGGGGGGCAACCTGGGACCGCAGGCCGCCCAGCCCCTCTCCCTGGCAGGCTCCTCTCCCTCTCCTCGGAAGGGGACCCCGGGGGCGGGCCGACACACGTGGAAACGCCAAGTGGCCGGGGCCACGTTCGCTGAATTGGTGTTTTCATGGAGAAAACCGAATTCAGGCTGCGGGGGGGGGGGGGGGGAGCAGCGGCTCAGAGGAGGAGGCGCATCCCGCTTTCCGGAGGGGAGAGGCTGAGGCCAGGATGCCTTCTCTGCAGAGCCCCGGGGAGGAGTCCTCCCCCCCTTTCGTTCAGCCCCTTTGCCCTTCCTGCCCGCCTGTTTTTCTCCCTCTCATCGCAGCTGCCAGAGAGGGCTCCAAGTCCCCTTACATAAAGAAACGGGCCGTCCTCCGGAACAGCCTGCCCTGGCCGAGTCGGGCCCACTGAAGCGAACCCAGGCCACTCTTCCGAGGACTGTGCTGGGCAGCTGCTCTTGCTCATTAGCTGACCCGGGCATTTTCAGCCTGACTGAGATGTGGCAGCCTCTGAATGTAATCCGCCGCTCGCCCTCCCAGGGACCCACCGCCAGCCCAGGGACTCTATGCCTGGGGGCCGATGTCTGCTTAATCCAGCCCCCTCCTGTGCGGAAGGAGAGCAGGCCAAGGCGAGGCACCAGTCTTGCACAGCCACCCGCCTTCCTGCGTGGCAGGGGTGGGCTGGGGGGGCAGGGGAGCTGCAAGCCCAGCTGGGGGGGGGGAGACACCTTGCCAGGCATCACTGGCGCTAACGAGGGCACAGACCCGCTGACTCTGGCAACCGGCGGCAGCACCCGGAGGGGCCTGGCCTGGGGAGCAAGCGCTGACTTGGCACACGCTTGGCGCTTGGGCCTCCACGCCCGGCCCTTCTGCAGCCGCACCGAGTGCTCCCGCCCGCCCGCCCGCCTTCCAAGTCAGTCCCAGGGGAAGGGAGATTACGGACGAGGAAGCATCGGTGCCAGCGTAATTGCCGGGATCTGCTGAGCGTTGAGTTTGCAGAAACAGGAAAGAATGGTTGGGGTCATTCATAACTGGTAAATATTTGTCTATCTAATCAAAAGGCCTTTTAATTAACAATTTTATCCTTGCAACTGGTTTAATTTAAAGAGAGTGAGATGGAGAGAAACTTCTGCAGGAAGTCAATTAAATCAAACAGATGGCGAGGAACAGCCCAGCATCAGCAGCGCCATCTGCCTTAGGCAGCACCTACCCACCCCCAACAGGAACAAGTTGCCAGATTGGAGGATCCAGGTGTTCCCCAGCAAGGACACCTGTTGGGGCGACCCCTCCGAATTGCCAGGCCTCCCTCCCCGACTCCGGCAGAGGCTGGGGTCTGCTCCCCCACCCCGCTGCAGAGGCTCTGGTGGAGCCAGCAAGACTGCGGCACCCTCTGGAGGAACCGGGCAGTGGAGCGGCAACCCTGGAGGGGAAAACAGTCCAGACTTGGCTGGTGGAAGGGTGAGGGGGGGCGGGGGCTTGCTGGATTCCCTGCAGTCTGTTCCTGGTTATTCCGGTCTGCCTCCCCACAAGGCCCCACCCCCTGGTTTCCTGCTGGCCTCGACTGAAGCTCCTTCCCACGCTTGGGCCATCCCTCCTGCTTGCTCCACGAAGGGTGCGGGTGTTTCCCCTCCCCCTCCCTCCCCCCCTCCCCCCCAGCGGCTCCTCCGCCGCCTAATCAGGTGAATTCAGCGCTTCGCCCCGGATGGATCTGCCTCTCCTCTTCCCCAATCACGGCCTCTTCAGGCCCAGCTCCGCGCCACTCGCCACTGATTGCCCCTTTCTTCCTCTTCCGCGATCCGGCACTTTCCCAGCAGGCGGGCGGGCGGGCGCGCTCCCCCTCCCTGGCTCCGCTGGCCCCTTCCTGGGGCAGCCTTTGACTTTGCATCCGGCAGCCCGGACGGTCCTGCCCGGCTGGAGAGCGCGGCGGGAGGGACGGGGCGCTTTCCCACCGGGGAGCGCCGCTGCGCCCAGGCCTGGGGAGGAGACTCCGCGGGTCCCGGCAGAGGCAGGGCACGTGGCCGGTGGCACCTGCAAAAGGCCAGGCTCGCCAAGGGCTGCGAGTGGGCAAAGGCCCGGGAGACGCCAGCCTGCTTTCAGCGGGCCCAGCCGCGCTGCGAGCGGCCGCTCCCGTCGCAGAGGCGGGTGGGCCGCCGAGCCCTTTGAGAAACGGGGCGGGGTAGCTCCACATGCCCCCGATGCCCAACCCTCGCGGAAGCTGCTCTGCTGCCCGTGGGCCAGACCCTCCCCCGCCCTGCAGCCCCTTCCGGTGCCCGGAGGGGCCCTCCGCCCGGAGCGTCAGGCTGCTCGGCGCTCGCAGGCCGCTCCTTTTATGGGCATTGCTGAGCACTGCAGAAGGAGAAGCGAAATTCGGTTTCCACTTGGCTGAGCACAGATAAAGCGCTGAAACTTCCTATTTCGAGAACAACGTGAACGCCTCCCAACGCCCAGCCTGCGTTAAAAATACCCGCTGCCAGCCTGCGCCCCCAGCACCAGATTCCCCCCTGGTCTGAAGCCCAGATCGAGCTGCTGGGGAGGGCAGCTCCTCCCTGGGACCTCAAGGGGCTCCTTGGCTGGAGGGGGCCCTCGGAGCTTCCGTCCCTTCCCGTTGCTCCCCAAGGAGAGGGGGCAAGAGGCAGGGCTCCTTGCTTCTGGTCAGCAAGGGGCAAGGTAGTGCCCCCCACTGGACAGATGCCTGCAAAGCACGGGGGGGGGGCAGCGGAGTAGCGCCATCCTTGGACACCCGGCTCTGGCCTCCAGTGGTTGGCACTTGTGCCCACTTCGTAGGCGGGAGGGGGGCTGCCAAGCGGGAGCAAGTGCCAGCCGCTGGAGGCCTGAGCCGGGTGCCCAAGGATGGCGCTCCTCCACACCTGGGGCAGCCCTGCACCTGCCAAGGGTCGGGCCGCCCCGGAACAAGGACGGTGAGCCGGCTGGTTCTGGACAGACTGCCTTCGCCTGGGAGCAGAGGACTCTCCCCACGCGCCACCGGGCTGTGGGGTGGCTGCTCTGCTCTGCTCTGCTCTGCTCTCCCACAGGGAAGTTTTCCATCCGTTCTGGTTCCTTTTGCGGAGGTGGGTGCCTCTCCCCAGGCCAAGGAGCTTGCTTAAAAGGGGGGCGGGTGGGTTGCTAAGTGACTGGGGGGGGGGCTGCTGCATTGTGTGACCGTGACACCACAAGCGGAAGGCGGTGGCCAGGGACACGCAGGAGGGGGCCAGGGGAGAGGCATCCTGCCCCTCTGGGGGTTCTGGTAGCTCTGTCCTCGGCCAGCACTGGGGGGCGGGGGGTGGGCTGAGGCCTTTCCTGGCCTGAGGGCTCCCGCAGATGAGGTGGGGGAGCTGCACCCCGGCTGGGCCTGGAGGATGGTTGGACTGCAGGCCTGGGCTTTGCTTGAGGCACAGGGAAGGAGTGGGGCCCCCAGGCTCTGGAAGGGGAACTGCTGTGGGGGCCAGAGGGCGGCCAGCGTCCCGGGAAGAGCACTTTGGAGAAAACGCTTTTCCCACCACAAGCCCTGGTTGGGCACAGAGCTAGCACGTGGCTCCAGTGGCTCTGTGGCTGAGGGGGGACCTGACCCCGCATCCCCCCCCCGTCTGGCCCAGCAGAACAGTCACGCATCACTCTCGCCCTTTCCGGGGACAAAGCACCCTCGGAGATCCAGGCGGAAGTAGCCCCCGTGTCCCTGGGTCTTCAGCAGGTACCTGAAATCCAAGGGGTGAAAATGGAGTTATGGGCTTCTGTCCAGCTTCAGCCAGACCCGACTCTAAATGAAGATGCTGCACAATGCTTCATATTTTGTGCCAGGAAGCGGGGGGGGGGGGGGACCCAATTCCTGTGGAATTCCTGTCTGCCTTGCAGGCAAAGGCTTGAGAGAGGAGAGGAGAGGCGGCCAGGACCTGCTTACGATCCCCGAAGTCCGGCCGCGGAAGACAGATCAAGGCAGCCGCAGGGCGCAAACTCGAATGCTCGAAAAAGGAGGCCAGAAACTTCGGGTCCCTGCCCGGCCCAGCGGGTGGCCTCGGTGGCCCAGGGCCCTCGCAAAGGGGCGACGTCCGGGGCTGGAAGGCCCGGCCAACAACCCGCCCCACCCGGCCCCGCTGCCAGCCGGGTGCCACCGGCCGAGCTCCAGCGCCCCGGGAGCCTGGCACGGGAGAGGGACACCCCGCGGGCCCGAGGAGTGGGGCGGAGGGCTCGTGCGCGGCCGGTCTGCAGGCAGAAGCCCCTTCCTTCTCGCCGAGCGCCCGCGAGGAGCCTGGCCGCCCCCGCCCGCCCGCGGGTGTTAGGGGACCGCGGCTGGCTTTCCCCGGCCAGCGGGCGGGGCGAGGAGAGCGGGCGGGGCAGCGGCGGCCGTGAGCGCCTCTCCCGCCCCGCCGGTTCTGCCCAGCAGGCGCCGCCCCGCAGCAATCTGCTCGGGAGCCGAATCGATGGCGCTTGGCCTCTGGCTGGCGCGGGGCGCGTCCCCCGGGCCCGGCGGCAGGACGGTTTCCTGGAAGCGGCTTGGGCGGGGGCCAAGGGAAGGAGCTCCGCGACCCGGCTTCCTCCTGCCAGCTCCCCGCGGCTCCCTGGGGCTGCCTCCGCCCGACTCGCGGGAAGCCCTGGCCGGGGGATGGTGCGTCGCCGCCTGCCCTTCCGTTAAAGGGTTCAGCGTACTGGGTGACCCGGCCGCCCGGTCCAGACGACGGACATCCTCGGGAAAGTCCCTGGTTCAAGGCTGGGAGGCCGGGGCTGGGCTCTGGAGCTTCCGGCCAGAGCGCGGGCGAAGCCTCGGAGCCACCGCGGCTTCCGATGTATGGCTGCCCCCCCAACTCGTTCGGGCCCCCCGGAGGGGGCTTCCTCCCGCCTTGGCTCCCTCGACCGGGTCCCCTCCCGGCACGCCGCGGGCCAGCAGAGGCGATGGGCGCGCCGTCCCTGGCCCCAGCCCCGGCGCTCGCTTAGCGCGGCCGGAGTCGATCTGTCAACGGCCCCCGCCTCCCCCCACCCCGCCGCCGACACTCTTTCCATCATCCGTGCAGATTTATTTTACTATAATTTAATTCCATCCTCAGCGCCAGGAAGACGGATTGGTCCCGGAGCGGGAAGGCAGCGCCGGCGTCATAAATTTGTGGTCTCGCCGCCGCCGCCGCGCTCCTCGCACGCTCGCCTTGCGGCCCAGGACCAGAGTCTTTCAACGGGGCGGGGCGGGGCCGCCATCCGTCCCCGAGCCCCGGCGGAGCGCGCGGGCCTTTCGCCGCCTTCCTCCTGCAGTGTCCTGGGGGTCGCGCGGCGGGGCCTCTCCAGCGCTGCCTTGGGGGGTGTTGGCCCGCGAGCCTCGCTGATTTTCCCGCTGCCGTCTTCGTGGGAGGCGACCGGCAGGGCTGGTCCGGCGGCGGTGCTCCTCTTCCCGGGCCTCTGGAGCGGCGCTCCCTGGAGCTGGCCTCCCCCGCGGAGCCGCAGGAGGGCCAAAGGAAGCGTCCCGTCGCTTGCCTGCCTTTCCCGAAGGGGCTCCTTGCCAACAAAACAAGCCCGGCTGCTGGGTGGGCTTGGACCGCGGGGTCTTCCCCTGCGGAGTCCTTCCCCTTGGGGGTCAGGGCAGTCCTCCAAGTGGCAGCGGGGGGCGGGGGAGGTTCCCGTCGGGCCCAGCAGCTGGATCTTCCTTCCCAGAAACAGCTGGCTGCCGGGGAGGGGAAGGGAAGCCGACTAATCAAGCCGGATCAGAGCATCCCTCAGCAGCATTACTCCACAGGAAGAAAGACCTGCGTTTCACTCCCTGGGCCCTGGAGTGGCACCCATGGGTGTCAGCGAACCCCGCAGCATCTCCCCTGGCACTTGTTGGGCTCCCCTCCCTTGATTGATTGATTCCTTAGTGACCACATAGATTGTCTCCTCCCTTATTGGATGATTTTTTTAAAAAAGATTCTGTTAATTGAAACAAGATGGAAGGTTGGTGTGCTGCAGAGCCAGGGACCAGCTTAACTGTCACCCTCAAGGAGGTTTCCGGGCCCCCAAGGGTCTCCTGGGGCATTCCAGGGACCAAAATGAGGGGGGGCTGCAGCGCAGCAACCCTCTCAGGGAAGGCAGGGTCCTCCGGCAGGCAAAAGACAGAGGCCTCGAGTGTCCCAGGAGGCCAGGCGGCAAGGAGGCGGCATTGAGAGCGGCCGGTCACCGGGCATTTTCCCGTGACTGGTGGAAGCATGCCCACGCCTCCTTGGGGTGGCCGGAAACAGTGCCATCTTCAAATTGCGGTCCAGAGCGCCACGCCGTCCAGGATTCGGAGCAGCTGTGGGGACACGGCGCCACATCTCATGTCCTCCTTGGCGAACACACCATACTCACATGCCTCGGGTGCCTTTTCGGCCATCCCAAGTCACCTGCCTGGGAAAGCCGGCCCACTCCCCCTCCACATCCCCTTGGGGCGTTTCGCAGCCCCAGGAGGGCAATTGGAGGGAAGCGGTGGGAGGAGACCCCCAGGCCCAAACAGGGCCTATTAAAGGGTTAATGTTGGCCAACATGGACTCTAATTTGACAGGTATGATTAAACTCCCATTACAGGGGCCATTACAGGAACTGCCCAGACAGGGAGGAGACAGGCCCAGCCGTGCTCCTGTGCAGAGCTGGATGAATCTGAATCGTGGTCCAGCCACCCTCTTCATCCAGGGAGGAAAGTGACGCAAACTGACCAACGCGTGAAAGTTGTCAGAGAGGCAGTTGAAAACCACAGTTTCAGGATGCTGCCAACGTTGGGTCTCTTCTGGCCCCGCGCTGATGTTCTGCGGATACGCTCCACCGGGGAAACCTTGCGCAGAGGCTCGTGGCCCTCGGCACTGCTCCGCACCCCCTGGCACGATGTGCAAGGCGGGATGCCGGGAGCAGCCATCGCCACACAGGACAGGACCTTGGGACTGGCCCAGACTGGGGGACCGAGGGGGGTGTTGGTCGGGCATTAGAAGAAAGGGAGATCAGCCCCCCAACATACCTCTGTTCGCTCCTGTCTTCATCTGCCCTCAAGGGGTGGCGGAACGCTATAAATGGTGTGCACCTTGAGGTTGTGACCGGGGAGTGTGGGATTCGGCAGGGAAGGTTTTACTCTGGAAGGTCAACAGAAGGCGCTCAAATTCTCTGGGCTTGTGAGCAGCCCCAAGGATTCTGGAGAAAGCGAGGCCTGGTCTGAGGTGCAATCCTGGCTAGTGACTTGCAGGGCCTTCTGGCACCTCCTGGCCAGCCCTCGGGCAGTCAGAGGAGGAAGAGTGGACGTAGGCAGCGGCGGCTCTGCGGAAACGGGCAGGAGCGCCTTGGCTCAGCCTCCGGAGGGGCCTGCAGATGGGGACGGTGAGAGGAAGGCTGGCACAAGGTGGTTTCTCTGAGCAGAGGCACCACGGTCCAGATCTGAGAGGCGTGGGAAGAAGGCCTTTCGAAGAGACGCCGCCTCGATTCGCCCGCTAGAACGCTTACCGTTTCCAAGATTCGGTATGAGCATTCAGGATTCCTTCTTGAAACCTGTGCCAGCTACGTGGGCCCTGACAGGCATCAAGCTGCAGAGGCCTGCGTAACAATGCTGCTTTCCCTCCCCGTGGCCTTTCTCCCGTCAGAGGATGGAAGGAGTGGCGGGAAACTCAGGGGACCGCACACAGAGTGTGGCCACGCATGGCTGGGCTGCAAGTGGATGAAGGAGGAGAGGGGGGGGGGCATCCCTTGGGACCTGTGGGAAGGAGCAGAACAGGGGAGAGGTTCAGCCCAGACTTCAGATGCTGCAGGTGAACCTTGCATTCCTGCGTGAGATTGTGTGGAATGATCTAATGCAGTGTTTCTCAGCCTTGGCCATTTTAAGATGCGTGGACTTCAACGCCCAGAATGCTGGCTGGGGAATTCTGGGAGTTGTAGTCCACGCATCTTAAAATGGCCAAGGCTGAGAAACACTGATCTAATGCGTCCCTGGGTGAGGTGCCATGTAGGGAAGGCCCCTCGGAACAGGCCCCCCAGGCAGAAAGCTTTCTTCCAGAAGGTTTCCGCCCGCACAGCCCTGCCGAAGGAAGGGCGCTCGCCCCAAACGGAAAGGCCTCGGTCCCCACACGACCGGGGAGGCAGTGGCTCTCGGGGAAAGGCCCAGGAGCCCTGGGGGGAGGGAAAGAGCGCTGCCAGCACAGGGCAGGAGTGCCAGGCATGGATGCCCCCTCCGTTCTTCTGGAGCTCAGACCTCCGCCAGGGGGAGGCAGGAGCAGCCTCACCCTTCCTGCCAGGGAGGGGTGGCAGTGGCAGTGGCAGTGCAGCCCTTTGGCAGCGCAGGAGCGGCAGCCTCTTCCACGTGGCGCTCCTCCCTGGTGCAAGGGTGCCCTCCGCTGTCCAAAACACCTGCTTTGCAGGCAGGGCTGGCATCTGCTGGAGCCGCCCTCCTCCTCCAAGCAGGGAACCTCAGCTCAGGCCTGGGGGGGGGGGCAGCCATAGGGATCCTGTGGGCGCAAAGCAGCCCCCGGTGCCCTCAGCCGAGCTCTCTGGTCCTGGGGCTCGGAGGGATGGCTTCATTACTTATTTAGGCATTCGGTTCGTATCGCCCCCTTTCTCCAGGAATGAACCACCTCCCTCCCCCCTTTTTCTCAAAAACGACAACTCCCTGAGGTAGGCAAGGCTGAGCGGGGGAAACGTCCGTGGCTGGAGGTGTCTTGAAATGGGGCCACCCTGGTTCTGCCCCAGCAACTCCGCTGCCACCCACCGGGGCTGATCTGGAACACCAAGCAAGGCCGGCCTTGGGATGGGAGGCACCAGGGTGTTGGGCAGAGGGAGAGCTTTGGGGGTGGGTGGGCGGCGGCACGGGAGGCCGCTTGAATGTTGCCCCAAGGGAAGTCCCGGCGCATGGAGCTTGATGCCCGAGGGCCCCAGCACTTTGGGGGCCTGGCATCAAGGCTCCTCACTGCTCAGCGGGCAGCTGGCCTCCCACACCCATCTGGGTTCAGCCTCTGCCGGCTTGGGGAGCAGGAGAACAGCTCAGCCCCTGCTGGAAGGCCTAGGTTCGCACAGCGCCCGGTCCTGGCCGAGGAGGAGGAGGGCGGCCTCTTGTTCCCTGCGTCTTGGGGAAGTCACCCCGAGCCAACAGCTGTCCTGGCCCTCTTCTTCCCGCAAGGTGGCCCTTCTGACAAAGTCCCCCTCCCCCTCGCTTGTTCCTTGCCCATGGGGGATCAGTCTTCTCGGCAGGCAGAGGAAAGGGGCACCTAGGGCGGCAACATCAGGGCAATGCCTAGGCAGACGGGATTCCTCAAGCACAGGAGCCGCGAAGTCAGAGCAGGATGCCACCCACGCAGGATGCCACCCACGTGGCCGGAGGAGAGCCTGGCTGCGGATCCCAGACCTGCTGCTTCTGGACATTCTTCTGCTTCAGCCGCCCAGGGAGGAACCCAACTGCCTCCCCTTCCCAGGAAAAGCCCTGGAGGGCCAGGCCTGCCACAGGGGTCATCCCAGCCCCCATCCTCCGTCCTGATCTGCTTTCCCTTCCCCTCTTGTAAAGGCTTGTGCTCCCGGCTGCTGTAATTTGCTGATGACACATATCCCCAGCAGTAAATATTGCCGCCCCCCCTTCCCCCAGGCAGATAAGGGGGCAATCCAGTTAGTAACTCTTCAGCAGTCCTAAAAGCCTTTTGTGTCCCAGCAATTATTTACAGATAAACAGAAGAAAGCCAATAAGCCAAGAAGGAGGCAGCCCGGCTGCCTGTGTGGCAGTAGAACTGATGACGGGGGCGATGCTATTGCAATTTGAGTCTCTGGAGCGGCTGGCAACAATGGAGCCACTGTGCCGCAGCAGGCTGGGAAGCCGGCAGCCTGGCCACTCTGCCCCCGAGCCCAGCAGGGCCGCAGGAAAGGGCAGGGCCTTCAGGAGGACCACCAGGGTCTGCTTCTCTTGCAGGGCCTTAATTGGAGGCAAAGGGGGCTGCCAGGCCGGGCCAGTCTGTCCAGTCCTGCCAGCTCACCGAGGCCCCTTGCGATGGGATCCCCTCGCCATCCGAGAGCCACGGGCCTGCCGGCGATCCGACAAAGAGCCCTGCCTGGCGGCCAGCAATTCCGCCCTCCTGAGTGGCCGGCTCCCCGAGAGGCCCCGAGGGGCCATAGGCTGATTTAGCCCCATCCCACCTTCCCAGACCCAGCTGCCACTCTGCAGGGCGTATCCGCTGTGGTGCCCAGGGATGGAACTAGGGTCTGTGTCACCCGGGGCAAACATGGATTCCGCACCCCCCATGAGTTATTTTGTCATTTTGGCGCCTCCCGGGCGTCATTTTGGCGCACCCCGCTTGCCCCTCCCAGTTGTGGCCCCTGTGCTCCAGAGCGCTTCTGCCCAGTCTGGCCCGTTCAGGAGCTTCAGGGGACAAAGGAAGACTCCCCCCATGGTGCTCTCTGAGCCTTGTTGTTTTCTTGCAGCCATTTCATTGCCAGGCTAGGCAACATCTTCAGTGTGAAAAGGGAGTGGGACTTGCTCTCTGTTTATATCCCATGGCTTGTCCTGCTTGTGTTGGTGGGGGTGTTGTTCTCTCCTTGGTGGTTCCTTGATTGGGCTGTTGTTTGCTGCTTGGTTGATTGACTGAGTTAACAGTTCCTTGATTAGGGTCTATTGTGCTGTTTGATTGTTCCTCTGGCGCTAATCCTGGTGTTAATCTTTGCATATCTGGGTGATGATTGCTGGCAAGGAGGTGTTCTGATCTTCTGGCTTTTCTATTGTCTCTTAGGAATGGTATGTAAATGTTGTTTACCTCTATGTGTCTGTTGATGGCTGCTTTGTCTGAGTGCCAAGCTTCCAGGAATTCTCTAATATTTTTGGATTTGGCTTGGTTTAAGATGCTCACAGTTTCCCAGTTGAAAGTATGGTTAAGTCTGTCCATGTGTTGTGAGATTAGGGAGTTTTCATTGTGTCTTCTGACTGCTAGTTGGTGTTCGTGGATGTGCTCTGCTAGTCTTCAGCCCGTCTGTCCTACATAGTGGCTGCTACAGTCCTTACACTGTATGTTGTAGATAACTCCTGTTTTTTCTTCTTGGGCTACTGGGTCTTTTGGGTTACTTACGATGTTCTGAAGGGTTTTGGTTGTGCTCTGGTCCTCAGGGGCTCATTTCAGGATGCCTGGAGCAGTTGGGAGGTCGTGGGCCTTCCTGCAATGCCCCGGCAGCCCTCCTGTTTCCCACACGATGGCGGGCTCAGACTTGGCACACTACCCTCTTCCTGGGCTGGAGAGCATCTGGAGACCTTCAAACAACCCTGCTGGGCTCTCCTGGATGAGCTGCAGTCCCATTTTCCCAAAGCAGAGGATCCTCTTTCCACCATGAGGTACGGTGTCCTTGTGGATCAGAACTCACCTTGAGCCAACAGTGCTGCGCAGCTGCTAGAAAGGCCAATATGGTCTCGGGGCGCATTAATGAGAAAAGAGAATCCCCCTTGTTCCTTGGTTGAAGGAAGGGGCACCATTTGCCCTCCCCCTGTCTTCCGGGGCCGCTCCAGTCCCCCAGGATGAGCGTGTGAGCACCCGGGGGGCAAAGCATCTGGGCCTGGAGATGTGACTCCCGTGCTGAGGCCAGGCTCTCTCTGGCTGCTGATTCAACGGTTATCCCTTTCCTGGGTCCACCCGACCCCCAGCATTGGGGGGCGGGGGTGTGCCCGTGCCCGATGTCACCTTCCTTGCATTTGCTCATGCCTGGGCAAGCCAGCCGATTCTTCCCTGCCGTGGAGGCCTCCGGCTTTGGAGACCGAGCACTACTGCAGGCCCTTTCCCGGGCAGGCCGGGGCCGGGGCTCTTCTGGGTGGGCCAGCGGTGACTGGAACAGAAGCCGGGAGGGCTTTACCTGGCGGTGGCGGAGCTGCTCCTGCCAGGATGCCCGTCTCAAAAGGGTTCCTGGGCAGCCTTGTCCTCCCTGCCCTTGATCGGGAGGAGGGTCGCTGCAGATGCGGCAGGAGTCCGAAGGCCCCCCGGTGGGTCAGGAACCTTCCTGGGGCTCCTCCCAGAACAGCGAGCCCATCCCTCCCTCCGGCCCGGAGTAGCAGCAAGCGCTGGAGGCTCAGAAGGCGGGGGGCTGCATGGGGCGCAGGTGCTGCAGGAGCAGGCAAATGCAGAGGGGCGGAGGATTTCCGAGGGAAGAAACAGAGTAATTTGCCCTCGAGTGGGGCAGGAGGGCACTACATCCCTGTCCTAAAGCTATAAGCATATACTTTAGGAAAGCTACGTTCTCATCAGATGTGCGGCCAGGTGCGCACCACGACCTGCTTGGGATGGTGTTGCTACAAAGCCAAGCAGCAGGTCCATGCCAATGGTGCCATGTTTTTTGCAAGGAAATCCACTGTTGCCTGCCAGCCCAGAAGCAGACCCCGTCTGACATTGCAGGCTCCCACCCCCACCCCCCCAGCCATTCCCTGAAAGCTGCATGGAGGAGTTTTGCGCACCCCCCTTTTATTCACATCAGAGTTCTGAACTACAAAACGCGCCAAGGTCATGTCACTGCTGAGCTCTCTTCACAACATTTTCATCCTCGTGTTTGTGATAAGGAAAGAAGCTGTTATTTACAACCAAACATTTAATAAAGCAGCACTCGCGAGGTCAGCCAAGGCTGGTCAGTGCATAAAGAGACTGTCCCTCGGGAGCCACAGGTCAGACAGCACCTGCTCCGAGGCTGGCAATTGCTTCACCCTTCTGCGCCTTTTCCTCAGAACCACTGCGCAGTGGAGGCATTCAGGGACACTTGTTCGCAGGGAGATCCACCGCTCTTTCCCTGCACAGGAAAAATAGGCAGAGGGGCCCTGTGGAAAGCTGCGCACAAGCGAGCCGATGCCAAAGATGTGCACCACGCACTGGAAGGAGCAAAGCAAAATGAGAAGCAAGAATCCAGTAAGGAGATGTGGCCATTCTTCGTTGGGGCCTTTCTTCCTAAATGGTTACCCCCATTGGGAGAAGGAACAAATAATAGGGAGGCCAAGTACAGGTAGTCCTTGCTTAACGACCATTCATTTAGCAATGGTTCAGAGTTATGACAGTGCTAAAACCCAACTTATGACCAGTCCTCACACTTAGGACTGTCACAGCGTCCCCGCAGTCATGTGATCGCAATTTGGGTGCCTGGCAACCGGTTCACATTTATGACCGTTGCAACGTCCCGCAGTCATGTGATCGCCGTTTTCAACCTTCCCAGCTGTCTTCCGGCAAGCAAAACCAATGGGGAACTGCATGATTCGCTTAATGACCATGTGGTTCACTTAATGACCGCAGTGATTTGCTTAATGATCGCCATAAAAATGGTCATAAAATTAGGTCAGATGCGCTTAACAACCGCTTTGCTTAGAGACTGAAATTCCAGTCCCAATTGTGGCTGTTAAGGGAGGACTACCTGTACAGGAAAACGTGCACATCAGAGCAGCCTAGGTCACCAGAAAAGACCACTATCTTTTCTATGGATCCACAAATCTTCTATTTTTCGCCTCTCTTCTTGATAACATGTTCATTTTATTTCCCAGAATTTTCTAACGTTGCAGTCTGCAGAGATAAAGGTGTTACAGCACCTTAAGGGCGAGCATGTTTATTAATGTCCACTTCATCGCATGCGAGGAACACTCTTCCAAGAGGCAGCGTGTGAGGCCCATCGATCGTGAGCGGAGGACAAGGTGAACTCTGGATTTAACTCTGATTATCACCAAGTTTGGTTGCTGATAAAACCAGCATGCTTGAGATGGCCAAGATGCCGAGGAGAGCGGCTCAGGGGACCCGGCAGCCGAATCCACGCTCAGGTAAGGGAGCCGGACCTCCTGCCAGGTCTTCTTTTGCGGTTCCCTCAGGCAAGAACGGCCCCCTTAAAGGCAGCAGAGCCTCCTGGGAAGCTGTGAGGGACCCCCACCCCTTCCAGACAATGTTTCCTGGGGGAGACGGGCCCGCTCCTTCTGGCCAGGCCCTCGAGAGCCTGGGTGGGCTGCCGATGCTGCCATTTTGTCCTGGGCGGGGGTGGTCTCTGGGGAGGGGTGCAGAGCCGGCCTGGCTTCCTTGCCGCGTCTGCGGTTGCGTCCTTCCGATGTGCGTGTGGGTCAGCGAGGGAGGGCCAGCCCCAGCCCAAAGCCACGGTGTGGGGTGACGCTGGGCCAGAAGCCAGAATAAACGTGCCCGGGCTCTCCCGGACGTCCCCCGGAAGCAGCCGCCGTGCTGGCAGAAGAGGACCCCGCCTGCCGACGGCGCCTCTGAGCTGCTCTTCACCTGCTGAGGCAGCCCTGGCCTGGCGCGAAGGCAAAGGGCCACGCGGAGACGCCCAGGGGTCCTGCCCGGAGCAAGCCCTGCTCTCCCCCCTCCCCCCTTCGCTTCCCAGCGAGCCCGAACGCCAGCCTTGTGGGGCAGGCGCTGCCGGAGGAGGGCAGGCTGCAGAGCCAGGTGGGCAGGAGCCGAGGCAGAAATAATTTCTCACCGTTTGCTAATAGCAGCCGGACAGAAGTGGGCGACTGCACAGTTCATTCACGCCACAAAGATTTATCCCATCTCTTTATCCAGTGATTGGTATTCCGGGGAGCTCCGGAGACGCTGTACCGCAATCCCCTCCATTTGCTTTCTCCCTGCCGTTCCCCTCCTCGGAATGCGCAATTCTGTCCCTCACAATCCCATTTCAGCAGAGCATTTGCTGGGCAAATAATTAGTTACATTCAATTAGGTCTCCCCCAACCCCTTCGGGGACCGACGGCCTGAGGAGACACAGAGCCCGCAGGAGCAGCGGCCCCCCTGGGGAGGGGGCTCTGGCTCGGGGGAGCCTCTGAGGTCCGGCAGCGCCGCCGCCCTCCCTCCCTCCGCCTGGACCAGGGGGCCACCCAAAGGAGGAGGCCGCGAGCCGCCCTCCGCGATGGGAGTGGCATCCCATCAGGCCCCTGGCTGGACCAGGCCGGTGGGCTTCTGGGGGCTGCAAAGGTAGCACCGCCTCCCAGGAAAGCAGGAGCCAAGCCCACCGGGTGAGGGGCAGTTCCCGGGCCTGCCTCCCCGCCAGCTGCAGCTGCCCTCCGGGCCAGAAGCCCAGGCCAATGCACCGAGGCTGCCCCCCCCCCGCTTTCCCTTCTCCAGGCGTTCTGCTGGGGAGGGTCACGCTTGCTGCAGGTCACCAAGGAGCCAGGGAGGCTTGGTTTGGGCACCTTTGCGTACCCTCCCTCAGCACCCACGGTCCTTCCCGGCAACAGGGGTGGGGCTTTCGTGCTCAGTCTGCCCAGGATTCCTCGGGGTGCCCTTCTCTAATGTCGCAGTGGGGCAGTCCCCAAAGGCAGTCTAAATCTCTCGTCCACTCCTGGCTTTCTGGGCTGGGGGCTCAGGCCAGGTGCCCCTTGTTGGGGGGGGGAGGAAGGAGAAAAAGTTTGCTCCCTGTCTGATGCCTTCCTTTCCCCTTCTCCTGGCAGTGGCAGGCGCCTGCCCTTCCTTAGAAAGCCAGTGCGTGGCTCTGGGCCAATTGCCAAGGAGCCACTGGCTGTTTTCATTCCTGGGCGCCCTCTGGGGGCTCACAGGGCAGAAGTGCTGGCATTCTGGGGCAGGGAGGGGGGGAGGGGACAGGGTTAGCCTGCCTCTCACTGATACGGCCCTGTTGCCCGCAAACCCGCAACCTGCATCCCCTATTTTGGCTCTACACACACGTTTCAACCTAGCCTCGAGAATTATTTGTGCGCACACACATATATCTGAGTATGAGAATTCCGAGTGCGAGATCTGTTGACTCTCCAGGCAGGCACATAGCAAGGAGGCAAGCAGGCATTTGGTTTAAACACACTCACAAAGCAATTCGCAGCAGCAGAACTCACAATGCCCGATCACACAAAAGCTTTGCTCTCCCAGGGAGCCCCCCTCGGGCAGCGCCGCTGAGCCTCCCTGTCTTCTGCCCACTGCTGGACCCCCGGCTCGGTTGGCTTTTCTATGTCCCATGAGGCCTTTCTTGCAGCTTCTGACTCATTCCCCCGTCCCCAAATTATCAAGACCGGCTTTCCAAGGACTGGGTTCGCCCCAAGCATGATGCTATTCTCCAGTTACTTCGCCACCACTGTTTGCTGAATAAGCCACATTTGCAGGGCCACGATTCCAAATTGTTCCCAAGCAGCCTGATTTGACCCTGGATTCAGGATTCGGCGGACTGGGATGCAGATGACACTTGGGCAGCAGCTAATCTGCACAGAGCCTGGCCAGCTTGGCAGCGGCTACCCAGGCCACCCAGCTGGCACAGTTGGGCAATTTCCAGTCCTCAGCAAATGCTGGACAATTCATCCATCCTTGGAGAGGAGCTCGGTGCAAGGGGCCGGAGGGAGAGCCAGTCCAACCGATACGGATCACCCCACCAGGATAAAGTAGCCCCTCTGCACGGGCCGGGGGGTGCAAGGTAACAAAAATTCGGCCACAGCCCCCACAGGCCACCCGACCAAGTTTGCCAGAATGGCGCGGAGGTGCCAAGTGGCCCGGCCGAGCCTCAGCCGGACTCGCGGCAGGCGAGGGAGAAGTGGACGGCAGGCTCGCAGGTGGGGGGAGGGGGCCACAAGCATGCAGCCCCCGCCGCAAAGCCCGCAAAGGGGGAGGGAACTGCCACACGCCCTGCGTGGCTGCGCTCGGGGCTCTCCAGGCGGAGGATCCAGGTCCCGGGCTGCCCCGGGCAGGCGGAGTGACGGGAAGCGCCGTCGGACAGCAGCAAAGGCGAAAGGAGACTCGGCAGCGCGGCGGCCTTTAGGCAGGAAACCCGGACGTCGCTGGGCGCCTGGGCAGGGGCACCATCAGCGGCAGAGCTGGTGGGGAGGGAGGCGCTCCGCCCCTCGAGCTGCAGAGGCCACCGAGAGGGGGGCACGCAGGGGAGCCGGATTTGGCTCCCGTGACGGGGCGGGAGAGGGCTGGGCCGGGCACACGCTCGCTTTGGAGGGAGGGCGTCGTCGTCGTGCCCTGCGGCCGGCCGGCCGGCCAGCCGAGCGCCCCGCCCCGCCCCGCAGGCACGGAGCGCCCCAGCCGGGCCCCGAAGCAGCTCCATCGGGGGCGGCACTTGTCGAAGAGACGTCTCGCGGCAAAACGCGCGGCTGCCCAACTCCTCGGTGACATCCCGCCACAAGCCCCCCCGTAAGGCTGAACCCCGCGCCGAACCGAACCGGGGAGCAACGGGTCAACCTCGGAGCCAAGCCGAGCTAACGCCCCCGCCTACTGGGGGGCTGACGAGTCCGAGGAGCCGGGCCGGGCCGGGGAGCAAGCCAGCGCTCTTCTCCGGCCGGCTTGCACGCGTCGCCGGCACCCTCCAGTGGCCAGAGCGAGTCCGCGCCCCCGGCGGCAGACGGCGCCGCCCAACGAGGCGGGCGCCCCTCGGGCGGCCATGCGCCCCCTTGCCGAGTCGCGGCCCCGGGAAAAGTGGCGCCCTCCGCAGGCCTCCCACTAGCCCGATACCCAGCGGCGGATGGTGCTGCCGGGGTCGGCCACCTGCCCTCGCACCACCCCTTCGCCAGGGCAGCGGTCTTAACCCCAACGCGGGTTTGCAGGCTCAGCGTATGGGCTGGCCCATCGGGTCAGGTGGCATTCGGGGCACAGAAAAGGCGTATTTCAAGCTAAACGTGCTCTGCAAATGTAGCCTTCCTAGATATTAGCCGGGGGTGGCGGGGGAGCCCGCCCTTGGCTGGCAGAGAAAACGCCCAAGAACAGCAGGGCAGATGCGTGCCAGGGTGGGATTTTCTGTCCCCCACCCTTGCTGGTTGTTGCGGTTGCGTTTCCTCAAAATGTCCCACTTGTTATTACAGGCATGCGCTAACCCCATTTGCATCCTCAGCTGAGCTGTGAGGCCGGGCCGCCCTACCTCTTCCAGTCCGCTTTGCCTTTCTGTTTCCTGTAAATCATGCTGGGAATTTTTCTAGAGAAAGGCGGGACCTCCTGCTAATGGAAGGGATGGCCTGGGGAGCCTTAAGAGCAGCCAAGCCAAACGAAACTGGGCGGGGGGGGGGGGGGAGTGACAGAGAACTGACAGAGCGAAGCCCTTGGAGCACCAAGGAAAGACCCAGCCAGCATCTCAGCTCACGCTGGAAGAATCCCAGCCGGCCTCGATCAGCAACCAGGGGCCTCTCCCTCCATGGAGTCTGCCCTCCTCTGCAGGGCTGTGTGGGCCAAGAAAAAGATGGAAAGGTCAGCATGCGGACAGCCTCATCTGGAAGCCACCCTCCCCCATACCTTTCAAGTGGCCGTCGGTTCACACAACGCAGTCAACTACTTTTTGCTTAAGGAGGGAGGGAGGAGGTCACCGCTGGCCGGTTCATAATCCTAGAGCCTGTGAACCCATAAACAGGCAAGCCGCATTCTGGTGTTGCATTTTCAACACACCTTCTCCCTCCTGCAACTTAATGTTAGTTTGAATGACCCCAAGAACAGAACTTGCTTAAGCAAAGAAAAAAACAGATTTATAAAAAGAGAAGGAACAGAGCTGCTATCCCAGAAATAGGCACATCAGAAAGTAAGCTTGAACGCGGACAGGTGGTCCCGGCTGTTCTAAGAGGCAGCCGACGGACGGGGGGGAGGACGGAGGGCCCCTGGGGCCCTCCCTGCCAGGAGGGGCAGGTTTTGACAGAAGATCTGGCTACGAATGGCCCCGGCCAAACAGGACTAGGTACCCAGTGCTCCACTGTTTGAAGAGACTTAGTGCTCCTGTTTGCTTCTTGTTTCAGTAAAAACCCTGCAGAGCCACACACCACCATCTCAACCTCTGCGGCAGACCTGGATGAGTTTAGGGCAGTTGGGAAAGGGCCGGGGGTCGCCCTCCCACGACCCTTCAGCGGCCCCCCAGAAAAAGTGGGTGCGGTTCGACTCGGGCTCTACTTCGAAACTCAGCCTGCTGAGATTCTAGTTCCCTTAATGGCAGCGATAAGCTGCTGGAAGGGGCTTTTTGGCCTGGCAGAGAGGGGGCACCTAGCATGGCAGAACCCAGGCACAGGCTGGGCTGCCCCCGCCCCTGGCCAAATGCTCCAGAAGTCTCCTCACAAGCCTTCTTCACCCGAAACTGGTTCAGGCGGCCCCCTCACCCAGCTCGGTCGATCTGGCTGGGAAGAGGAAGCAGCAGGTACGCAGCTCCCGGCAAGCCATTTGTGGACGCGTCCGAGGGGGCCTGTCGAACTGTCCCACAGCCTTTCCCCAGACCCGGGACGCCACAACCCAAAGCCGTTTGGAACAGCTGCGAGCCCAAGCGAGCCAGGGACACGTCCTCCTCTCTGCACGATTCCAGTAGTTCTGATGGGCCGCCCTGAAGGGCAGTGGCGCCCCCTTGCTGCGCTGTTCCAGCCAGGATACCTGCTAGGATGGTGCCTGGAATCTGCCCAGGAGGAGAGCTGGATACGACCCGTGCCAGGATCCAGGAGAGGAGAGCGCTCGGGGTCCCTGCTCCTTCTGCCCGCTTGGCCCCGCCAGCCTTCCCTTCGGGGAGTCCCTCTCCAGCGTGTGGCTCTGGAGGAGAAGCGCCAAGGGGGCCACTGGCAGAAAACAGCACCCCCAGGCTACTGGGGGGTGCAGGGAGGAGGGCCTGGGTGTGCAGCTGGCCTGGCATCCACACGGCTCTCCCTGTCAGACCTGCTCCTGCTGCGCGAGATGGCAGTCCTTGCCATTCTCCTGGATCCCCATCTGCTCCCCCAGCGGGGTCTCTTGGGTGGGGAAAGCGGGGCAGTCCTCTTCGTTCTCCGTCGGCTCATGCGGCTCCTGTGGCTGCGAGAGAGGCAGGACATTGGGGGCGGGCAGGCAGGCAGGCAGGCAGGCAGGCAGGGCTGGGCCCGTGGTCCAGACCCGGCTC
This sequence comes from Charina bottae, assembly GCA_023362775.1. Lineage (NCBI taxonomy): Eukaryota > Metazoa > Chordata > Lepidosauria > Squamata > Charinaidae > Charina > Charina bottae. The sequence goes on from JALMGJ010000034.1 coordinate 2,629,186, forward strand.
TCCCACCACCCTCCCACCTCCGCCCGGGCAGGCCACGAAAGGGAGCACCTACCAGATTTTGATGCCGCTTCCGAGTGCCTGGGCAGGAGGAAAGGGAGACATCAACTCTGGATCCACCAAGCCTGCTTACCTGCTGGGCTGCTAGACCCTGACCCAACAGGGAGGGAGGGAGGGAGGGAGGGAGGGAGGGACCTGGAGGGCTGCAGCCCTCTCTCCTGGATCCAGGCTTGGAGCTCCCGCTCTGGCGCAACACTTTCCACGCCAGGGCTGGAAGACGATTCTTCACCCCAAACAAGGCACGGCTGCAGCCGAGCTCAGCTTCTACGCAGCCAGCCCCCCCCCCCCCCCCGTTCTCCCTGCAAGGAAAGTCCCGCAGACTCTCCCGGCTCGGGGGTCAGGCCGGGCCGGGAGGCAAAGGGCCCCCGAAGACTGACCGTCTCGGGAACGTCTCGTTCTTCCGGAAGCCCTTCCTTGACCCCACCTCCTCCCTCCTTTGGGACCCCTCTCTTCCTGCTCTGGTTTCCCTGGGGACTGTAGCTTGGGGCTGAGCCCACCTACCCGGGAGTCTAAAGAACGCAGACTGAGCCGCAGAGGCAGGCGGGAACCCCAAACCCCCGAAGCCCAAGACCAGCAGGCAAAGGCGGGTGGTCGGGGGAGCCCGGCCTCTCAGGGCCCTTTCAGAGGCAAGAGAGGTTCTGCCCAGGGACAGCCACTTCCTGGGACCAGCGCCACGAGTCGCTGGCCCTGGTGTGCCCCCATCTCCCTGTGTGCCCTTCCCAAGGAGAAACAGGCCTGAGCAAAACGCCTTCTGGGCCCACATTCTGGGGAGGCCCGGCCACTTGAAGCAGGATCAGGCTGGAAACGGGCTGTGATGGGGGAGCTGTGGGAGAGGGCTCTACCCCACGCCCCCTCTACCACGAGCTGGCCACAGGCGGAGAGCCAGGGTGCGTGTCTGGGTACATTTATCCCAGAGAAGAGACAACTGGGGGGTGGGGGAGATACCCAAGAGCAGGCTTCAAACATCTGAAGGGTTGCCCACCAACGATCGGGCGGACTCATTCCTTCTTGCCCTAGACCAGAACAGGCGGGTGACAGTTGCAAGGAATGAGGTCGAGGCTAGACCTCCAGACTGCACAAGCCGTGGACTAGTGGAACAGGCTGCCACGCAAAGTGGTGAGCTCTCCTTCGCTAGAGGCCGGAGGGTCATCCATCAGAGATGCTCTGGCCCCAAGCAGAGGTCGCACCCCCAGGGCCCCTCCGAACTCGATGAGTACGCGGCAGAGGCTCTGCAGCCATGTCCCATGCTGTCCGGGAGCTTGTCCGTTCTCTGCCCCAAGTATTCCCCAGGACTTACACTTGCCGTGCTGATGCCACAAGACCAGGAGTGCCCCCAGCAGTAAGGCAGCCAGAGGGAGCAGCACCAGCAGGTGAGTCTGCCTGGACTCCGGGGTCCCCCCCAGCAGGGCGCCTGCGGGAAGAAGACACACCTGCTGTGATCCCAAAAGGTGGGCTTCCCTGTTCGGTCAACAGGCCAGGCCAACGCTTTCCCCCTCAGGGCCCAAGGTGGTCAGGGGGCAGATGGCTAGCTGGTTTCCTGCAGACCCCCCACCCCAGTTCCTCCAGTGGCCTTGGCTGCTCCAGTCCTGGCTTACCACACACGACGTCCGCTGTCCGCGTGCCATTTCCCTTCCAGACGAGCCCCTTTTCCTCGCAGCTGCAAAGACAGAGCGGCCTGAGGAGGCAGCCGCCGCCTCTTACGCCCACGAGCATGCAAATGGCGTCCCCCGGGGCCCCACCGCGAGGCAGCTGCTGCTGCTGGGGAGAGGCGCTTGGCCTCCCCGGGGGTTCGGCCAGGCCAGCTCATGAAAAGGCCTCCCTCTGGGCTGCTCTGAGCAAAATGGCAGCGGAGCACAACCGTCTGCCTGGACTCCGCTTTGCAAGGTCTGTGGGTGGGGGGGCTCATCCATGCAGGACCCCCGGAATTGCCTGACGCAGCAGCACAGCCTCCGAGAACCACGGGCTCCGACAAGGCAGCAAATGACAAAACGTGCATTGCAACCCCTTGATGCAAACTCCACTCCTTTTGCAGCTGCATCACAACATCGCACGTGCGCACGTAAGGGCAGAGCATCATTCTGGTGGAACTGTGGCTTGCTCAGGCACCTCTGAGGGGAGAGGGAGGTGCACGAGGTTGCCACTCCCTGCTTGGGGCAGACAGAGGGAGCAGACACCAGTTTATTGCCCGGAGGAGTGGCGATCCCGAACTCTTGGCCTGAAGGGTGGAACGCTACCGCCTTCCTGCCCTCTGTGTGCTCTTCCCATGGCACGTGGCACAGGCCCTTGGACCAGGTGCGCCGGTGGTCCAGGAGGCCAGTGGCCATTCCAAGGGGCCCCCTGCATGGCATACCTGCTCCAGGGCTGGCACCGGGCTGTGGAGGACGAGACGTTGGAGAAAAAGCCCCAAGGACACTGGATGCAGAGAGTGTCGTTTTCGTGAGTGGCTGGAAACACGCAAGACGGCACCACCGTTAGACCGATGGCGCATCCAGCGTGCAGGAGAGGCCGGGCCAACGCACCCACCCTGCACGGCTCCATCCGGCCCAGCCCTTCCCCCACAGCAACGCATGCCAGGCTTGCTAGGAAGAGGGAGACCTCTCACCAGCGGGGCAGCTTCCGCCCCCCCACCTCCTGCAGCGGAAGAGAGGGGGGGGGCGGGCGCTGCCCCCTGCCCTGCCCTGCCCTGCGGGATCGTTCAGGCAGGCGACTTTCTCGGAGAGCAGGTCAAACGCTCCTCGATCGGGGCTCCGGGTCCTGGGCCAGCCCTCCACCGAAACCGGCGGCCCTGCGGCTGCCGCCCCCTACCTTCCTGATGGACCCCTTCCCCCGGGCCGCAGAGCCTGTGGGGCCGGCAGGTCTGGCGCTCACGGCTGGAGAAGTGGGTACCCTCCTGGCAGCGGCAGACGACATCGCGCTCCTTGTTCCCGTCCCGATAGACCGTCAGGCCGGCTTCTGAAAGAGGGAGAGGGATGCGCGAGGGGGGGCTGGCCAGGACGGCTCCCGTCGAGCAAAGGAGCCCCCGGCCACACTCACTCTCATCGCAAGAGCGGTGCGTGGTGCAGTGGCGCTCCTTGGTCCAGCTGTCCTGGAAGTGGCGCTCCTCGCACGGCCTGCACGTTGTATTCGACTCCCCCGCACAGTCTCCTTCCACCTTCTGGCCTGCAAGAGGCGAGAAACAAACGCAGTTGTCGGCCAGCCCGGGGCCGGCAGGGCACGGCTGAGGCAGGAGCAGGGGAGGGTTAGGTGTGGGGCTCTGAAGGGACGTCTCTGTGGGGATGGGGGAGCTGCTTTGCGAGGGTGGAAAGGATCCCAGTGGAGCAGTGCGGGAGACAAAAGCAGTCCCAGGGACCCGTTTCTGCCATCAGCAACAAAGGGCGGAGCAGAGGAGCTCCAGGGGACTCAAGGGGCTGGACTTCAGGTGGCCCTGAGCGCTTCTGCCCCCTCCTCCCCGCCTGCCCACCTGATGCCAGGGTAGTGCAGAAGTGGGGTCAGGAATTGCATGTCTAAACAGCTTGGGGAAGAGACAGCTGCCCCACACCGACACTGTACCTGGTGGGCATCGGCTGCAGCACCTGCCATTCCGTAGGTATTGAGTCTCGCTGCAGCTGAGCCCCTGCACGAGAGCCGGGCCCTGCAAGCAGAGACACCACAGGCGATTAGTGACCTACGCCCCTCTTCCCTCCCCCAAACTGTGCGGCGCACCTGGAAAGGCTGAGCGCCCTCTCACGCAGCCTGGGCAGGATAAGTGCTGATGGGGTGCCCCCATCCGGCAGGTAAGCCAAGGTGCCGTCCCCAGACCCTGGCATGGGCAGGGTCAAGTTTGCTCTTCCCAAAGCCACCTACAAGGGCCAGGCGGAACCCGCTTCCGCAGCCAAGGCCACAGTGGGGCTGCCAATGGAAGAAGGCTGCCCACGGCGACTTCTGGGAAAAGTCCTGCTTCTCCGTGGCCTCCTGCCATAACCGACCAGGTGCCTCACGGGGCTTCTGCCCCATGCCCCGCCACTCTCCAGCCCCCCCCCTGCCCTGGGCCCAAACGCCAGCCTCAAGACCCAGAGTCAGGGTTCTGGGAACCAACCCCGCCAACCTCGAAACTTGGGAAACGGTTTGTGGCATCTAGGCCGCACCCACACCACACAGAACACGTTCACCGAATTAACCCCTTTCTGGACTGGCACAATGCTACCGAGCCCTTATGCACCCCAAACTGGACCATGAAGGCAACGTGTGAACGTAGCCACCAGGTGCTTCATAGACCCATTAAGAACACATCTGGGAACGCAGAGGTGGTGTCGGGGCGGGGGAGGAGCGGAAGAACACGGCCAATCCCTCCATGCTTAATTTTTCGCGCAGCGGGGCTTAGCCCGCAAGTTTGATAGACAGACAAAAAGAGACGCGATTCCGCCGGGGCAAAACACAGCAGCGGAGACTCTGCCCCTGCCCTGTCCAGCCCCCCCCCCCCCCGGACTCGCGCTCCCCTTGCGCCAGCCCGCCCGCCAGAACTGGGGGGCTGCTAGCAAGAGGCAGCGGCTCCCGCCACCAAGAAGCGCGCGGCCAGCCCGGCCTCAGGCCAACAAACTCGCCGGGGAGATCCTGTCGCTGGGGGAAAGCCAAGGGCCGAGCGGGAGGGGAGAGGCCGGAGAGAGGTGGGGGCGGGGGAGCAGAGACAAACGCCCCCCCAGGATCAGGCGCCGCCGCCGGGACTCGGCTGGGCTCCAAACTCCGCGGAGAGACCCGGGCGCCGAAATGGAATCGCGGGGCGGGAAGCAGCTGGGCGTCGCGTCAGGCCGCGCTCGCACTCTCGGACAGCGCCCAGTCGGGGCGCGCGGGGACTCTCGGGGCGCGTCCGGCGGAGCGCGGGGAGGCCGTCCTGCCGGGGGAAGGCGAAACTCACCGCAAGCAGCGCCACAGCAAGCAGCCCCGCCGACCACCTCCGCGCCGCCATCCGCGCCGCCGCTGCCCGCCACCCCAGACCGCTCCCTTTATAGGCGGGGGCACCGAGTGGGAGGCGTCGCTCTTGCCGGCCGGACCGGCCAATCGGGTGGGGCGGAGAGCTTCCAGGGCGGCCAGGCTGCGGGGCCGCCCCTCTCACCCGCCTCCCCGGAATCCCCCGCAGAGGGAAGTCCCGAGTCCGGCCGCGCGCGGCAGGGACCCCCGCGGCCTTCGTCCAGGGGGACTCGAAGGGCTGCCCGGCCGGGGGGGTGGGAGGGTGGCGGCGACTTTTCGCGGGAGCCCTTGCCCCCCCCCCCCCAGTAGCAGGAGGATGAAGAGGACGTGGGCCTCCGGAGGCACCTCCTTAAGCGGGCCGGGACATCCCGTGCTGCTTTTCCCACAGGGCGGCTCCTTGCGTTGGGACTCACCTACCTCGCGGGGTTGTTGTGAAGATAAAAGGGCAGGGGACGGCCAGTAAAGGGGAGCCTCTCATACCAATTCCACAGCAGCAATTGCCGCAGCAGCCTGGCAGCGGGTGGGGGGGTCGTTCCGGCTGCCTCGCCAAAGGGCTGCGTGTCTGGGGGAGCGGTCTTGCCTCTTCCTCCTCCTGCCTCGGAGTCAGCCCAGCCGGGGGCCCAGGTGCTCAAGGGCGGCCCTGTGGCCTGAGGACGAGTAGCAGCCAGGAGGAGCCTCTCCAGGAGCCCAGCCTGCTGGTGCCGAGGGCGCACGGCAGGGAAGGTGGGGGAGCCGATGGGCGGGCCGCCAGGTCCCGGGAAGAGCTGGAAGCCGGCGCGGAGCAGGGCCCACCTGAGGTTCAGGAGCAGGGGGAGCCCATCTGAACGCCCAGCCCATCGTCCTTGAGCCCCCAGAGCGGAGAGGTTCGCGGCTACGTCGAGCCCCAGATAAGAGAACCGGGCTGCAGAGGCAGCAGTCAAGGAAACAGAATCCCACCCTGCAGGGTCGTCTAGAGATGGGGAAGAGGCGCTGGGTCAAGGTGGCTGCCTGCGCTGGCCTCACACACACACCCTGGGAGGAGGGGCAGGCCACCCACAGCATCCACCAGAGGCCTGGCTCCTGCCCTGCCCGTGGACCCCGCTGCCTGACCCGAAGACTGCCTCAACTGGCTTCAGAGGTCACCCCCATGGGATGGGGGGTCGGCTTGGCTAATAGCCTGCCCCACTTGTTCTGCTTTGGGCCACAACCCACTTCCATTCGGGGTGCCTGCAGCATCAGAACCCCCTCCCCAGAGCCTCAGGAATGGTTAGTTCCCCCAACCCCATTTGGTCAGCTGGAGGGGCCCCTCCTGCCTAGGATTGGAGGCAGCCTGGTGGCTGACTTGCCTGGGAGGTCTCCAGCAGCCCCCACATGGCTCAGCCCTCTGCCCTTCGGGAAGCCAGAACCCAGCATGTCTCTACCACCCCCCAAGCTTTGGAGTGGACAGTGGAACTCTGCTTGCACCCCAAATTCTATTTCTGCCTCTAAGGAAAGAAACCAGCAACGGGGGGGGGGCGGGGGGGGCGGGGAGGCAGCACAGTGAACTCCACCCAGGCCTGGGGTTTCCCATCTGACCCGGTAGAGGGGCTTGCTTGATGCAACCCAAGGAATGTCCCCCTATGGGGCCACTTCCCCATTTGCTGTTCCGCTCTGCTGGTCTTGCTGGGAAAAGGCCCTGCCTGTGGTGCTGTGGGTGGACCCGTGGCCTTGGAAAGCCCCTCCCCATTCCCCACCTCGCCAACAGAAACAGCCCCTGCAACCTGCTCCTTTCCCTAAAGTTCAGTTTGCCGGCATACCAGGTGGCTCCCTTGCCATGCAAAAGCTCCATTTAAAAGGATGGGAAGAACATGCTGCATGTCCTGTGGAGCTGCCCCATAATCTGGCGGGCCCTAGGCGGCTGGCCTTTTCTGATGTGCACCCACATTGTGGAACCTTCTCCCCCGAGATGAGGTAGGCCTCATCACTCCTGAGCTGTCCAAGGTCCCTTAAGACCTGGTTATGCCAGCAGGCCTGGGGAGCCCTGGGGACGGGTGAATTAGTGAGATGGCGCCATTCTTAACATCCCTTCATCTATTCTTTTCTGTTTTAGTTTTGCTTTTATACTTTTTAATGTTTTCATATATGGCTTTAGGTAATGATTGTTTTTATGTTGTTTTATTGGATTGTTGTACACCGCTGAGTCACCTTTGTGAGATGGGCAGCTATATAAATTTGATTAATAAATAAATAACCCCCTAAACGCTGAAAGCAGGTTAACAAAACACAGCGGACGTGCTCCTCTGCCCCGCTGGGCACCTACACACACACACCGAGAGAGACTTGAGTTTCTCCTGGCGAACCTAAATGACTCAGTTCCACCTGCCTTGGGTCCTGTGGGTAAGACTGAGGACTAGCTGCTTGTGACAAAGCTTTCCAGGAAATAAGGTTGGAAGAGGAACAATGGCGCCCTGGAGTAGAGTCTGGGGGAGCTTTTGTTCAAGAGGGCGGCAAGAGAAAGCAGAACAATCTGCATCCACCACACTTACTACGACAGAAGTTCCACAGATTCAGCCCAAAACGGTACTGTAATGTCAGAAGAAAATAAAATGCAGACCCCACGGGCAATTGTAAACATTTTATTTGTAGTGGATGCTCAGAAAATAGTTGCTGATTGGGGGGGAGGGCTGTCTTGAAGTGAGCCAATTCTGATACAATAGTCTGTGAGAATTTATTTATTTATCTTTCACATTCTAGGCTGCTCAACTGCACCGACTCCGGTGGCTAACACAGAAAAACAGTAAAAATCAGAATAAAAGCCCAAAAGGCAGGGGGAGGGGGACGTGGACATAGAATCAGACAAAAGCCCCCCTCCCCGCCATAATTCCCGAAAGCCAGGGGCTGGGGAAGCGGCCAGGTTTTAACGCTCCAGGCCACAAGGCAGGGGCCATGGGGATCTCCGGCGGAGGCTATTCCAGAGGGCAGAGGCTGCAGCAGGGGAGGGCCCCCCCTGGGTCCTGCTAGGCGGCCCTGCTTAAAGGGGCACGAGTCAGAGGCGCCTACCCGGGAGGGGAAGGCCCAGAGCCCGCCCGGCGTGGCTCGAAGGCCGGACGGGGCCTTTTCGGGGGTCCCAGAGGCGGCCGGGGGGGCAAGCGCGCCCGGGACCCCTAGAGCGACAGGGGGGCGCCTGCCTTAAACACCGCGCGCCCTGGAGGGCTTGTCCCCCCCCCGCAGGAAGCCCCAGCTGCCAGTCCGCCCGGCGCGCTCTCTGCCCTCCAGGTTTGCGGAGAAGCGCCCGCTGACCGGAGAGCGTCGCGACCCTCTTCGGCCGCGGGCCGCCGGCCTCCCGGGGCATTGTGGGAGTTGAAGTCCGAGGCGCCACAAGGCTCCCGCGGCGGATTGGTCAGCGCGGGAGGAAGGGGCGGGTGCGGCGCGCTCTCGAGACGGGCGGGCGGCCCGGAAGCGGAAAGATCGGCCCCGCCCCCGCTCGGCGACGCGTCGTGAGGCGAGAGGAGGCCGTTGCCGCGGAGCAGCAGGAGCGGACGGGCCCCGGCGATCCCGGTGAGTGCGGCGTCCCTCGCCGGCGGTCGCATTGCCCGGCGCCCGGGGTCGCGCGCGGGGCCGCGGGGCGGGGGTGGCGCGCGCGCTCCTGCTCCTCCGGGAGACCGGCAATAAACGCTCCATCCCGCCAGTGGCTTGTTGTGTTCTTTGGCGCTCCTGTCCGCGTCCTCGGGCCCGCCGAATGGTCGCCGCCCTGGCTGGTCGGAGGCCGAAGCGCGGCTTTCCCCCTTCCGCCGGGCTCGGGAGGGAGGGAGGGAGGGAGGGCTACTCGGAAGAGGACTCCAACTCCCAGAATCCCCAGCCGGCGTGGGTTGCCGCATTCCCGCCCGGGGAATTCTGGGAGTGGGAGTCCGCCCGTCACGGCGGCTGAGCTGGAGAAAGGCTGCTCCCGCGGCGGAGGCGGCGCACTGGGGATCGAGCCCCCGGCCGGCTCTTGGCGGGCGGCTGGCCCGGCCCGGCGAAGCGGTGGCCGAAGCGGTGGCCGCGCCGTGCGGGAAGGGAAGGGCTGCTGGTCCGAGCGGGGGCGGGTTAAGGCACCTCCTTTATCCGACGGCTATCCCGGGCCTGCTCGGCTCCCGTCCGTTCCTCCGACTAGCGAGGGGTGCGGTGCGCGTGCTCCTTCACAAGCGCATACTGGTCCCCGCGATGTGCGCTCTGGCATCCGTCTGCCCTCGCCCTGTGCTGAGAGAGGCAGGGCCACTCCCGCGCTGAAGGGCCCTGCTGTCCAGGGGCGGAAGGGGCGGCCGGCGTTCACCGTGTCCGGGTGGGCAGTTTCCCCCGGGCTTTGGAACGTAGCCCCCCTCCCTGGGAGTGTTCGCCCCCCCGAAGTTCTCTTCAATAAAAAAGTGTTCTCGGCCTTGAGATCTGTTTTTTTGCTCCTTCTAGAGAATGTTGTGCTTAAATACGTTTAGTTTTGAATTTTGTTTCAACATAATAATAGCTGCAGCTGTGTTTAGTTTAAACTATCGTCCAGCAGTTTGGTGTTGTGGTTAAGGCACCCCGGTAGAAACCGGGAGGCGGTGAGTTCTCATCCCGCCTTAGGCACCAAGGCAGCGGGGGACCCTGGGCCAGTCACTTTCTCTCAGCCCTAGGAAGGTGGCAAGGGCAAACCACTTCTGAAAAATGTATTGTCGAAGGCAAACCACTTCTGAAAAACCTTGCCATAAACACAGCTTGTTCTTCACTGAGAAGTCGTGAAGAACGGGATGAGTAATAGCTCTTCCTGGGGATGGCTCGCACCGTAAAGTTTGGTTCGTAAACATCACATACAGCCTCTTGGATTTTATATTTTTATATTTTTATATTTTTAATGATTGTATAAAGTATTTTATAAGTTTTAATTGCTGACTTGATTGTAAACCGCCCAGAGTCCCCTTGTGGGGGGAGATGGGCGGTGATGTAAGTTAGAAATAATAAATAATAATAAATAAATAAGTCAACTTTCAGATCATCGGTGTCGCCAGAGGATTATCCAGTGCTAAATTCAGTTAAAAATGCCAGGGCCTTCCTAAGGATCAGAACTATGTAACAGAGAAGCTCACCGTATCCGTCTTAAAAGGAGTAAATTGATTCCCTTGGTTCCAACTGAATTCCTGTTGTCTGTGTCCGTGTCATGTTCTTGACAGCGATACAGAAAAGATTTGCCTACCCGTCTTCTGGGAGGTTTGTGTCCTTTATTTCACCTATTCCCCGTCTGTGGACAGCCCTGGGATGTCAGGTACTAGCCAGATCCAACCCTGATTGGCCAAGGTCAGCTAGACGCATCTTTGGGTAATCTAAAGAACTGTTCCCAGGTGGCTTTTCATAGAGGCTCTGAAGAAGTTGCTGACCCATCAAGTCTGTAGAATTGGATGATGGTGGATGGAGAAGAGTGCTGGAACTTGAATGTGAAAGCTGCAAAGTGAAGACTGGAATTCCTCCCAGATCGGCTCCGTAGAGTTTGAGAGGTGAAGCAGAGCTAAAGGCCAGGGGAGAGGGCACATGCTCCAGCAAAGCCATGCATGTGACAGGATGCAACTTCTAACAAGGAAAAGTTTACAACCCAAGTGCCGAGATTTTACAAGAATCGGAGAAGAACGCCGTTAAAGTTAGTCAGTGGACTGGATTCTGTGTACTTTGCATTTCTATAAATTTTGGCAAAGTACTTTATAGATAGATCTGCAGCCAAGAAGTGGAAATGGAAGAACAATAGAGGAGATGCTTAGAAGAGGCCTAAGCCACCACTCAAGCTACTGTATTGGCGCTGGTGCTGCTGAGCACAATCCACAAGCAAAATGGGTGAAGTGTTGAAGATGAAAAAGGATTCCCTGTCAGCGAGCTACAGTAATTCGGAAAACTTTAAAGGGAGACTCAGCATGTGGGGGGAATCAAGTAGTTCTGTCTTCTATTGAATAGGAAATAATAATAATCCACTGAAGGATGTGGACTCTAATCTACCACACTGATGCAGTGCAGCTTGCTGGATGTCCATTTAGTCTATGTATCTATATGCACACAGGAGGAGGAGGAGGAGGATAGACTTAACTCTCCCTCCTGAGCATTGGGCCCCAGTTGCTGCCTATCACGCTTTCCCTCCCTCCCTCCCTCCCTCCCTCCCTTCCGGTACAGTTTTGCTCAGATGATGGAGCTCAGTGTCTTCCGTATTCCCTGCACGCGTATCCTGCCCCTGGGGCTAGGAGCAGGACAAGGCATGTGGAAGCCTGCCGCTAGTTCCAGGGGACGTTGAGGCTGGCTGGATTGGATGATTGGCAGCTGCCACTGGGTAGTAATAGAGGGCAGACTAGATGATCTCCAAGGTCTCTTTCAACTCTTACCTTCTAACTCTCTGGAAACGAGAGGGCGGTGTGTGTGCCCCTTCGTCCTCTGGGCTTCCGAGGCAGGTAGCCAGGCAAGGAGCAAAGGATCTGCCCAGGGAATTCTCAGTGCGGCTCTGGAAGGCGGGGGCCTGTTTTCCTCCCAGCCCAATCTCAGAGCGGTTATTCCCGTGGCTGCTAAAGGCCGGTAATCCTTGCTCCACTTGGCGTCCAGGCCCCGGCCGTATCCTTCCAGTGTTCAGAGGCACAAATCTTGTAATATTGATGCTTTCAATATTTTCTACTTTTCTAGAGATGAAAGGCTGTACAGGTAGTCCTTTTTTAGTGACCGACTCGTTTAGCAACCATTCACAGTTACGACGGTGATGAAAAAGTAACTTTGCGACCAGTCCTCGCATTTATGTCCTTCGTAGGTCTGTAAAGCAAAGGAAAGCTGAAGTAAAATCGTGACGTTTCACTTAATGACCGCTTTGATTGCTGTCCTAGTTGCCAGTCCCAATTGTGGTCGCTAAACGAGGACTACCTGTAATGGGTAGAAACCCTGGCTAAAGTTGATGACTACTTTTATTTAGTCAGGGAAATGATTTACGGCCATACGTCTTTGTCACTTCGCTGGAGTGCCAAATGTTTCTGTAGAAAAGTCACATCTAGTTTGAACATTTTTAAGCAGGGCTGTGCAGACCCTTGGAAGAGGTGCTTGGGAGCCCCCAGAAAGGCCCTGTTTTTGAATCACGAACGCTGCCGCCTTTTTCCCCAGGCCTGCACGGCTCCTTTGGAAGCTGCCCCCGGTGGTGCGCGTGTGCCAGCCGATTCCCCAGCAGAGCCGTGATCTGCGCACGTGCGCAGGGAGAGAAGCGGGAACCCCTCCCAGGCAGTGGTGCAGGCGTGGAAAGGCCCTGGCAATCCACTTCGTGGGGGAGCGTCTTCGTGTGGCCTTGAGGAGCGTCTGCAGGGCCCGGTTGGGCATTCCAGGCGCTTTCCCCACATACAGGCCCACAGAGGCGGGCAGGAGGCAGGGAGGCGTACGAATAAACAGCAAGGATATCCCGCACGGCCTGGAATGAAGCTGTGCCGTACTTCAGTCGTTTCTGTCTGTGCCGTCTCCCTTCTGGGCCTCTCCCCTTTTCCCTTCTGCCCCCCTCCCCTGAAAACAAAGGAGCCATTTTTGAGAAGCGCGCTTGCTCCTAATGTGGCATGACGAACTGGCAGGCCTTCCACCCAGTGACTGCTTTGGGGGACGAGCCCAAGGAGGGCCCCCCCAATTTGCATCCAGAGAAGAGAACCTGTCCCCCAAGCATTTCTGCATTATGCTTACTACTGGGGGGGCACTCTTGGTCAGTTAATTGAGCTAGATTGATGAGGAATAAAGTTCCCCCAATAACGAACTTACTTCGGGGGGGAGCGGTAAGTATCTCCAGAGGCAGGTACCACCTGAGACGCCAAGGGCGGAAGTGCCCCCTTTTCTTCCTCCCCTCTCACTGCAGAGGCAGCCCTTCTTGCGATCCTTGTTTGCATCCTTTGGAAGCAACCATTTTTAAAAGGAAATGCTCCCGGTGGCATTGTGTATTTATGTCGAAATATATTCAGGTTTTATTGTTCACAGTTGTGTAATTAGTCAACGGAGGTTTGACAGCCCTGATTCCATGGGGACGGGGAACCACTGTTCAGGCGCCCTCCCTTTCGTCCGGTTTGCGGGGACCGCGTCGGTTCGCCACCGTGCTGCTGCACCCGTCCCTCTGGATCCTCCTCGTGGCACTTGCGTGCCGAGGGAGGGGGTCTCCGGCAGCCTGAGAAGCCCCCTGCGTCACCGTGAGAAGGCGGGCCGAGCTGCGGGGCCAGGAGAGCCCCAGGCCCCTGGGCGCTCTCAAGGCGGATGCCTCGGCGGAAACCTTCACCCGGCGATCCGCGTGTGCCAAACCTTGATGTAATAAAGGTTGTCTGACGGCCGTTGGCTCCCTGAGTGGATTTCCTTGCTCCAGCCGGTGGACTTTGAACATGCCTTGCTTTCTTTTCAATATGCTGATGATCTTTTCTTTGTTTCGTAGCATTGAACAGATGGGTTGATTATTCTTTTCAGATATTAATAAAGCAGCGGAAAGAAGAAATATGAATAAGCCTCCCTCAAGGTCCAGCCCATCGCGAAGGTAAAGTACTCTGACGCAACCAGTTCCCTACTCAGTGGTGCTGCGTCCCGTGCCCTCAGTGGGGCTTCCTCCGAGGGGAATCCGGCGGGATCCCCATCCCTTGCGAACCTCCCGGGTGCCTCCTGCGCTCAGCACTGGCGGGGGAGGAGAGTCTGGCTGTCGACCGGACTCCGGGGCGTCCCTGGGGAGCGCCTCGGGGCGGGCTCCACCACGGAGGAGCGGGCAGCAACGAGGGTTGCGTCGAGGGCAGAGGCCTCGGGGAGCAGCTCCCCTTATGGCGGCATGCCTTTTTTGCAACCGATTGCCCCGAAGATGGACGCGAGATCTCCTTTGATAGAGGATTGCTCTATCCTCTCTTGGCACTCCATCAGTGCTGTGCCCATCGTTCGTGGGTGCTTTTGTTGGCATTGGCACAGAACTGTGCACAAGCCTCTTCCTGACGACCGCTTCTGCCAGGGCAGGAGCTGGGACCTACTGGGGGACCCTTGGTCAAGGCGCAAGCAAGTGCCTGAGCATCCCTCCCGATGCCGGTGGCTGGCGCGCAAGCGGATGCCCAAGCATTGCCTTGTCTGGATGCTGTGGGCGGCGCGCATGCGGGTGCCTGGGCATTGCATTGCCCCGGTGCCGTTGGCTGGAGTGCAAGTGGGAAGAAAGCGACAGCGGTTGCTGGGGCATCTGGTTGGAGCTCTTCCAGAGCCCCGTTGCGTGCCCAGGTCTGCTGAGTGCAGCAGGGGGCATCCGCCAACTTCTCTTCAAAATCCTAGCTGCTGTCCTGTCCCAAATTTGCCCGGCTCTTCTTTCAGCAGACTTTGGGCATCCTTCTCGATTCTCTGACTGTTCTTGTATCCCCCCGAAATAGACCGTTCATTGGGGCTTTGTGAAATCAATTTAAGGCTCTGCTTACGCGAAGTCAAAGAATCTCTAAGTACGTTGATCTACAGTTATTCCACTCCTCCTGAATTCTCCGCGGGGCTGTGCACAGCAGAGCAGAGAACGCTTCCAGTTATTCTCGATGCTGATGGTGGAGAGGCAGCTGCAGCCAGGAGCCCAGTGGTGCTGATACTTTGGGGCGCGCTTCTGGTGGGGGCAGGGTAGGGGTCGGCTTCCTTAACTTTTCTGGCTGTTCTGGAAGATGGGGTCTCCCTGCCCGTCTCTGGGAGTTTGGCCCGCTCCTGTCCAAAGTAGGGCCGCGTGACGGGTCCCGGGAAGTGCAACGGCGGCCTGTTCTAACGTGGAGAGTTCCTCCAGGCTGGCTCTGGATGGACCCCCCGGGATTCTCAACTTCCGCAGGCCATCAGCTTCTGTGGCACGATGCCAACTTCCTTCAGGGCCAAGACTGATCTTGCTGAACTCTGGGACCTCTAAGCAAATCCAGAGGCTGAGCCATCCCCTTGAGCTGCACACCGCAGGACCTAACTCGCTGCAGGCTCCTTTGGGACACGTTTAATGTTTGGGGTCTAGCGGGGGCATCTGACCAAAGCCTCATTGCCACAGAAGGTGGGAACTCGTAGGACTGAATGCGCCTCCCCAGAGTCCTTTCTTGCGTTAGAAATCTTCCCTCCTTTTGCCTTTGCGATGCGTGCTTTCTGTGGAGGTGAGCACTAGGCCACACCCCAGAATGAGGCCAAGATTGCGTGGCTCCCCAAAACGTGGATGCGCTTCTAGATTTTTATTTGAGTGGAGGTCCACAGAAAACAGTTCTGGGTAATTCCCCTGACCGCTTCGCTCTTAAGGGCTTTTCCCGGTCCTTCTTGTAGAGAGCCCATCCCCTATGGCGAGAGGGACGTGCGGCGTGATCGCTCTCCTAACCGGGGCAGTCCACGCAGGGACAGCAGGAATGGCCGTGACCCCAGGGACGGACGGGACCTTCGGGCGCGAGATATGCGTGGGGCCAGAGATCACCGAGACCTGCGGGATGCGCGAGACCTGCGGGATGCCCGAGACCTGCGGGATCCCCGAGAGCCTGTCTACGAACGCTACAGGGAGGCAAGGGAGCCTCCGTACAGGTAGGCGCGGAGGGAGGGACGGCGGGGGCTGGGTCAGGCATGAGCTCACGTGCAGATTCCCTGCAGGCGAGAGGAAGGCTACGACCGTTACACGCGCCCTGACGACCATTATCGAAGGCGGGAGGAGCCGTATTCTGACCGCTACCGAGACCACTTGGACAGGCCCCCCTTGAGCACCGAAGGTCAGGGACTGTCCAGCTGCGGAGAAAGGGGTGGGCGGAGAAGGTGAACCTCTGCCCTCATGCCGATGGCCCTTCCCCGCAGAGCGCATGAAGCGGGAGGAGCGACGCCGGGAAGAGCTTTATCGACAGTTCTTTGAGGACATCAAGAAGCGCATCGATGCCGAGCGGCCGGTGGATTGTTCAGTGATTGTGGTCAACAAGCAGACCAAGTAGGAACCCGGGTGGCTGGCGGGGCGGGTTTGTCAGCCGGGCAGGGCTGGATGGCCGCATTGGGCTCCTTTGCGGAAATGCTGGCGGGGCCCTTTGGGGCTGCTGCCGCCGCCGCTCCCGTGGTCCAATGCCCCGGGCAGACCCTATTCTCTCTCGGCTTCCGCCTGATGCAGGGATTACGCCGAGTCGGTGGGGCGTAAGGTGCGTGACCTTGGCATGATCGTGGATCTGATCTTTCTCAACTCAGAGATGTCTTTGCAGCAAGCCCTGGATGATGTGAGCCAAGGGGGCTCTGCCTTTGCCATCGTCATCACCCCACAGCACCAGGTTCATCACTCCTGCACAGTCAATATCATGTTTGGCACCCCCCAAGGTAGGGCTTCTCCTTGGGCCGTGCTCTGTGCAGAAAGGGTAGGGCGGGCAAGCCACAGTGGAGTTTTGCCTGAGGCTTGGTGCAAAGCATGATCAACAGCTCACGGTGTGCAGGATTGTGTTGGTAGGCTGGCATTTTTTGGAAAACACTTTCTGGCCTCAATCAGGCCTGAAAGAGGAAAACAGCCCCAAGCTGCTGCAGGGGATGCACTCCTGTGCTCGTACCCTTTGCATTTGGATCCCCAGCGGGTCTTTGTTTCCACCCTTCCTAATCCCCAGAATCCAGGCCAAAATTGGGTTATTCAGCTGCTGAATTTCGATCTTTTGGCTGGAAAAGTTGGTGGGTGGAGGGATTGACTCCGGCGTCTTGGCTAGAAGAATTATTGCAATGATCGATAAGGCATTTACAGAATTTAGGAATGCAAAAGCACGCAACATAAGGGGGAGGGGGACACAGCAGCCATTTCACTCAGTCGAGGCTTTGAAATAGCACTCCACCAGGGCTCCCTAATCCAGTTTGTGAGAGAGACAGACGCCTGGCATTAAGTCTGGGCACTGCGGGGCTTGCTGTCTACCTCCCAGCCCCGCTGGCTCGCCATCCCTGCCCTCCTCCCTCCCTGTGAGTATTATAGGCTACGGCAACCTGTTCAAGAGGACCCCTGGAGCCTTTCTGTGTGCTAGGAAAGGAAACGGGCCTTTTTCCAGGTGGACTCCATCTCCCCCACCCCGGTTTTGCTCCTTTGAGATGAGCAGCCTGCTGTTGTCTGCGTCACTCGCAGATCTGGGTGGCTCCCACCCGGAGGATGCCCCAAAATGCTCTGAAAACTTGTCTGTTGTCCCGGGCCTGGGGCAGGGTGGCGCTTTCAGTGTCTCCTTTGGCTTGATACGGATGGGTTTTCTGCTGGACGTGCAGGAGCAGTTCTACTATGATGTTACGTCTAGCTTATTTTAAGAAATCGTAAGCTACCCAGAGCGGCCTCTGAATGGGACGCACGCATGAACGAACGAACGAACGAATGCCCACCTCTCCTGCCGCAGAGCATCGGAACATGCCCCAGGCGGACGCCATGGTGCTGGTGGCCAAGAACTACGAGCGCTACAAGTCCGAGGTCCGGGAGAAGGAGCGGGAGGAGATCGCCAGGCGAGCGGCCAAGATGGCCGACGAAACCGTCCTGCAGGAGCGAGAGCACCCCCCACCTGCCGAGGAGGGTCTCCGGGGCAGCCACCCCCCGGCCATCCAGGCCCTCCTGAACCTGCTGGCCGACAACCGCTACCTGACCGCGGAGGAGACGGACAAGATCATCAACTACCTCAGGGAGCGCAAGGAACGGCAGCTGCGCGCCGGCGCCGACTCCCTTCCCGGTAAGTCCCAGCCGATGGTGAGTCGATCCCCACTTTCCGGGGGGCTAGTCTGAGGCAGCGGGGAGGAGACTGACCTTGCTGGCTTCCCTCTGTGCAGGCTCGCTTCCCAGGCAGACCATGGGAGCCCCCTCAGGATCCTCGGGGCCGAGCTCCCAGGGACACCAGAGTGGCCAGCCGCTGCCAGCCTCCGCCGTGGGCACGGGCGCCTCCAATCCTCAGCAGGAGCTGCAGGCCAAGATCCTCAGCCTCTTCAATAGCGGGGCGGCCGCCGCCGCAGCGAACGTGACGGCCGGGAGCAGTTCGGGGGTGGGGGCATCTCAGAACCCGGGTTTTGCCTCCGGGCTAAGCACGCCCGGCCGGGCCCCGCAGCTCGGCGTGGCCGGGGCCTCCCAGTCCCAGCAGCGAGCCCTATCCCAGGCCGCCCAGTTTCCAAACCACCCGGGCTCTGCCAGGGTCGCCGGTCCCCAGGCGTCGTCTCCGCAGCCATCCCAGCCCCTTTACCAGAGCCGGCCCCCTGCGCCCAGTAACGCGGCTGCCTTGCGGCCAGCGCCGTCTCTGGGGATCAACTTCGACAACCCCAGCGTGCAGAAGGCCCTCGACACCCTGATCCAGAGCGGCCCTGCCCTCTCGCACCTGGTGAGCCAGGCGGTGGGCCAGGCCCGGGCGGTGCCCCCGGCCCAGCAGGCCTTGGGCTCCTACCAGCGGCATTACTGATGCCGAGCGGGCTCGCCTGCCCCGCCGCTGAACTTTTTGGGTGGTGCGTGTCTCTCCCCCTCCTCTCCCTGCCTCCCCCCTCCCCCTCTGGCAGGCTTCTGGTCACCTTGGGCCGGAGAAGGCCGCCAGGGCCTGCCTTGCCTCAGGCAGCCTCTGCCGCTGGCACCCCTTCGTCCCCTGCCTCTTGTCTTTTCAGTTGGGAAAGGGGACCGAGAGGTGGGCACGCTCTCCTGAGCAACGAAGGGCGATCCAGAGCTGGCGAGGGTAGGTGGCCTTAAGGGCAAGTCCGAATGTGTCGCTGCCGTGGGAATAACTTGCTGGTGGCCGGTGTTCAGCCCTGCCTGGCCGGAACGTGGTCCTTCTCCAAGATGATAGAGTTATGCCGGCTTTCCTTTGACCTGTGACGCCCCCTTTGATTTAATGTTGTAAAATTTGAAAGTTAACTTTGGGGGACCTCAGATGTCAGTTTCTTTTCCAACAGAGGAGCCTCTGCTCAGAGGTTCTTAGCGGTGACTGATGCCTGGAGCTGTAGATGTTCCGTTCTTTAATGGTTCTGTTATGTAGAGACCTCTGTACTGTTAGCAGGAGGACATAACTTTTTAATAAAATATACATATATATATATAAAATTTTTTTTGTCCGTTTCAAATATTTCAGGCGGCTGCTGCTGCTGCTTGAAAGTCTGAAGGGGTGTTGTGTGTCCCCCAGCGGTAGCGGCAGCAAAGGCATGCAATGCCACAAATTAGCCACCGCAAACCCTGCCAGCGCCATTAAGTCACAATTTGGAGTGCCAGGAAGCAATTTGTGTGTGATTATCCTGATTTCAATGCCCCAATAATCGTTTCTCCATGCAGTTCTTTTGAATTGCAGAATAAGCTTTATTAAGGTTATACGTAAATCAAAGCATTCTCAAAGACCCGAGTGACATTTCCCGCCGAAAGATTGAATTTCTTCTTTCCTTCCCTTGTGCCAGCCTCCCTGCGTCCGATGATGTCAGTGTCTATTACTTTCCCACTCCGTTCAAACCCCCTCCACAGTCGTGCAGGTGCTCGACCTTGACGATCTGCAAAACAGGCTCAGATCTTCTTGGAATGTGCTCCCCCTCCTTTCCCGAGTCCATGCGGCTGATGTATCTGCGAGAGTACATGGCAGGATTCAAACTGGAAACCTGACGTGGTGCTACTGAGCACTTATTTCCCCAACTCGGTTCAAGAAGTGGTTTCTGGCTGCAGCGATCAAAACACTTCGGTCACCCTCTCTTAGGGGCTGTTGCCTAGGGGTTAGGACCAGCTCTTGACTGACTTGGAGATGCCAGCCTGCAAGAGCAACAGGGATGTCAGAGTTTATCAGCGTAGCCGCGTTCTGTAGATGTGAAGTCCTTCAGGCCTAAGATAAGAAACGACTGTCAGAGTATACAGCGCTGGGGCTGCCAATGTTCCTTCTAGACCTCAGAGTAATACGTTCTATTGAGTAAGCAGACACTCACAAGAGATTAGATAAAATAGTCTATTTACTCTATATGCATACGCAATCAATACACAGTCCAATAGTCCAACATATATAGATGATAATGAAGATAGTAACGAGAAGAAGAATGAACACCAGAGCTCCTCTGCTTATATACATCCATTAACCAATAACATCAAAGGTCAAATTCATTATCTGCCATACCCAGCATAAACTACAGCAGCTGTAGTATGAGTCATTACCTCATCATACTTCATCAATGGCAGCTGATAGAATGACTTGCAGAAACTATTACCTCTCTTGTCTAATTAGTCTAGCTGTAAATTCTGGGTATGATTCAAACCCCAACACCCCTCCAATTTACAATAGACATTTCAATTAAACATTATAGAAGACATACACATATTAGATACACACATCCTATGTCTTTGTATACACAGAGGCTTGGTCATTATATCTGCAATGTTCTCTTCAGATGGACAATACTTTAATTCAATCAGATTCCTTCACAGCATTTCTAACATTTTGATACTTAATATCCACATGTTTGCTTCTCCCTCTGATTTTATCATTCTTTGCCATCTGGATATACGCCTCACTATCTTCATATACAATTATAGGTTTCACAATTGTTACATTAACATCCCTTAACAATTGCCTATACCATATGAGTTCTGAACATAGGTCAGATAATGCAGCGTACTCCGCCTCTGCAGTAGATACGGCGATAGAACTGTTTCCGAGACCTCCACCCCACCAAGGTGTCAACAAACATAATTATGAATCCAGATATTGATTTCCTATCATGCACATCATTGCCCCAATCACTATCTACATAGCACTTAATTTCTAATGGTCTACATGGTTTAATTAACAAACATTTATTAATTGTCCCTTTGAGATACCTAAATAAACATTTAATTCCCATCCAATGCCTCTGGGTAGGTTGTACAACGTACCTACTCGGTACATTCACTGCATTTCCGATGTCGGGACGCGACCATTGTGCTAGGTATAACAAACTCTCTATGATTGATTGATAGCGTTCCTGATTACATGATGTTTGATCTTCGTCTCCAGCCTCTGTCTTAAGAAAATCAGTTGTCATCGGGGTAGGAACCTCCTTGCAATGTTCCATATCGTTGTCTCTCAGCAGCTGTTCAATTTTCTTTCGCTGCTCTAGAACGTAACCCCCATCAACCTTCTGAATACCTACGCCTAGGTAATTCCTAATCTCTCCCAGATCTTTTAAATCAAACTGTTGCTTGAGTTGTTCAGTAAATTCATTTACCCTCCTCTTTGCTATAAAACATAAGTCATCTACAAAGATCAATAGCAACACCTGTTCATCATTACATTGCTTAATATATAGACATGGGTCAGCCTTACTACACTTAAAACCCATTCTTTGCAATGCTGCATCTAAACGCAGGTTCCAGCAACGCGCTGATTGTTTGAGTCCATATAAAGCCTTCTGCAATTTGTACACTCTTCCTGCCTCTTTTGATTCGTAGCCTGGAGCTTCTGCCATATAAATTTCTTCCTTTAATTCAGCATGCAGATATGCTGTGGTGATATCATAATGATTAACAATACAATTCCCAGCTGCTGCCAGCGCTAAAGCAAACCTCAGTGTCTCACCTCTTAGCCTTGGGGCAAAAACTTCATCATACGTCTGATGCTTTACCTGGGAAAATCGCTGAGCTACAAGTCTAGCTTTGTATTGTATATCACCATTTACTAAGGTCTTCTTTTTATAAACCCACCTACAACCTACTGCTTTCTGTCCCTCAGGCAGCCTGGTAGATGTAAAAACCTTATGGGCATTAATGGCATTCATTTCTATATCCATAGCAGCTTTCCACTTTTTCTGCTCCCGTGGTGGCAACTCCATTACCTCTAAATAGCTACGTGGTTCATAATTTACATAACACAGTTTAACTTCACCTGGTGTGTAACGCTGCGGAGGTATGCCCTTATTTTGTCTTTCAGATTTGCGTAATATAGTGGGCTCCTGTTTCACTGGCACACTAGGAGTTAATTTTTCTTCTTCCTTAATTACCTCTCTGGCAGCTCGCCGCTGCGAGAGCTCGGTCTGTTTTTGATTGGGAATAAAAATTTCACTCCCTCTGTGTAACTTCTGCCAATTACTATGCTCACTGAAACTTGCTGATCTTGATATAACAATCCGTTTCTGGCCATCTGTAAACCTATATCCCTTGGTTCCTGGCTCATAGCCCACAAAAATCATTTTCTGTGCCTTAGCCTGACCCTTCCTACATACTGCTTTATGTACGTGTACCCAGGCTGAGCAACCAAAAACTTTTAAATGAGCTATTGATGGCTTCTTGTCATACAAAATGAAATAAGGTGTTTGATTCACTGACACACTCCACAACCTGTTAATTAAATAATTAGCTGTCAGAATAGCCTCTCCCCAGTACCCCCTGGATAACCCTGAGTCAGCTAACAGAGAATCCTTAACTGTTTGTAATGCTAAGTGTCGTCGGTCAGCCACTCCATTCTCCGATGAACTATGTGGATTGGTTCTTCTGTGTGCAATGTCCCTCCTACTGAGCCATTGCTGAAAACTGTTATTCATAAATTCAGTACCCCGGTCAGTCTGCAAACTACACACCTTTGTGTTGTACCTACGTTCTACAAACTGTACCCAATTCCTGAACTTCTCAAATGTCTGGCTCTTAGCTTTCAACAGATAACAACCAAAACGTGTATAGTCATCAATTACAAACACATATTTAGCACCACCTAATGTGGCTGGCAATGGGCCGATTAGGTCAGCATGAACAAGCTCAAAACATTTATGTGACTATCACTATGTTTGCTTACTGGATAAACCTTTGACTTAGACATCTTACATGCTGTGCAATCCAGATAAGCTTGGCACGGTTTCAAATCCATTCCAGTACCGGCTTCAGACATCTTTTCAACCACTTTGAAACTAGCATGTCCTAGCCTTCTGTGCCACAAATGTCCACACGAACTATGATATGGTTTGTTGATAAATGCTGCATGGGCTACATCATCTGTCTTCGGTTCCAATTCGTATAAATTGTTCTGTAATACACCCTTTCCACAGACATGATTATTCTTCATAATAATACATTCACCGCCAACAAACCTTACTTCATATCCTTTCTTATCCAATTGAGAAACACTAAGGATATTATATTCCAGGTCTGGTACACATAACATATTTAAATCAACATTTAAACAAGGTACAAATACAGACCCCTGCCCAGTAACAGATGCACAGTTACCATTAGCCAAGCTAACATGATCCCGTTCAGCTTGCTTGAAACCTGTAAACATCTTCTGGTTGTTGGCAACATGTTTGCTTGCTCCGCTGTCCAAAAGCCACTTTTGTTTCAAATTCTTTCCAGCCGACTTGATAACAGACACCTGGGCTCCGCTCCGTTACTGAGCTGTCTTCGGCTTGCCCTTTGCCTTACTTTTCTTACCACAGTCTGTCTGAAAGTGCAGCTTCGAGCCACAGCGAAAACATTTCTTCACAGCCAACACTTTTTTATTATCTGTGCTGGAAAAATCCTCCCTCACAGAGTCCTTTTGCCGTGGCATAGTTACTTTGCTTTTAGATTCCTTTCTCCTTTGCTCCTCCTCAAGAAGCCGACCGGTTAAACAGTCAAATCCCTTTCAGATATTGAAAAAACTGGTCGCTAGGTTATCCCACGTCTCATTTAGGGAACTAAGAATAACAAATACTTTATGTGCTTCTGTAAATTGCATCCCACGCTGTGCCAATTCTAAGAAGAGCCCCGGCATGTACTGTAAATGTGCTGTCTCCTTCACTCAAACGTGCACGATACAGCTTTCTGGTTAACATGATTTTACAAAGAGGTGTGCTTCTGAGATACACATCTTTTAAGGAATCCCAGCACTCTTTAGCTAACTGTTTGCCACGCAAATAATTTAACTGTCTTCCACGCACAAAACTATGCTGGACAATGCTCTCTCGTCTCTTAATATATCTTCCTCCCTATCTAAGTCAGCAGGTGGACTACTCACGGCTCCCCAAAGTCCTTCACGACGCAAAAACATCTCCATCTTATACGCCCACGAAAGATAATTGGATTCATTCAGCCGTGTTAGAGGGAAACCACCTCCAATTGTAGACTGCATCTTTGCTGTGCTCACCGCTCACGGCCCCTCCTGGGCAAGATAACAATGAATAAACGGCACAGACTTAACAGAATGTCCCACAGCTCCAAGTCCATCTTAGGAAACACACAGCCAGGCACGGAACCGGTAAAAGATCCAAATCCTCCCCAGATAGCCACACAACTCCTGTATAGGCTTCAACGTCCACACAGCCGTGCCAGTGACCTGTTAGAGTCTCAACTGGACACGTTCCACTGCTGGGCCCAGAACCTGTCAGAGTCCACAACACTGGGGCTGCCAATGTTCCTTCTAGACCTCAGAGTAATACGTTCTATTGAGTAAGCAGACACTCACAAGAGATTAGATAAAATAGTCTATTTACTCTATATACATATGCAGTCAATACACAGTCCAATAACGTCCAACAGATACAGTTGATAATGAAGATAGTAACGAGAAGAAGAATGAACACCAGAGCTCCTCTGCTTATATACATCCATTAGCCAATAACATCAAAGGTCAAATTCATTATCTGCCACACCCAGCATAAACTACAGCAGCTGTAGTATGAGTCATTACCTCATCATACTTCATCAATGGCAGCTGATAGAATGACTTGCAGAAATTATTACCTCTCACCTGTCTAATTAGTCTAGCTGTAAATTCTGGGTATGATTCAAACCCCAACAGCTTGTCCTTTTCTCCTAATTGTTTTCGGTACATGTACCCAAGCTTGACACCCGAACAACTTTTAAATGAGATAAGGAAGGTTTCTTCCTATACAAAAGAAAATAGGGTGTTTCATTTATTGCTGTACTCCACAACCTATTAATTAGATAATTTGCAGTTAAAATTGCCTCGCCCCAGTAACCAGAGGATAAGCCTGAATCAGATAACAGACTATCTTTCATAATCTGCAATACGCCATTCTGGCATTCAGCTGGTGAATATGGGTTCGTTTTCCTATGTTCAATGCCTATTCAGCCATTGCTGGAAACCTCCTGCCATAAATTCACTACCTCTATCAGTTTGTAACGCACATACTTTTGTGTTATAACGCCTTTCTACAAAATTTACCCATTGTTTAAATTGCACAAATACTTCGCTTTTGTGTTTCATTAAATAACAGAAACTGAAACGTGAATAGTCATCTACTATCACTAACAGAAATCTGGCGCCCCCTAGCGTTGTTGTCATAGGGCCAATCACATCAGCATGTACTAATTGGAAACATCTATCTGATACCCTGTTACTTCTTTTGTTCACAGGATATGCCTTTGATTTTGACATTTTACAGGTTGAACAATCCAGGAAATTCTGGCATGTTTTCATATTGATTCCTGTTACTACATTGGGCATTTGTTCTACTACCTTAAAATTTGCATGATCTAACCTTCTTCATGGATCACTGCCTTGTCGTGGCAAAGGGGCTTGCATAACTCAATGAAGTCAGGTCAAGAAGAACAGGTCATGACAGAGAGTTCTGACAAAACGTGGTCCAAAACTGGAGGAGGGAATGGCAAACCACTCCAGTATCCTTGCCAAGAAAACCCATGGACAGTATCAAAAGGCTAAAAGATATGACGCCGGAAGATGAGCCCCTCAGGTCGGAAGGTGTCCAAAATGCTACTGGGGAAGAGCGGAGGGCAATTCCGAGTAGCTCCAGAAAGAGTGAAGCGGCTGGGCCAAAGCCGAAAGGACGCTCAGTTGTGGATGTGTCTGGAAGTGGAAGGAAAGTCCGATGCTGTAAAGAACAATATTGCATAGGAACCTGGAATGTAAGATCTATGAATCAAGGTAAGCTGGATGTGGTCAAACATGAGATGACAAGATTGAACATCGACATCTTGGGAATCAGCGAACTAAAATGGACAGGAATGGGCCAATTTAATTCAGGAGACCATTATATATACTACTGTGGGCAAGAATCCCTTAGAAGAAATGGAGTAGCTCTCATAGTCAATAAAAGAGTGGGAAAGGCAGTACTGGGGTACAACCTGAAAAACGACAGAATGCTTTCAGTTCGAATCCAAGGCAAACCATTCAACATCACAGTGATCCAAGTCTATGCCCCAACCACTGATGCCAAAGAAGCTGAAGTTGACCGGTTCTATGAAGTCCTACAACACCTTCTAGAACTAACACCAAAAAAAGATGTCCTTTTCATCATAGGGGACTGGAATGCTAAAGTAGGAAGTAAAAAAATAACCGGAATAACAGGCAAGTTCGGCCTCGGAGTACAAAATGAAGCAGGGCAAAGGCTAATAGAGTTTTGTCAAGAGAACACACTGGTCATAGCAAACACTCTTTTCCAACAACACAAGAGACGACTCTACACATGGACATCACCAGCTGGTCAATACTGAAATCAGATTGATTATATACTTTGCAGCCAAAGATGGAGAAGCTCTATACAATCAGCAAAAACAAGACCTGGAGCTGACTGTGGCTCAGATCATGAGCTTCTTATCGCAAAATTTAGGCTTAAATTGAAGAACGTAGAGAAAACCACTAGACCAATCAGGTATGACCTAAATCATATCCCTTATGAATATACAGTGGAGGTGAGGAATAGATTTAAAGGATTAGACCTGGTAGACAGAGTGCCTGAAGAACTATGGATGGAGGTTCGTAACATTGTACAGGAGGCAGCAACTAAAACCATCCCAAAGAAAAAGAAATGCAAGAAAGCAAAGTGGCTGACTGATGAGGCTTTACAAATAGCTGAGGAAAGAAGGGAAGCAAAAGGCAAGGGAGAAAGGGAAAGATATAAACAACTGAATGCAGAATTCCAGAGAATAGCAAGGAGAGATAAGAAGGCCTTCTTAAATGAACAATGCAAACAAATCGAGGAAAACAATAGAATGGGGAAGACTAGAGATCTCTTCAAGAAAATCGGAGATATCAAGGGAACGTTTTGTGCAAAGATAGACATGATAAAGGACAAAAAAGGCAGGGACCTAACAGAAGCAGAAGAGATTAAGAAGAGGTGGCAAGAATACACAGAAGAACTATACAAGAAAGATCTTAATATCCCTGATAAATACGATGGTATGGTCACTGACCTTGAGCCAGACATCCTAGAGAGTGAAGTCAAGTGGGCCTTAGGAAGCATTACTAGCAACAAAGCTAGCGGAGAAGACAGTATCCCAGCTGAGCTATTTAAAATCCTAAAAGATGATGCTGTTAAAGTGCTGCACTCAATATGCCAACAAATTTGGAAAACTCAACAGTGGCCACAGGATTGGAAAAGGTCAGTTTACGTTCCAATTCCAAAGAAAGGCAATGCCAAAGAATGTTCAAACTACCGTACAATTGCGCTCATTTCACATGCTAGCAAGGTTATGCTCAAAATCCTACAAGCTAGGCTTCAGCAGTATGTGAACCGAGAACTACCAGAAGTGCAAGCTGGGTTTCAAAGAGGCAGAGGAACTAGAGATCAGATTGCCAACATTCGCTGGATCATGGAAAAAGCAAGAGAGTTCCAGAAAAACATCTACTTCTGCTTCATTGACTACGCTAAAGCCTTTGATTGTGTGGATCACAACAAACTGTGGCAAATTCTTAAAGAGATGGGAGTACCAGACCACCTTACCTGTCTCCTGAGAAACCTGTATGCGGGTCAAGAAGCAACAGTTAGAACCGGACATGGAACAACCGACTGGTTCAAAATTGGGAAAGGAGTATGACAAGGCTGTATATTATCACCCTACTTATTTAACTTATATGCAGAGTACATCATGAGAAATGCCGGGCTGGATGAATCACAAGCCGGAGTTAAGATTGCCGGGAGAAATATCAACAACCTCAGATATGCAGACGATACCACCCTAATGGCAGAAAGTGAAGAGGAACTAAAGAGCCTCTTGATGAGGGTGAAAGGAGAGTGCAAAAGCTGGCTTGAAACTCAACATTAAAAAAAAACCAGATCATGGCATCTGGTCCCATCACTTCCTGGCAAATAGAAGGGGAAGAGATGGAAGCAGTGACAGATTTTATTTTCTTGGGCTCCAAGATCACCGTAGACGGTGACTGCAGCCATGAAATTAAAAGACGCTTGCTCCTTGGGAGGAAAGCTATGGCAAACCTAGACAGCATATTAAAAAGCAGAGACATCACCTTGCCAACAAAGGTCCGTATAATTAAAGCTATGGTTTTTCCAGTAGTAATGTATGGCTGTGAGAGTTGGACCATAAGGAAGGCTGAGCGCCGAAGAATTGATGCTTTCGAACTGTGGTGCTGGAGAAGACTCTTAAGAGTCTCTTGGACTGCAAGGAGGTCAAATCAGTCAGTCCTAAAGGAAATCAACCCTGACTGCTCATTGGAAGGACAGATAGTGAAGCTGAAGCTCAAATACTTTGGCCACCTAATGCGAAGAGAAGACTCCCTGGAAAAGACCCTGATGCTGGGAAAGACTGAAGGCAGAAGGAGAAGGGGACGGCAGAGGATGAGATGGTTAGATAGCATCACCGATGTGATGAACATGAACTTGAGTAAACTCCAGGAGACAGTGGAGGACAGGAAGGCCTGGCGTGCTATGGTCCATGAGGTCACGAAGAGTCGGACATGACTAAACGACTGAACAACAACAACCTTCTGTGCCATAAATGAACACATTGGTCATGATATGGCTTATTACCAACAGCTGTGTTTGCTTCTGTGCTTATTTCCTTTGTTTTCATTATACTGTATATAAATTATCTTGTAATATACCTTCCCCACATAATTTCCCATTTTTAAACGTGGCATTTTCCATTTGCAAACTTAACATCATATCCCTTCTGATATAAGTGAGACACACTCATTATATTATACTCTAAATTAGGGACACAGAGCATACTCAAGTTATAATTTAAACAGGGCACATGCACCGTGCCTCTCCCAACTGCAGAAGCACAATTCCCATTTGCTATGCTTACATGGTCTTCTGCAGCCGGTCCAAGATCAGTAAACAAATCAGGATCATTTGAAATATGTTCACTGGCTCCGCTGTCCAATAGCCATCTGCTCTTGGAATGCCTCTCTGTTGCCTTGACAACAGAAAGTTGGGCATTGCTTCTCAGCTGAACCGGTCTCCGTTTGTCTTTATCTTTCCTCTTTAAGACACAGTCTCATAGCAGGTGTTTAGTCGATCCACAGTTGTAGCATCACTTAACAGCACAGATTTTTTCTTCCTCAGCTGCAACAGTTTCATTAATCATTGCTCCCTTCTGCCAAGATAAGCTGCCTCTCCCTGTGACACGTGCACACTCTTGCCATCTCTGTTCCTCCTCCACCAACCGGTTGGTTAAATAATTCACAGTTAACTCTTTTTCTGCCATAGAGCCGAGGCTTGTTGCTAATATATCCCAGGAGTCATCCAAAGAGCTTAACAGGACATAAGCTTTATGTGTCTCTGTAAAAATCATTCCACGCTCTTCTAACTCTAGGAAAATGTTCATCATAAATTTTATGTGCTCTGCTACCTTATCTCCGCCATGCAGCCATGTTCTATAGTGTTTCCTCAAAAAAACCAAGATTATCGCAACCAGCTTGATTGATAACTGGCAAATAGAGGGAGAAAAAGCGGAGGCAGTGACAGACTTTATATTTCTAGGCGCAAAGATTACTGCAGATGCTGACTGCAGCCAGGAAATCAGAAGACGTCTACTTCTTGGGAGGAGAGCAATGACAAATATTGATAAAATAGTTAAGAGCAGAGACATCACACTGACAACAAAGATCCGCATAGTTAAAGCAATGGTATTCCCCGTAGTAGTTGAGACCAAAATGCTTGTTTACAAAGCCATTGTACTACCAACCCTTCTGTATGCCTGCGAAACATGGACCCTCTACAAACGCCACCTCCAACTTCTTGAAAGATTCCATCAACGCTGCCTCCAAAAAATTCTGCAAATTACTTGGGAAGATAGGCGGACTAATGTTAGCGTATTAGAAGAAGCGAAAACCACCAGCATTGAAACAATGATCATCCAACATCAACTTCGCTGGACCGGCCATGTTGTTCAAATGCCTGAGCATCGTCTTCCAAAGCAGCTACTTTACTCCCAACTTAAGAATGGAAAATGGAATATTGGTGGACAGCAAAAGAGATTCAAAGACACTTTCAAAGCTAATTTTAAAAAATGTAATATCAGCATTGAGAACTGGGAAGCCCTAACTCATGAGCGTTTCAATTGGAGGTCAGCCTTTATTAATGGCGCTATGGACTTTGAAGAAGCAAGAGTACAGGGTGAAACGGAGAAAAGAGCTAAAAGGAAGGCACGTCAGGCAAACCCTCATCATGACCATCTCCCACCCGGAAACCTATGCCCTCACTGTGGGAGGTTGTGCGGATCCAGAATTGGCCTTTATAGCCACTTACGGATCCACTGTTAAAATTTTACCTTTGGAAGACAATCTTACTCGGCTACGAGTGATCGCCAATGAATTCCCCGTAGTAACCTATGGCTGCGAGAGCTGGACCATAAGGAAGGCTGAGCGAAGGAAGATAGATCCTTTTGAAATGTGGTGTTGGAGGAAAATTCTGAGAGTGCCTTGGACTGCAAGAAGATCAAACCAGTCCATATTCCAGGAAATAAAGCCAGACTGCTCACTTGAGGAAATGATATTAAAGGTAAAACTGAAGTACTTTGGCCACGTAATGAGAAGACAGGATACCCTGGAGAAGATGCTGATGCTAGGGAAAGTGGAGGGCAAAAGGAAGAGGGGCCGACCAAGGGCAGGATGGATGGATGATATTCTGGAGGTGATGGACTCGACCATGGGGGAGCTGGGGATGGTGACGGCCGACAGGAAGCTCTGGCATGGGCTGGTCCATGAAGTCACGAAGAGTCGGAAGCAACTGAACGAATAAACAACAAACAACACTCTTATGGCCAGGAGTCAATATTGTAGCCGATTAACATTCCAGATGTTGGAAGGACAACTGATGGAGGAATCAGTTGTGGAAGCCCAGGGGGTTCCCGACGAGCAGCCTGGCACCTCCCAAGAGATCACCACCCAAAGAGTGGTGACTCAGAAAGGAGGGAAAAGCTAAAGTTCAAAGCCAAGGGAACCAAAAAGAAAAAAGGTTCGGTTCCAGAACCAGAGATGGAGGAAGTAGACCCAGCTAACAGATCTCAGACCAAGACACCAAAACAGACAGCGAGTTGGTCTTTGGGGATTGGAGGCGGCATGGGAGGTGAGGCGGCCCGATGTGCAACCAAGAAACGCATTTCCCAAGGGCAGAGATTGGCCTCCCTAGAAAGCAAGATGTCTTGAGTGGATTATGAACTGGAGACTGTAAGTCCACAAGTGGCATCGATTAAGCTGGCGGTGGACCAAATTCTACAAAGAATGGAGGGAAAGGAGCCTGGCCAGTGACCGATAAGCCCTGTCACTACCTCAGCTGAAGAGCCCACAGATGACAGTGAGGAAGAAGACGGAGAATCGGAACCAGAGGAGCCCCGTACAGAACAACGGAGGTCACGAATGCAGATGCATCGGCCACGAACTCAACCCAAGGGGGCGAGTGAGTTGAAGATGAAATTCGACGGAGATCTGAAAAGATTTGGCCTGTTTTATGACTCACATAAAAGGCTTCATGGAAGAATTCGAGGAATCTTTCCTCAGCGAGGAAGCCAAGGTGAGATATGTATTGGGCTACCTAGAGGGTGAGGTGGCAGACTGGTTGGTGCTGATGCACAAAGCAGAGGCGAGAGAACTATCCAATTTTAATGCCGTCATGATGGCCCTCCAAAAGCGGTTTGAAGATACATTATCTAAAATGACAGCCAGAGTTGAATTACAGAATCTCCGGCAGGGGCATCGTACAGTGGCTGAGTACGCGTTGGAATTCAAGAAACTAGTGAGCCGACTACCCGACTGGCCAGAGACGTTCCAAGTGGAATATTTCCAAATGGGTTTGTGACCAGATGTGCTGGAGATGGCGCTTGGCCGAGGTGATCCACAGCCACTGTTGGAATGGATCCACCTAGCTGGCACGGTGGAAAACACCAAACTATGCCTCAAAAAGCATCTGCAGATTCAAGCAGCGGGGAGGAAGCCAGTGGGAGGCATGCCTCTGGGGAAGCGAGAGCTGAAACAGAAACCTTGGGAAGAAGAAAAAGAACAGTGCGCGAAGAGTGGATGATGTTTTAAATGTGGAAAAGAAGGTCATTGCATCAGCAATTGCCCACAATCCACACATCCCCCGAAAAAGATATTGGAAGAGAAGACCAACAAACCGATACTTGCTAAGTGCAAAGGAGCAGCTGCCATGGTTGGAGAGAAGAAAAGCCCAGATACTTTTGAGGGAGAAAGCGACTCGACTGATGAGGAATTTTTGCCAGCGGGAAACTCCAACTGCCTGTCCAAAAGTGCGCCGGAGGACAGGCATTTTCCAACGGGCGCACTGACCCACTGGTGAGTGGAGATTGCCCCACAATGCAAGTGAGAGTTAGCCTTGAGACTTTGGAGGGGGGGGGGAATAAGGCTAGTTTATTAGCCATGCTGGACTCGGGATGTTCCCGGTGTTTAATCCATCCTGCTATAGTAACAGGATTGGGGTTGAAGGTACATAGACTCAAAGCACCCATCGTTTTCTGCCAACTGGATGGGTCTAATATGAAAGGGGGTCCAATAGAATTTTATACTGATGTGGTAAAAATGAGAATTGAGACCCACGAAGAGACTTTGAGATTTATAATGGCACCAATTTCCAACCAACCAGTGGTGTTGGGATTAAAGTGGTTGCAGGAGAGAAATCTCCACATTGATTGGGTCTCTGGAGAGATGATATTTGCGGATGGAACGTATGAGGGACTGACTTAGGGGGACTCAGACTGGCATTGAGTTGAAGGCAGTTGGGATAGAGACTTGTGAGAAGGAGGAACTGCCTATCCCAGAACAGTATCAGGACTTAAAAGAAGTTTTTGATGAGATTGAGTCAAATCAATTACCGCCCCATAGAAAAACAGACTGTGCTATTGAAATAGAGCCGGGAGCAGTTCTGCCTAAAACAAAACTATACTCTATGACTCATAAAGAAATACAAGAGCTGAGAAAGTTCATTGATAAAAACTTAGAACGAGGGTTTATTGAACCAGCTACTTCTCCTATGGCAGCTCCTGTGCTGTTTAGGAAGAAGAAAGATGGCTCCCTAAGGCTGTGCACTGACTATCGGGGACTAAATGTGATCTGTATTTCAAATCAATACCCCTTGCCACTGATGAAAGACATGCTAGCACACCTTCAAAAGGGAATTTTTTTACAAAACTGGACTTGAGGGAAGCCTATTTTCATGTGCGCATCCGAGGGGGATGAATGGAAAACTGCTTTCAATTGCCAATTGGGGTGCTTCCAGTATCGAGTCATGCCATTCGGCTTAAAAGGCAGGCCCGGGGTCTTCATGAATGTAATAAATGAGGTGTTACACGAGTTTCTATACCGAGGGGTTGTGGTTTACCTCGATGATATCATTTATACAGAGACTATGGAAGAGCATGTAAATTTGGTGCGGGAAATGTTGCAGACTATTGAAAACTCAGTTCTATGAAAGCAGGTTAACAAAACACAGCTGACGTGCTCCTCTGCCCTGCTGAGTCATGGAAAACAATTTAGGTTTCGGTAGCACTGCCCCAGGTTCTAGTTCAATAGTACAGTCAGTTTTATGATGGAAAGGAAGCTGATCAGACTCAGTTTCTTCAAAAATTTCCTCCACCTCCTCATGTGACCCAGGGGCATTTGCACCTTGTGCTAATTCCCTACTAAATTCCACAGTTGTGCCTGCTACTTCAGACCCAAGTCGCACGTCGTCCCTTTCCAACCCTTGGTAGGACCCATCTGCAAACTCCATTTCCCCAGAGACCCAATCGATGTGGGGGTTACGTTCCCGTAGCCATTTCAGCCCCAGCACTATGGGCTGATTTGCTATAGGAGCCACAATGAATCGCACAGTCTCTTGATGTGTCCCAATAGTCATTTTTAGGGCTTCAGTATAATATTCTACTGGTCCACCCTTCATATCTGACCCATCCAATTGACAAAATATGATTGGCACTTTGAGTTTATATAGCTTCAATCTTAAACCTGTCACTATAGCAGGGTGAATCAAATATCTAGAACACGCTGAGTCCAACATAGCTAATAAACTGTTTTGGTCCCTCCCATCCAAAGTCTCGAGCTTTACCTTTACTTGCATGGTGGGACAATCGCCGCTCACCAGGGGATCCGCGCGCCTATCTGCAAATGCCTGGCCGCCGGCGCATCTCAGGACAGGCAGTTGGAGTTTCCCGCTGGCAAAAATTCCCTGTCTGTTGAGTCATTCTCTCCCCCAACCACTTCTGTTTTACTTGGCTCTTCAACTGCGCTGGCTGCTCCCTTTCTTTTTGGAGGCTGTGGTTTCGATGGTTTGATCTCTGTCTTTTTCTTCGCGATGTAAGTAGATTGCGGGCAATTGCGAATTCGATGGCCCTCCTTTCCACACTTGAAGCACAATCCACTTTTAGCACGGCATTCTTTTTCTTCTTCCCACGCTTTCTGGCCCAGGGGTTTTTTCAGTGGCTTCGCTGGCCCTATCGCTCTTTTCCCCAGTGTTTGAAGTTGTTTATATGATTTGAGACGTAATCGGGTACTCTCTGCCTTCCCCGCTAATTGGATCCACTCTTCCAATGTCTCAGGGTCTCCCCTTCCAGCCGCCATTTCCAGAATTTCAGGTTTTAACCCCATCTGGAAATACTCAATTTGAAAAGTCTCTGGCCAGTCCGGTAACCGACTGATGAGTTTTTTAAATCCCATGGCATATTCTGCCACTGTGTGGTTTCCCTGGTTCAATTGCTGCAACTCAACTCTAGCCGACATCTTTGATAAGGTGTCTTCAAATCTCTTCCTTAATGCCAACATAAATGCCTTAAAAGTTAATAGCTCTTTGGCATTAGTGTCTTGCATAGCTACCAGCCACTGCGCTGCCTCTCCTTCTAAGAAGCTGGACACGTACCGTACCTTTGCTTCTTCATTCGTGAAGGAATCCTCAAACTCTTCCATGAACCCTCTCACATGGGTCATGAAGCAGGCTAACTTCCCAGGATCTCCATCAAACCTCATCTTTAGCTTGTTGACTGCTAAGGTTCTCCCCTTGGCCAGCCCGCTCGTGGAAGGAAGTCTCACCTCAAGCTCAGGTTCTGATGTGTCTTCCTCCTCGTCGCTGTCGCTTGATGTTTCACTCTGTGCCAAAGTGGTGGTCGGAGTGGCCCCCTTTTTGGGAGCTTTTCCTCCTCCTTGGGAAGGACCTGGCACAAGCTGTTCTGGAGTTTGGTTATTTGTTTACTAATGGTTTCTAGCTCAAAATCTATACGGGAAGTCTTTGCCTCCAAAGAAGCCATTCTTTGGGACTGGGTAACTCGGATTTTGGTAGCCCGCTTCCCCATCTCTGGTTTTAGGCCGCCTCCGATCCCCATAGACCACTCCACTCTGGTTTTGGGAGTGCGTAATACGGGGAGCTCAGCTGCCTCGACCCCACTTCGTTTAGCTCCCTTTTTGGAGCCCTTCTTCCGATCAACTTTCGGTTCAAAAGCCACCGCTTTCTCTTATTTCGGGACTAATCCTATGTCCCTAGAAGTTCCTGGTTGCTCTAACTCCTCTGCCTGGGTGCAAGTGGCACAGTCGTCCATCCTGCTGTTATCTGTCATGTAGATGGTTAACAGGTAAATGATAGAGGGTCGATTCTCACCAGTAAGGCAGATGAAGTTGAAGTTGCGATCATAGCCTCAGGACAAATCGACATAAAGGGGCATTCAGATCTTTCTGTAATTACCCCAACTTCAATGCCCTAATAAACACTTCTTGATGCAATTCATTGAAATGCAGATTAAGCTTTATTCAGGATACATGTAAATTGAAGCACTCCTAAAGATCTGAATGCGGATTCCCGCCAAACCTTGCTAACTTAACTCTCCCCCTTGCGCGCCAATTTCGCAGCCAGCCACGATGATGTCAATGTCCAGAACTTTCGCTCCCCATTCCCAGCCTCCATCTCCAGCTATGAACCCTGACAGCTACAAATATTCTCTTCGATCGGTACTGTAATGTCAGAAGAAAATAAAATGCAGACCCCACGGGCAATTGTAAACATTTTATTTGTAGTGGATGCTCAGAAAATAGTTGCTGATTGGGGGGGGGGGGCTGTCTTGAAGTGAGCCAATTTTGATACAATAGTCTGTGAGAATTTATTTATTTATCTTTCACATTCTAGGCTGCTCAACTGCACCGACTCCGGTGGCTAACACAGAAAAACAGTAAAAATCAGAATAAAAGCCCAAAAGGCAGGGGGAGGGGGACGTGGACATAGAATCAGACAAAAGCCCCCCTCCCCGCCATAATTCCCGAAAGCCAGGGGCTGGGGAAGCGGCCAGGTTTTAACGCTCCAGGCCACAAGGCAGGGGCCATGGGGATCTCCGGCGGAGGCTATTCCAGAGGGCAGAGGCTGCAGCAGGGGAGGGCCCCCCCTGGGTCCTGCTAGGCGGCCCTGCTTAAAGGGGCACGAGTCAGAGGCGCCTACCCGGGAGGGGAAGGCCCAGAGCCCGCCCGGCGTGGCTCGAAGGCCGGACGGGGCCTTTTCGGGGGTCCCAGAGGCGGCCGGGGGGGCAAGCGCGCCCGGGACCCCTAGAGCGACAGGGGGGCGCCTGCCTTAAACACCGCGCGCCCTGGAGGGCTTGTCCCCCCCCCGCAGGAAGCCCCAGCTGCCAGTCCGCCCGGCGCGCTCTCTGCCCTCCAGGTTTGCGGAGAAGCGCCCGCTGACCGGAGAGCGTCGCGACCCTCTTCGGCCGCGGGCCGCCGGCCTCCCGGGGCATTGTGGGAGTTGAAGTCCGAGGCGCCACAAGGCTCCCGCGGCGGATTGGTCAGCGCGGGAGGAAGGGGCGGGTGCGGCGCGCTCTCGAGACGGGCGGGCGGCCCGGAAGCGGAAAGATCGGCCCCGCCCCCGCTCGGCGACGCGTCGTGAGGCGAGAGGAGGCCGTTGCCGCGGAGCAGCAGGAGCGGACGGGCCCCGGCGATCCCGGTGAGTGCGGCGTCCCTCGCCGGCGGTCGCATTGCCCGGCGCCCGGGGTCGCGCGCGGGGCCGCGGGGCGGGGGTGGCGCGCGCGCTCCTGCTCCTCCGGGAGACCGGCAATAAACGCTCCATCCCGCCAGTGGCTTGTTGTGTTCTTTGGCGCTCCTGTCCGCGTCCTCGGGCCCGCCGAATGGTCGCCGCCCTGGCTGGTCGGAGGCCGAAGCGCGGCTTTCCCCCTTCCGCCGGGCTCGGGAGGGAGGGAGGGAGGGAGGGCTACTCGGAAGAGGACTCCAACTCCCAGAATCCCCAGCCGGCGTGGGTTGCCGCATTCCCGCCCGGGGAATTCTGGGAGTGGGAGTCCGCCCGTCACGGCGGCTGAGCTGGAGAAAGGCTGCTCCCGCGGCGGAGGCGGCGCACTGGGGATCGAGCCCCCGGCCGGCTCTTGGCGGGCGGCTGGCCCGGCCCGGCGAAGCGGTGGCCGAAGCGGTGGCCGCGCCGTGCGGGAAGGGAAGGGCTGCTGGTCCGAGCGGGGGCGGGTTAAGGCACCTCCTTTATCCGACGGCTATCCCGGGCCTGCTCGGCTCCCGTCCGTTCCTCCGACTAGCGAGGGGTGCGGTGCGCGTGCTCCTTCACAAGCGCATACTGGTCCCCGCGATGTGCGCTCTGGCATCCGTCTGCCCTCGCCCTGTGCTGAGAGAGGCAGGGCCACTCCCGCGCTGAAGGGCCCTGCTGTCCAGGGGCGGAAGGGGCGGCCGGCGTTCACCGTGTCCGGGTGGGCAGTTTCCCCCGGGCTTTGGAACGTAGCCCCCCTCCCTGGGAGTGTTCGCCCCCCCGAAGTTCTCTTCAATAAAAAAGTGTTCTCGGCCTTGAGATCTGTTTTTTTGCTCCTTCTAGAGAATGTTGTGCTTAAATACGTTTAGTTTTGAATTTTGTTTCAACATAATAATAGCTGCAGCTGTGTTTAGTTTAAACTATCGTCCAGCAGTTTGGTGTTGTGGTTAAGGCACCCCGGTAGAAACCGGGAGGCGGTGAGTTCTCATCCCGCCTTAGGCACCAAGGCAGCGGGGGACCCTGGGCCAGTCACTTTCTCTCAGCCCTAGGAAGGTGGCAAGGGCAAACCACTTCTGAAAAATGTATTGTCGAAGGCAAACCACTTCTGAAAAACCTTGCCATAAACACAGCTTGTTCTTCACTGAGAAGTCGTGAAGAACGGGATGAGTAATAGCTCTTCCTGGGGATGGCTCGCACCGTAAAGTTTGGTTCGTAAACATCACATACAGCCTCTTGGATTTTATATTTTTATATTTTTATATTTTTAATGATTGTATAAAGTATTTTATAAGTTTTAATTGCTGACTTGATTGTAAACCGCCCAGAGTCCCCTTGTGGGGGGAGATGGGCGGTGATGTAAGTTAGAAATAATAAATAATAATAAATAAATAAGTCAACTTTCAGATCATCGGTGTCGCCAGAGGATTATCCAGTGCTAAATTCAGTTAAAAATGCCAGGGCCTTCCTAAGGATCAGAACTATGTAACAGAGAAGCTCACCGTATCCGTCTTAAAAGGAGTAAATTGATTCCCTTGGTTCCAACTGAATTCCTGTTGTCTGTGTCCGTGTCATGTTCTTGACAGCGATACAGAAAAGATTTGCCTACCCGTCTTCTGGGAGGTTTGTGTCCTTTATTTCACCTATTCCCCGTCTGTGGACAGCCCTGGGATGTCAGGTACTAGCCAGATCCAACCCTGATTGGCCAAGGTCAGCTAGACGCATCTTTGGGTAATCTAAAGAACTGTTCCCAGGTGGCTTTTCATAGAGGCTCTGAAGAAGTTGCTGACCCATCAAGTCTG
Source organism: Charina bottae (assembly GCA_023362775.1). Taxonomy (NCBI): domain Eukaryota; kingdom Metazoa; phylum Chordata; class Lepidosauria; order Squamata; family Charinaidae; genus Charina; species Charina bottae. Next base: position 2,667,990 of record JALMGJ010000034.1, read on the forward strand.
TAGAATTGGATGATGGTGGATGGAGAAGAGTGCTGGAACTTGAATGTGAAAGCTGCAAAGTGAAGACTGGAATTCCTCCCAGATCGGCTCCGTAGAGTTTGAGAGGTGAAGCAGAGCTAAAGGCCAGGGGAGAGGGCACATGCTCCAGCAAAGCCATGCATGTGACAGGATGCAACTTCTAACAAGGAAAAGTTTACAACCCAAGTGCCGAGATTTTACAAGAATCGGAGAAGAACGCCGTTAAAGTTAGTCAGTGGACTGGATTCTGTGTACTTTGCATTTCTATAAATTTTGGCAAAGTACTTTATAGATAGATCTGCAGCCAAGAAGTGGAAATGGAAGAACAATAGAGGAGATGCTTAGAAGAGGCCTAAGCCACCACTCAAGCTACTGTATTGGCGCTGGTGCTGCTGAGCACAATCCACAAGCAAAATGGGTGAAGTGTTGAAGATGAAAAAGGATTCCCTGTCAGCGAGCTACAGTAATTCGGAAAACTTTAAAGGGAGACTCAGCATGTGGGGGGAATCAAGTAGTTCTGTCTTCTATTGAATAGGAAATAATAATAATCCACTGAAGGATGTGGACTCTAATCTACCACACTGATGCAGTGCAGCTTGCTGGATGTCCATTTAGTCTATGTATCTATATGCACACAGGAGGAGGAGGAGGAGGATAGACTTAACTCTCCCTCCTGAGCATTGGGCCCCAGTTGCTGCCTATCACGCTTTCCCTCCCTCCCTCCCTCCCTCCCTCCCTCCCTCCCTTCCGGTACAGTTTTGCTCAGATGATGGAGCTCAGTGTCTTCCGTATTCCCTGCACGCGTATCCTGCCCCTGGGGCTAGGAGCAGGACAAGGCATGTGGAAGCCTGCCGCTAGTTCCAGGGGACGTTGAGGCTGGCTGGATTGGATGATTGGCAGCTGCCACTGGGTAGTAATAGAGGGCAGACTAGATGATCTCCAAGGTCTCTTTCAACTCTTACCTTCTAACTCTCTGGAAACGAGAGGGCGGTGTGTGTGCCCCTTCGTCCTCTGGGCTTCCGAGGCAGGTAGCCAGGCAAGGAGCAAAGGATCTGCCCAGGGAATTCTCAGTGCGGCTCTGGAAGGCGGGGGCCTGTTTTCCTCCCAGCCCAATCTCAGAGCGGTTATTCCCGTGGCTGCTAAAGGCCGGTAATCCTTGCTCCACTTGGCGTCCAGGCCCCGGCCGTATCCTTCCAGTGTTCAGAGGCACAAATCTTGTAATATTGATGCTTTCAATATTTTCTACTTTTCTAGAGATGAAAGGCTGTACAGGTAGTCCTTTTTTAGTGACCGACTCGTTTAGCAACCATTCACAGTTACGACGGTGATGAAAAAGTAACTTTGCGACCAGTCCTCGCATTTATGTCCTTCGTAGGTCTGTAAAGCAAAGGAAAGCTGAAGTAAAATCGTGACGTTTCACTTAATGACCGCTTTGATTGCTGTCCTAGTTGCCAGTCCCAATTGTGGTCGCTAAACGAGGACTACCTGTAATGGGTAGAAACCCTGGCTAAAGTTGATGACTACTTTTATTTAGTCAGGGAAATGATTTACGGCCATACGTCTTTGTCACTTCGCTGGAGTGCCAAATGTTTCTGTAGAAAAGTCACATCTAGTTTGAACATTTTTAAGCAGGGCTGTGCAGACCCTTGGAAGAGGTGCTTGGGAGCCCCCAGAAAGGCCCTGTTTTTGAATCACGAATGCTGCCGCCTTTTTCCCCAGGCCTGCAGGGCTCCTTTGGAAGCTGCCCCCGGTTGTGCGCGTGTGCCAGCCGATTCCCCAGCAGAGCCGTGATCTGCGCACATGTGCAGGGAGAGAAGCGGGAACCCCTCCCAGGCAGTGGTGCAGGCGTGGAAAGGCCCTGGCAATCCACTTCGTGGGGGAGCGTCTTCGTGTGGCCTTGAGGAGCGTCTGCAGGGCCCGGTTGGGCATTCCAGGCGCTTTCCCCACATACAGGCCCACAGAGGCGGGCAGGAGGCAGGGAGGCGTACGAATAAACAGCAAGGATATCCCGCACGGCCTGGAATGAAGCTGTGCCGTACTTCAGTCGTTTCTGTCTGTGCCGTCTCCCTTCTGGGCCTCTCCCCTTTTCCCTTCTGCCCCCCTCCCCTGAAAACAAAGGAGCCATTTTTGAGAAGCGCGCTTGCTCCTAATGTGGCATGACGAACTGGCAGGCCTTCCACCCAGTGACTGCTTTGGGGGACGAGCCCAAGGAGGGCCCCCCCAATTTGCATCCAGAGAAGAGAACCTGTCCCCCAAGCATTTCTGCATTATGCTTACTACTGGGGGGGCACTCTTGGTCAGTTAATTGAGCTAGATTGATGAGGAATAAAGTTCCCCCAATAACGAACTTACTTCGGGGGGGAGCGGTAAGTATCTCCAGAGGCAGGTACCACCTGAGACGCCAAGGGCGGAAGTGCCCCCTTTTCTTCCTCCCCTCTCACTGCAGAGGCAGCCCTTCTTGCGATCCTTGTTTGCATCCTTTGGAAGCAACCATTTTTAAAAGGAAATGCTCCCGGTGGCATTGTGTATTTATGTCGAAATATATTCAGGTTTTATTGTTCACAGTTGTGTAATTAGTCAACGGAGGTTTGACAGCCCTGATTCCATGGGGACGGGGAACCACTGTTCAGGCGCCCTCCCTTTCGTCCGGTTTGCGGGGACCGCGTCGGTTCGCCACCGTGCTGCTGCACCCGTCCCTCTGGATCCTCCTCGTGGCACTTGCGTGCCGAGGGAGGGGGTCTCCGGCAGCCTGAGAAGCCCCCTGCGTCACCGTGAGAAGGCGGGCCGAGCTGCGGGGCCAGGAGAGCCCCAGGCCCCTGGGCGCTCTCAAGGCGGATGCCTCGGCGGAAACCTTCACCCGGCGATCCGCGTGTGCCAAACCTTGATGTAATAAAGGTTGTCTGACGGCCGTTGGCTCCCTGAGTGGATTTCCTTGCTCCAGCCGGTGGACTTTGAACATGCCTTGCTTTCTTTTCAATATGCTGATGATCTTTTCTTTGTTTCGTAGCATTGAACAGATGGGTTGATTATTCTTTTCAGATATTAATAAAGCAGCGGAAAGAAGAAATATGAATAAGCCTCCCTCAAGGTCCAGCCCATCGCGAAGGTAAAGTACTCTGACGCAACCAGTTCCCTACTCAGTGGTGCTGCGTCCCGTGCCCTCAGTGGGGCTTCCTCCGAGGGGAATCCGGCGGGATCCCCATCCCTTGCGAACCTCCCGGGCGCCTCCTGCGCTCAGCACTGGCGGGGGAGGAGAGTCTGGCTGTCGACCGGACTCCGGGGCGTCCCTGGGGAGCGCCTCGGGGCGGGCTCCACCACGGAGGAGCGGGCAGCAACGAGGGTTGCGTCGAGGGCAGAGGCCTCGGGGAGCAGCTCCCCTTATGGCGGCATGCCTTTTTTGCAACCGATTGCCCCGAAGATGGACGCGAGATCTCCTTTGATAGAGGATTGCTCTATCCTCTCTTGGCACTCCATCAGTGCTGTGCCCATCGTTCGTGGGTGCTTTTGTTGGCATTGGCACAGAACTGTGCACAAGCCTCTTCCTGACGACCGCTTCTGCCAGGGCAGGAGCTGGGACCTACTGGGGGACCCTTGGTCAAGGCGCAAGCAAGTGCCTGAGCATCCCTCCCGATGCCGGTGGCTGGCGCGCAAGCGGATGCCCAAGCATTGCCTTGTCTGGATGCTGTGGGCGGCGCGCATGCGGGTGCCTGGGCATTGCATTGCCCCGGTGCCGTTGGCTGGAGTGCAAGTGGGAAGAAAGCGACAGCGGTTGCTGGGGCATCTGGTTGGAGCTCTTCCAGAGCCCCGTTGCGTGCCCAGGTCTGCTGAGTGCAGCAGGGGGCATCCGCCAACTTCTCTTCAAAATCCTAGCTGCTGTCCTGTCCCAAATTTGCCCGGCTCTTCTTTCAGCAGACTTTGGGCATCCTTCTCGATTCTCTGACTGTTCTTGTATCCCCCCGAAATAGACCGTTCATTGGGGCTTTGTGAAATCAATTTAAGGCTCTGCTTACGCGAAGTCAAAGAATCTCTAAGTACGTTGATCTACAGTTATTCCACTCCTCCTGAATTCTCCGCGGGGCTGTGCACAGCAGAGCAGAGAACGCTTCCAGTTATTCTCGATGCTGATGGTGGAGAGGCAGCTGCAGCCAGGAGCCCAGTGGTGCTGATACTTTGGGGCGCGCTTCTGGTGGGGGCAGGGTAGGGGTCGGCTTCCTTAACTTTTCTGGCTGTTCTGGAAGATGGGGTCTCCCTGCCCATCTCTGGGAGTTTGGCCCGCTCCTGTCCAAAGTAGGGCCGCGTGACGGGTCCCGGGAAGTGCAACGGCGGCCTGTTCTAACGTGGAGAGTTCCTCCAGGCTGGCTCTGGATGGACCCCCCGGGATTCTCAACTTCCGCAGGCCATCAGCTTCTGTGGCACGATGCCAACTTCCTTCAGGGCCAAGACTGATCTTGCTGAACTCTGGGACCTCTAAGCAAATCCAGAGGCTGAGCCATCCCCTTGAGCTGCACACCGCAGGACCTAACTCGCTGCAGGCTCCTTTGGGACACGTTTAATGTTTGGGGTCTAGCGGGGGTTTCTTACCAAAGCCTCATTGCCACAGAAGGTGGGAACTCGTAGGACTGAATGCGCCTCCCCAGAGTCCTTTCTTGTGTTAGAAATCTTCCCTCCTTTTGCCTTTGCGGTGCGTGCTTTCTGTGGAGGTGAGCACTAGGCCACACCCCAGAATGAGGCCAAGATTGCGTGGCTCCCCAAAACGTGGATGCGCTTCTAGATTTTTATTTGAGTGGAGGTCCACAGAAAACAGTTCTGGGTAATTCCCCTGACCGCTTCGCTCTTAAGGGCTTTTCCCGGTCCTTCTTGTAGAGAGCCCATCCCCTATGGCGAGAGGGACGTGCGGCGTGATCGCTCTCCTAACCGGGGCAGTCCACGCAGGGACAGCAGGAATGGCCGTGACCCCAGGGACGGACGGGACCTTCGGGCGCGAGATATGCGTGGGGCCAGAGATCACCGAGACCTGCGGGATGCGCGAGACCTGCGGGATGCCCGAGACCTGCGGGATCCCCGAGAGCCTGTCTACGAACGCTACAGGGAGGCAAGGGAGCCTCCGTACAGGTAGGCGCGGAGGGAGGGACGGCGGGGGCTGGGTCAGGCATGAGCTCACGTGCAGATTCCCTGCAGGCGAGAGGAAGGCTACGACCGTTACACGCGCCCTGACGACCATTATCGAAGGCGGGAGGAGCCGTATTCTGACCGCTACCGAGACCACTTGGACAGGCCCCCCTTGAGCACCGAAGGTCAGGGACTGTCCAGCTGCGGAGAAGGGGGTGGGCGGAGAAGGTGAACCTCTGCCCTCATGCCGATGGCCCTTCCCCGCAGAGCGCATGAAGCGGGAGGAGCGACGCCGGGAAGAGCTTTATCGACAGTTCTTTGAGGACATCAAGAAGCGCATCGATGCCGAGCGGCCGGTGGATTGTTCAGTGATTGTGGTCAACAAGCAGACCAAGTAGGAACCCGGGCGGCTGGCGGGGCGGGTTTGTCAGCCGGGCAGGGCTGGATGGCCGCATTGGGCTCCTTTGCGGAAACGCTGGCGCCCTTTGGGGCTGCTGCCGCCGCCGCTCCCGTTGTCCAATGCCACGGGCAGACCCTGTTCTCTCTCGGCTTCCGCCTGATGCAGGGATTACGCCGAGTCGGTGGGGCGTAAGGTGCGTGACCTTGGCATGATCGTGGATCTGATCTTTCTCAACTCAGAGATGTCTTTGCAGCAAGCCCTGGATGATGTGAGCCAAGGGGGCTCTGCCTTTGCCATCGTCATCACCCCACAGCACCAGGTTCATCACTCCTGCACAGTCAATATCATGTTTGGCACCCCCCAAGGTAGGGCTTCTCCTTGGGCCGTGCTCTGTGCAGAAAGGGTAGGGCGGGCAAGCCACAGTGGAGTTTTGCCTGAGGCTTGGTGCAAAGCATGATCAACAGCTCACGGTGTGCAGGATTGTGTTGGTAGGCTGGCATTTTTTGGAAAACACTTTCTGGCCTCAATCAGGCCTGAAAGAGGAAAACAGCCCCAAGCTGCTGCAGGGGATGCACTCCTGTGCTCGTACCCTTTGCATTTGGATCCCCAGCGGGTCTTTGTTTCCACCCTTCCTAATCCCCAGAATCCAGGCCAAAATTGGGTTATTCAGCTGCTGAATTTCGATCTTTTGGCTGGAAAAGTTGGTGGGTGGAGGGATTGACTCCGGCGTCTTGGCTAGAAGAATTATTGCAATGATCGATAAGGCATTTACAGAGATTAGGAATGCAAAAGCACGCAACATAAGGGGGAGGGGGACACAGCAGCCATTTCACTCAGTCGAGGCTTTGAAATAGCACTCCACCAGGGCTCCCTAATCCAGTTTGTGAGAGAGACAGACGCCTGGCATTAAGTCTGGGCACTGCGGGGCTTGCTGTCTACCTCCCAGCCCCGCTGGCTCGCCATCCCTGCCCTCCTCCCTCCCTGTGAGTATTATAGGCTACGGCAACCTGTTCAAGAGGACCCCTGGAGCCTTTCTGTGTGCTAGGAAAGGAAACGGGCCTTTTTCCAGGTGGACTCCATCTCCCCCACCCCGGTTTTGCTCCTTTGAGATGAGCAGCCTGCTGTTGTCTGCGTCACTCGCAGATCTGGGTGGCTCCCACCCGGAGGATGCCCCAAAATGCTCTGAAAACTTGTCTGTTGTCCCGGGCCTGGGGCAGGGTGGCGCTTTCAGTGTCTCCTTTGGCTTGATACGGATGGGTTTTCTGCTGGACGTGCAGGAGCAGTTCTACTATGATGTTACGTCTAGCTTATTTTAAGAAATCGTAAGCTACCCAGAGCGGCCTCTGAATGGGACGCACGCATGAACGAACGAACGAACGAATGCCCACCTCTCCTGCCGCAGAGCATCGGAACATGCCCCAGGCGGACGCCATGGTGCTGGTGGCCAAGAACTACGAGCGCTACAAGTCCGAGGTCCGGGAGAAGGAGCGGGAGGAGATCGCCAGGCGAGCGGCCAAGATGGCCGACGAAACCGTCCTGCAGGAGCGAGAGCACCCCCCACCTGCCGAGGAGGGTCTCCGGGGCAGCCACCCCCCGGCCATCCAGGCCCTCCTGAACCTGCTGGCCGACAACCGCTACCTGACCGCGGAGGAGACGGACAAGATCATCAACTACCTCAGGGAGCGCAAGGAACGGCAGCTGCGCGCCGGCGCCGACTCCCTTCCCGGTAAGTCCCAGCCGATGGTGAGTCGATCCCCACTTTCCGGGGGGCTAGTCTGAGGCAGCGGGGAGGAGACTGACCTTGCTGGCTTCCCTCTGTGCAGGCTCGCTTCCCAGGCAGACCATGGGAGCCCCCTCAGGATCCTCGGGGCCGAGCTCCCAGGGACACCAGAGTGGCCAGCCGCTGCCAGCCTCCGCCGCGGGCACGGGCGCCTCCAATCCTCAGCAGGAGCTGCAGGCCAAGATCCTCAGCCTCTTCAATAGCGGGGCGGCCGCCGCCGCAGCGAACGTGACGGCCGGGAGCAGTTCGGGGGTGGGGGCATCTCAGAACCCGGGTTTTGCCTCCGGGCTAAGCACGCCCGGCCGGGCCCCGCAGCTCGGCGTGGCCGGGGCCTCCCAGTCCCAGCAGCGAGCCCTATCCCAGGCCGCCCAGTTTCCAAACCACCCGGGCTCTGCCAGGGTCGCTGGTCCCCAGGCGTCGTCTCCGCAGCCATCCCAGCCCCTTTACCAGAGCCGGCCCCCTGCGCCCAGTAACGCGGCTGCCTTGCGGCCAGCGCCGTCTCTGGGGATCAACTTCGACAACCCCAGCGTGCAGAAGGCCCTCGACACCCTGATCCAGAGCGGCCCTGCCCTCTCGCACCTGGTGAGCCAGGCGGTGGGCCAGGCCCGGGCGGTGCCCCCGGCCCAGCAGGCCTTGGGCTCCTACCAGCGGCATTACTGATGCCGAGCGGGCTCGCCTGCCCCGCCGCTGAACTTTTTGGGTGGTGCGTGTCTCTCCCCCTCCTCTCCCTGCCTCCCCCCTCCCCCTCTGGCAGGCTTCTGGTCACCTTGGGCCGGAGAAGGCCGCCAGGGCCTGCCTTGCCTCAGGCAGCCTCTGCCGCTGGCACCCCTTCGTCCCCTGCCTCTTGTCTTTTCAGTTGGGAAAGGGGACCGAGAGGTGGGCACGCTCTCCTGAGCAACGAAGGGCGATCCAGAGCTGGCGAGGGTAGGTGGCCTTAAGGGCAAGTCCGAATGTGTCGCTGCCGTGGGAATAACTTGCTGGTGGCCGGTGTTCAGCCCTGCCTGGCCGGAACGTGGTCCTTCTCCAAGATGATAGAGTTATGCCGGCTTTCCTTTGACCTGTGACGCCCCCTTTGATTTAATGTTGTAAAATTTGAAAGTTAACTTTGGGGGACCTCAGATGTCAGTTTCTTTTCCAACAGAGGAGCCTCTGCTCAGAGGTTCTTAGCGGTGACTGATGCCTGGAGCTGTAGATGTTCCGTTCTTTAATGGTTCTGTTATGTAGAGACCTCTGTATTGTTAGCAAGAGGACATAACTTTTTAATAAAATATACATATATATATATATAAAAAAATTTGTCCGTTTCAAATATTTCAGGCGGCTACTACTGCTGCTTGAAAGTCTGAAGGGGTGTTGTGTCCCCCTCAGCGGTAGCGGCAGCAAAGGCATGCAATGCCACAAATTAGCCACCGCAAACCCTGCCAGCGCCAGTAAGTCACAATTTGGAGTGCCAGGAAGCAATTTGTGTGTGATTATCCTGATTTCAATGCCCCAATAATTGCTTCTCCATGCAGTTCTTTTGAATTCCAGAATAAGCTTTATTAAGGTTACACGTAAATCAAGGCATTCTCAAAGACCCGAGTGACGTTTCCTGCCAAAAGATTGAATTTCTTCTTTCCCTCCCTTCTCCACCCACTCATTGAAGCTGCTTGGTAAATGCTGCCGTTGTACTAGGTACTGAAGCTTTCCTCTGTGAAGTCTAGAATCAATGATATTTTTTACTTCAAAGTGTTGTTCCCCTTCCACCATGACAGGCGAAGGTTCTGGCTGTTCTGGGTGCCATATCTCCAAAGATTTAAAAGGTTTTAACAGGCTGATATGAAACACTGGATTCACTTTTTGTAGATTTTTTGGCAAGTTTAATTGAGCAGTCACTGGGTTGATCACTTTGACGATCGTAAATGGTTCTGCGTACTTTAGCCCTAATTTTTTGGACAGTTGCTTTGCACAAAGATGTTTGTTTGAAAGGTAAACTTTTTCTCCAACTTTCTGTTGCCATTCAGGGGATCGCTTTTTATCTGCAAATCTCTTATAATTGTTTTTTGTGTCTTGTAAAGTCTGTGTCATAATTGGCCAATTGGCTGTTACTTTAGCGATCCATTCATCAGCTAACAAAGGGTTGGGTGAGTTCTGAGAAGGTTGAGAAGGTAAATTGGGTATTGGAATAAACTCTTGACCGGTAGCTATTTTAAAAGGGGAAAACCCTGTACTCTGGTGCACCGTGTATGCAACTTCAGCAAAAGATAGCAGGTCTACCCAGTCATTTTGCTGATAACTAATGTAACACTTCAAGTATTGCTCTAGAATGGCATTCAGACGTTCAGTCGCTCCGTCTGTCTGCGGATGAAACACCGAGCTTAGACTTTGTTCAGCCCCAATTAATTGTAAAAATGCTTTCCAAAACTTTGAGGTGAATTGACTGCCTCGGTCACTAATTACCCTTTCAGGCACCCCGTGAGGGTGATAGACATGTTGAATAAAGAGCTTTGCAAGTTGGTTGGCAGAGGGTACTCCCTTGCACAGGATAAAATGAGCTTGTTTCGAAAACTAATCAGTAACTACCCAAATCACTGTTTTTTTCTTGCTCTTTGGCAAATCTACTATAAAGTCCATAGCGATTTGCTTCCAGGGCTGAGAGGGGTTCGCCACTGGTTGCAACAATCCCACCGGTTTCCCAGTTGGTTTCTTTGTAGTGGCACAAATAGGGCAGGTGGTTACGTAGTCTTTTACATCTTTTCTTAGTGTGGGCCACCAAAACTGCCTTCTAACCAAATGTAATGTTTTTACAAATCCAAAGTGGCCAGCTACTTTGTCGTCATGACATCTTTCTAAAATGCACTTTCTGAGAGCACTAGGAACATACATTCTTTCCCCATTCCACCACAGTCCATTGCTTTCTTGGAGGGTTTGCCTATGTGCCAACCACCAAGAATCTTTTTGCATTTCAGCTCGCAATTCTTTTGTTAAGGCTGTTTCTAACGGGAGAATAAGCGATGGTTTCTGACTGCGGGTGACTACCACTTTTCCCACTTGTGGGTCCGGACCAACTGCCAATGTGTTCTTTACTCTCTCTAATTCATCTTGGTTAGACCCAATTGCTGGGGAGACATTATAGTGTTAATTGCTTGCTTCCTTTGGGTGTCATGTTGTGGTAACCTAGAAAGGGCATCAGCTAGAAAAAATTTTCCTCCCAGAAAATATTTCAGGGTGAAATTGAACTGACTTGTACTTGCTTTGGATTCAATTTACGTGGTGATTTTAATGCTTCCAGATTTTTTTGATCAGTCCATACCTCAAATGGGTGGGAGGACCCCTCCAACAAATGTCTCCAAGTAGCTAATGTATGACGTACGGCAAAAGCCTCCTTCTCCCAAAGATGCCAACGTTTTTCAGTCTCTGAGAATTTTTGGGAGATATGCGCAAGGTCTTAATACATTATTGGAATCTCGCTGTAAAAGCAGTGACCCAACCGCCGTATCTGAAGCGTCAGTTTGAATGACAAATGGTTTTTCAGAATCGGGGTGTTTTAAAATCGGCTCCGCCGTGAAAAGTGCCTTCAGTGTGTCAAAAGTGGCTTGGCGCTCTGAAGTCCATTTCAATACCGCCCCCAGTTTTGCTGCTTTCTGTGCCTCACGCTGATTTTTTTGTTCTTAAGACATAGCTTTCCAAACTCTGTGTCGTGACACACTAGTGTTTCGCCTGGGGTGTTTAGGTGTGTCGTGCGGGAGACAGTTTGGGCATGAAAATTGAAGAAGGGGAGCAGTCACCTCCACCTATCAGTGCCAGAGAAAGTAGGGCGGAAAAGCGTGCCCAGCAGAAAGCAGCCTGATTGGCTGCTTCTCTGTCCCCGCAGCCTGCAACCTGCTCTGTCGCTCCGCCTCCACTTCCGTCCTTTTAATCCTGCCCAGCCGCTTGAATCCTGATCCACTGCCGCTCCTTCGCACGTCTGCTTCTGCCTTTTTCCCCACTCTCCTGCCTGCAATAGGGGTATGTAAGTCTGCCTTTGCCCTGCCCTGCCCTCTGCTCCGTTGCTCCGCCTCCACTTCCGTCCTTTGAATCCTGCCCTGCCGCTTGAATCCTGATCCACTGCTGCTCCTTCGCACGTCTGCTTCTGCCTTTTCCCCCACTCTCCTGCCTGCAATAGGGGTATGTAAGTCTGCCTTTGCCCTGCCCTGCCCTCTGCTCCGTTGCTCCGCCTCCACTTCCGTCCTTTGAATCCTGCCCTGCCGCTTGAATCCTGATCCGCTACCACTCCTTCGCACGTCTGCCTCTGCCTTTTTCCCCACTCTCCTGCCTGCAATAGGGGTATGTAAGTCTGTGCCTTTGCCTTGCCTTTGCCCTCCACTGCCCTCCCCTCCTCTGCCCTGCCCTGCCCTACCCTGACCAGGGGGGTGGGGTTTGCAGGTAGGAGCCAATCGTGCGGACCGGGGGCGGGGTTTGCAGGCAGGAGCAAATCGTGCGGACCGGGGGGTGGGGTTTGCAGGCAGGAGCCACTTGTGCAGACCGGGAGGCGGGGACCCCTGTTATAAGGGGTTACTGTGTCGCGAAATAATGCATGTCTAAAAGGTGTGTCACCAACATGAAAAGTTTGGAAAGCATCCCAAAAGACATCACAGCGCTATTCCAACATTGCCTGACAACCAGCTACTTTCAATGGGATAAGGATTTCTACAAACAAACAGATGGAGTCGCCATGGGAAGCCCCCTCAGCCCGGTAATAGCGAACTTCTACATGGAACATTTTGAAAAACAGGCTTTAGAATCGGCACGGCACCCCTCACACCAACAGTCTGGTACCCATTCGTGGACGACACCTTTACCATTTGGAGTCATGGGGAAGAAGAATTAGAGAAATTCCTGAACCACCTCAACAGCATCCACCGGAATATACAATTCACCATGGAAAAAGAAATGGAAGGCGAACTACCATTTTTAGATGTCATGGTCATACACAAACTGGACCTGCAATTAGGACACAAAATCTACAGAAAACCCACACAGACCGGTATCTACACAAAAATTCCAATCACCACCCACGACAAAAAAGAGGCATCATCAAAACACTAGTGGATCGTGCAAATCAGAACTGTGAAGCTCAATTTCTCAATTCTGAACTCAACCATTTGGATTAGTCCCTACAGGCGAATGGCTACTTCAAGAATGAAATCAGGAGAGCTATCAAACCGAAAAAACAGCACTCAACTGAAGAAAAAAAGCCCCCCACAAGCAAAATATTCCTGCCCTACATTAAAGGACCGCATGGAAAAACTAATGAAAAAACATAAACTCCAAACAGTCTTCAAACCCACCAGAAAAATACAACAAATGTTAAAATCAGCAAAAGACAAAAGGGACCCCCTCACCGCTGCAGGAGTTTACCGCATACCCTGCAGCTGTGGACAAGTATACATTGGGACCACAAAACGCAGCATCCACACCAGGATAAAAGAACATGAAAGGCACTGTAGACTACAGCAACCTGAAAAATCTGCAATAGCTGAACATGCTCTCAAACAAACTGGTCACCAAATCTTATTTGAAAACACAGAAATACTGGACAACACCAACAGCCACTATGTTAGACTATACAGGGAAGCCATTGAAACACCAACATAAACACCAGTACAGTTTCAATAAAAAAGAAGAAAGCTTAAAGATCAGCAAAACCTGGCTGCCAGTCCTGAAAAACACAGTTTGCAAAAGGTCAATGAAATCTACTCAACCACAGAAATATGCAAACAACTCACACAATAGATGTGCTAATCCCACACACGACAGCACCACACCCCCTAATCACCACAATAAACCCTCTCCTAATCTCTTGTAAATGACCCACAGAAGACACACACCCTCTCAGCAGATATAAACACCAGCAGGAAGACACACCCTCCACTTGGGCACAGAGAGAATCTTCTAGCTGTGCTCCTGTCCTCTGAAGATGCCAGCCACAGCAACTGGTGAAACGTTAGGAACCAAAACTGCCAGAACATGGCCACACAGCCCGGAAAACCCACAACAACCAAAGTTATTTAGGTTTATCAGGGTACTGATTATGAAAAGCACGGGTAAGAGCAGGAGCACGAACATGGTGGCTGAAAACCCATTCAGAGTCACTCTTGGGAAAATGTTTCCAGCAAACAACGTATTGAAGGTGGCCACAGAATTTACGAGAGTCCAGAACAGAGTGAACCTCAAAATGTTGATCACCATCGAGGAGAAGAGGGTGGTGGTGGTGGTGGAGCTGGATGCCAGGTTTGGCATGGTTGGAATGGTTTGAGTAAACTGCAGTGGAAGACAGGATGAATACGTTGCATGTTTTTAGGCAATTGTAATTTGACGGAGACAGGGTTGATGACTGATAATAGGAAAAGGACCAATGAATTTAGGTGCCAATTTATTTGAAGGTTGCGTAGATTTGAGATGTTTGGTAGAAAGACTTGTTGGCCAACAGTGAGTTTCCACTCAGGAGCGTGTTTGCAGTCAGTGATGCGCTTGTAGGAGGCTTGGGCATCCTGAAGGGTTTGTAGGATAATGGGCCAGTTTTTCTGGATGTTAGCAATCCAGGTATCGGTTGACAGAAGAGGATCAGCAGGTTTGGATAGTTCAGGGAATGGTGGGCGGTCATGGCCATAGATAACGTGAAACGGTGAAAAACCAGTGCTGTGATGGAGTTCATCAAAGGGTAAAAGATCGGCCCAGTCATCTTGATAAGAAATGTAACAACGAAGATATTGTTCTAGAACAGAGTTCAGATGTTCAGAAGATCCATCAGTCTGGGGGTGAAAGGCAGAGCTTAGTGCTTGCTCCGCCCCTATGAGTTTGAGGAAAGCCCCCCAGAATTTGGAGGTGAATTGTGAGCCGCGGTCCGAAATGACCTGAAGGGGGGGCGTGATATTTGTAAATATGTTGAATAAACAAGCGAGCCAGTTGTGCAGTGGGTAAGGTAGCACATGGAATGAAATGGGCTTGTTTGGAAAATAAGTCAGTTACCACCCAAATGACAGTTTTATTCTTGCTGGGAGGTAAATCCACAATGAAGTCCATGGCAATTTGCTCCCAAGGTTTGGTGGGAGTGGCTACAGTTTGTAATAGTCCAGTAGGCTTGCCAATTTTATGTTTAGCCATGGCACAGGTAGTGCATGAAGAAATGTAGTCATTAACATCTTTGTGAAGTGATGGCCACCAAAATTGTTGGTGTATTAAATGGAGGGTCTTTACAAAACCGAAGTGGCCGGCGGGTTTGGCATCATGAGAACATTGGAGAATTTTAGCTCATAAAGGCGGAGGAATATAGATTTGAGAGCCACAATACCAAATTCTGTTTTGGTTAGTTAAAGATGCTTTATTGTTATTGAGCCAAGTATCGTTTTGCTGGGAGGTGAGAAGCTCCTGTTGCAAATCAGGAGGCGGAGCGGGCAGAGCGGCTGAGGTGGCACATCTGGTAACAGCCACCAAGCAAGTTGAAGGGCATAGAATGGGATCTCCAGTTACCGTAGGTGGTGTAGGCGGAACATCTGTAGAGGAGTTGGCGCTCGGAATTAGAGGAGCCAATCCCTGTTGAGGGGGAATGACGGAATCGACTACCTCCTCCCGAAGTCCGTTGTGCTGGGGTTGGTGGGAAAGAGCATTGGCAAGAAAGTTTTTTCTGCCTTGTATATATTTCAGAGTGAAATTGAAGCGGGTAAAAAATTGCGCCCAGTGAACGTGTTTGGGATTTAGTTTTTTGGGAGATTGAAGTGCTTGGAGGTTTTTGTGATCAGTCCAAACCTCAAAGGGGTGGGAAGAGCCCTCTAGGAGGTGGCGCCAAGTGAGCAATGCATGGCGCACAGTGAAAGCTTCTTTTTCCCAGACATGCCAGTTGCGTTCAGTTTCAGTGAACTTACGGGAAATGTAAGCGCACAGATGCTAAAGCCCTTGAACGCCCTTCTGAAGCAGTACACAACCAATTGCAATGTCCGAAGCGTCTACTTGGACAATGAAAGGTTGAGAAGGGTCGCGGTGTTTCAAAATAGGTTCTGCTGTAAATAATGTTTTTAGAGTATCGAATGCTTGTTGGCACTCGGTGTCCAAATTAAAATAGCACTGGGTTGTTTGGCTTTTTTGGGGTTTGTTTTCCCTTTGGTTTTTAACAAATCAGTCAGAGGTAAGGCAACCTGGGCAAAATTGGGAATGAAATTGCAATAAAAATTCACGAACCCGAGGAAACTTTGGAGTTGTCGGGTTTTGGGTGCTTGCCAAGCCAGTATGTCACATACTTATTTTTTTTTCACTTTCAAAGTTTTTATTATTTTTTACAACAAGGATAAAAAACTACAAAAAACAAAAATACTACAAACAAACAAAAACATTAAAAGTGTAAAAACACAAAAGAGAAAATATGTCTATGAAGGTTCTCAGTCATCCAGGTGGAATTGTCTGTAGCTTGAATCATGTCAACTGGATTTCTATTTTCTCAGTGGAAACGTTTCGCTCCTTATTGCAAACGTGGATTAGAACAAGATTAAATCCCAGCCTCCCAGTGTAGTCTTACCGCTTGGTTGCAAACGCTGTCTACAATCTCCTGGCTATAACTCACTGTCTGGAGGACAAATGGGTCGATTCTCAGCGTTTTCCTTAATCCGGAAAAACACTTGGGGCTACAGAAAAACCTGTCTGCCAAAAAAAAAAAAAAAACTACCACACTGCCAGCTCTGCCCATGGAGCTCACAGGCAAAGTTGTTCAGTCGGCCATTTTCCACAGGAAGCTCCCAGTACGTCACATACTTTTGATGGGTCCATTTCTACGCCTTTGTGGGAGATTCTGTAGCCCAAATAGTCTAGTTGTTGTTTATGAAATTCACATTTGGAGAGTTTGGCATAGAGTTGGGCGTCTATCAGTCTTTGTAAGACCTCTCTGACCAGGTTGACGTGTTCTTCCATGGTTTCAGTATAGATTAAAATGTCATTGAGGTACACAAGGACACCTTTATACAATAGGTTGTGGAAGATTTCATTGATTAGAGCCATAAAACAACCCGGGGCTCCCTTCAATCTGAACGGGAGCACGAGATATTCAAAAGCCCCCAAGTGACAGTTAAAGGCAGTTTTCTATTCATTCCCCTGAATGCGAATACGGAAATATGCTTCACGCAAGTCTAGTTTGGTAAAGATCTTGCCGGTGGATAGGTGCGCTAGCATGTCTTGCAATCGTGGCAGGGGGCATTTGTTAGAGGTAGTGATGGCATTGAGCCCTCTCTAATCAGTGCATAAGTGCAAGGAGCCGTCCTTTTTGGTATGAAACAGGACTGGGGTGAATTAGGTGAATTAGCTGGTCGGATGAATCCCCTTTTGAGATTTTTGTCAATGAATTCCCTTAGAGCCTCCCGCTCCTTTGTGGTCATAGGATACGGTTTCGGTTTGGGAAGCGGGGCTCCAGGATCAAGTTCAATGGCAGTCTGTTTTACAGTGGGGTGGAAGTTGGTCAGATTCAGCCTCATCAAATGCTTGGGTGTGAGTAGAGTACTGCTGGGGAATCGGGTCAGTGTCCAGGGTTGTATCAAAATCAACCGATTCACTGGCAGCTGCTAGAGCTGAGGTTTGAGGCAGAGGGGCATAGTTTGCTGTCAAATCAGTGATTGCAATTGAAGGTTCTAGGTCTGGCAGAGGTTCAGGTTCCTTCCAGCCGCTATACATTCCATCACTGAAGTGCAAGCTGCCTGTGACCCAAATCACTGCAGGTTGTCTAGCTTTTAACCACGCAAGCCCAAGAATCAAAGAATGATGGGCTGTGGGAGCTACTAAAAATTTTAAAGCTTCCCTATGAGTCCCAATTGTCATTTCCACTGTTTCGGTATAAAACTGTACAGGACCTCCGCTCATGTCAGACCCATCGAGTTGAGTGAAGGTAACGGGATTTTTAAGTCGTCCCACCCATAGTTGATGGGATATATGCTGGCTTAAAGGGGAAAAACCGAGGCTTGAGAATAAACAGACAAGAATGCAGCTTGTTAGGGCTATCTGTTTACTGATAGCATAAGGCAATAATGCAGATACAGTTCATTATCGCAAAAATGAAAAAGATGAATATACAAGATACATCATTGTAAAAGGAAAAACAAAACAAACTTATAAGCAGAGTTCCGTGTATTGATCCCAGGGCCAGAGTTCCTGCCATGGCCTATACCCAAAGCCAGGCATAGCTCACTCTGCCCAGTCCACGGGAAGTGAACACGTGAAGAACTACATGGCTAAAAAACACTAGAAATCAAGAAGCATAGAACACCATTTTGCATGGTTGTATATTCAGTTCTTCTAGCTTTCTGATTGGCTGGATGTTAGCTGTTACACACACTAGGCCTCAAAGCACATAGCATGACCTGCTGCATCTAAGCACTGAGTTCCCCCCCTCCTTGCTCAGGGGGCCTGGGCAAGGCTTCCCACAGAAGGAAATCAGGAGACCTTGTTCTCATGGGAAGATCCCATTGCTTGTGTGGGCACTAGTCATAACAATACACATGTGATCGTTGTTATCTTGCACCTGCACTTCACGTCACCATGAGAAGCCTTTGCTTTGTAAAAGATGCAATTTGCTTATAGCATTTTGCTTTGTAGAGAAACCCAATTTACCAATATCATATGAGAAATCTGATAATAGTCTCATTCCCATTACTACAGCAGGCTGCATGATGCAACGGGTTCAGATCACGAACTTCTTATTGCACAATTTAGAATCAGACTAAAGAGAATAGGGAAGACCCAGAGATCAGTTAGATATGAGTTCACTAATATTCCTAAGGAATATGCAGTGGAGGTGAAGAATAGATTTAAGGGACTAGATTTAGTAGATAGGGTCCCGGAAGAACTATGGACAAAAGTTTGCAACATTGTTCGGGAGGTGGCAACAAAAAACATCCCAAAGAAAAAGAAAACCAAGAAGGCAAGATGGCTGTCTGCTGAGACACTGGAAGTAGCCCAGGAAAAAAGGAAAGCAAAAGGCAACAGTGATAGGGGGAGATATGCCCAATTAAATACAAAATTCCAGAGGTAAGCCAGAAGAGATAAGAAATTATTTTTAAACAAGCAATGTGCAGAAGTGGAAGAAGACAATAGAATAGGAAGGACAAGAGACCTCTTCCAGAAAATTAGAAACATCGGAGGTAAATTCCAGGCAAAAATGGGTATGATCAAAAACAAAGATGGCAAGGACCTAACAGAAGGAGAAGAGATCAATAATAGGTGGCAAGAATATACGGAAGATCTGTATAGGAAGGATAATAATATCGGGGATAGATTTGACGGTGTGGTCAGTGAGTTAGAGCCAGACATCCTGAAGAGTGAGGTTGAATGGGCCTTAAGAAGCATTGCTAATAACAAGGCAGCAGGAGACGACGGTATCCCAGCTGAACTGTTTAAAATCTTGCAAGATGATGCTGTCAAGGTGATGCATACCATATGCCAGCAAATTTGGAAAACACAAGAATGGCCATCAGATTGGAAAAAATCAACTTATATCCCCATACCAAAAAAGGGAAGCACTAAAGAATGTTCAAACTATCGAACAGTGGCACTTATTTCACATGCCAGTAAGGTAATGCTCAAGATCTTGCAAGGTAGACTCCAGCAATCCATGGAGCGAGAATTGCCAGATGTACAAGCTGGGTTTAGAAAAGGCAGAGGAACTAGAGACCAAATTGCCAATATCCGCTGGATAATGGAGAAAGCCAGGGAGTTTCAGAAAAACATCTATTTCTGTTTTATTGACTATTCTAAAGCCTTTGATTGTGTGGATCATAACAAATTGTGGCAAGTTCTTGGTGGTATGGGGATACCAAGTCATCTTGTCTGCCTCCTGAGGAATCTGTATAACGACCAAGTAGCAATGGTAAGAACAGACCACGGAACAACGGACTGGTTTAAGATTGGGAAAGGAGTACGGCAGGGCTGTATACTCTCACCCTACCTATTCAACCTGTACGCAGAACACATCATGCGACGTGCTGGGCTTGAGGAATCCAAGGCTGGAGTTAAAATCGCTGGAAGAAACATTAACAATCTTAGATATGCAGATGATACCACTTTGATGGCTGAAAGCGAGGAGGAGTTGAGGAGCCTTATGACGAAGGTGAAAGAAGAAAGTGCAAATGCTGGGTTGCAGTTAAACCTCAAAAAAACCAAGATTATGGCAACCAGCTTGATTGATAACTGGCAAATAGAGGGAGAAAAAGTGGAGGCAGTGACAGACTTTGTATTTCTAGGCGCATAGATTACTGCAGACGCTGACTGCAGCCAGGAAATCAGAAGACGTCTACTTCTTGGGAGGAGAGCAATGGCAAATCTTGATAAAATAGTTAAGAGCAGAGACATCACACTGACAACAAAGGTCCGCATAGTTAAAGCAATGGTATTCCCTGTAGTAACCTATGGCTGTGAGAGCTGGACCATAAGGAAGGCTGAGCGAAGGAAGATAGATGCTTTTGAACTGTGGTGTTGGAGGAAAATTCTGAGAGTGCCTTGGACTGCAAGAAGATCAAACCAGTCCATACTCCAGGAAATAAAGCCAGGGTGCTCACTTGAGGGAATGATATTAAAGGCAAAACTGAAGTACTTTGGCCACATAATGAGAAGACAGGATACCCTGGAGAAGAAGCTGATGCTAGGGAAAGTGGAAGGCAAAAGGAAGAGGGGCCGACCAAGGGCAAGATGGATGGATGATATTCTGGAGGTGACAGACTCAACCATGGGGGAGCTGGGGATGGTGACGGCCGACAGGAAGCTCTGGCGTGGGCTGGTCCATGAAGTCACGAAGAGTCAGAAGCGACTGAACGAATAAACAACAAACATACATTGCCTTTCTCAGATGGCCACTCAAGGCGGTTTTCAGTCCATAATAACAACATGCAACCTGATAGGTGCAACACCAAAAAGAGAAGAAGGTGGGAACAGGAAGAAGAGAAAAAAGGGAGCGCAGATACCAAAGGGTCCAACCCCGGCGATGTCGAAACAGTCTCTGTAGGAGACGACACCCTGATTGATGCTCATGTTCCCTGCATGCACAGATGCTCCCCAAAGGTCGCCATCTCTCCCTGCTTTCATTTTCCCTTTTGTGGGGCAGGTTAGCTGCTTCAAGCATTTTCATTTTCTAAGTAATTGGGTGAGGGGGGGGGGCAAGCAGGGCAGGAAGCCCAGGCCTCCAAGAGGGAGTCTGCCGGCACATTGGCATCTCTGGGGACCGTGTTGGGGAGGGCAGGCAAATCCTCAAGGGCTCCCTCCCCACCAGGCATCCAGAATCCGTGAACATCTGCACACCTGTGGTAGCCTCCCGAGAGCCCCAGGCTGCTGCTTTCTGGCTGGGGGTCCTTGAGGAAATCCTCGTGACCAAGACAGGAGCGGCTAAAGGCAGGGGCTCCCCTGCAGGCCGAGCGGAAGGGGAAGGGGAAGCTGAGTTTTCATCCATGCGCCTGTCCATTATGCACCTGCCTGCCTGCCTTAGCTAGCTTTTGCTCGGAGGTCAAGTGCTTGTGGAACAGCGGAGCACCAGCACCATCTTGTGGGCGCTGTCTGGAAGAGGAGAGCTTCGGAGCCCCCGTTATCTTGAGGTGCCTGGGTCAAATCAGCCATTGTAATAAAGGTAACTGAACAGCACCAGAAGGGAAAATGTAGCTGGTTTGTGCACATTTTTGGACTGGAAAAGGCACTGGAAACGGATATCACTCCCTGGTGTGCCTGATTACGGAGTGTTTCCTGTTCTTCATGCAAGAGCATGAGAGTCACCCGTTAGATAAGGCGAAGGCCCATGGGAGCATTTTGCTTCTCCCGCCAGCCCGCCAGATGCCTGGGGGGTGCTTGCAGGCGGGGGACAGAGACCCCTCCCTCCTCCGAGCTGGAATTGGGGGGAGGCTGTCCCCAGCCCAGAGGTGAGGGAGCCTCCCGGAGAAATTGTCCTGGGCAGCCGTTCCCCTGAGAGTCTATCCAGGCCCCCTTGAAGCCATCCGGGCGAGCGGCCAGCGCCACCCCTTGTCGCAAGAAATCCCCGGGTTTGTGATGTGCTGGGTGGAAAAGCCCTTTCTCTGGCCTGTTCAGGCACTCGGGGGGAGGGGACAACGCCCCCCTGCCTCCGTCTCCAGGCCGCGCATGGATTCATACCCCTGACTCGCGGCCCCCCTCCAGCCACCCCCTTTCCAAGCTAAAGAGCCCCAGATGTTTTCGCCTGGCCTGGGGGGAGGTGTTGGAGCCCCCAGCCTCTTCTGCACTTGGCCTGGCGATGCTGGCAGATTCAGCACGGAATTGACCTTTTTCACGCTGCCACACACCGTGACCTCTTTACTGAGTTCTCTGCTCTTTGTTTTTCACCACCCGGAATAGACTTTTTCAACTCGTCTGCAAACTGGGCCACCTCATTGCTTACCCCTAAGTCAGGAAGTGAAACATTTAGGAAGCCATCATACAGCCCCTGTTCCAATGCAGTTCCTTGTGGGACTTGCCTTCTCACTTCTCCCCCTAGAAGGGGAAGGTTGCCTTCGTCCACCTGCCTGTTGTTACTCTTAAAGAAATCTTGGCGTAGGCAGTGTCTGTGCTGATTGTCCCTCAGCAAGGCTCATTCCTCTACTAGCTGTTTTCCTTTTGATTACGGTTTCTACCCATTTGCCTGAAACATGTCAAACTGACCACCTTACAGTTTCACCGCTTTCTTCTGCTCCCCTTTCTAAAAATTGGCATTGGTTACCTTCCAGTCCTCTGGCACCAAGCTATATTTTGGGGGCAAACCACATTTTTCTAAAGGCGAGCAGAAGCAAGTTCATTTAGCTTCTGCACTAAAGACCAATGCAAACAATTTACTCTGCTTTTTACCATTTCCTTCCTTTACTGCTTCCCTCGCTGGTTTTCTCCTTCAAATGAATGTCCAGTTCTTCCGGTCCCCTTTGTGTTTCGGCCATGCGCTCCTCTACCTTATTTTTGCCTCCCTCATTAACATCTTGCACGTTTTCTGCCCGAGCTTGGCCTGCCTTTTGTTCTTTGTATTACGGTAGGCATTCTACTTCCTGAAGGACCCTTTTCTAACCTCACAACGCTCTGAATTGTGCCAGAAAGCTACACTGGTCTCTTGGTTCATCTTATCACTCTCTTCCGCCAGTCCTGTCCTTTGGCAGGAGTATCCCCTTTGAGAGTCAGTATGACCGTACTGCGCCCCACTGGCACGTTCCCAGCGCCTGCCATGAGGACTATATAATACTGTATAAGAGCCCTGTGGTCCCTGCTTCTCACTGGCCCTGCGACATTTGCATCGTGCACCAGATCACGTTCCTCTTGCAAAAAGTGCAGGACAGCCATCTCGGCAGTAGGCTCGAATGCCTTAGGATTCTGTTCCAGATGGTCTTGGCCCCAGTTCTGATTTTGCAAGGGAGATGTTGCTTCTGAGGCCTTTCTGGATGCTCAACGTTCCTGCAAAAAGCCAGTGAGGGGCAGGGACGCTCCTCGTGGAACACTACGCACCCCCACAATAGTCTGCTTGGCTGTGTTGTGCAACCAGGCAAGTACTGAGTCATCCCCCCCTCCTCCAGTCTATCAGGGGAAAGGTCTGATTGAGATGCAAAGCCTCTTTTTGTAGGTGCTAATCTGGTATGTGGGGTCCTGAGCAGGTGCATTATGGTAGAGCCAAGAAGCCCCAGAGTCAACCGGAGCATCCTCGTTACGGATCAGCGGCGTAGCGTCAAGGACAACAGTTGCCACAACCAGCAAGGGAAGGGTGTAATAAAATCCTTTTATTGCATTTTGTGCAGACAGAAGTCTAAAAAACAAATATACGGTATAAGCATCAACACAAGCAAAGAAGGGCCATAAACCCCATGGATATCTAACAGCACCGGCCACGCAAACACTCACGGAAAGTAAATGCAAGCCTAATGCACGTTTCTTTGGATTTACAACCGAGGTTATTTACAAAGAGTAAGTGGGTCGGCGTTGCGCTGCACATGTATTCCCTAGAACACAAGGCCTATGGAAAAGCTCACAACAGCTATTGCAAGATTGTACTTGAATCAAAGTCACTTGGATGGACATAAAACAGATTAGCTACAGTGACTGATTATAAAGGTACGTCATGAGCTGACTGGTGTCACATTCATAACAAAGATATTGCACGTGGAGCACGGAAAGAAGTGTGTGTCGTTGACGCAGCCGTGGGCCTGCCTCCGCTCCTCCCCTCCACCAGACCTCTTCGGGGCTCCCCTTCGGAGCCTGGAGGGTGCAGAACGTGCCAGCCCTCCGGCTGCCTCCGCGTTGAAAGGGGGACGTGGGGAGCTCGGAAGCCCCAGGATGCAGCAACAGTACAACGGGCTGCGGATCCGGGCGAGAAAGCGTCCGAGGCTGGTGCTCCTCCCCCTCCTGCACTGCTTTTCTGCAGCATGGAGGAGGCCGTTGACTTCCCCGCAGAGTTGCAGTCCCTGCTCCTGTTTCCGTTTTATTCCCAGGCAGGCCGGCCGAAGGACGCTCCGGAGGGCAACAGGACACGGCCCCAGGGGCCAAACATGCAGGGCCAGAACTGGGTGGGAGTGTAAACTAGCATGCAACGCTCCTGCCAGCCATGGGCCTCTCTGGAACGGGAGGTTCGATGCCGGGAGAGGTGCTTAGGGGAAACGGAGAGGCAGCAACGGTCAAGGAGACAACACCCGGCCCCTTCCCGAGCCCTGAAACTGCCAGAGGTAGGCTGGGCATCTGCCAGCAAGCAAGAAGCCCGTCTTCCTTCCATGGGGTGTGCCAGAAGCCTGGTACATCACTGGGAAAGTGCTAACCAGGGGTCCTGAATGGGGGAACCCTGCTCTTGGAGGGAAGTATGAGCTTTGTGGTGTGTGTGTGCGTGTGCGTGTGTGTGTGTGTGAGAGAGAGAGAGAGAGCACACCTTCCTCCAAACACGAAGCACCAGCCCTAACTCTCCCCTGGTTCGCCTTCAGCCCTGCGGTTGCTAATCGCATGGGGAGGAGGTAGGGCCCAGCTGCTGAGAGGGCTGGGGAGACGCAGCTCCGCAGTCGGCAGGCAGGCTGTACTCTGTGGAAGCTCAGCTCTGCAAAACAGGTCGGGGGCCCCCTTTTCCCCTGAGAAGAAGCGGGCACATCCGTGCACCAGGGAGAGACCCCCGCCCTTTGGCCGCAGCCCGTTCTCCCCAGGACAGCTGTTGGGGGCATCCTGGAGGCTGGAGCAGCGGGTTTTGCTCTGGCCACGGGGCCCATCTGAAAGGAAGCCCCCCCCCCCGCCCAGCGAAGGTGCTGCAGAATCCTGGAGCCGCCCAAGCGCTCCCCCAGCTGCGCCTCAGTTCTTCTCACCTAAATAGGACTACTTTAAAAATACAAGTCCTGTGCTATGTACAGAATATATACACACACAGCCTCCCAGGAGGGGCGGCACCGTCCTGCTTTTGGAGAACTGTTCACGTTGGTTGAGAGTGCCACGGTTTTCCTGCGCTGGGGGGAGGGGGCTGTCCCGAGGGGCTCCAATGCACGTGTTTTGGTATAAGGTGAGGCACCAGAAATGGGGGGAGGACAGGCAGGGGGCAGAAGCCGAACCCACCAAAAACCTCCGCTCTTTCCTACACTGGAGGAGAACTGGGCACCTGAGGGGGCAGCAGTGCTCCCATTACTTATGGGGGGGGGCGGGGGGGCTCTGGGGATAATGCAGAGCCTTTGGGGCCATCTCTCAAAACGCCCTCCGGCCCTGCAGCTGTTCTCCAGGGCTCACTTTAATCCTGGCTTGAGGGAGCCTCTGGCTGGAAGACCCTAAAGTGCAACAGGGTTGAGGAGCAGATGAGGTTCCCCTCGCACACGCACACACTTGCATGCATGTGAGACGGGAGTGAGACGGGGGAGTGAGACGGGAGCTCCGGCAAAAAGACCGTGTACAAACCAGAAGGATTGGAGTTGCAAAGCTGGGTGGAGCCCTTTTTCCTTCCCCAGCCTCCTTGGGGGGGGGGGGGTCTGGTCGAGTTGGGGGCCAGGCCAGCAGAGGACCTGGAGGGCTGAGCAATGCCGTCTGCTGGCCAGGGGCCTCCTGGCCCACTAGGGGAAGAGGGGGCCGAGCTGTCCCCCCCATCCTAGACTGCACGGGGGGGGGAGGTGTATGTCAGCTCACTCCCAGGATTTCCTTGCCCCAAAGAGCCCCCCTGAACACTGGCCTGGGGGAGGGCGCTTTCGCTGCAGAAAGAGCTGCCTGGCACAGAAGGTGTGGGGTGGGGGGGAGGGGGGAGAGGCCAGCGTTGGCAAGGAAAGCATGCTGGTGGCCTCGGCTGGCACCCTCCCCCCCCCGTCAGAAGCTGGGCGGGTCAACGGGAGAGTCCATCTGGCCCAAGGCAGCAGTAGGAGGCAGGCTGGCAGGGGGCAAGGGCCTCTGCCCCCCCTCTGGCGGATCTGGACGCCCCGCTGAGCTGCAGGTGGGGCTTCATCCTCCCACCCCATCTGTCCGAGATGGAGATCGACTTGGCGTCCGCTGCGGTTCGGGGGCGGTGGGTGCAAAGGGGTGGGCAAGACTCTCGGGGGCACAAACCTTTGGGCAAGGAAGGGCCTCCGCCAGCTGCTCAGGAATAGATGGTGATGACCTCCCGGCCACCCCCACGAACCAGCAGGACTCTGTCCAGACGCTCCGTCAGCACCTCCAGGAACTCCATATCTGGGTTGAGCAGTCAAGGCCCGGCGGAAGAGCCAGCACCCGCCCCAGCCTGCTTCCGACCCCTTCGGCAGGCGCCACG
The DNA here is from genome assembly GCA_023362775.1 of Charina bottae. Classification (NCBI taxonomy): domain Eukaryota; kingdom Metazoa; phylum Chordata; class Lepidosauria; order Squamata; family Charinaidae; genus Charina; species Charina bottae. Next base: position 2,694,006 of record JALMGJ010000034.1, read on the forward strand.
ACCCAGAAGCTCTTATCCACGGGGCGCCCCAGAGCAGCACAGCCTCTCCCCACAGAGGCTGGAGCTGCAGGAAGGGCGTTCCTCTGAAAGGCCAAAGGACGACAGGATTCCCAGCCCCACAAGGAGCAGCTGCGGGACCCTGGCGGGGAATCGTGGTTTTCAGTGGCACACAGATTCTGGTGGAGCAACCTGAAAAACAGCGGGAGCAAAGCCCTGAAGCAGCGGGCCTCCCCGCTGGACGTGGCCGAGCCGTGGGTTGCAAAGAGGCGCTCCAGTTTGGACGCCAACAGCCGATGCCCCCTTCCGACTCCACGGCCCTTTTCTGCATCGGGCTGTGTGTGGTGGGGGTGGGGGGCTAATATGCTGCAGGAAGACAGGATTAATCTGACTCCCAACCACCACCATTTTGTGCGGCTAGACCAACTCCGCTTGGCCAGCGAACTCTGAGGGCCAGCTGGACAGCAGGCAGGAGTGGCTGAGAAAGCAGCCCCCCCCCCAGCGCTGACTGGATGTAACCACCAAGCCCACCCAGCTGGCTGACGGGGAAGGGCTTTGCCAGCCATCGCTGGGGACAGGAGGCGCTTTGGGGAGAAAGGCCAAGATCCGGGGTGGGCGGTGGGGGTCAGTGACCAATTGAGGGAAGCAGCTCTGGGAAAGAGGGCCTGCCCTCCGGTAGCTGCCTAACCCTTTTTCAGAGTCCGCACACTACAACAAACTGGATTGCCCCGAGATGCTGCGCCACAAAAGCTAAGCTAGCTTGGCAGGCTGTGCAAATGCAGGCACCAGGTGTCAACTGACCTGGGCAAGCGCACGGTTTGCACGAGCGCTGCCCTGGCCAAGTGCCTGGTCCTGGCTTTCCAGTCTGCGAGGTCGTGTCCTGCAGGCGCCTGGACCGGGGACCCTTCGTTCCTGCCCACTCTAGAGTTTGGCCATTTCTGCACTGAGTTCGGAAGATGCTGGGAGTCTGAACCCGAGCAAGCAGGAGCAATTCTCATTCTGGGGGCCTCGGATGCCCAAACCTTCTGGTTCCGGCCCGGCTTGGCAAGATATCTCCGAGGACGTCCAGGATCGAGGGGCTCCCTGGCCAGCTCCTCCAGCCCTCTCCAGCCAGTGGCAAATCCTGGCTTTAGAGCAGGGCTCAGGACCCACCTTTTCTGTAGGAGGCTGAGGGCAGGATCCCGGGGCAGGGGCTCAGCGAAACTCTCCAAGAAAGCACGGATGACGCTTCCCGAAAGGAGGGAAAGCTCCCGCTGGTCTCTTCCCTGCCTGGCGGACCACCAACCCTTCCACAGCCTCCCTGAACCCTCCAGCCCTCGATGCCAGCCGGGCGGTCGGGAAGGATACAGTTCTCGTCCCCCTTGCGGTTCCGGGGGGGCCCCGGCATGTTGAGCAGCACCAGCTTCGCCTCCTGCGACTTCCTCACAATCACGTCGTTCAGCCGGACGGCTGTGTGCATCCGCCTCACGTTGGACTGATTCCTAGGGGAGACGGGCCGGGTGGGTGGCTGGGGTGGCCGGGCCCCGCTTGCCCTCCGCCCCTCTCCAGGCACAGCACGTGAGGAGGGAGGAGCTGGCGGGGGCCCGGGAGATCCCCCTGCCCAAGCAGAGCGAGTGGCATTGAGGGGGTACTTACAGACTTTCCCATTCTCTGGCGGCAGCGATGGCAGCGGCGGCAGAGGGAGGAAGAGAGACCACATTATTGCCTGGGGGGGCCACCTGACCCCCCCACACCGCTGCCTGAGCTCCCCCTTGGCGGCATGGTTCTGGCGCCAGGAGGAGGGCCTTTCCCCCGCCGGGGTGCCAGAGAGGGAGGACTCACGGCTTCATGCTGAAGAAGTCCTTGATGCTCTCGGAGCTGACGGGGCTTTTGGCCTTGTTCTTCTCGGCCACCTTGTCCTTGGTCCAGGTCAGGTGCACCTTCTCAGGGGCAGCCTCCGCCTCGGGTTCGTCTCCTGGGGACTGGGAGCTGCCCGAGAAGGTGGTGGCATTCTTGTCGTGGATCAGCTGCACCTGTGGAGCGGCAGGAAGAGCCTTCACCCCTCCTGCCTGCCGCCGCCTCTGGAGCGCGCGCAAACCTCCCAGGTAGCCTTTTTGGGGGAGGGGAGCCACGCCGCGGCCGAGGGCCAGGAGGGGGAGGGAGCCGGACTACCCACGGGCCAGGAAAAGCGAGGCGACGGCAGACGTGGAGACAGATGGAGAAAACAGCCTCCTCGGGCACCAGGAGGCCGTGAACGCGCATGCTTGGGGGCCAGGTTCCAATACTGGGGAGGCAGCACTAAGGAAGCCCCAGGGCAGGCCAACTTTCAGGGGGCTGCATTCACACGGCACACCCACCCACACTTAACTGGATCGTGGCTTACTCAGACAACCCAATTTCTAGGTTTGCGTGTCACTGTGAACAAACTAGGTGGGCTGGGTGTCCATGGCACGTGTTGCCCAAATGTGACTGGCTGGTTCGTGGCTCAGTCTCTTGTGGGGTGGACCCCCTGTCTCCACCCCTCTCTCTCCCTCCCTCCTTGGAAGGAACCGGTTTGGCCGGGGGAACAGCATGATGGGAAGCTCCCGAAGGGATGCCGGGGAGAGGGTCAGGGCAAGACCTGCGTCAGGGATGGGCCCGGCTTGAACCGGTCCCCCACCCCCCTTTGGAGCAGTAACAATCCTTGGCATTTAGCTCAAGCCCTGTTCGGTTTCCAGGACTGACTCTGCTCCAAGAGAGGAGTACTGCTGACGGCTGTGCCGAGACCTTGCGACGCTGCTGCTGCTGCTGCGGAAGAGCGCCTTCTCCTCACCCTCCTGGCCGCTTCCCTGCAGCCTTCCCCACAGTCCCGGGCCCCTTCCGACCCTGGCGCCCTGTGGCTCCCTGAAATGTGCTGTGGGCAGTCATCCGTTCCAAACCACAGTGCCCCCTGCCCTAGTCCTGCCGTTGGCACCGATGCCCTCCCGGTGCCCTGCTGCCTCACCTCTTCCTCAGGCTTCTCCTCGCTGTCGCCCACCTGCTCGTCTGGGAGGCGCAGGTGGGTGTTGGTGGGGTTTTTGCGCCGGATGGAGCCGCGTGACTCGTCGGTGATGCTCTGGATCTGCAGCACAGACGCAGAAAACAGCAAGCAGTGGGTTCTTTGCTAAGATCCCAGCTAGGCTCAAGCCGAGCAGGCGAAATGCTGGAAACTGAAACCAGAGAACCCAGAGTCCCTTTCTAATGCACAAGCGCACCACCCCCACCCCCACCTGCACCCCCACCCTGCCAGTAAACAGACACTACCTGGAATTACGGCACGCTTCTCTGCCCTGTGGAGGGTGGAAGGCAGGGTTGGCCCAACGATACTGAGATGCACCCCGTGCCCCAGTGCAGGGATGGCCCTGGGAGGCTGGCTCATGGAGAGGCCGGGGGCGTGATGCGTCAGCCACTGTGGCTGGCAGTCTGGGCCTTGCCAGTCAGGAACAGACAGGACTTTCCCCATGGGTGCCCTGCGAGTCAGGGTCCGGGTCCTGCCACCAGCCCAGCACCCAAGCCCTTTCTCAGCATGCCAAGGGGGGGGGGGGGGCGCTACCTCACATTCCCGCTCGGTCTTGGTCAGGTGCATCTGCTTGAGGATCAGGGACCTTTGCTCCATTACCAGGGTCTTCTCATACGTGTAGGCAGAGATGTCGCTCTCGTGCTGTGGGCCAAAGAGGGAGCAATGTCTGCATGCAACGGGGGCTGGAATGGGGGGGGGGGGGGCAGACAAGGACCAGCACGGTGTCTCCCTTGGCAGAGATAAGCCAGGAGCCAAGCAGCAGCAGAGCTTCCAAACAGTTTAGTTCTACGTCAGTCCTTTTCTAACACACACGTCTATTACAGCGGCGGGAAAGCCTTAACCCGTGACAGGAAGAGGGAACGGCCAGGCCGAGAGACCACGGCCCACTCAGGGTTAAAATGGGGAGCTGGGGGCCGACTCTGGGCTGCCAGCTGCCCAACAGGAAAATGACCAGCCCACAAAGAGGTGAGAGCACGCTGAGTGGTGCTTGTGGAGGGGGGAGTGAACAAGAGGAACCCCAAGAGCAGGGGCCCCCACCCCGCCTCACCATCTCCACCACTTCGACTTCCGCAGTGATGCGCAAGTGGTACAGGAAAGTTGTCAGGTCCTTCTTCATCTGAATGCTGTTGTCGTCCATCTGGGCCACCGTGAAGATGCGCATCTTGCACTTGCGCCAGACCTGCACAGGGGACACCGGCCAGGCAGGCTCAGCGATGGACCCAGGACTGACCCGCAACTTGCCCATCTCAGAAATGCCGAGTCCCCTCCAAGAAGGGCCCCCACCTCCCTCGGCCCCTGGGGACCTGGAAGGGGTCCCCTTTTCCCAAGGGATAGAAGGGACCCTCAGCCGTCCCTGCAGAGACGTCGGGGCCCGATCCCTTCTGCAGGCACCTTGTGCTGGCGCAGTAGGAAGGGGAGGAGCATCAGCATTCCTCCGTCATGCACGATCCACCAGACATCAATGTGGCCTTCTGAGAAGCGCTCGGTGTTGGCCGGGAACATGGCCACATTCTTGGCCACCAGCAGTGCCATGTGGCCAGCCGTGGTCTCTCGCACCAACTCTGTGGGAAGCAAGCAAAGGGGAAGAAACGCCAGCGCCTAGTCAAGGGCTCCCAGGAAGGGAGGGCAACCTCAAGAAATGCAGGCCCCCTGGGCGAGATCAGGCGGGACCTCCCACAGCACGCCGGCCTCCAAGAAGACACCAGAACAACAACAGTTCCACAAGGAGAAACGAGGAAGGCGCACATGCTCAATGCACACGGCGGCTTCACAAAGGGCCGAGCTTCAGGCCGAAGAGGGCCTGAGGCCAGGAAGCCGAGAGATCCCACCAAGGGGACAGAGTGGCCAGTGAGCCACAAGGAAGATTCTCTCCTGGCCAGCAAAGGCCACACGAAATGTTGGACATGCTGGCCCCCTCCCCCTCGCAGGGCCACGGGTGGGCCACAGGTGCTTCCTCCACGCTGCCCGGGGGTTCCTCCTCTCTCACCAATGAAGTTCCTCCAGGTCTGGTGATCCTCCTTGCGGCGCCAGTTGCGTGGCCAGCCGACCAGCACCGCGTTGTGCTGCAGACCTCCGAGGCCACTGGACTGGATGAGGTGCGACATGCCGTCCCGCACGTTGCAAGAGGTCACCACTTGGCAGAATCCCTTCACCTTCTCCGCCTCCATCAGCCGCCGGATCGACTGGGGGCGGGAGGGAGCAGAGCGGTGGAGAAGTTACACCTGCACCCCGAACTTGCCCTTGGGGTAGCTCTTCTCCCAAGGGGCTCAGAGCTGCTTCTGCGGGCACGGGTTCAAGACCAGAGCGGGGGAGCGTCTTCACAGCCAAGCCAATTCGGCTCTGCTCACCTCCTCGGCACGCTGGGCCTGCAGGTGGTTGTCCAGGAAGGTGCCCTCCAGCACGGAGCCCACGATGGTCAGTCCCTTGCCTGCCTTGAGCTGGTTGGTGAACGACAGCAGCTGTGGGTGAACGACGTTCTGGTCCTGATCCACACGGACAAGCACCAGCAGCTGCGGCCTGGGAAGACAGGAAGCTGAAGCCGTTTAGCCCGGTCCTGCTGCCAGCTGAGCCCTCCTGAGGCCACCTCCCCTCTTCCTTTAAATGCTGTTAGGCGGGCACTACCCCACTCCTTCTATGCTCCTAAATTTGAGGATGGCCGCTTGCCTGTCCTCCCTCCCCTCCCCCCATGTCCTTCCCTGTCTCTTCCATCCCTGGATCAGCCAGCTGTGCCGGTTGCTGCAACCGCCTGGCCCCGTTTTGTCCCCCCACCCCTCCATCCACGCCTCTGCTGAGCCACGCCCTCTCTCCTGCTGGTCATCGCCAGCCCTTCCTGGCCTCTCCCCACAACATACTGACCCCCCCCCCTTGCTCTGCGAGAGATGAAGGAGGGGAAGGTGTGTTCTGTTTTATGCTCAGATCCCGGCAGGTCACTTCTGCGTGGTAACGCCATTTGGGTCCGAAGGTGGAAATACAGTGCAAATTGTAGACCTTGTTTTTAAATTTAAAAGAGGATTCCTCTGGGCCACAAAGACAGATCTAGAGCCACGTGAGAATGGCTGGTGAAATCTCTAATCTAGCTCCTCCGAGCAACCTGTGAGAGCGCACAGCCCGCATTTTCTGGCCTCCGTGTGCCATGCCCTGGAAAGGGGCAACTGCTGCTGGAGGGCAAAGGGCCTGGCACAGCAGAGGCAAGAGCAGCTCCCTCCAGAGATGCGCCCAGAGCAAGGCTGGCACGGACTGCCCCCGCCAGGAGCAGCAACGACGTGCCCACACGCAGCATCCTCCACAGCCGACTCACCTCCAGTTCTTTGTGTGGGGAGGCCCTTCCTCCAAGCGCAGAAGCGCGTAACGGGCTGCGCTGAGAGAGAGGCCCCGGATCCCGTCGCCCCACTCCTTCTCTGCCCTGGAAGAGGGTGGGTGTGAGATTCGCCCCACGCGCCCCTCTGGCCTCCCCCCCGGCTCCCGCCTTACCGCCAAGGGGCCCCGACCCAGCCGGGCCACTGTTCAGCCACAGCACGCCCCCCTTCCCCGCCCCCCAAAGCGGGAGGAGGAAGTTTCTGCTCAGCCTGGCAGGCGTGCCGGGGAGCCCGTGGGCCTGGCGGGGGACACTCACCCTCGGTACTCGATGTACTTGTAGATGAGCCCCGCGATCAGCATGGCCACCAGGGCATAGTACCAGGAGCAGATGAACATCAGGGCCAGGCAGAGGCTCATCCCCAGGAAAGAGAGGGTCCTGGAAGACCCCCCAGGCGATGCTGAGTCCAAGCTGCAACCCACGCCCGGTCCCTCCCCCCGCCCTCCCCCCAGGACCAGGGCACTTATAATCCTCAGGGCTGCAGGAGCGGAAGCCCCCCCCCCCAGGAGAACAAGGGACACCCACCAGTGGTAGTAGCGGAACCGTGGGCGCCAGTTGGGTGTCCTCAGCAGGGTCTGCACAGCACAGGCCAGGTTGACAAACATGTAGCACATCAGAAAGAACCTGGGGGGAGGGGAGGGGTCCTCAGTGTTGGTGGGAAGGGGATGGAGAGGCCAAGAAGCCCCAGCCGAGCCTGCCAGGGCCCCTTTCGGCGACCCCGCCAGCTGACTAGGGCTGCGAAGGGACCCGGTTTCGGGGGGGTGGGCGTACATGGAGAGGATGGGGGCCACCTCGTCCAGGGAGGCAATGAGGATCCCGATCTCACAGATGCAGGCCGTGAGCAGGAGGGCCCAGGTGGGCTCCCCATTCGCCTTGCCGTGGCCGAAGACCTGCGGAGAAACGGGAGACGGATGAGGCTGGGCAGCAGTTTCAGAGGCAGCGTGGGGGATCGGCCCTGCCAACCCAAGCTGCCCCACACCCTCTTGGCCAGGGGCCAGGCCCCTCCAGCCACTGCTCCTCCTCGTCTTCTCCAAGACGAAGCCTCCTACTGAACCGAGTTCCTCCTCCTCCTCGCAGCTCCAGCATCCTCAGGCCTTTGGGAGAGGGAGGGGGGCGGCTGCAGCCCCACTGGCTCCCTGGGTCCCTCGCCACTCCCTCACACAGTCAGGCCCCCTGGCTGTGGGCTTACAGCTGCCCAAGACGGTGCAGACGCCCTGGGAATCCCGCTCAGGGCTGGGGGCTGCTGCCCAAAGGGGAGGAGGGCACCGTGGGCGTAAGGAGGAATTGGGAGTACAGGCAGGGGCGGCAGGAGAGAGGCAGGGCGGGGGGCTGCTACGCGGCCATTGGAGGGATGCGGCTGACCAGCTTCCCCCCCTTCAGACTGCAGTTCAACCAGGCGGGTCAGGATGACGGCAAAGGTGCTCCTCCTCCATGACCAGAGAGAGGAGCAGCAACTTCCCCCCTTTCAGATTTAATTGGCTTAATCCTGGGTGAGCAGGGAGTTCACCTCTTCCCACTCTGGCGGCCAGTGGTGGCACCGGGATGCAGTGGACCAAGATTGGGGTGTGGGATGGCTCTGTTCGCTGCGAGCTGAAAGGTTGAGAGACGCCCTTGAGGCCATCCAGCCTAACCCTGTTTGGTGCAGGAATCCTGCCTCGGCATCTCCTGGATCGCTGGTCCCACGGTGGCTCTGGCGTCCCCAAAGGACATTTTTCCGCCAGCATCCGTGGTCCTATACCTGTATTCTTGGGCTCTGGGATGAAGGCTTGAGCTAGCTGCTGGTCAGGATGCCACGGGGTGCTAAAACCAGGGGGCTGGGCATCTAGGGCAGAGCTTTCCAAACTTTTCATGTTGGTGACATACTTTTTAGACATGCATCATTTCGCGACACACTCTTACAGCAGGGCACAAGGCAGGCACTGGGACCTGCGCGGAATCCGGGCAGGGCAGGTTTGGAGGCAGCAAGGCACAAGGCAGGTACTAGGACCTGCGTGGAATCCTGGCAGGGCAGGTTTGGAGGCAGCCGGGCACAAGGCAGGCACTAGGACCTGCGTGGAATCCTGACAGGGTTCAGAGACAGCAGCCGCCAGGACACACTCAGACACTGCAGCCGACACACTAACGTGTCGCGACACACAGTTTGGAAAGCTCTGATCTAGGGCATTCCTGCAGGCCAGGAAGGAAGTTGCCCAATTTGATCTGGAGAAATCCAGGCTGACTTCCGTTAATTGCTGACCGATCCCTGTAGGATGCGCACTAGAGCCCTTCCCGGCTGGACTTGTGGAGCCATCGTTCCCCCCTCCTTTGGAAGATGGGGGCTGGGGCTCTGCTCAGCCTTCTGGCACTTGCCCAATTCACACCACCAGTGAAGCCCTTCAGCCCCCCCCCCCCATGCAATTGGTCAGCTCCTGGAGATGTTCAAAGCAGGGACCCCTCCACAGCCCTCTTTCTGTCCTCTCTTCCCCATTTCCTGGTGGGAGACCCACTTTCTTGTTGGAGAAGACAGGAAACAAGATGGGAGTGGGGAGCTTTTGTCTCAAATGGACAGATGCTCTTTTCTTCTCCCTGTATTTTGAACGTAGCTGAATAAGCCTTTTTGTCCAGCTTTGCATCCTTTGCTATCCTGGCTGTCTTTCTGCCTCCTCCCTGTGTCCGCTTTGGGTTCCAGGCCCTCGTTATGGGTTTTGCAAAGCCACATTAGCCGTTCCTGCTGTCCTTTTTTCCCACCTCGCTGGGATTGTTCTTTCACCATCTCCCCCTTTAGGAGCCCCCCCCCCCCCCCGTTCCTGTTCTCGTCCTCTTCTGCTGCCACAGGACCCCTCTTTCCAGGGCTCTAAGCTTACGAAAATCTGCTGTTCTGAGGCTCAAGATCTGTGTTTCATTTCACTTCTCCCGGGGTGAGCGTTACAGGGTCACCTTCCTCCCTAGGTCTCCCCCGGTGATCTGTGGCAAGCCCAGGGCAGCTGATCCTCCACCCTCCGTAGGGGAGACCCGTCAGCCAGACAGGTCAGGAATCCAGGTCAGGAATCCGCGGAGGACCAGGCTTGAGAGGTTTATCTCCCTGCGGGTGGCAAGGAAACCAGAACCCTGCCCACTCGACCTCACGCCTCTTCGAATGACCTGCCACTCGCCCTTGGAGCAGAACATCTGCCTCTTCTCCTCAGCTGGGCAGCCAATCGATAAGCTTGCTTCCATAGAATCACAGATTTGGAAGGGACCCTACAGGTCATCTACGCCAACCCCTGGCTAGTGGAGCGCCATCCAGCTTCTGTTGGAAGGCCTCTCGCTGCTTCACGCATGCGGCAGCCTCTTCCTCCTTGCTCGGGATGATAGGGAGCCGGTTGCGCTCGCCAGGGAAAAGGCGCTCTATGCTATCGTGAATCCTGGTCAGATGAGGAAACACCGCCTTTTGAGCGCTTCCCAGCTGGGCGTCGGCACGATTCTGGGATGTTCCCCGTGCTCTGCAAACGCAGCCCTGGGCCCTCCGCTGCCGCTCCTCGCTGGCGTCCCTGGGCTCCTGCTCTCGGGGGCTCCGAGGTCCCTCGTGAGCTGTCCTGGCCAGGGCACTCCCTTGAGAAGCGACCGGGGCCCATTGGCCAGGCTCATCTCTGCCCGGGCAACGGGGCTCGTCCGGGGCTTGGGAGGCAAAGCTCCACCATTCCTCCCTTCCCGGTCTTTCTCTCCGGCCCTCTTCCCCCCAGAAAGGGAGGGGCGCCCTTCCTCCTGGGCTGCTCAGGGTCCATCTCTGCACAACACAACGAACTCCTGAAGCAGCCGCCCAAATGCCCCTCTTGGCTACAGGGTGGGTTTCCTCCGGGCGTGAAAACACGAATGCTACGAGAGCGCTGGAAGATGGCGAGGCTGAAGTTGCCGATGGAGAGCCCTTTTATTTATTTTTATTTCTTCGATGTGTATCTCACCTTTCTCCTCAGAGCTCAAGGGGGCGTGCGTAGCTTTTCCCCACCACACCCCTGGGAGGGTTGGGGTTAAAGAAAGTCCCCCGGGGAGTTTCTGTGGCTGAGGGTGGCTGCTGAAGGTGCTAAGAGCAGAATATGATGGAAGCAAAGCATGTGTGAGAATCAACGCAATGCTCAGCGAACGGTCCTGCACGGAGCCCGGAATAACAGGAAGAGGTGTGATGTCCCTGCTGAAGGTACGGCTGGATATACCTTGCAGCGATGTTAAAGGTACATTGGTCAGGGACGTGAATGCAAGTGTATTTTTATACGCAGATGATGCCACGTTGTTGGCTAAGAATCCAAATGATTTGCCAAGAATATTAAATAGATCGTGTGGAGGGTCTAACCGCCTAGGGTCCCTCCTTGAGAGGGAGATGGGCAGGATATAAGTATGATAAATAAATAAATAATGTATCAAACAGAAGTAGCTGTATTTGCCAAGGAAAATCAAATAAAAGGTGAAAATCTACAGCAAGCAGATGAATTTACATACGTTGGTAGAATATTGACTAAAGGTTGGGAAATGGGTGGAGAAATTTTAAGATGTGCAAATGTTGGTGGAAAGGTAATATGCGGTCTGTTATGAGGAATGAATGTTTGTCAAAAGAAGAGAAAACGAATGTGTGAAATGAGAGTTGGGTATGTCAGGAGAAACAAAAAGCTGAGTGCAGTAGGCATTGGGTGCTTGAGAAGCATGTGTGGCAGAAGAAGAGGAGGAGATTGGGTCAGGAACGAACAGGTACTGAATGCACTGACAGTGAGTGGTCACCATTAAAAAAACACCCAGATGGTGCGGTCATCAGGAGAGAAGGAATGAGTGCAGAGCAAATCAACGAAGAGGACATGGGCTGAGAGGAAGGGAAGACCGAGAAAGTTGTGGCTGGATGGAGTCCTTAAACAACAAGAGGCAACGCACGAAGGGATGGACGGACGGATGGCGGAAGCCAGGCTAGACAGATACTAAGTGGTATAGAGAATGCCCCCGGAGGAAACTAATTTAGCTGTTCTTATTTCACACTTGCACCTTCCCTGGTTATTTCTTATTCCTTTCCTGCTCTCTGCTGGACCCTGCTTACAGTACCCTGGAGAGGAAGGGCAGGCGGGAGACTTAGCTGGCAAAACGGGCATATGGCGAGCAGCCTTCGCCTCCAGCAATGGCACAGGTGGAACAGCTGAGCTGGAGGAGAACCTGTTATTAGGGCCAGCGATCTGTCCGACTCTGGCAGTGGAAGAGGCGGGGGGGGGGGAGGCGGCAACGGAAAGCCGGGCGGACGAGCGCAGGCGGGCAGCCAAGGAGGGGCAGCGAGGAGGCGGGCTGCCGGCCGGGAAGGGCCCGGTCTCCACCTGCTCCGCCTTGCTCAAAGCAGGGAAGGCAGCGAGGGGCTGGGGGGATTTGCAAGGAGGGGAGAATTTACTTCAACAGCCCAGCAATGTTAGTCTGTTTGCAGCCTACAAATCCTGGGACTTCGCAAAACGTGCCGGGCAGACCCCCGGGCAGACCTCCACCCACCCCTTCGCTCAGGGCCCTCCTTGTTTAATATAGACAAAAGGGCAGGTGGGTTATGATCTGCGGGGGGGGGGGGTAATCTGGCTCCAGCCTACCTCACAGGGTTGGTATTGATTGATTGATTGGTTGGTTGGTTTGATTTAAATCAATATAAGCCACCTACTTGCAAGCGCAACTGTGGGCAGTTAAACACTTGAAGAAATGATGGGAAGAACTCAGCGCCTTGTAAGAAGTGTGGGATCCAAAAATAGCACGTTGACACTAATCTTCCTATTCAGATAACTAACGTAGGGGGGTGGCACCTCTGTCCCTCGATGGAAGGATGGCTGCCATAACGGCGGATTCCTGTACCGGTCAGGGGCTGGACTAGACGATCTCTGATGTACCTTTCTGTGATTCTGTGAAACAGAGCCTGGGTGGCCATCAGCCGGGGGCGCTGCAGTAGGGGACTCCTCTCCTGGCAAGGGGCTGGACTAGATGGTCTCTAAGGCACCTCCCAACTCCAACAGTTTACGAATGTAAGGAAAGAGGGACAGCTGGAAAGAGCCCCAAAATGTCATCCCACCTCCCCCTCCCTTAAGTGAGAAAAGGCAGCAACTCCTCTACTCAGTCTGCTGCCTGTCGTGCAAGACAGGATCGGGGCTGATCCTCTCGGCACCGGGAGAGCGCGGCCAGCCTCTTTCTGGAGGGCAGAGGCCTGCCTACAAGAGCGGGTCAGTGGGCGGCCAGAAACACACTTGCTCGAGGATGCCAAGTCACGCAACAGCTGTTGCCGGGTGATCTGCAATGTCCAAGGGAGCTCCCGGTCTGGGCCGAGTCCGTCCATTTCTTCCCATCCTCCCCCCACAGACCCCGCCGGCTGCTGTCTGCAGAGGGGCCCGGGGGCAGCTGCAGCTGAGCAGCGGATCCTGCTTGGCAGCCACAGACTCGGTCCCCGCCCTTCCGGAGAATTCCGAGAAAGACCCGGGACCAACTCCCCGCACAACCGGACCGGATCGGCTCAGCCATCCCGGGTTCCTTAAGGCTGGAAGTAACAGGACGGGACTTTGGGAGGTCGATATCGGTGAGACATCCGGAAGAGCTGCTGGGCAGGAAGGGCTGTCGGTCGGTCGCGGAACAGGCTGCCGCCTGGAGGGGCTCCCTCCCCTTCCCGGGGGGCTCTCAAGCAGAGGCTGGGTGGCCATCTCCCAGGGGCGCTGTGGCAACACGTGCCACGGAAGCGAATGGCAACGATGTGCCGTTCCCGCAGGAAAGCCTCTGGCGAGCAGCACGGCAGCCGTAGCCTTGAAAGGGGGAAAGAAGGGGCGAGGCAGGGCCGGCAGGGCCGCCCCCCAAGGCCTCAGGAGGGAAGGTGGGTCCAAGCCGAGGGGCCGGGTTGCCTCCGGAAGGCAGCTTCTAGGGATGCTTTTGGGAGCCCATCCTTTGCAAAATGCTCATTTGGAGGAGCAGCGTTTTAAGTCGGCTGCTCAGACTGGTTGAGTTGTGGGGGCATCCTCCCTCCCCCCCCTCCGGCCTGAGTGTGCATGTGTCTCTGTGGAAGGGCGAGAGGACAGACATCTCCTTGCATTGACCAGCGGCTCTTTATGTTTCCAGGAGAACATGGCAGGCGAGGCGCCCGGCTGGGACGGGAAGGGCGCTGCAGAGTCTCCGTGAGAGTGCTGTCGGTTCGGATTTGCGGAATGCAGCTTCCCTTGAAAGCCTGCAGCGGCCCCACCATGCCGGCGTGGGGCCCAGTCAAGGTCTTGCTGATGGCTGCCCGGGGCAGATTCGCAGCGCAAGGTTAGCCTGAATGTCGGACCCTGCGTGGCCTGTTGGAACTGGTGGCCTCCAGCCACGTTCCAGGATGCAAAGGGGGGAGCACGGAGCACAGCGTGCGCCTGGTCCCGATGCCCCCGGAGGAGGCATGCCAAGGACTTGCCCCCGGGGGTCTGACTCGCCAGCCCCGCCTGCACCCGCCAGCCCCGCTTACCCGGAGGAAGGGCACGATGCCGTCCCGGGAGATGGCCTGCAGCAGGCGAGGGGCCCCGGTGAGGCTCTGCAGCCCCGCTCCGCAGGTGGAGAAGAAGGAGCCAAAGACGATCACCCAGGGGGAGGGCCAGGCCAGGGTGCCCACGACCAGGTTCCCGCTGACCGCCTCACCAAACCTGAAAGGGCAAGAGGCAGTGAACGCCGGACAGGGCCCCAGCCCCCCACCCGGTTCCGGAGCCCCTCGGGCCGAGGCCCCCTTTTTCCAGCTCCCGAGCAGCCAGAAGAGCCGGTCCTCGCCTTGTCCCGAGAACGGCTTTTCCCGCAGCCTGCAGAAGGGCTGGTCGGCTGGGGCCGAGGAGGGAGGAGGGAGACGGCAACCTGGGGGCGCCTCGGCTTGGCTCCCCCCGTAGTGCCTGTTCCCCCAGCCCCGAAAGCTGGTTACGCTGCCCGCAACACCTGGGGGGGGGGCTGAGCAAGACACGGGTTTCCTCCCCAAGAGGCGATGTGGACGGTATGCTAGCTGGGGGAGGGGGGCTGGCCCCCTGGCACAGGGGCCCCATTTGTCTGTTGAGGCAAAGCGCTCACTTGTCCCGGAGCACCACGCCCTCAATGCAGGCGCCGAAGAGGACCACGGAGGTGATGTCTGCGGGAGCATTAAGGAAGCAAGCAAGCAAGCAAGGAAGGGGAGGAGAGAGCGACACCGGCATCAGGCAGCTATGCCAAGGGTGGCCTTGGCATCCTCCCAGGCAGCTGAGACCACCTCTCCCATGCCCAGCCTGGTGAACCAGGCCAAGCAGTACGCAGAGAGGACTGGCGAGGGGGCCGAGGGGCTGCCCCACAGGGCCACCCAGGCCTCCTCCCGCCCCCCAGAAGAGGGCTCGGCTTTCCTAAGAGAAAACACGGCAGGAATGCCTGAAACCAGGCAGGAGGCGGCTTCCGAGGGGCTGGGAAACTCAGCACCTGATGCCCCGGGAGCCGCCAGCCCACAGAGCAGAGGGTCTGCCCACGGCGCCACGGCCTGGCCTATGGGCCCGAGGCAAACACCCCTGCTGCACGGGGGGCATCTGAGTCTTTGGGGGCTGCGTGTATGGAGGACGCCCATCCCTCTGGGGCGCCACCTGAATGGCTCTCTAGGCAACCTTAAAAGAGGGTATTTGGCACCCGGGGGGGCCGGCCACCCACCCACCCACCCACAAGCAGGTGCCTGGCCTCTCTTTCCCTGGCAGGCTGCCCCCTGCAGGCCTCTCCACAAGCCAAGGATACAGACGGCTGAGGTGGTGGCAATGGCCAGGATGGTGCCCGTGGGGATCGACTTCTGAGCATCCCGGAGATCCCCAGACCGGTTGGAGCCAGCCATGATCCCTGGAGAAAGGAGCCGGAGGTTCAGGTCTGCCTGCTCCTGGTCCTGGTCCTCCGGCTGGGGAGGAGCCTGTACCAGAAGCCCCCCGCCCCCCGAAACCAGGCGGTGGCGGCAGGAGGCGGAGGGGCCAGCGGGAAAGGCTGCTGATCCGGCTCGCCAGCCTCAGCCCGTCTTCCCTCCCTGGGGTGGACGGCCAAGGCCTCATCCTGCCGGGCCTCCTGACTGGAGCCTGGGGCCGTGCAACGGTCTGTGGGCACGGCTGGGAGACAGGAGGAAGAGCCGCGCAGAGACCCCTCCGGCCAAAGGTCTCTCAGCCCACAGAAGCAGAAGGGACCCTCCCTGGTGCTCTGGAAAGTAAAAGTAAAAGCGGGGAGAAGGGCTTTCGGACAAGGTTACTGTAAGGTTACAGGGACAAGATTCGGTTACTGTAACCTTACAATAAAGGTAGCGTTAGTGCTTCTTGTCTGGACCACCTCGAGGGGCCGGCGTCAATCCTGCAAGTCCGAACGCATTTCTCCCCCGTGCCAGGGCTGTTCTAGGGGAGAGAAGGACCTCCGGCCAGGCACCCTTCCAGGAGGGGCCCCCGGGCTGACCGGGCGGGAGGCGCCTTGAGCTGCAGCCAAGCGCTGCATCTCCGCTCCGGACAGGGGCCGGCCGGCCGGGACTCCCAGCTCTTCCCGGAACAGCAGGGCAGCCTCTCACCGGTAACTGAAGGGAAGTAGATGCCGACCAGCAGGGTGAAGTACGAGGTCATGTCGCTGAAGACGTAGGGCTGGTCCATGTCCAGGGTCAGCTCGGAGGAGGGCACGGAGCTCATCCCGGCCCGCTCGATGACCACCCCCTTCGGCAAGTAGGTGCTCCAGAGGTTTTCTGCGGAGAGAGGGCGCTGCAGCTCCAGGAGCCACCCTCCCTGCTGGGTCCGACCGTCCGACCGTCCGCCCGACCGCCCTGCCCGTCCTCTCCCCCCACAGCACAGGAGCAGTGGGGACTCCTCTCTTGCTCACCTGGAGCTGGTGGCCCTGTGCCATCCTGTGTGTGTCTGCCTTGGGGGCCGGACGCACCACTGGATCCCGCCAGCCCCCCGCCCACTCCCACGGCCCAGCTGGCATTCTTCCCCCCCCCCATCACCAGTGGACACCAGCCCACCGAGGCTCCCCACTTAGAAGCAGGCCGACACGGGGCTCCTCGTACCTTGGATGAGACCAGAAGCGGCTCCAGGAATGCCCTGGATCTCGGTGACATTATTCTGGGCGAAATACTCATCACAGGAGGCATTAAGGAAGCGTGAGGAGCAGAAGATTGCCCACAACTCAGAGCCGATCGTCTCATTGCCCACCTGGACCACCTTGGCACACACATCAAAGCCGTGGCGGGACAGGGTCCGGTTCCCCAAGAGGCAGATCCTGGCCAAAAGACACAAGCCGGAGGGGAGACGAGGGCTGCCTGCCGGCTCCTCGACTCGGCCTGGGAAGGGTGGCGCGGTTCCCTCCCGCCTCAGGAAGCGACAGCCTCTGCCACGGGGCCTTTCCAGACAGCGAGCCGGGGCCAGTGGTCTCGGGCCCCAGAGGCTAAGGGGTGCATGGCACCTTGCCTCGGTTGTGGCTTCCTCCTGATCTCCCAGGAGGCCTCTCTGCCCCCCCGTCCCCCGCAGGAGCGCAGCAGAGATAGTCCAGCGCTGCCAAGATGCCCCTCGTGGCATCTTCCCCCAGCCATCAGGCCTCCCCTCAACTCCTTTGGAAGCTGTGTCCGAACCTCCAGGCCCCAAACTCCCATTCTGGCCCTGAGGTTCGTCTGTCGGAAGAGGTACCTACATCCATGCCCAGTGCCCTGTTCCCCTCTCAGGGTGGGGGGTGCTAGGCACGAAGTAAACCAAAGTAAGTTAACGGCAGGAGGAAGAGAAAAGGAAAGGACGTAGAGATAGATCCAGTCTAGAGCAACACCATTCTACGTCTCCCCACAACTTTCTATCCTCGCCAACATCCCACCTGCCGCTGCTCCCCAGCTTGCCTTTCCTTCTTGGGACGCCCCACCCGCCCTTTGGCAGGACCCCCTCAGCCCTCCCCTTCCCCCTCCCTTCACGGTTCGACCCTCCTCGTTCATTCTCCCTAGATGACCAAGCGCCTCCACCTGCTTCTTTCTGACTGACCACTCCCTCTCGCACCGGTTCGTTCTTGGTCTGACCATGTTTGCCACATGTGCTTCTCAAGTGACCAGTTCTATTTGCTTTTAGGTTCCTCTGATGTAACCCGCTGTCATTTCCATGTAACCAAGCGGGCAGAAGCACAACTGGTTTCTCTTTCCAACAAACGTTCCTTCCTCATAACAGACTATGAACATTTCCCTTCAACCAGCATTTGCACATCTTAAAATTTCTCCATCCATTTCCCGTCTTTAATCATCATTCCAACAGAATACACAAATTCATTTATTTGCTCGAGTTTTTCACAATTTCTGCCTAAGTTACAATTGTTTGCTCCATTTTCCCTGTCAAACACAGCAACCTTGGTCTTAATATATAAATTTTCAAACTCATAATCCTCACTGCAACACACAATCTGTCTAACATTTGCTGCACATCATTTGGGTTCTTAATCGGCAACACAGAATCATCTGCACATCTGCTCACAGCCCTGACCAACAGACCTTTAATGACACAAGCGTTTCTTATCATTCATCCATAAAAGATTAAATGGCATCACACATCCTTGTCTATTTCTTACTCAGTGTCGAACCTTTAGCTAAGCATCCCATATTCTCATTCAGCTTTACTTCTATTGTGCTGATTGCATTCAGCAATCAACTTTTAGCTCCATAATCATGTTTAACGTTTTCTAAATCAAGCCTGTTAATTGTACCCTTTTTCTAAATTAATAAGCATGCGGTAAACTTTCCTTCCCACATTGCTGCGCTCCTTAATGACCTGCGAAAGAGCAAAGGCCCGGCTGCAGGCCCTCTGCCTAAGGTGAAGCCACTCTCCACTTCCCCAAAGGTGCGACTCTCGCCTTTTGAACCCTTTGGCAAGCCCTTTCCCAGGCACACTCAACCAGCAAATTGCCCTGTTGTTCCCGAATCCACTCTTGCTCCATTTTCCTTTTGCACAGGGGAGCAATAATGGCATTCTTCCAATTCAGCCTTCATACATAAGCCAACCACATCCATAATTTAACGTTTTTCCAGTTACACCACCTATACCTGTAGCCTTACTTTTTTTAGCGTTCTGGCACCATTTAGGACTTCCTTTTTTTCCCATCATTTCTTGTCTTAGGCACTAACATTTAGAGCAGTCTTTTTGGTTCCATTCTTCACTATCACTATCACTATCACTATCATTCCCTAGAAATCTCTAAATAATGTTTCCACGTTCTCTCACTTCAGATTCCCCATTGCGTTTATTTTTAATTCCATGCTCTTCACTGGAGGCGCCTTTTCCTCTATTTCTATGCCATATTTTATTTCCATCAATTTTGCTCTGCATTTTCTCTGCCTCTTTTAGTCTTAACCATTCCCTGATCTCTCTGACTATATGCTTTGGAACTATCCTTTTCTCTCTTTACACATTACAGGTAGTCCTCGACTTACGACCATTCATTTAGCAACTGTTCGAAGTTATGACAGCACCGGGAAAAAAAACGACCGGACCTCGAACTTACGACCATTGCAGCGTCCCTGCAGTCACGTGATCAAAATCCAGGTGCTTGGCAACCGGCATGTATTTACGATGGTTGCAGCATCCTGGGGTCACGTGATCGCCATTTGCGACCTTCCCGGGGGGCTTTCGACAAGCAAAGTCAATGGGGAAATACGGATTTGCTTACGGACCGTGTGACTCACTTAACGACCACAGTGATTAGCTTAATGAACACGGCAAAAGAAGTAAAATTGGGCATGACTCAACTAATGACTCCCTCGCTTAGTGACAGACGTTCTGGTCCCAATTGTAGTCATACATCGAGTTCTACCTGTACATAATACTTTTAACTCATCCTCACTTTGTGCAGCAGTAATTCACTTACATGCACTTCTCCCTCGTCTGCAGCCTTTTGAACATCATCACTTCACCCAGCATCTCGTTCCATACTTCCCATCAGCCTAATTCCACGCCGCGATAACAAAATTCTTTTCACTCCGTCCCAGGGAGCTCCCACATCCTCGTCCCGTATGTCCATTAGTGCATTTTATTGCACACCCGTGGCAACGTAACAGGACACAGTCTGTGTGACTTTCCACGTTTGGACAGGCCTGGCATTCTCACCCGGCCATGAAAAGGGCTCAAAAGGCTGGGACCGGGCACGGCTCCCGACCCGCCTTTCCCGCCAGTTCCAGGTGCCCGTTGGGGTTGTGGAACGGTGTCCAGTGCGCCAGCAGGGCCTTGGATTGCAGCATCTCAAGGCACCTTCCGAACTATGACCACGATTGTGGGTGCCCCTGATTTCTACATTTTGTTTTCCAGTGCGGGCTTTCCTCCCGTTTGGTTGCCAGTGGGCACTCCTGCTTTTGGTCGTGAAGCTGAACGTGTGCAGAGGCCAACGTTCATCTAAAGGGCCCAGCTGAACCCCCAAGTTCTGCGGAAGGCCCGTTCTGGCCCTTCTGCAGCTTTTTTCTCTACTCCCTGTGCCTCAGGTCAATGTTGCTGGGCGTTTGGGCACGGCTTCCCACGTTCAGCACTATGCTTTTTAAGAAGGACGAAGGAATCTCACGGGAAGCTGCGGGAGGCTTTTTCAGACCTCTCAGGCAGGCGGCAAGAGCTCCCACCCGCTGGTGTCCACTCCTTTTTTGGCTGGAGATGCCAGCCCCTGGGTTGGGAAGCCAACGCTCAGCCGTGGAGCTCAGTCCTTCCCTTGGACACCTAAGACGCACCATGGAATTAGGCGACGGACGATGGTGATCAAGGCAAGGAGGGCGGAAGAAGGCAAGGCCATTCCGCCGCCCAGGGCTGCTGTACAACAGCCAGGCAGACGGTCCGTCCATCCAGCTCCCCGGCCTTTGCAAACGTCGCCGACTAACAGACTCCATCCCGCCCGACCAGCAAGGCACTTACGGAAAACTGGGTGGATCGAAGGCAGACTTGATGACGCCAGCATAGATGGCCAGGATGGAGAGGATGACGCAGCCCAGGAAGACCAGGGCAAACTTGTTGACGTATTTGACGCCCACGAAGACCACGGTGGCCATGAAGGAGAGGACGCACGTCCCGTAGACCCTCATGTTGTTCAGCATGGCAGCTGCCTCCCCGCTGGCATCCTCTGCCTTGAAGATGGCCATTGGCGGGAAGATGTAGGCCTGAGCAGGAAAGAGGGAAGTGGGTCTCGGCCGCCGCCGGGAAGTGGCTGGCGGCCCATCCCAAAGAGCCTTGGGGCTACCTCAAGAAGCCCCCGCGGGGCAAAGAGGTGCTTCCTCTGGACAGGGGCCGGGGCGGCCATGGGGCAGCTCATGTGAGCGCTGGGAAGAAAGCCCCCCCCTCCCCGGTTGGCGCAGGAAAGACCAGGGCAGCCACGCCAGAGCAAGGGGGCCTCTGCCGAGACCAGCCCGGCCGACCCCTCCCCTCCCCTCCTCCGGTCAGTGCCCCGAATGCTGCTTGCAAGCCCAGGAGGAGCCTCCACATTCGCAGCTCCCTCTCCCATCAAGGTGGGGGGGGCAGCGAGGCTTAGGGATAACCTGCACATGCGGGAGGCAAAATCCTTACGCAACGTGAATATAGAAATAATGGGGAAGAGTTCGCGCTCTCGCCCTGGCAATTTACGACTTCTTGAGAAAGCCACAACATTATATCTAGCAATCTTGTGGGAAAAGATCAACGTAAAAATATATATTGTAACAAGAAGCGGTGACCTGACATTTAACACTCCCCCCCCCAATAAATATCCGTACTGAGTAAAGGGAGAGAAAAATGGGCAGTCCCACTTGTTACAAGTGCTGAAAAAAGTGCCTTAAAAAGGGGTTGCCGTTTGAAGGGCTGTGGTGAGCCCCCCCCCCCCGTCTCCACTGGAGGGCGACCCCAAGGGCCCGGGGCCAAGGGGTGTCTGGCTAAGCCGCCTCTGTGGTGGCCTGGGAATGACGGGAAGCCCCGGAGTGTCCTGCGGGGAGACGGGAGTCGAAAGCGAAGGGTGCGGAGACCCCACGCCCCTCCGGCAGCTGGACGGGAGGCCTCTTGGGTCTGGCCCGAGAAGGTGGGCTTCCTGTGGAGGGGAGGGCCCGGGGGGCGCTCCCATGTCAAACCTAGGCTCCATTGCTCTGCTCAGCGACCGGGGGAAGGGGAGGGGCGGGGGGGCGGGGGGAGGTTCTGGCAGGAGAGGCTTTCGGTCAGCGGAAAGTCTCAGCAGGACATTGGAACGAGAGGAGCGGGGCCGCAGACAGCACCCCTCAACGCCTGCAGGAACTCTGCCCCCTCAGGAGGGGCAGCTGGCCCTTCCTCCAGGACGGGGGTCTGTCTATCCGAAGGTCTGCCCGCTCCCCTACCCTGAAGCTCTCGGGGAGAGATGCTGCATGACGGCGTCCCCCGAATGAGGCTTTGCATGCTGGTGGACCCCGTGACCCAGGAAGGGGTGAGCAAAGGAGCCCCAGCCCCAGGCCTGGGGGCGGCGGCAGGGCTTTCCAGAAGCCCCCTCCCTTCCACAGAAGCAGCTGCGCACCCACAAGCGGCTCCCTGGGCCCCAGGAACACCCAGAACGTCCTTTGCATCGCACCCTCCTTTCCGGGTTTTTATAAGGCGGCCGGACGTTGGGTTTCTTGTTGCTTGCCAGCGACTCTGCTCTTCTCTTCTGAACGTGACGGCTATTCATGTCCCGGCAACCTGCAGCCCATAGAAACTAGCTTACCCCACCCTGCCTGAGGGACGGGGGAGCGGAGTGACACACAGGGTCAACCTTGGTTTGGGCTAAACTTGGTTTGGCCTCTGCAACTTATGGCGCAAACCCAGCCAGTTCAGGTAGCCGATAGTCAGAGACTGTGTGAGCCGGGTAACCAAGGTTGGCATAATACGCTACGCCTGCCCCAGTGGGGGCACCAATGAGCCTGGTGCAGAGGGGTGCAAGGGACCCAGGAGGGGGCTGTGAGTACCTTGCCTCACCTCCTACATACCGAGAGAGGGGGGGGGAGGAAGAAAACGAAAAGAGAGGGAGGGAGGGGAGGGAGGGAGGGAGGGAGCTTTCCTGCGGCTCTCAAATTACAGATCTTAGTTACATAACATATAAGAATGATTGGCTGTAATCATTATCTAGCTCTGCTTCTTTGTTCATTTCTCTGATAAAAAGCACTGGGTATCCAAAACGTTTTGGGAAATTTCTCTCGCATCCTACTGGGACAAATCTATTGGCGCCTCCTTTCTGTCCCCATGATGCTTCTACGTACAGTATAGGGGCCTAAACGAAACCTCCGTTCCTCTGCGGCCACAGCATAATGTTCAAATGGGCAAATACGCTGGCATTCCCGGATTTCTGCATAATCCTGCTTTGAGAATCCTTGCAAACGGGGAAGAAATGATGTACCTGGCTCCGCGCACCAATTTTGGAGGTGCCGAGAGACGCTGCCCACTCAAGGTCTCGGCTTGCATAATGTGCTCAGCCAGGGGGCAGAAGAGCAAACGGCTGCATCCCAACACGCGCAAACCTTGGCTGGCTTTTTGGGCAGCTTGGTGCGCTGGGCAAACCCAGCTCTTGGGTTACTTAAGGCCCCCAGAAAATTGTCTGCTCAAGAACTGAGTTGACTGTATTGCGCAAACAGCCGCAGCCTTGAGGATGTGAATGCATGTCGCTCTGCCCCCCTTTTCACTGGCAGCTGTTGGTGCAAATGTTGACATGCCACCTTCCTGTTCTGCTTCTCCTCTGGCAGCTCAAGGGGCACGCAGGGCGCTCGCTCCTCCCCCGTGTTTTGCTTCTTGTGTTGTGGCAAGAGTTGGGGGGCCACTGCCCCCTCCGGCAGATCTCTGCCTGCCCTGCTCGGCCCCCTCTCCTGCACTCACCATCAGAATTTCTATGGTGCCCAGGATGTACATGGCACCTGCAAAAGTGGTGCCCAGGTAAAAGCACAGTCCGACGGCCCCTCCGAACTCCGGGCCCAGCGAACGCGAGATCATGTAGTAGGAGCCGCCGGCTGGAGAGGGAGGAAGGGAGGGCACCATCAGCCAGGCGTGAACCCCTGCCCTGCCCAGGAAGAAGGGCCGCTGCTGACCCTGCCCCTCACAAACATCCAGCTCAACAGGCCCCCGTCATTGCTCTCCTGTGGAGGGGCACCAAAGGCGGGACCAGTGGGGGCAAATGGGGGGGGGCTCCCCCTCCCGCCCTGCCCAGCAAACTCCTTGGGGAGGATGAGCTTTTCAGAGGGGACCGAGGTGCCAGCGTTGCCCCTAGGGCTGGTGGGGGCACACCTCTCTTATAACTCCCCCACGTGGGGAGGTCTCTGAGAGGCAAGACAGCCCCCCCCCCCCGTAGCCCCACTAGCGCATGCTGCCTGGCTGCACCGCCATCTACAGGTGGCAAGGGAGCCATAGGAGGGGGAGCAAGGCAAGGCCACCCCCAGAGACGGAAGGCTCCACAGAGAGGGCCTCCCTCCAGCTGGGCCCAGGCGGGGCCCTCCTTAGGCACTTCAGGGGGGCCCTCGCTTCGGGGCCACAGAGGCAGATCAAGGCCCCCGAGGCCCTCCTAAAGTTGCCGCCCAATTAATGTTGCAGAAGAGGAACATTACGCGCTTGATTACACGCACAGGGATGTTCCCGGAGCCTGAATCAAACACGACGTTTCTGTGAAGAGACACGGGGCTTCTGTGCCGGCCCGGCTCCTGTTTTGGGGAGTGGCTATCGGCAGCCCACCAAGGTCAGGGCGGCCCTGCCTTCAGGGGAGAGGAGGGGTCTTCCGGCCACTCCACCGATCGCCCCTCCCTGCTACCAACCTGGCACCACTCCGTTGGTGGCGATGGCGCTCATGGAGATGGCCGTCAGCATGGTCTGTGGGGAGAGAAGGCAGCTGCGTTGGGCCCAGCCCGGCAGGGAAGGGGGTGGCTGATTCCGAGTGGCACCCGGGGCCACGGCCATCCTTCCCCAGCAAGTTGGGGGTGATTTGGCTGATCCCCAGGGAGGAGAAGAGAGTCGCGGAAGGCATGGGGGGAGGGGGAGGCCCAAAGCAAGGGGGAACCTGAACTAGTTTTCCAGCCCAAGGAGTCGGTGGGTCCTCGCTTGCCGCTCCCCCCCCCCCCCACAGCTTCTGGGCTTCTGGTGGGCTCCAGGGCGGGGAGGTTTCCCCCTACTTCAGCCCCAAAGGGAGGAGTGCCTCACTGGAGGAGGGCCACGAGCCCAAGGAAACCCCACCTCTTCAGGGCGGGATCCCCGCGGTTGGGCTCAAGCATGCCCTCGGCAAACCCCAGCCCTGCCACAGTTGCAGCCGCAGCCAGGAGCGGGGAGAGTTTCCCCCGGCTTGGACTCACCCAGGAGCAGAGGGAAGGCTGAGGAGCCGTGGGTTTGGCGTGATGGCTGCCCCCGGGGGAGAAGCAGCCAACCAGGGCGGCCGGATGTTGCTCCAAGGAGGAGCTGGGCATGGGGAAGGGAGCCCCCCTCCCCACCGAGAGAAGACAGTGAGGCTGAGATCTCTGTGGGCCATCAGAAGAGGGGCCCTCTCAGCAGAGCCTTTTTTCAGGTCCGGGCTGGGCTACGGCTGGACGACTCGCTGGGGGGCTGGATCGGGGGAGCACAGCTGGCTGGACCCTCCCCTTGCTCCCGCCCCTCCGGCAAGGGCCACCGGCCAGATGGGGACTCACACACGAGCAGCAGAGAACCACCATGCAGAAGGACTCCAGGACGCCGGAGATGCCCACCACCCAGGTGAGGCGGAGGAAGAGGATCACGCCGAAGATGTTCTGCAGGCAGGGCAGGTAGACGCCCATGAAGGTGCCCATCCGGGTGGCCTGTGGGAAGAACACAGGGCTGTGAGGCCGCGCCGGGCCGCCTCCCCCACCCCCCAGCAGGTGCCTCGCGAAGGCTTGAGAAGCGGGCCTGCTGGTTGGCCTTCCTTGCCCCCCCCCAGCCATCCCCGCCACTCAGCCGCTTGGCTTTCTGCCCAGGTCCCTCGCTGGAGTGGGAGGGATTAAAACGCCTTCCGCGTGGAGTGAGCAGAGAGCCGCACAATGTCCAGTGCTGGGGGGGAGAAGCGGGGGGGGCTGGCTACTTCCCTCCAGATAAAGAACAGCTGGACATAAGCCCTGCCTTCCTCGTTTTGCCCTTCTGCGTCCTTTGGATTCACCCAGGCAACTGAACAGGAATCCCATATGTGGGGGCTCCTCTCACCAGCTGAGAAAGGGCCGGGCTGCAAAGCCCCACCCCGCCACTCGAGGGCAGCGCGGCGGAACAGCAGGGAAGGCTGCTCTCTGCTGCCCTCTTGTGGTCACCCAGATCCCGCAGCCCAGACCTGGCACCCTAGGGAAGGAGGGGGGAGGGGCAGGTTGGGCTCTTCTGCTTGTGCCCGGCTGCTCGGTGGGGTCTCACCCACAGGCCCCCCGGCAGGGCGAGCGTCTGTGCCTCCCCCCGCCCCCTGTCCCCCGCCGCACCTTGACGGGCTTCTTCTTCGCCCCGTCGTTGTTCTCCGCCTCCTCGTGCTCTCGGCTGCCCTGGGGCAGGTTGGTGTAGCTGGCCAGGCCGCCGAGCAGGGAGGAGACCATGGGGCTGGTGTCCATCTCCTCCTGTGGAGGAAGCAGTGGGAGAGGAGGGCTGGCGGCCGCCCTCGCCAGCCCTTGCCCAGCCGATCCCCGGGGCTCCTGGGACCGGGCCAGATGCCCCGCACGGACCCTGGGGCTGGCTGCTCTGGGCAGCTCCAGCAATCCAGGAGCCCTCCCGGGCAAAAGGACTGAAGTGCCTGCAGGTGAGGCCCCTCGGCCGAATCCACGCCTCCCGGGACACCCCGCTGACCTCAAAGAGCGCCATGTTCTTCCCATCGTACTCCTTCCCCTTCTCCAGGTCGGTGCTGTTGATGAACGGGCTGCTTTCTTTGGGGTTTCCATCACCTGAAGAGAAAGAGAAGGGCTGACCCCAGCCACGCGGACCCTTCCCCATTTTCTTCCCCAGCCCCCCAGAGCCAAGCCCCGGCCATCTGCCCCTGCAAGCCCGTTCTTCCGAAGCCCCCGGGAAGCCGCCCAGAAGGTCAGGCCAGACTGGCCTGGCGGATCCCTTCCCGAGGGCCCGCCTGTGGCCAGGATCCAAGAGAGGGCGCCCCCTCGCCTTTCTAGGTCACTCCAAGGGCCCCGGCCAGGGCCAGGCTTGAACAAGAGCAACTGGGCCGCTGCTGGAGCCCAGAAGGGTCTGATCAAGGAAAGCGCCTGAGAAGCAGAATTCCCCCAAAAGAAAAGAAGGTGCCCAGAAACTACAGTTCCTACGGGCGGGTTGGGAAAACGCAGCATTTGGGATGGAGTGAATTCGGATTGGCAAATTCTAGTATCTATCCCAAACCACTTGCGGCAGGACCGACTTGACTGGCAGGCCATGGCTGATCTGCCCTTGTGCCCAGGATCAGCAGGGTTCTCCGCAGCCTGCCCCACCTCCCCACAGAAGCTGCCTCCTCACAGGTGTGTGGCTGTAACATCTGGAGTGGCTCCAAGCATTCATGTCTCCAACTTTCCTAAGTTCCAGGACCAGGGAACACACGAGGTCTCATTTATGAGCAGGATCATGCTTTCTGCAAAGGGCAGTTTGTTGCGTGGGGAGCAGACACTACACAATTCTCACAGGACACAGAGGAGCCAAGCCCCCTCTTTGCAGAAAGGCCTCACACAACTTCTTAATATCTAAACCTGGGCTAAGAAAAAACAGTGACTATGGCATCAGAAAGCCAGTTTGGGCTAGAAACCAGGAGTCTGTGAGTTCTAGTCCCGCCTTAGGCATGAAAGCCGGCTGGGTGACCTTGGGCCAGTCACTCTCTCTCAGCCCAACTCACCTCACTGGGCTGTTGTTGTGGGGAAAATAGGAGGAGGAAGGAGTATTAGGTAAGTTCGCCGCCTTGAGTTATTTATAAAAATAATAAATACATACCATTCATAAGAGACAATAGAAAAGCCAGAAGACCAGAACATCTCCTTGCCAGCAATCAACACCCAGATAGGCAAAGATTAACACCAAGATTAGCACCAGAAGAGCAATCAAACAACACAATAGACCCTAATCAAGAAACTATTAACTCAGTCAATCAACCAAGCAGCAAACAACAGCCCAACCAAGGAACTACCAAGGAGAGTACAACACCCCCACCAACAAAGGCAGGACAAGCCAGGGTATATAGACAGAGAGCAAGTTCCACTCCCTTTTCACACTGAAGATGTTGCCTAGCCTGGCAATGAAACATCTGCAAGAAAACAACAAGGCTCAGAGAGCACCAAGGACTCCACAAAAATAATAAAGGCAGGATAGTAAATACATAAATAAATCACGTTCCACATCACGCTACAGCGTTGTGGGATGGCCCGGTGCCCCCAACGTGCTGGGACGACAGGCTCCCTACAACCTGCCGAGCCTCCTCTGCGCCAGCCGGTCTGGCCTGTCATGTCTTCCTCGCCCCCGGGTGGCCCCGAATGAGGTGCAGCGGGACAGACGGAGCTGTTGGGGCCAGAAGATTTGTGCATTTCTCCTCCTCCAAGAGGCAAACGCTGAAATGTTCTTTATGGCCACCTAACAGGACAGGCTTAGATATTTAGTGACTCTCTGAGGCCTGCTGCTCCCTCCTTAATAAACTTGCTAATATAATTTACCAGATTGAGCTGCCGCTTAGAGCCGCATTTTTAATTTTTCTTGCAAGAAAAGGCAGGAACGTCCAGGAGTGAGTTTCTCGGCGGCACCTCTGTCCTTCAGATGCCGACTGCAGGGTGGGGACCCCTGGAGCTGCAGATGGCTCCCGATGGAGGGCAGGGAGTTGGGGGAAAGTGAACGATGGCAGGACTTGGACTGCTCCGGCATGATTAAAGGGTGGGGAACAGAAGAGAGGAGCCCAGGGTGGTTTCTGAAAGCATCTGGGATTTTTACAGACAGCCCCAGGTATCCAGCCTCCCCCTTCCCCCCTAGACTGGTGGCCAATGGCCTAGAGCAGCTGCGGTTCTCCTGCGGACAGACTCCGGACAGAGCAGTAGCCACGCTGCGTTGGGCCAGTCTGGGCCAGTGGTCAGCCTGAAGGCCTCTTTGGGCAACCAAAGGGAAAGATGCCATCTTTCATGAACCATCAACGTTGTGTGCTCCACCCTTTTCTACTTGCTGTTCGTGGTTCATCCCTTGCACGCACGCACGCACACCCCCCAGCAGTGCCTATGAATGGTCTCAACAGGCCAGAGAGGACTGGGAATCGCCCCTCCTCTAACCATCTGTTCCTGCCCAAGAGGCACCCAGGCCAACTTTGTGGGCATCACGGGCAAATTAGATTGCAGCAGTTCAGGTCCAGGTGAATGCACCAAGAATTCTGAAAAACTGAACTGTCTATGCGACAAATGTAACTGGCCCCTAAAAGCATCCAAGCCAATTAACGGTTGCTTTAATTAACACTTGCTGTGATTATCTGTTAGAAAGTACAATTGCAAATGGAATAACCAAGCCAGTAAAAAAAAAGGCTGGAAAAAGAACTAACCCATCTTCTGCAAGACAAGTCTTGCTTTTCAACCATTTCCGCAACACTCTATGAATAACAGCAGATCATGTGAACCAGCAAGTGTCAGAAATGGTTTAGAAGAGTCCTGGTGAGCAGCAGCCTGTGAGTGATCAGGGAAGGGCCTCACACATTGAGCAAAACCATGGTTTAATAAACCACAACTGACAGGTCTGTAGCTTGAATCATGTCAACTGGATTTCTATTTTCTCAGTGGAAACGTTTTGCTCCTTATCCAAGGAGCTTCTTCAGTCTGAGCAAAGTTAGTAAGGGAATCCTAAATATGTTTCTAGGTAGCTAGAAACTACCTAGTTTATCATCTAAAGGATTTATCCTCCTTTAGATGATAAAAGGACTTAAAATAACATCTCAATATAACCATGGCCTGGCCCCAGCTGTAGGGTCACACAGCTACCTAGAAACATATTTAAGGATTCCCTTACTAACTTTGCTCAGACTGAAGAAGCTCCTTGGATAAGGAGCGAAACGTTTCCACTAAGAAAATAGAAATCCAGTTGACATGATTCAAGCTACAGACAATTCCACCTGGATGACTGAGAACCTTCATAGACACAACTGACAGGGTTCACACCTTGTACTAACCTCCCAACCCAGCTGACAAGCAGAACAAATATCCCTTTTTTCAATACTTTTCTAGACAACCCATGACACGTTGGGTCATCGTTTCAGAGATATTTCCTTACCAGATTCCTCCATGCCTTCAACAACGGCAGAGCTGCTAATGTACTGGAAAAGTTCTAAAAAATTCAGGGAGAGATGGATCTGCCTTGAAAGTAGCCAGTGTTGAACTGTATAGCCCAGTCAAACATCAGGAGTTGACCACAGGAAATGTCTTACGACATTTTGTATTATGTCATAAAATGTTTTATGATAATTTTATGTCATAAAATGTTTTATAAAATTTGCCCAATTTCTATTCTATGGGAGTCATGGGTCCCGGATTTGGGACGCATTCTGTAAGTTAGCCCATTGGAGGTACCTTGGTTCAAAAACGGTTGCCCTACGACGCACCGTTTTGCCCAGTTGAAGGTTACAGACACGAGAGTTTTCGTAGGATATAGATTGCTTGGCTCCAGGGAGATGCCAGCTGAGCCTTCCTTGACGGCGTCTGCTCTGCTGGTTCCAAAAGAGCTCAAAAAAACCAGGCCTCTCCCTGGCTAGGGACCAGGTGCAGAGACATCTGCACGTGAGCTGGCCCAATCCCTGCAGGACTTCCTCACAGGTGATCCCAAGCCCCAGTGAATCAAGTTCCAGATCAAAGCTCAAGCCCTAGTTGAGCTCTAATTTGGCAAATATTTAAGCGCAAATTGGGTAACGGCTCTTTTGTTACTCAACATACCAGCAGCCTGACCCGGCCTTCCATCTAGAGCCAATACTCAGAGGAACTTGCTGTACATGCAAATAAATAAAAGCAAAACATGAAGGATCTGGAAGGACTTTGCAGCAGCTAGTGCAAGCCCCTGATCCCTGGGAAGGTCTGCGATGCAGGATCTGCAGCCACAACTTCTTGACAGATGGGTGTCCAGCCTCTGTGAAATATAACCACCATGAATGATTTAAGTCTCCAGAACAGACCAACTGCATCTGCGAGTCTTGAAAGAGCCTGCAGATGTCCTCCTGGGGCTCCTGTCTGCGATCTTTGAAAAATCACAGAGGACTGGAGAAGGACAAATGTTTTCCTGTCCTCAAAAATGGGGAGAAGAGGACCAAGATTACTACAGACTTGTCACACCAGTCCAAAGTTTGGAACAGTTGATTTCTGAGCATTTAGAAAACTGTTTAGGAGCGGCTAGCCTGAGTTTATCAAGAATAAGTCATGCCAAACAAACCTGATCTTATTTTTGTTCGAATGATCAGTTTAGTTGACATGGAGGATGCAGTGGACATAAATTTCTTGACTTCAGGAAAGCATTTGACAAAGTCTTCAAGTCTTGCTCATCCCTTCCAGCTGTGCCTTGCAGGCCTTGCTTTTTCCCCACGTGGCCTCACCTGGATGCCCAAGAGAAGCATTTGACAAAGTCTTCATGGGATTCTAGCAGAAAAGATAACAAAATGCAGGCTGGACAAGGCTACCGTTACACGGATGCTCTATAGAGCTGGGTGGACATCAGGCTGGAAGGAGACATCCTGGGCTCTGTTCTGGCCCCGTGAGTTCCATTGTCTCTATAAATCACTAGCATGAGGGTTCAAAAAATGTGATTATCACACTCAGATGACACAAACATGGGGGGATACCAACACCTTAGAACAGGGGCAAGATACAGGAGGACCTTGACCAGCTGGAACAATGGGCAGAAACCAGCAAGATGAATTTCAGCAAATTCCAAGTCCTACATTTGGGTAGGAAAAATCCAAGGCCTGAGTATGGAATGGGAGAGACCATTCTGGGCAGCAGTACATGTGAAAAAGATCTGGGAGTCTCGATGATCACACAGCCAATAAGATCCAACAATATAATGCAGCTGCAACAAAAGCAATCCTAGGATGCCTCAGCAGACGTATAAGGTAAAGATCAAAAGAAGCCATCATTCCTCTCTATTCTGCATTGGCTAAACCTTAGCTAGGATGCAGTGTCCAGTTCTGGGTGTGGCATTTTAGAAAGGACACTGATGAGCTGGAGTGTGTCCACAGGAAAGCAACCAGGATGTCAAGGGGCCTGGAAGAAAAAGAACTCAGTGAACCATTACAGCGGTTGGGCAAGTTTTGCCTGGAGCAGAGAAGATTGTGGGGAGATAGGATAGCCTTCTTCAAGGATCTGAAGGGCTGCAGTGGAGAAAACGGGACAGAATTGTTCAGAGTTGTTCCAGAAGGGGAGATAAGAAACGGTGGGTTTAAATTACAAGGAAGCAGAGTTTGCTACACACCAGGAACATTTTCCTAACGGTCAACAGTGGAACAGGCTGCCTGGGAAGCGGGTGGTCCCTCCTTCACTAAGCAAAGGCTGGAGGCTGTTCGTTGGGGACACCCTAGTAGCAGACCCCTGCCCTGGGAGGGGCATTAGACTAGATGGTCTCCAACAGCCCAGCCCATCCTTACGTCCTGTGACTCTGCCGCTTCCAGAAAAGGAGGGCATGCTGGCTGCAGAGGCTACAGAATGCCGGCCATCATGAGAAGGAACGTTCTAAGATTTATCTGAAACTGGTTTGCTGCAGGTTCTAATCCTTCTCCCAATAACAACAGGTGCATTCCTGGCCCCTCCTCTCCTGACAGCCTTGCAGACAGTGGAAGAACTTCTTGCTCATCCCTTCCAGCTGTGCCTTGCAGGCCTTGCTTTTTCCCCACGTGGCCTCACCTGGATGCCAAGAGAAGCCCTTGCCTCTGCCTGTGCCCAGAACTGCATGTCCCCTTCAGCACTGGACTAATGCAGGGTCAGCAGAAACTCATTCTTTGGCTTATCTGGATGCTGTTACAATGCCAACTACAACAACTGGCACTGTTGTTATTTACATTTGTATGTTGCTGAATCCTTCAAGACCCCAACAGCCTCCAGGCATTATCTCCAGCTGGGCCTGGGGAGCAATATACAGCTGGTATCATCAGCATATTGATGGATTTTATTTATTTATTTGTTTGTTTGTTTGTTTGTTCGTTTATTTAATATCCCGCCTTTATTATTTTTTTTTAATAAATAACGCGACGAACATACCAAATACTCCTTCCTCCTCCTATCTTCCCCACCACAACAACCCTGTGAGGTGAGTTGGGATGAGAGAGTGACTGGCCCAAGGTCACCCAGCCGGCTTCCGTGCCTAAGGCGGGACTAGAACTCAGAGACTCCTGGTATGCCATTGGCTCCTTCCAAGGGCTGAGAGACAGGGACTGGCCCAAGGTCACCCAGCCGGCTGCTTTCATGCCTAAGGCGGGACTAGAACTCTCAGTCTCCTGGTTTGCCATTGGCTCCTTCCTACTGCTGAGAGACAGGGACTGGCCCAAGGTCACCCAGCTGGCTTCCGTGCCTCAGGCAGGACTAGAACTCTCAGTCTCCTGGTTTGCCATTGGCTCCTTCCTAGGGCTGAGAGATAGGGACTGGCCCCAGGTCACCCAGCCGGCTTTCGTGCCTAAGGCGGGACTAGAACTTTCACTCTCCTGGTTTGCCATTGGCTCCTTCCTAGGGCTGAGAGACAGGGACTGGCCCAAGGTCACCCAGCCGGCTTCCATGCCTACGTCGGGACTAGAACTCTCAGACTCCTGGTTTCTAGCCCGTTGCCTTAACCACTAGACCAAACTGGCTCTCCTTGCACCCCAAATTGCTGAATGTCCTCTTCTAGTGGCTTCATACAGACTTATGGAGGGGGCGGACGGCAGGGGGGCAAAGCCTCAATCCAAACCCATTAAGGCCAACCTACCCCCACCAATATCTAGAGGGGCTTCCGGCTGGATGCGCTGACCTGCAGCACCCCACCCGCAGCAGCCCAGCCGCTTTCCTGGGACCTCCCTTTCCCAACGTGCTGACGCCGTCCTCTCGCGGCTGCCACAGATACGCTCTCTGGGCTGCTGCTAAGGAACTCCGGCACCCTCCTCTCGTGGGCTCTGCTTCAGTGGCCTCCAGTGACAAATGGCGCGGTCGGCCCAGGGCACCCGCCACCAGCTCAGCAACTTTCAGCTCGACCACCAGACCCAGGAGAACCGGCCGTGCTCCAGCCAGTCAGCGTCAGCCTCTCTCTCCTTTCACGTCTCGCCACCACAGCTCCATGCTTCTCCATTCCGCCTTTAGTCCCGCTACCTCCTAACCACTCCAATGATCAAACCTATAAACACTCTGTGAAATAATAATCCTACGGTCATAGACATTGAAGTCCCCTAAAGCACCCTGTAAAACTCTCCCCATCCCTCACGGCTTGAAGGACTAGCCCCCCTCTCAGCACTTTGGTGATTAGGGTTGGTGCTGGATGACTGTTTTTTCAAAAGCCAGTTTTTCCATCCATCCTATAGAAGAGAATCTCTGTAGCTCAGGGTTGAACTGCGGAGTCCTTGGTGCTCTCTGAGCTTGGTTGTGGGCTGGCAGACGTTTCATTACCCAACTAGGTAGCATCATCAGTGCGAGGGAGGGTGGGGTTTGCTCCCTGTTTATATCCAGTAGTTTGCCCTGCCAGTGTTGGTGGGGATGTGGCTTTCTCCTTGGTAGTTCCTTGATTAGGGTATTGTTTTCTGCTTGATTGTTTATCTGGTATATCCCTGCTTATCTGGGTGTTGGCTGCTGGAGAGGATGTGTTCTGGTCTATTTGTTCCTTTCTTAGCTTTTTTATTGTCTCTTTTGAATGGTGTCTGAATGTGGTTTATGTGTCTATGACAGCTGATTTGTCTGAAAGCCAAGCTTCCAGGAATTCCCTAGCATTTTTGGATTTGACTTGGTCTAGGATGCTCAGTTTCCCAGTTGAAACTGGTTGAGTCTGTCCATGTGTTGTGAGATTAAGGAGTTTTCATCGTGTCTTCTGACTGCTAGTTGGTGTTCGTGGATGCGTTCTGCTAGTCTTCTGCCTGTCTGTCCTACATAGTGGCTGTTACAGTCCTTGCACTGTATGCTGTAGATGACACATTTTTCTTCTTGGCTACTGAGTCTTTTGGTTTACTTAAAGATGTTTTGGAGGGCTTTAATTGGTTTGTGTGCTCCGGTGATGCCGTGTAATATTTGTCCGACTGTAGGGATTTAGCGTTGTGGCTGTGAGATTAGTACTGCATATGCCAGGCTAGGATACAGGTCATTCGGCACTTCCTTACGGTGATCTACATTTGTAAAATCTGTTCCCCCAATTGGTGGGGGGGGAGCTTGGTGAACCCTCTGAGCTGCTTTGCGAGGGAGGTGGCATCTTCCGCGTGCACGGTCACCTCGCCGCTCACGCACATCCGCCATCAGAGAGCCCGGCCCCAGCTCAGATAGCAGGGCGGCTCCCTGGGCCCGCAGAGGCCAGATCCCGAGGTCCCAGGATGCCCCCAAGAACTGGGCATGCCCTCCAGGCGCAGAATTGCCCTCAACTGCAATTGGCCATCTGAGAGAATTATTAAATGCATGACTAGAGCAGCGTTTCTCAACCCCCAGGACTTAAAGCCCTGCGGACCTCAACAGCCTGCTGGCTGGGGAATTCTGGGAGTTGAAGTCCTCACGGCTTAAAGTCGTGGAGGTTGAGAAACACGGACTAGAGAATAACCTTATCTACCGCGCGTCATTTTAATTACATTTAAATTTAAGGTGAGTTTTTGTCCTGACCCCAGCTGGGCCACCAGTCCAAAGGCTCTGACTCCGAAAGGCCGGCCCCCTGCCAGTTGACACTTCCGCTGTGAAGACCGATGGCGTTCTAGGGCCCAGGGAGCCGGGTTCTAGTCCTGGCAACTGCACGGGCAAAGGCTTGCCACCCCAACCTGCCTCAGGTAGCCCCCTGCAGCTCTCCCAATACCGCCGTCTCTCCAGAGCCATTGTTTCCGAGCCCAGCGGCCGCTTCCATCACAGGCCCCAAGCAGGAGAATTTCCGCTTGCTGCTCACCGCCTCAAGGGGACCATTGGACTTTATTTTGCTCCAGGGCAGATCGCAGCCCGCAAGACTCTGGAAAACCACCTCCAGGGCCTTAATTCAAAGCAGTTCCCGTCTTTTTCCCACCGGCCAGCTTCCGCAGTCACACGCGGCTGCTTTACCTATTCTGATCTTCACTGACTCTGTAGGCAGCAGCAGATTTTCCAGTTTGCACGGAAGTCTGAAGAAAGGCGGCCCTTTAGTGGATAGCAAAGAGGAGCCGTGCTTGCAGTGAACTGAAGGCGGAAGCACTTCCTCCACACAATTTTGGAAGCCACACGGCCAGCAGGGTCCACAGGCACTCCCTGCTTTGGCAGAACGACCAAAGCAGCAGCAGCGTCCACCCCTTTGCGTGTGTGTGCGATGTCGCCCGGCCTGGGCAGAAGGGGCAGGGCAGGGCCACGCCATCACTCTGACTCCAGTCCTGGTAGAAATGTCTTCACTTGCCACGTCTTGCCTGAGCCTGCCACGTGCCCCAGACAGAGTGCAATTCCGACTGCAGCTGTCCGAGTTAGATCTGGGGCTCTCCCTGTGGCGTCAGTTCCTGAATCTGTTCTCCCTACAAATGGTGTTGCCATCTTCCTTTCACCTCCTTAGACTTCTTCATTAGAAATCTTCTGTGATCGCCCTGGAGTATTCCTACCTAGCCGGAAACTATTTTATTTATTTAAAATTATTAGCTGCCCAACAATGAAATGTTCCCACGATTCCTCGGATCTTAAAACCTCTCTCCCTTTCTTGTTATTTCCCTCTATTTGTTCACATTCGGGATTGAGGTACATTTCCTGGTCCTTTCTTGATCTTACAGGTCTGTGTTTGGTCCTTGTTCATCTGTCACGTTGCCCAAGGTTTACATGCTTGGCTATCATGTTAATTTGTTCTGAAAGCCATTTGGACCTTTTCCACTTTCAAATTTGGGGAGTATCTTTCTGCCTCAGTTTTCAGGAGGTGTCTCGTCTCCTCCTGGAGCCTCTTTTGCATATGTTAAGTGAACGAAAACTGTTCCTTAACTTATATTCTGACCATGGCAGGTCCTCCAAGTCAAATCTTCCAAGTGATCCAATAGATCTGACACTAACAATTCATGGTCTCTTCCACACTCTGCTGACAAGATCCTCGGTTTCCTATTATGTAGTCAGTTTGATTCTGTTGTTGTGCATCCAGTGAAAACAGGGTGTAGCATCTGCATGTACTGTAGGTTGCTTGAAGTCCGTACTGGCAATGAAGAAGAATTCTCTTAACAAAACTCTAGTCCCCTTTCTCCTGCATTACTATATTTACCCGGTCCAAGTCTTCCTATACTTTCAGGTTCATCATGCAAACACACATCAATGTTTGTGTCCCAATTACCCATTAGCATTTCTGCATCCTCCCCTGGGGTTGCATTTAGCACCTCGTGCAATTTGCCATGCTTTTTTCCATCATTGCATTGGGAGTAAGTACGGACATTTGTATAATATTGTCATTCACTGGGTATGTACACACACACACACACACACACACACACACGTCATGCTCCCTTTGGGAGTGTTATGCAAAACACAGAAAAAAATGGTAAGAAATAATAAGTCTTAAATCAAACTCCCCCTTAGTTTCAATTGTTGCCTGGGAATTTCTTTGCCCTGCAAAGTCCAGCTTAAATCACAGGCTGAGGGGAGATGCTAAATCCAAGACTTTCTAGCAACTTCTGCTTGGTTTTAAGAAGAAACCTTTGTCCGGTGTTCAGTAGCAGGAGGAGCAGCGTTGGGGGGAACTGCTTGTTGTGTATGTGGCCAAACCTGCTTGAGATGGAGAGGTTTGTGTATCCCCTGTCTGGGAAGTAGATGCCAAACTGGTGACTCTCTGGTGGCATCCCAACAACCCCACCGCACTTCCATAGGACAAAACGGGCAGAAGCACAGCCTTCTACAGCAGTGATTCTCCACCTTGGCACTTTAAGATACAGTATGTGGACTTCAATTCCCCAGCCAGCCATGGGTGGGAGTTGAAGTCCACACATCCTGAAGTTGTCATGGTTGAGAAACACAGTTCTACAGACATTTTGCTTATTTCAAGTAACATTCATTCCTTGCAACAGGCTGCATACTAACTACAACTTTCTACCAGTATTTGTGTGGGTGTGAATTTCTCCAACCAATTTCTCATCTTTAGTATAGACATTCTTCTACTTGCTTTAAAAACAAAAATGCCTCTGAGTCAGTCTTGACTCCTGGCGACTGCCTGGACAAATCTTGGCAAGGTTTTTCGGAAGTGGGTTCCTCCTCCTTCCTAAGGCTGAGAGACAGGGACTGGCCCAAGGTCACCCAGCCGGCTGCTTTCATGCCTAAGGCGGGACTAGAACTCTCAGTCTCCTGGTTTGCCATTGGATCCTTCCTAGGGCTGAGAGACAGGGACTGGCCCAAGGTCACCCAGCCAGCTTTCATGCCTAAGGCGGGACTAGAGCTCACAGTCTCCTGGTTTGCCATTGGCTCCTTCCTAGGGCTGACAGGGACTGGCCCAAGGGCACCCAGCCAGCTTTCATGCCTAAGGCGGGACTAGAACTCTCAGTCTCCTGGCTTCCCATTGGCTCCTTCCTAGGGCTGAGAGACAGGGACTGGCCCAAGGTCACCCAGCCGGCTGCTTTCATGCCTAAGGCGGGACTAGAACTCTCAGTCTCCTGGTTTGCCATTGGCTCCTTCCTAGGGCTGAGAGACAGGGACTGGCCCAAGGTCACCCAGCCAGCTTTCATGCCTAAGGCGGGACTAGAGCTCACAGTCTCCTGGTTTGCCATTGGCTCCTTCCTAGGGCTGACAGGGACTGGCCCAAGGGCACCCAGCCAGCTTTCATGCCTAAGGCGGGACTAGAACTCTCAGTCTCCTGGCTTCCCATTGGCTCCTTCCTAGGGCTGAGAGAGTGACTGGCCCAAGGTCACCCAGCCGGCTGCTTTCATGCCTAAGACGGGACTAGAACTCTCTGTCTCCTGGTTTGCCATTGGCTCCTTCCTACCGCTGAGAGTGAGTGACTGGCCCAAGGTCACCCAGCCGGCTTTCGTGCCTAAGGCGGGACTAGCACTCTCAGTCTCCTCTTTTGCCATTGGCTCCTTCCTAGGGCTGAGAGACAGGGACTGGCCCAAGGTCACCCAGCCGGCTTTCATGCCTAAGGCGGGACTAGAACTCTCAGTATCCTGGTTTGCCATTGGCTCCTTCCTAGGGCTGAGAGACAGGGACTGGCCCAAGGTCACCCAGCCGGCTTTCCTGCCTAAGGTGGGACTAGAACTCACAGCCTCCTGGTTTCTAGCCTGGTGCCTTCACCATGACACCAGACTGGCACTCTCTACTTGCACTAGTGATTCACTATCTATACATAACCTGCAACCGTTCGCCCAATTTTCCTTATCAAACAGTAATTACTTGGGTCTTTGAAATGTCAATTTTCAAATCCATATTCTTTCTTGCATCATACATTCTATCTTTGGCTGCAAAACTTTCACATTCTCAACGGACAACCTGGCATTATCTGTGCACAGTGTACATGCACATTCGTGTTCCTGACCAATGGACCTCTAGCCTTACCACAAACATTCCTTATATGTTTGTCCATAAATATTTTTTAGTTTTATTTATTAAACAAATTTATAGAGCCGCCCAACTCATACACGGTGACTCTGGGCGGCTTAGGTAGGTAAAGGTAAAGGTTTTCTCCTGCACTCTGCGCCTGGAACCCCATAAGGCCAGCAATATCCCACAGTGCTGTCCGAAGATGCTTCCACGGTCATGTGGCCGCATGACACGCGCGGAACGCTGTTACCATCCCACCGAAGTGGTACCTATTTATCTACTTGCATCTGCATGCTTTCGAATTGCTAGGTTGGCAAGAGCTGGGGCGAGTGCAGGAGCTCACTCCATCACGCGGTGGTTGGGTCTCGAACCGCCAACCTTCCGATCGACAAGCCTGGTGTCTTAAGCACTGAGCCATCGCGCCCCATTACTGGGCGGCTTGCAAGATTAAAATCCAAATACAAAAAAAGAACGCAATAACCCCCCCCCCCCCACGGCGGCAGCAAACACATTCATACCAGCCACTTCATTGGCTCCGAAGCAGCTTGGGGTCCCCAGGCCCGCTGACAGAACCACGTCTTCAGGGCCTTCCGGAACAGGAGCAAGGCGGGGGCCAATCTTATCTCAGGGGGGATGACGTTCCAAAGGGAGGGAGCCACCCTGGAAAAGGCCCTTTTCCTCGGCCCCACTAGATGTACTTCCCTAAGGAAGGAAAATGTGACTGGGGAAAGGCGGTCCTGCAAATAACCTGGCCCCAAGCCGTGAAGGGCTTTAAAGGTGATAACCAGCACCTTGAATTGGACCCGGAAGCAAATCAGCAACCAATGCAGCTCCTGCAAGAGGTGACATAAGCACAAATCTAGGCTTGCGCAAAACCGTTCGGGCCACTGCGTTTTGAACCAACTGAAGCTTCTGGATACTGCTCAAGGGCAGCCTCATGTAGAGCGTGTTACAACAGTCCACACAGGAAGTGACTAGGGCAGGGGTGACTGTGAGAAGGGCCTGTCGGTCCAGGAAGGGGCGTAGCTGGCGCACAACATGCAGTTGTGCAAAGGCTCTCCTGGCCATGACTGCCACCTGCTCTTTGAGCAGGGGTCATGAGTCCAGGAGAACCCCCAGGTTATGTACAGGGTCCGTCTGGGGCAGTGCAACCCCATCCAAGACCAGAGATGGTAATTCTCTGGAAGACAAAGAGCCTCAAACCCACAGCCGTTCCGTCGTGCCAGGGTTCAGTTTCAACCTCTCCAGGCACCGGGAAAGGGCAGTCGCGGCATCGCTTAACTCCCCATGGGCAGATGGACAGCTGAGGATCTTCTGCATACTGATATCTCACCCCATGGTGACGGATGATCTCACCCAGCGGC
Source organism: Charina bottae (assembly GCA_023362775.1). NCBI lineage: Eukaryota > Metazoa > Chordata > Lepidosauria > Squamata > Charinaidae > Charina > Charina bottae. Next base: position 2,734,193 of record JALMGJ010000034.1, read on the forward strand.
TGCATGTAGATGTTAAACAGGAGCAGGGAGAGCACCGAGCCCTGCGGAACTCTGCTGAGCACAGGGCCGGACCTCTCGCCCCCAATCAACGCCAACCGGATCGGCCTCGGAGGAAGGAAGTGAACCAGGACAACAGTGCCCCCCACCCCCAACCCCTGGAGCTGCTCCAGAAGGATACCATGGTCGACGGTATCAAAGGCCGCCAAGAGGTCAAGCAGAGCAAGGATGGTCGCACTCCCCTCATCCCGCTCCCACCAGAGATCATCAAAAAGTGCGTCCGATGCCGTTTCCGTCCCATATCTGGGCCTGAATCCTGTCTGAAAGGGGTCCAGATAATCCGCTTCCTCCAGGCTCCTCTGGAGCTGCAGCACGACCACCTTCTCAAACACCTTTCCCAAAAAGGGAAGGTGGGAGTCAGGACGAAAGTTGTCCATCAGGGTGGGATCTAGTAGTTTGATATAAATATATATACTAACCCTAACCCTAATATAAATATATTAAACTACTAGATCCCACCCTGATGGACAACTTTCGTCCTGACTCCCACCTTCCCTTTTTGGGAAATATATTAAATAAATTAATATATAAATATATTAAACTACTGAAGGGATATCACACATCCTCGTCTTTCTCCTTGCTTACTGTTGGACCATTTGCGAAACATTCAATTTACTTTGAAGCTTTGCTGCCATCATATACCACATTTACCACATCCAGCAAACAATCCTGAACTCCTTATTCATACACAACCCATTCCATAATTCAAGCCTATTCACTTTATCATACACTTTATCTAAACCTACCGATGTACAATAAATTTTCTGTCTCGCCTGGATCGTGTGTCCCTGCGCTGCATGTAGCTCTGAGCTGGAGGGACGCAACATTGCACTGACCTGCAACATAAGTCTCTAGAGGAGAGATCCTGGCTTGAATAAAATCCGAGGAGCAGGCTTAGGGAAAACTGGGATCTGATTCTGCTTGCAGCACACTGGCCAAAATGCATCCAAACCGACTGGCCCTGTCATTCCTGGCAGGAATGCTGCACGTGGCACAGGTGTAATCAACGCCAATAACCTAGCTGACACCTAGGGATACCCACTATTTCTGACAGCTGTTGGGGCCATGCAGTGTTTCCGGTCTGAACTCCGGAAAGTACTTTGGGCTGAAGAGTTTGCTACTCCTTAAAGGGGCTTTGGTGTAATCCCAGGAAAAGACACAGCCATTTGAGAATACATTTGCGCAACTTCCGGTGGGGACATGGTGGACTGAACAGCTGTGCCCGTGGGCTCAGCAGGCGGAGCTGACAACGCGGCATTTTTTTCGGGCTCAGGCAGGTTTTCCAGAAGCCCAGGAGTGTTTTTCCAGAAAAAGGAAAACACCTGGAATCACCCCATCTGTCCTCTGGATGGCTACTTGCAGCCAGAAGACCACAAATGGTGTTTCGCGCTCGACTGGTAAGAGCTAGCTGGGAGGCGGGGACGTCACCATTTCCAAGCCCCACTGTAGCCTTAAAGGGACCCTAAGACCAGCCACCCCATTTCTAAATCACCCAATGTATATATTTTTTTAAGTACGCGTACCCTAAGAGAGGCTCGCTACAGCAAGGGGAAGCGGGTTCTCTTGTGCTTATCGTTATTTTGGGGATCATTTTTTTTTAAAAAAAAATCTTTTTAAGTTTTGGACTTCATTTTCCATCCAAATATTAAGGAGGATTGAGAGTAATTAATTGTCTCCCTGTTATTATTTTTGTACTAAATTTGAAGAAATTAGCATTTCCCTACACGTTGAATCAGCTTTTTTGAACTTTCAGTTTTCTGCTTCTACTTTCCCTGGGGAACTGTCTGCATATCTCACTTTCGCTTGTGTAAACACATTCCAGAATCCTTTCATATCTTCGACTTTTGCTGGTTAAGCTCCTAGGGGGCGCCATAATCTACTGCATGAGACATGGAGGATTTTAAACAGATTTTCTCTGACTTCCACCGAGATTTTAAACAGATTCTTTCTGACTCCTACCAAGTTTTTATGCAAGACATTCAGGACATTGTGGAAAATATGAGGTCTAAAATGTGTCATCTGGTTGGGGATGTCGTGGATGAAACTGAGGAATTTAACAGTGACAGAAATGTCTCTTCTAAGAGTGAGATCAGGATTTCTACTGAAATGCTGGATGAAGATTGGATAGTCGAGTTGGAGAAATTTAAGGGAGAGAGCGAGTTGCAAGCCACAAGTGAAATTGATTTTCTGGTGGAATGCCAGGAAAAAGAGGGGGTTGTTACGTATGGGAGGTCTCCTGAAGAGAAGTCAGAGTTTTTGAGGGGGGCAGTTGGGCTGTTTGATCTTTTTAAGAAAAAAGCTCTGTGTACATTGTGGGGATATGTAAATGCTCTGGTTTATTTTGAAGTGGGATAAGTGTTAAAGAATATTTATCTGGACTGTTTTTAAAGTTTGGCTGATTTCATTTATCTTTAATGATTTGGATTAAGATTAATAAGGTATAAAAAAGTCTACTTGGAGGGTTTTGGGTTTAATATGATTAAGATGATGAAAATTGTTGTATTACTAAGTACAATGGCAGACAATTTATATGCTTTTCAGTTTGATTTTTATTATAGTAGACAGAAATGTATAGAATAGTAGTAGGAAGGGAGTAATTAAATAGATGTTATCTTTGGGGAGGGGGAAGTTGTTTAGGAGGTTTATATGAATTTTTCTTTTTTTTCTGTTAATATAAGGGGAAGGAGAAACTGTACTTAGTGATTTTTATAATGTGCCAATGTAGAATGATTTATAGAAATAATGTGGTTTTGGTTTAATATAGAGTAAGGGATTGACTATGGAAATTTTTTGTATATCCTTGCTGTTAAAAGTCGGAAGTCACACTTCTTTGTAACTTTGAAAAAAAATTTCTCTTGTGTTGTCACTCCTTTTTAGTTTTTTTTCTTTGTAGTTTCTTTGTTTTTCTGTAGCTTTTATCTTAGCTTGAAACTTAATAAAATTCTTATTAAAAAAAAGAGAGAATACATTTGCGCACTGTACGGCCCCTTTAAGAGAGCAAATCCAATAAATATGACCCTATCATTTATTGGATTATGGCTGAGCAATATTTAGCAATGACCTTTCAAATACTGTCAGTCCATACACTGGTCAAGCAATCATTTGAATTAAAGTGGCCGATTCCAGTCCATCAATTCCTGGAATATCCAATTTTGTTCACTTCATTTCCAGATGGACCATTTCAAGGTTTCCTTGATTCACACCCCTCACCTTCTTTATCCCAACTGTTTTGCAGCTGAAAAGCAAGGAACCCGTTTTGATACTGGCACCATCCGTGACCAGACTCCTTGTGGCCTCGGTCTGCCCACGTCATCACCCCCAGATCTACTGGTGGAAGACCTCCATTCTTCTCCAGCGATTACAGCAGGGGTGGGGTACCTTTTTTCTGCCAAGGGTCATTTTGATATATATATCATTCGCAGACCGGGGGGTGGGGTTTGCGGGCAGGAGCCAATTGCGCAGAAGGGGGCGGGGTTTGCGGGCGGGAGCTCCTAGGGCACTGGTCGGCAAACCGCGGCTCGCGAGCCACATGCGGCTCTTTGGCCCCTTGAGTGTGGCTCTTCCAAATTGCAGGCGCAATGGCAGGCATGCTGGGCGTGGCGGCGAGCATGCTGGGCATGGCAGCCGGTGTGGCGGCAGGCATGGTGGGCATGACAGGGGCAGGTGCGGAGGCGGGCATGGCGGCCGTGGCAGCGGCCGGTGCAGTGGCGGCCGTGGCGGGGGCAGGCGCGGCAGCGGGCATGGTATGCGTGGCAGCGGGCATGGCGGCGGGCACTGCAGTGGGCGTGGCGGGCATGGCGGCAGCAGGCCCTAAGTGTGCGCGATTGGCTCCTGCCCGCAAACCCCGCTCCCTTCCGCGCAATTGGCTCCCGCCCGCAAACCCCGCCCCCTTCCACGCGATTGGCTCCCGCCCGCAACCCCACCCCCTTTCACGCGATTGGCTCCCACCCTCAAACCCCGCCCCCTGGCCCTCGAGTGACGTTATAAATGTCAAAATGGCCCCTGGCATAAAAAAGTTTCCCCACCCCTGTCCTAGGGCCAGACCAAATTATTTTGCAGGCCTTATACAGCCCACGGGCCGGACGTTCCCCACCCCTGGATTAGAGGAATGCCTTCCCACCTGGGGGTCTCAGCAACTGGCATCCCAAGTTGTGCAGATGTTCAACCATGTGCACATCGTTTTCTTGGCATCCACACGCAAGTGGTTTGCCACTCACTTGGCTGATTTTGGAGTTCTCCTCTTAGCAGGCTGGCTTTCCTCCTGCCTGCACAGCCCCACTGCCCCTTATCCCTGCAGCGGATTACTCCTAACTTCCTTCCTCGCAGTTTGCTCCCAGGGCAGTCATGGTCACCGAAGCTACTGCACCCTTGCACCGTGGTTCCTGGGAGGGCCCATTTATCCCTATTCTTCTTTTCTGTCCTCTACTAGCAATTGCTTCACAAGAGGACTTCTTCTCCCCCCCATGCCAAATCTGCTTAGGAGCCTTTGGTGAGAGTGGGACTTCCTTAAATCCTTTCAAAAGTTCACATCAGCTGGGTCTACTCCATAAGTGATTGTCCGTGGCCTCCAAAAACGTGGTTTGGGATCTACCATAACTGAAGCCATGCTCCCTCTTCTTTGGCAGGACAGGGTCTTCAGCTGGCTGGCTTGGTAATTTTGTCTTTAATTGTGCTTTTGACTGAGAGCCCATTTGGTGTTAAGGTGTTAAGACTTGGGAGTTACAGGAGTAGGGAGACCCAAGTTCTAGACACACACACACACCCAGCCCCAGAAGCGCTCTGGGTGGCTTTAGGCCAGTGATACTCTAACCGGCCAACCTAGCAATTCGAAAGCATGCAAATGCAAGTAGATGAATAGGTACCACTTCGGTGGGTAGGTAACAGCGTTCCACGTGCCATCATGCCGGCCACATGACCGTGGAAGCGTCTTTGGACAACGCTGGCTCTTTGGCTAAGAAACAGAGATGAGCACCGGCCCCTAGAGTCGGACACGACTGCACAAGTGTGCGGGGGGAACCTCTACCTTTACTCTAACCGAATGGTGTAGTGGTTAAGGTTTGGGACTGGGACCATGAGACCAAGGGGGTTCCAGTCCACCCACAGCCATGGAGACTCCCTGGATGGTTTCCAGCTGGTCACTCTCTTTCTCTCAGCCCAACCTACTCCACAAGGTTCTCGTTATGGGGAAAAATAGGCCTTAGATATATGCAGGTACTGAATAAAAATTCTAAATTTACTCAGAACAGACAATAAGCTTGCTGGCCTATCATTCCAGGATGGATGTCTTAAAAAGAAAAAAAAAACCATTAAAATGGTTTTATACTGAGCATTTTTTAGCAGATAACGCCTGAACGGAGTGATTTGTTTCCAAAATAAACAACGTTCAGCAAAAAACACCTGCAATACTGGATGCTAACTGATCCTGAAATATGTTTTAAACCATTGGGTCAGCTATGACGGCTGCTGATGGCTGAATATTCCGTAGGCTAAGCTAAGAAGACACTACCCCCTCCCTTCCTTTATGGCAGCATTTATTTATGAAATCACATTGTCTCCAGAAAGCATGACCTATTTCTTTTGAAGCATCAAAAGAACTCAGAGGAGTCTGCCTCAATCGGATTCATTACTGCATAGATTCTCATGGTTGCAATACACAAACGTTTCCTCATTTGCCAACCCCAAGATTACACCATGCTACACGGGACTTGCCAAATGCCCTTTCCCGTTCTCCACTTTGGTGTGCCTGGACACTTTTTCCAGGCCCAGGGATACTGCGAAGAAGCAGCAAGACCCACTGAAGCCTGAACAAGGGCTCATGATGAATGTCCATTTTCCAGCGTACAGTCGCAGAGCTGAGGAGAGACGTGTGGTGCAGCCTGAAAGGCAGGCAGGTTTTGTAATGGGTCTCTTGGCCTATAAATCACAGACATAAGGCCAGCATGGCAAGACATTCCTTCGCAGCTGGATTCCTTCCTTGGGGAAACCGGCACCGGTTGAAAGACAGTACAGTACCTACAGACGTTCACCAGGTAAAGCAGGCTATTAACGATTACGAGAATGTTGAGAATGTTGCTCTGCGCTCTCCTGCCTTCATTATAGAGCAACACAGCACTAGTCAGAATGATGCTTAGTAAAAGCAGCAAGATGGGGGGGGGGGGAAATAGGAAAATGATTTTAGGTTGGTTTTTGTTAAACTCACTTCATTTTGTACAACTGTTTTAGTTAATGACATCGCTTTGCTGAATTTTAACTCTCTATCACTGTGAGCCTTCATTTAACTATGATCCTACTTTAAGCATCCTAAGTGCGTGTCAATAAACTGCCTGTGACAATGGGGTCAATAGATCTGAATGTTGGTCTGCTATTGGGGAGTTGATAAATATATTTGGGAAGTGAAGATGCAGATTTGAAAGGGCTAAAATGTATGTCGGGAAGAATGAATTGGTGCCATCTGGGTGGCCGCGGGTAGGCATCAAAGCAGGAATCCATGGGTTGGTGATAGTTGCGTGTTTGTTGCGCTCAAGCAAGTGGTGACAAGGGGAGAACCAGCGAGGAGTTTGGAAGGAAGCTGCGAAATGTTCTGAACGAATGAGATCCGGGGGGGGGGGGAACTCTTCTGGTTCGTGACGTGGATGGCTGTGTGGGAAGGAGGCAAGAGAAGACGGAAAAGGCGACTGAGCCATTCGGAGGTCCGAGAATTCATGAGAAGGCTGTTTGATGAACAGAACTCTAACCATCTAGATTTTATTCTATGCATATCTTAAATTAAAGGTATTTAAAGGTAAAGGTTCCCCCCCCCCCCCCGCACATTTGTGCAGTTGTGTCCGACTCTAGGGACAGGTGCTCATCTCCATTTGTTAGCCGGAGAGCCAGCGTTGTCCGAAGACGCTTCCACAGTCATGTGGCCGCATGACGCATGCGGAACGCTGTTACTCACCCACCGAAGTGGCACCTATTCATCTACTTGCATTTGCATGCTTTCGAATTGCTAGGTTGGCAAGAGCTGGAGCGAGTGCGGGAGCTCACTCCATCACGCAGGGCTAGGGATTCGAACCTCCGAACTTGCAACCTTCCGATCGACAAGCCTGGCGTCTTACCCGCTGAGCCACCACGCCCCAGCACAGAGCTTCGGCCTGCCGGCTCATTCTGTTCAAAAGCTGTGAGTTCTTTAGGGAGTGGGTTATGGGTTTTTTTTTTTAATGGCAGTATCCTAAAAAGTGATTGCCTAAATCTGGGCCTGGAGGATAAGATGGGATTGAATTCAAAATAAAAAATATTGGGAAAACAATCTCCGATTCATTCCAGCCATCCTGAAGCTTGTGCCCTCTGAAGCGGTTGGCACTGCAGCTCCCGAAATTCCCAGCTGATTTTGCCAACCCCAAGATGGAGCTGCCCATCTGGGGGCACACGCTGCCCTCCAGGTGTTGGCATTAAAAAAGAATCCAGATTCGGTGTCCTAATTGAAGGATGCAAAAGGGCAAAGGAAGGCACTTTCTGATTACAGCACGAAAACAATAAAGGAAAACAAACCGTATAACTTTAAAACGTATAGTAAAGGTAAAGGTTCCCCCCCGCACATTTGTGCAGTCGTGTCCGACTCTAGGGGCCGGTGCTCATCTCCGTTTGTTAGCCGAAGAGCCAGCGTTGTCCGAAGACGCTTCCACGGTCATGTGGCCGCATGACGCGCGTGGAACGCTGTTACCTTCCCACCGAAATGGTACCTATTCATCTACTTGCATTTGCATGCTTTCGAATTGCTAGGTTGACAAGAGCTGGAGCTAGTGCGGGAGCTCACTCCGCAGGCAGGGCTAGGGATTCGAACCTCCGAACTTGTGATCTTCCAATCAACAAGCCTGGCGTCTTACCCGCTGAGCCACCACGCCCCTGAATTCTATTTATATTTTATTGTTATTTGTATTTGTATTTTATATTTATTGTATCTGTGGTTTGCTTTATATTTAATTGTGGTTTTGTTGTAAACCGCCCAGAGTTTCCCCCCCGGGGGGGAGATGGGTGGTGATAGAAATTTAATAAATAAACAAACATCTACACCGAAAAAGGTCTGCTTCCAATACATCAGAGCTTTCCAAACTGTGTGTCGTGACACAAAAGTGTGTCGCCACACACAGCGTGGTGTGTCGCCACACCACCCGGAAGCGGCGGCATGCGTGTGCACGGTGGCAGCGGCAGCCGCTGCCGCCGTGCATGCGCACGCCGCCGCACACACCCCCGCGCCGCTGCACGCCCGCCGCGCCGCACACGGGCACCGCCGCACGCCCTCCTGTGTTGCCGCCACGCGCACATGCCCCCGCACCGCCGCCGTGTGCGCGCCGCTGCGCCGCCGCCGCCACCCCGCCGCTGGTGTGTCGCCAGCGGCGGCACTTTGGAAAGCCCTGCAATACATGATTACGCATAAGTCTATTCATGTGTGTGCATGGCAAAGGAATGACTATAAATCCAAAAGCGTGATTGATCTGATTGTTTCCGATGAAAGATTGAGGGGATTAGTAAGCATGATCAGAGGTCCTGAACATGGGAGAGAACCTTACTTAGCAATGATATCAAGAGTGAAACCTAGGGGGAAAGGAATATGGAAGAAAAGGAAAGATTGAATGTAGAACAACTGCAAGAAAAGGAAGTATGAATCCTATAAAAAAAAGGCGCTCCCAATTAATGAAGTGGGAGAACATGGAAGCTGCCTGGGACAATGAATGAATGAATGAATGAATGAATGAATGAATGAATGAATGAATGAATGGGACACATGAAATAGGATTCTTGGTGAAGTGATGTGCGAAGGAGCTATGGACGAAAAAATACAGGTCAGACAAGGATTGCTGCAGAAATGAGGATGGGAGAAAGCGATTGCATAATGTGTATAGAAGGAAAAAACACAGTTGCATAGGATATAGTCAGAGAGAGCAAGGAAAGCATTTTGGACAGAATGAAAGGCAATCTATGTCTCAATGCATGGAAACAAGGATAGTCCAAACATAAAGAAAGATACAGAGAGGTATTAGTGGATGGTGTTGGAATAAACTATTTTTAGTGTATTTCCTTTCCATTATCTCATGCCTTTAATTTTGGGGGCTGTTTCCTAATTTTTTCTGCGTTCTGCATAACCTTGTTTACCCCAAGGGAGAAATATGCACGTGGTGGATATACACGCATGCATTTGATTTTAAAATGGATCTTATTTTAGTCATGTTGAAAGTAAGCCAAGAAAACAAACTGTTGGATCACTGAACAAATCACCCCCGTTCTCACTCGAGGCACAAATGGCCAGGCTCAAATGATCCTACTTCGGACACATGATATGAAGACCCAGCTCTCTGGCGAAGGCTCTGATGCTGGGAAAGGCGGAAGGAAAGCGAAGAAGAGGACCACCAGCAGCAAGGGGGACGGACTCAGCTACAGTGGCGACGGTGGCACCGTTGGAAGACCTGAAGGACCAGGCTGGGGACAAAACGCCATGGAGAAAGTCTACCTATGTGGTTGTTAGGACTTGAAAATGACTTGATGTCAATCAATCAATCAATCAATCAATCCCTGAATATGGCCTGTAATAGTCTGTGAGAGCCCCGTTTTTCACCCTTCACAGAATGTGCCTCGTTTTGATATCAACATTTATTTCTGGCTAGTTTAAAAACGATGCAACTTTAAGGCCTCTGGGGAAAAGGTGCCACAAACACTCAGGCCACATCGTCTGTGTCCACATGCTCTGCTTTCTCTCCCTCTCAGCGCAGTGTCGTGGATCTGCCCTCCACAAACATCCAGACATGCAGTACAGAACACCCCCCCCCAGGAGGGAGGAGCATCCACACAGAGAAACCCACCCCGGAGAGCAGCTGAACCCGCCAGGCAGACCTTTGTGGGCAAACACTGGTATCGCCCGCTGCTGCCCAGCCCATCCCTCTGCGCCTCGGATGCAGGCAGGAAGGGGCTGGGAAGACCCCAGGAGCCGGCCTGCAGTACCCCACGGGAAGAAGCAAGTGCCCCAGAGACGCTCCCCAGATGGAGACGGGGGCCTGCGCTCTGCACCCCGCTGCGTAGGGGGCAGCTTCGACTCAAGGGCCTGCCCCTGCCCGCCCAGCGGAAGCGTTTGACTCCCGAGGTCACGGAGGGTAAACGGACCCCAAAGCGGTGCTTGCAGTCTGAACAGCTGGCTTGGCATCTGCTAATGCCCGGGAGGAGGAAATGGGCGGGGTGCGTGCAAGATCGGGGCCCGCAGGGATCAAGGGCACCTCCACCAGCAGCATCAAAGACTGCTTGTCCTGAAAGGGAAGAGGTGCCCCCAAGGTGGGCGCCATTAGTACAGCTCCGAGAAAAGAGGCTGGCGTGAACCACCGCATCCAACGGGCCTGCCCGAGACACTCCAGTCAGTTTAGAGTGGCAGATGAGGCACATTTAGAATGCTGCGGGCGTGCTCACAAAACGGCTGCTGTGGGGGAGAGCTTGCCCATTCACAGACCACTTGAATTGCAATGTGGGGCAGGGAGGAAGTCGCCCGCCGGGCAAACCTCCCTTCAAGGGCCACAGCTGGCCAGATGGGGAGCTCACCCGCCGGCCTGGCGTACCAAGGGCCCCTTGCAGGAGAGGCCGCCGCGACGCCAGACCCCTCACCTGCAACTGCTCCTGGGCGCTGCGTGCTGCGCCAAGGGGGCTCAGGGGCGCAGTGGGGGTGGCTCCAATCTGCTGCCTGTCCTGGCTGGCCCACTCGAGATGCCGCCCCACGGGAGGGGTGCCCAAGAACTCCAGGCCAAGAGACAAGTGGCGCCCGAGCAGCAAAACACGCACTGCCTTCTTGAAGCCGAAACCCGCTTCCCAGAGAGGCAGGTCTAACTCTGCTTTGCCAAATTCTACCGAGGAAGCAGAACCAGCAAGACCCAGAACACATGCCCGACCCTCCAGAAAAGAAAAGGAGGCCACCCAGAAAATGCATGCAGACACACAGGCTCACACACACACACCCCAAACTCTGGCAAAGACGCACCAACCCCAAGCTGAGGAAATGCGCCCCCCCCCATGAAAGAAGCCCCTGAACCGTGTCCTGCCCCACCGCCCACTAGGGCGGTCGCAGCACCCACCCCACATCGCCCGCTGCCTTCCAGGCGCTCCGAGGCCACCGCTCCCCTGACGCGCGAGGCCTCTTCCAAGAACTGTGGGCAAACGGCGCTGGGGCTGGAGGGCGCGCAGTTGGGGGCTCGCGGGAGGGGCGGCGACCGACCGTTTCGCTCCACGCCCGCAGCGACCGGGCCCCGCTGCCCCGTCCTCCCAAGCGAGGCCCGGCCGCCCCGCTCCGTCGCCCAGGCGCTCCGTTGGTGGCCGCCTCACGCGCCCAAGGGAGCTCCAGCGGCCTGCAGGTCCGCCAGGCAGCCAGCGCGCCGCGAGGCCGGGAGCCCAAGCTCCGGGACAGGCGGCCTCCTCGCCCACAGGGCCAACCGGGCGGCAGGGAGGAGGGCTGGGCCCCTGCTTGGCGAAGGGCCGGAGGACCGACTCCAGGGGCAGCTCCGCCGCCGGGAAAGCCAGCTGGACCGGCCGCGAACCGGGGCGGCGCGCCAAGGAGGGCGGGCCTGGGGCTCCCTCCGCGCTGCTCGAGGGGCCCCAAGAGGAGAGGGGCCCCTGCAGGGCCAGGCGGGCAGCTCGGCCCCACCCTGTCGCCGCCGAGCCAGGCCCCTCTCCGGCCAGACCTGCTGAGAACCGGCGGGGCAGCATCGCGGAGCGGGTGGGGCGCGGGGCCTCGCCGAGCCCCAGCAGGCCGCGGCCCTCCCCGGCCCAGGGTCGGTTTCCCTGGCAACCCAGCCCGGCGCCCGGCTCCCCGGAAATCTTATGTAACCTGCCAGCTGCCAGCTCGGGGACGCGCCGCGGCGGGCCGGCGCCCCCAGGCCCGCCGCAGCTAGGCTCCGCCCGGCTTCCCGGCCAGCTTCAGCGCGGTAGGCCAGGCCGGGAGCAGCCACCCTCCGGCCCCGAGCGACGCCGCGCTCCCCGGGCGCTCCCGCATGTGCTGGTTAGGCGTGAGCGGCGGCGGAGCATCCCCCGTTGGGCTGGGGGGCCCGGACGGAGGCGCTGCGCGGTGCCGGCTTCTTCGCCGAGCCGCCGGGCGCCTTCGCGAATTCCCTGCGGCGGGCAGAGCGGGGCCAGCCTCCCACCTGGCGGGGCAGACGCGGCGGAGGCGTCGCCTGCTCTTCCGACGTTGGGAGCGTTTGCAAAGAGCGCCCGGGCCAGGGTCGGCACCCCGCTGAGCTCCAGTAAGTTGCTTAATCGCCGTTTCTCGACTGAGCCGCAAATGGCTGGTCTCGCGTGTTTCACTAAGAAAAGATGCCGTTCAGCCCGCCAAGGCTGGCACACAACCCCCACCCCACCCCATCCCCGCCGGAACAGGATGAGCAAAGCGCCAGCGGAAGCAACCCAGCCGCCTCTCCGGAGGGCCGCGGGGGCTACTGGTGACCCCGAGTTTGGCCAACCGGAAGCCCCTTTTTCAACACAGGGCCTTCCGTGAGGCAAAGCGCCGCGGTCCCTGCTGTTCGCCTCTGCGGCCCAAATCCAGCCCTCCAGCCGCTGAAATTCCCTCAGCCACAAGAGAGAGTTGGGGGCTGCAGGCCACCCCCTGCCCTGAGCCAAACATGGGCGAAGCACAGCCGGCTGGAACGGCTGTCGGGGCTTCTCCCAAGACCCACCTGGCTCAGCGCAGGTGAACTGAGTTCTGGCGGGGGCATTCTGGGAGTTGAAGTCCACCCATCTTAAAGTTGCCAAGGTTGAGAAACGCTGTCCTAGATGGACGGACAATTAACGGTACAACCAGTCTGAGCACCCGCTGCAGTCGGACTCCTTCCCCAAAGGGCCGGGGGAGCTCCCAGGCCCAAGCCCGGAGGACTGGCCCTGAGGTGGCAGCAGCGGTGGCAGCAGGATGTTGGTCTGGTGCCACGCTGCCCTGGATAGGGAAGACCCAAGCAGCAACAGCAGCAGCCCCCAGCTTGAGAGAGAAGACGCAGCTTTCAATGGCCCAAGGATGGAGAAGCGGAGAGGCGGGAGGGCTGCGGGAGGGCCCAGATGAGGAGTCGCAATATGTTCTTCCACAACAGCAACCCCCCTTTCCAACTGGGGGGGCAGCTGAGCTACAAGACAAGGAAAAGTCGGGTTCTCGCTAAACCTCCTATGGTCACAACATTCTTCTGGGAGGCAGGGGAGGATGTGCTGGGGGGATCCCTCTGGAGGCTCTCTAGAGTCCCCAGGGCCCAGGGATACTCATCCCCATCTTATCATCCCGTCCCACCCTGACATGCGGAGAGGGCATGCTACGGACCCCATCAGTTAAAGAATTCCATCTGGCGGGGTCATGAAGCGGGCCTTCTCTGCTGTAGCCCCGGCCCTATGGAACATCCTTCCCCGGAGATAAGACAGTCCCCCTCGCTCCCGGACTTCCGGAAAAAGCTTAAAACCTGGTTGTGTCAATATGCTTGGGGCGGGACGGAGAGAGTACGCTCTTGGGGATGGCTAGTGCCCTAGGGTGGCCCTGGAGTGCCCTCCCCGTGGACTTAAGAAGATTCTGCCATTTGGATTTTACTATATTTATAAATTGTCAATTAATGTGTATTTTAGTCTATTTATAATTGTATTTTAATGAGTTATACTCTGTTTGTAAACCGCCCAGAGTCCCCCTCCGGGGAGATGGGCAGTAATCGATCGACCAACCAACCAACCAACCAAATAATAAATAAATAAATAAATAAATAAAAATAAATAAATAAATACTACTGGAGGCACCAGGCTTGGAAACTGAGCAGAACCCAGAGGCCCATAGTAAGGTCAGCCCATGTTGTGGTGATCAGATCCTACATTCCTGCAGTAAAGGCCATAATTTACTCTGCTTTTGTAAGTCCTCTGTATCGTTTCAGAGGGTATGTAACCTGTGACCTTGTGGGCATCGGGGTTCTTCTGCATCCACTGTAGTGGGGCACCCCTGAAAGAGACTTTGCTGCGTCTTCTATCTCCAATTGCTTTGGTTCCTTGCTTCTCCCCACAACACTGCCCACCCTGGCCTGAAGAGAGTGAAACGGGCTTAGCTGGCACTGATGCCCGCTGCGTGGCACGCCACCCTAGTGACCCTGCAGCACTGCCATCCCCCCACCGGCCAGCCTTTGGGGATTGCTCCCTCCAGTCCCGCCTCTTCCTGTTTCAAAGTAGAGCAGCTTGGTTGCACAAGTGGAAGCAAGTTAGGAGAGATGGAGAGCAGGAAAGATATCTCTCTCTCTCTCTCTCTCTCTCTCTCTCTCTCTCTCTCTCTCTCTCTCTCTCTCTCACACACACACACACACACACACACACACACACACACACCTCTCCTGAATACTTCAAGCTCCACTGCTTTAAACAGCCTGGCAGTGATACAGACAAAAATAGGTCGCTGCTCAGCCCAGGAGTGATCAAGTGACAACTCCAAATCTGCTTGATTTCCTGGGTGCCCCGTGCTTTTGACAGCCAATTTTTCGGCGTAATTGTGACTGTCCGTGGGCTCTCAGCCCCAGCAAGATTCCGGTGCCAACTGGAGGTGCTCCTGCCCCAGCTCTAAGCAAGGGGGTTGGCATCTCTGCACAAAGCCACCGAGTCATGTTCTACCACTCAGTCCTCCAGACCCAACTGCTGCTGCTCCTCTGAAATCAGCCGCCACCCCATCAGGCACAGCCAGAGACGGGGGCCAAATAAGGGTCAGCTTCGAAAGGCCGAAGAGGCGTCTTGGCTGCCTCTGTGCCCTGTGATGGGGTGGGGAGCTGCGAGCATTTCCAAGGGAACACTAACCGCCCAGGGTCCCTCCTTGAGAGGGAGATGGGCGGGATATAAATATGATTGATAAATAAACAAACAAACATCTCAAGGAGCTCCTTGCCTCAGCAGAGGAGAGCAGCAGCAAAAGGCCAGCGTTTGGGGTGGCAGCAGCTCCCTGGGACTGAAATTCCCCTTTGCTGCCTTTCCAAACCGGGGCGGGGGGGAGACACAGCAAAGAGCGGCTGGTCCAGTTGTGCTTTCTTAGCTGAGCAGGACAATGCCGAGATGCCCTGCCCACGCAAAGGGGCACTTGGGGTTCCCCTGCTGTGAGCAGATCCCGAAGGAGCACCCTGTCTGCCGCTGCAGGAGACGAGGGGCAGGCCCAAACCTCTGCAGCTTCCAGGAAGGGCCTCGATTAAACCCCCAGTCCAAGGCACGCTTGAGTGGGCCAAGGAACCTGCGCAAAAAAGCAGCTGCAGAGCTCAAGGGACGTGATGAGGGGTCCCTGTCCTCAGGGGGTGGCAGTGTTGGAGGCTTCCAAGCTCAGAAAAGCCGAGGCGGCACAGGCAGAAAATTGGCCATGGAGTGGACGAAATGGGTTGGGTTGGCCTCAGAGTCCGTTGTCCGTCACAACGACGGCAATTGCCAGGGACTGGAGGGGCTTGAAAAGGCTCAGGGAGGGAAGATGCTTTGCTCTGGATCCCACAGCGCCAGCAGAGAACATGTGCCTCTGGGCACCATGAGCACCAGGAAGGTCTGCCTGGATGCCCCCAGGCAGAGAGGACCAGCCCTTGCCCCCACCCCTGCGAGCTGGGAGGGGAGCCATTCCAAGAACAGGATTCCCCTTGCGCCACCACAAGGCAGGGTGAACTGGCACTGCTTGGGCATCTGGACTGCTGGGGCAGGGTTTCCCAAGCGTGGCAACTTCCAGAGGTGTGGATTTCAACTCCCAGAATTCCTCAGCCACCTTGTTGCCCTGGTGGGAAAGCACTGTTCTGGAATCTTCTCTCTCACATTCACGTACACATGTAAGCACACACACATATTATAAAAGGGCTGCCCGGCGCGAGGCTGACGGAGCTAAACAAAAACGTCAGCAGCCTTCCTTCAGTCCTGGGGAGGGAGATAGTATTAAGAAGAGGCTCAGGTGCCCCTCCCGCCCCCCCTGGGGTGTAAGAGGGAGGGGGGACTGGCATGATTCTGCTGCTAGAGCCCATCTCCACGGAGCAGAGATCTGGCCTTCCCATGGAGTCGGTTCGCTGACCTGGCCGACCCCAAAGGGCTGGCGAGTCTGAACATCCTCCTTCCCTGCTGGTTCTGGCCCTGCCTTCTGGGACAAGGCAGCCCTACAGGGGCCCGAAGACGTGCCCAGCCTCCCACCAGTACCTGCCTTTTCCCATTCCCGAAGCAGAGCTTGGCATGTCTCCCTCCTTCCTGTTCCCTTCACCCACTGCTCAAACCTGACAAGATCCTTTTGCATCTAAGTACTCCCCCCCCCCCCCCCCCGCTTTGAGTCATCCCCTGCACTCCCTCTGGCAGGGCTGCTCTTCCCAGGCATTTCTATGGCGCCCCCACCCCCCACTAAGGATGAGTCTTCTTCTCCCCCCCCACCGGACGGACCAGACCAACCGATTGAGAGGAAGGCAATCCCTGAGCAGGAGACTGGGAATCCACTGCTGTCCCAGCAGGAAGGAGCAGGTTTCCCCAGGATCTGGGCCTCTTATGCAGACGATAGCTCCCGCCCCATCCTTGGTCAGGCCCCTAGGGTGGCCATTGGGCAGCTCCAAGGAAAGGCTGGGGAGCCGGGGGGGCTCGGAATGGGCCCAGGGCAGCAGCAGGGGTTCTGGCATGCTAGGACCCATCTCTCCAGCAAAGACTGGAGCTCACAAAGCGGGAATGGGGCCCTCAGGAGCCCCTGCAATGGAAGTGGGGGGAGGGCAGGTGGGACCTGGGGGGGCGGAGGGGCCTGGAGCCAGCTTTCCAGCCGCAGCCGCGGCAGCAGCCTTGCCAGTCTCTTCATTTCAGGTTCTGGGAGAGCTCCCCCCACCTCCCTCCCTCCCTCCCTCCCTCCCCAGGGATCACTCAACAAGAACCGGCCTTTTAATTTTCTGCGGCGGCTGGCAAGGCTGGCCATGGACTGCTGGCAGGGAAACAACAGCCCAGTGCGAAGATCCAATCATCCCCACACCAGAGGGGGAGGGGAGAGTCAATAGCTGAGGCAGCTGCCAGCCATTTCTCTGGCTCCGCAGGAGGACTGCCCCCCCCCCCCGCCCAGAACGCACCTACTCATCCCAGGCAGGAGGAGCCTGCTCGGCCCTCCCTCCCTCTCACTTCTCCCCCCCCCCAGAGACCCACCCCCGTTGCAGCTCTTGGGAGCCAGGAGGACCCTGGCGTGGCTGGTCAGAGCACACGATGTCTGGGGAGACTGGGTTCCCCCCCCCCCCCCGCCCAAGCCCAGCCTCCTGCAGGGCCAGCATCCGACTCAGGACCACAAGCCCCACAAACCCGGCTGGGCACGGGCACGGGCAGAGGCTCAGGGCCCAGCCAGGAACCAGCCTGGACGGGTCAGCCGTAAGCTTCTGTGCCGGCGGACCAAGAGGGAGTCCGCCAGAGCCCCGTCGAGCTCTCCCCACCCAGCAGCCGGCTTCGTGCCCTCTCGGTGCCAGGCCCTCGGCTGCTCCGCCTGCTCACCCAGCACTGCTCTGCCCAGACGGCCCATCCAAGGGCAGCCCTGCCACGGCCGCCCCCCGCTGAGCTCCTCGAGCTGCAGGAGGCTGGAGAGGCCTTCTGGAACCTCCACCCCCCAGGCCCTGCTGCTTGCTCCACCTTTGCGGGGGTCCCTCCTCCTGGGGTGCGTGTTGCTGGGCCTCCCGCTGGGGCACCTGCAGAGTCAGCAGAGGAGCATTCTGGGGAAGGAGCTCTCCCCCACCCCCCAGCGATCCCGGAGCTGATCAGGCGTCCCGCTCAGAGGCCTTCCTTGAACCCGGGTCCAGGATCAGTTGCCTCGGATGGAAGGGAACAAGGCTGGGGAAGTCGGGGAGCCCACGCGGGGCGGGGAGCAGCATGGGAAGGGACTCCCTCGCCTGCTGATGGGGATCAGATGTGGCCCACAGGGGGAGTCGGCCCCAGAGCCTGGCAGCCCCTACGCAGCTGCCCCCCCCGGCCCCCCAGACTCCTCGATTGCTCCGCTGGGAAGAAAGGCTCCCTGGCTTCGAAAGGGAGGAGGGCCTGGCAGAGGCCTGGCGGGCGGCGGAGGGGGGAAGGCAGGCCGAGAGAAGTCTTGGGGCCCTGGGTCCTCCGGTGGAGCAGGACGGGAGATGCAGGGCCGGCCCAAGGGAGGCATCTGAGCACGGGCCCTGCTGCTGGGCCAAGGGCTCTGCTCGTGACCTGCAGTGCCGCTGGTTTTCCTTCCGCTTCAGGGCTTGTCTCTTGCCCCCCCTGCCCCCCCCCCCGTGCCAGCAGAGGCGGGTCTGCAAAGACCCTCACTCTGAGGAGCAGGAGGGCTTGTGTGTATGTGTGTGTGGGGGTGAATTATACTTCCTAGGGGCTCTTTAGTTACCGCTTTCATTTCCCAGTCAAGTCCGGTCATGTTTTATATGTTCACTGCTTTTGATTAAAAAAAAGAGGCGACGAAAATCACCAGCCTGGGTGCCACAGAAACTTCAGCACAACGCGTGGAACTACAGTCCCGCCCACCAATGAAACCGTGCAGGGCTAACAGCTCAGAGACCCCCCAACCCAAAACAGCCCCCCCAGCCTTGTTCCGCCTGGTCTGTACTCCGGCCCCCATCAGACCCTCCGTGCTTTTTCTTACGTGGCAAGGGTTAGTGCCAAGACACAGCTCTTGTCCCCAACCTGCATGCAGATGCCCACCTGGAACTGCCTTGCCAGGGGTCAGCTGTGGCTTGCCCTCCAGCGCACTTGTGGCTCCCTCTTCTTGCACCTCTGGGGACGATGATGCCCCAGGCTGCTGGCTCAGAGGCCTTCCCTTCCTTTTGGGGTCCTCTGTCCAAGGAACCCAGAAATCCACCACCCGGTCACCCTGGTCTCTGTCTTGAAGGCACCTGAGCCACACTCAGTCAGAGATTCTCACCACGGAGCTACATGGTTCATCAGTAATTGTATCCCCATACGTTAGATTAGGTAAGTAGGTCTCTTAACAAACCTTATTAATCTAAACTCTCGACTTAAAAAGGACCGGGTGCTGGGGTTCCACAGGTGTCCTTTGCCCTCAGTATCGTGGTGGGGAGCTTTGGGCAGGGTTGATCCTGCCAGGCAGGCCCAGGCAGTCCTGCTGCTCAAAATGCCCCACGTTCCCTCCAGGCAAAAGGTGCTGGGCACCCCCTTGAATGGAGAATACTCCTGCAGGGCCCCCAGAAAGAAGAACCCTGTGCCAGCACCCCAATTCCCCAGAATATGCTCCTTCCTGGGGGGCTGTGACTCAGGCAGAGCACGTCTCCTGCTTGGAGTTCCACCAACCGTCACCAGCCTCCAACAGTGGCCGTCGGGCACTGGGCATCACAGTCTGGAGAATGCCTGGCTCCTGGGAGGGCCCCTCCGCCCTCTGCCCAGAGAACTGCCAGCTCCTGGGACTGTCCCTTGCCAAGTGCCACTGGCAATGAACACCCAGCGCCTTCTGGGAGATCCCCATCCCTGAGGTAGAGCTGGATCTAGGCTGCAGGGCCCTCGTGCCAGGGCTGCCCAAATACCCCTCTCCAGGCCCCGGAGGACGCCTAGCCGGACATAGCAGCTGGGCACGTGCCAAGCAAGCTCCCAGCTGGACAGGGCAGCCACATCGGCTTCCAGACGCCATCTCAGCAGGGCCCGGACGGGGGTGGGGGGCTGGGCGAGCCTGAAAAAGCTGCAGGAGGGGGAAGTCCGACCAGCAACTGCCGGCCCAACGGGCAGCAGCAGGCGAGGAGGCTTCTGCGCAACGCTCTCTCTCCACGCGGGGCTGGGCTGCTGCGGCGCTTCCTCCCCCAAATCCACATCCGGCATCCCCTTCCGCTCTGAAGGAGGGGGCTCCTTGCGGGAGGAAGCATCACTGTGGGCAGAACAGCCACGCCAAGCCTCTGACTGTGGGGGGGGGGGAAGGGGGCAGAGAGTTGGAGGTGCCCTCCCCCAATCAGCTGGTACCTGCCTTGGCTCATGCCATCCCACACATCCCCACGTAGACACACCGGGCCCAGGACCACCAGCGCAGGGGCCACTGGATTTCCTTCTCGGCTCAGCGGGGCTGGCACTGGGCAGCGGCACCAGACCAGAGTTTTCCACCCAAAATCCCAGCCATCCAGAGGGTCCCGCCTCCGAGTGGCAGCTGCCCAGTTGGCTACCCCTGTCCCAGGGGTGCCATTGCCAGACCAGGCGGAGGGGGGGCTGCAGCAGGGGGCTGGGTTCAAATGTTTTGCTTCTGGGTAGCGAAGCTCAACTGGCGCTGCGCTGCGTCTGCAGCACAGGATCCGTCCCTGAATTTAGCGGCAGGCAGAGACGAGCCCTCCCGCAAACAGCCCAGCTCCCTCAGCCTCTTGGCGAGGCGCAGCGCAGGCTCAAAGGCCGCGGGAAAAGAGCGCCGCATTCTGGGCCGGCGAGGTTGGGGGGGTCTCTCCGTGGCGCAGAAGCGACCCCCAGGCAGATCGCCCACCGCGGAGGTTCAGCGCCAGGCACTGAAGGGCGCCCGGCGGCATCCGCAACGGGGGGCGGCGCCTTCGAGAGGGCCAGGGCGGCTTTGCCCGGAGCCGGGAGCCGAGCCGGACAGCCGGTCGTTCGCAGCAGCGCCTGCCAAGCCGCCCGCGCCCTCGCAGGAGGCAGCGCCGCTGCGGGGCAGCCCGGCGGGGGACCCTCGGCCGCTCCCTCGCCAAAATGTCTCCCTCGCGAGTCGCCACCATTTTCCGGGCGGGCGGGAAGCTCGGAAGATGCCAGCCTAGACGGCGGCCGCATTCCAGCACCCTGGACAGCGGCAGAGGCCGCGCCGCCGCCAGCGGCTCTCCCGGATAAAAATAGCGCGGCGCCCCGCTCTAACGCCGGCGGGCGACGGAGCGACTGGACCTTCTTGCCGGCCGGCCGTTAGCCGCCGCCGCCGCCGCCGCACATGGCCCGCGCGGGCGAGGCAACGGGGCGCAGAGAGCACCGGCTACGCGCGCGGTCTTACCTTGGCTCGCCCCCCCCTCGCCTTCCTCGCAGTCCGTCAGGTTGTTGAGCATGGCGCAGCTCGGCTCGCCTCAGCTCTCGGCTCCCGGTCCGGAGGCTTCTCGGCGTCTCGTGCTCCGCTGCAGTGCAGAGCAGAGCCGTCCCCGCCGCCGCTGCCGCTGTCGCCGCCGCCGCTCAGCCCCCCTCACTTCATCGTGCATTCAGGAGACATCTCTCCGTCGGTCTTGGGGGTGGGGGGCGCAGATCGGGGGAGCAGCAGTGCAAGCGAGCTGGCAAAGGAGGGGCGAGGAGCGTCCACGAAGCCACGCGCCACCTCCGAGGGCAGCGCAGCTCTGAGCCAGCGGCAGAAGAATTAGGGCATCTGGGGGCTGGCACTGCGGCTCTCCCCCGCAATCCGCCTGCGCTGATGCAGTCTCGTCTGGGGCTGGCTGCTCCTCCCCTCCCCTCCCCCCAAGAGTGGAGAGGAATTCGGGGGAAGAGAGCTGGGGGGCCAGCTCTGCCCCCTTCCCCTCTCTTGGCATTCCGACAGTTCTTGCCACCTCAGCCTCTGGGCAGAGCGAGCCCAGGCAGACAGGAATGGTGCAAAACTGGACCTGGCAGCGAAGCTCCCCCCCCCCCCCATAAAACTACTAACCGGTTTGGTGGAGAAGGCACCTCACCAGGGGCCCAAAGAACGCTATTCTTGTAGCACGGAGACCAAGTGGGCACAAGATCCACCCCTCGCCTGCGTGGGGAAGAGCCTGGCTTTGGCAGCCAACGGAGCGGAGCGGCCTGCTCCTCTGTTTTCTCCCCTTCCCGGTCCAAGCCAAAGTTGGGATGGGATGGGGGCCTGGGTGTAGTTCCCACCAACTCCTAACAAGGAGAAGAGGGTAATTGGGAAGAAACTGCCAGGGGCCCAAACTTTCTTTCCATCTGCTCCTGCCAAAATTGGTTCCAGAGTGGGCGCCGTCTGTCCAAGGCTCATCTCTGGAGGGGCTGGCTTCAACCAGCAGTCGCTGGGCACCTCCTTCCCGCATCCTTTGCCTAAAGCAGTGTTTCTCAACCTTGGCAACAAGGCTGGCTGGGGAATTCTGGGAGTTGAAGTCCACGCATCCGAAAGTTGCCAAGGTTGAGAAACACTGGCCTAATGGAAGCAGAGGACCTGAGAACACAGCTTGGAGAGTTACCTGATTCTAAGGCCAAGACTGAGGCACAGGGGGTCCCTGAAGAGGCAACCCAGCCCCCATTCCAGCTTCTTGGCCCAGCCCCTCTTCTCTGAGAAGCCGGTCAGCACACGATCTCGCTGCCCCGACTCTCCTTTGGAAACGCATGCTCCCGTCCCCTGCCACTCCTGCTGGAAACTCAACCGCTGCCTGAAGGAGCTGCCTGCCAGCCACACTGCAGCCCAACACCCCCAGCGCAGCTTCCCATGCTGGTGTGGAGAATGGCTGAGCCTGGGCTCCAGCCTCCTGCCCAGGCCCACGGAGAGAGGGGCAGGGGGATGTCTGGACGGAGACCGGGAACTCTGGTCAGCCTTGACCGGATTTGAGCAAGACTGGCCAAGCAGGAAGGGAGGAAGCCTCGGCCCTCTCCTGGGACCCCAGCGCCAACCGTGGCAAACACCAGCACTTATTACGCCTGGATGGCTGTAATTAAGTGCTGGCCTCCTCCTGGCCCTGGCAGCTGCTCTGCATTACTGCCAGCGCCTCTCCTCCCTGCCCTGTGGCAAGTCCGTGCCCGCTGTGCCCCTCTCCAGATGGGTTCAGCCCAGCCCGCCCAGTGACTTGGCAAGGAGGAGGGGGCAGCAGCTTCGGCAAACTGCCATGGGGCTGTCGATCAGACACAGGGGGCCCTGAGCCCTCCATCAGGCCAGGCTCGCCCTGCACCCGCCGTACTCTTCGTGCCAGTGATCTCCAGTGGCAAGGAGGTTCACAGCGGACGAAAGCTCTCCTCAGGCAGCAACGGCCACACCCACAGGCTGGTTTCCAAGCTCCACAGAGATCTTTCTACGGCTGTCTTACTCAAGGCAGCCTGCTGCTGGCCAGGCGTCCTTCTCCAGTTTGGCTGACGCCCCACCCACCCCCGGTCTGGTCCCCTGTGCGGTTTTGCGGAGTACAGGCAACTTTTCCATGAATACTGTAGATATAAAAACGTTGTTTTCCCCCTAAGGAATCAGGTGATTGGGGACTATAAATACTAAAGGCCCGTCTCTGTTTGAAAGTCCCCTAACAATTTTTGATACCCACTTTAGGGTCAACAGTATAACATCCGTTTCTATTTTTTCTCTATTTTCAAGGCATTTCCAATAAAATTGTCCCAGTAATTCCTACAACAATTCTGCAAAATAAACCAGCATTTAAAAGATACCAGGGAGAGGATCAGGCCAAAGACAGCTTTTCCTGGGGCCACCCATTAAGCGAGAGTCTACCTAAACGGAAGACTTTCCAGCCTTAAGAATGATTATAACTTTCCGGATAGGAGTCCTGTTAGGACTGCCTCATGAGGTCAAAACGTGTCATAAAATACAGTAAAAACAGAGGAAAGTACAGCTGAACACTTCAAGCTAACAGCAATAACACATGATCGTAAAAGAGAAGCAGTGTTTAAAAATAACCCCTTAATGGCCTGGGGAGCCGGAGGAAGACCAAGAGGAGGGCTTGCTGCTTACTCCACATGGAGCAATCTTCACAAACGAGCCAGAGAAAGCAAAAGGACTCAACTCCTCTTCTGCCTCCATCTTTGCAGCCAAAGGAAATGGCGGGGTGGGGAGCGTCCTGGTCAGCAAAGATGCAGTAAAGGCACCTCTAACTAACTAACTAACTAACTAACTAACTAACTAACTAACTAACTAACTAACCAACCCTAACCTCTAGCTAAGCCAAATGCCTTCAGGTCTGATGAGATACACCCTAGAATGGTGGAAGAGCTGTTGGGGCCTCAGTCAATCCTCTTTCAGGAGTGCCAGAGGACTGGAGAAGAGCAAATATGGTTCCCTCCTCAAGAAAGGGGGAAAAAAAGAGGACCCCAGTAATTGCTGACCAGTGAGCCTAACATCAACCCCTAGAAAGATGCTGGAGCCGGTGATGCTTGTGGTCCAGCTCTGCAATTCTGATTCTGCGGAAGTGATCAGAGAAAAGCCGCTATGCAGCATGTGAAACCTGTTGAGCATGAGTCTTGGGATAATTTCTTGTGGCTCAGCAGATTGCCCGCACCCAGGAAAGGAGCTAACTCGAGAACCAGGCTGAGCATGCTGGGTGAAGATGGCCGGTAGTTCTGCAGTAATGGGGACGAATGAACAAAAGGCCTGCCAGTCTGGCCAACCTTGCTGGGGGCCCCAGCAACCATCTTCATGAGTTGGCAAACATCTCTGAGAGTAGCTAGTCCTTCAAAGAACTGGCCGCTTCCAGGGGGGCTTCAAAGAGAGCAACCATGGATTCCCACTGGGCCCAGAGGACCAGGGGAATAGGTGGTGCAGTGGAAAGAAAGTCATTTGACCCCACATTTGATGCCATCCGCAAAATCCTCTCATACTGACTGCTTTCACACAACATGCTTCATCTGGTAATTAAATTCAACCATTTTCTGGGTTTAGACCAGACATTGCTTCATAAACTAACCCAACAGGTTGAGTTTGCCCAACACACGGGACTGCAACCTTACTCCTAACCAACCATTACACGTGGTGTGAATGCCACCATTAGGTCTGCTCCTGATTGGATCAAGTATTTGGTGAAAACCCAGTCATAGTGTGGATTATGGCAATCTGGTCTGGATATATGAGACTCGATATGAGAGAGCCAGTTTGGTCTAGTGGTTAAGGGGCTGGGCTAGAAACCAGGAGACTGAGAGTTCTAGTCCTGCCTTAGGCACGAAAGCCGGCTGGGTGACCTGGGGCCAGTCCCTGTCTCTCAGCCCTAGGAAGGAGCCAATGGCAAACCAGGAGACTGAGAGTTCTAGTCCCGCCTTAGGCATGAAAGCCGGCTGGGTGACCTGGGGCCAGTCCCTGTCTCTCAGCCCTAGGAAGGAGCCAATGGCAAACCAGGAGACTGAGAGTTCTAGTCCCGCCTTAGGCATGAAAGCCGGCTGGGTGACCTTGGGCCAGTCCCTCTCTCTCAGCCCAACTCACCTCACAGGGTTACTGTTCTGGGGAAAATAGGAGGAGGAAGGAGTATTAGGTATGTTCGCTGCCTTGAGTTATTTATAAAAATAATAAAGGTGGCATAAAAATTAAATAAGTAAGTAAATAAATAAATAAATAACCAACCAACCAGGTTGTGAGCAACTGGAGCGAACCAGCCGAAAGTGATGCATGACTTTCTGACCACCTGCAGCTCCTCCGAGGGGGACCATTTGAGAAGGAATGGACTGTTGGATTGTAAAACGCCCAGAGTCCCTGTGAGGGAGTTGGGCGGTGATAAATCAATCAATCAATCAATCAATCAATCAAATAAATAAATGGCCTTGGGGAGGAAAGAGGAAGGAATGAGCAAACCATTAAGGAGGAACTTCCAGAAAAGACTACTCAGTGCTGAGAAAGAGAGAAGGATGAGAAGCATGGGGTCCCCTCACCAACTTTTGCCCAGACTGAAGAATCTACTTGGACAAGCAGCGAAACGTTTCAACGAAAAGAAAGGAATCCAGTTGCCATGACTCAACCTGCAGACAATTCCACCTGGATGACTAAGAATCTTCATCGACATAGAGAAGCATGAGGCAGAAACTCAAAATAAACCCACCTGGATTTTGTTTGTTACATGATGGCTCAGACAGAAACTCTGACAAGCTTTCAAGATGCGGTTGGGTTGGCCTGGCCTACCTCAAAGGGCTGACACAACTGCAGAAGCTCCAAGCCGTAAACCTGGTCCTTCAGGGTGCACGTCATCCAGCTTCCCCGCCCTCAGAGCATTATCACTGCCTCTCCATTTCCACCTTCCTCTTCCTCATCCACCACTAGTTGCCTCCCGATGCCTGCTGGCTCCTATCCCCAAATTCCGTCGAAAGCAGACCGGAAGGCTGACTTAAACAACACCCTAAGCATGACAGCAACAAAACATGCATCTAAACATGCAACATTGCCCAGAGTCGCAATGAAGTCGGGCAGCCTCATAAATTTAATAATGACAACACGCAACCTCAAACAAATCTTCCGTATTATGGCCCGGTTCACACAACACGCTAAGACAGAGCTTTCCAAACTGTGTGTGGCGACACAAAAGTGTGTCGCCACACACAGTCTGGTGTGTCGCCACACAACCCGGAAGCACTGATCATCATCAGCGCTTCTGGGTTTTCCCGCGGCGACACACCAACGGCGGCGTGCAAAAACCGAAAGCGGCAGCACCACTTCCGGGTTTTTGCACGCTGCCGCAAGGGCGGCACGTCCGGGTTTGGAAAGCCCTGCGCTAAGACAATATTTGAGTTCCCGCAACAGGTTGATCCACCAAGAGCCCAACCAAATTTTAGTCAAACCCAGCCAAATTGTGCAAAAGAACCGACCACATTCGAGGCCACTTGGACTGAAGAATGGAACGTGAACTATTGGTTTGCGCACAGAGGATTCTTCGAAAACATTTGCCTCTAGGATTTTGAGGTGGACACACGTGACAACATTACGACCAATGGAACCTGAGAAACAGGAACCCAACCCTGAAGTCAGCTGTGTGGCAAGGAAAGGGAGCAAGGGAGTTCTAGGATTTCTGCCCCACTTCAGTCTGATGAATGGCCAAGAGGCTTCAGAGTAGCTGAATTCATGAGCGGTGCCCATCCTCACTACAGATTATGTTGAGCAGGCACACGAACTGATTTTTTATTAGAAAGGGAGTCATGGGGCCCATCAGAGCATTCTCCAAAACCTCGGAGATGAAACTGCTGCTCTTTTAGCAAGACTACTAGAGATCTGCACTGGATTCTGATGAACTCCATAGCCCAAGCGGGAGGGGGGTCATTCAGACGGGATTATCCAAGGATATGTGGGTCTGAACTCATTCCATCACGAACTCCCCTCCCCAGCTCAATTTATCCGGAGCTTTGGATGCCGCCTCTGTAGGGGGAAGAAATCTGTCACGTACATAAAACATCACAATGAGGGAAGGAAGGAGGGAGAGGAGATATATTAGATCTCAATAAGCACCCCAAATAAAGCATCTTAGAGATGGGAGTAACAATTATTTATGCCTCAGTTTCAACCTGTCTTGACTACTGCAATGTACTTTATGTGAAGCTGCTCTTGAAAACTGTCCAGAAGCTGTAGCTGGTGCAAAATGTGGCATCTGGGCTACTAGCCAGCACAAGGCCCGCGGGTCCACATGCCGCCCGGCCCGAGTGACCCGCAGTGGTGGCCGGTGCCTGCTGGACGCTACCTAACAAGCCCTTAAGGGCCGGCTATTCAGGGGCCACCTCTCCCTCCCCCTCCCCCTGGACCTGACCCGGAGCGGCCGGAGAGGCCTCCAGAAGCTCCCACGGCAGAGGCCTGTCCTTGCCGCGTGTGGTGGGGGAGGGGCTGCTCCCGCGCTGCGCCCAGGCTGGGAACGCGCTCCCTCCGGGGCGGGGGCATCCGAGAGCCACTCTCTTCACGTGTAGAAGGTCGGCCAAGCTGCCTCTCCTTCACCAGGTTTTAGTTAGATGACTTTAGTACTGTACCTACTTTCAGTTCTAACCTATTCTTTAAACTTTGTCCTGTGTTTTTCTTCTAAATGTTAGCTGCCTTGAGCCCTCACCAGACTGAAGGGTGGGGTATAGGTCAGATCAACAAACAAACAAGCAAGGAAGTATTTGTTTAATATTTGCTTCCTGTGTTCCTTGGCTAAATTGGTGGAAAGCATTATTGTATCAACGACGCACGAATAACAGCTCCTGTGAAAGGAGACTCCAGATGGTGTCTTCAGAGGGAGGTCCAGAAGCCGGCAGATACAGGTTCGGGTGGAAGAGCGGCTGACCTGGGTTTCCACAGCACTTGACAAGGGGGCTTTCAGGGGGCTTTCTTAGGGCACTCACTCAAAGACATTTCTTCAACCTTTTCTCCCTCAGAGCTGTTTATATCTAAAAAGACGGAGAAAGTGAAATAAGAGCACAACAGGTTCCAGCAAGGAGAAGGCCGTAACATCTCATGCGTGAGGACAGGCAGCTTTCGTTTCCCTGAGTGACTCTGGCGGTCATGAAGCCTTCATGTGGCTTGATGGCCGATTGCGTAAGGAGCCGAAGAGAAGAGAAAAATGGCAACTCTCAGAACAGAAGCCAGTTTTCCCCCAAGATCACCCTTGGGATCGGTGCCTTCAGCTGCTTGGGAGGGCAGCGAGTAGCCAGATTGCCACCCCAGTAAATGAGGCCTACGAAGCCCCACCAAGCCCTCTCCAGCCTGCGAGGGGCAGAGGAGAAGCCACCGCGGAACAAATGACAGAGAGTAAAACCCGCCCGGCTTGAGGTACGGGAAGTGATGCCCGCTGGACTAAAAGAGCAACGGGGCCTGAGCTGCGATGCTTAATCGAGACATGGATTCAGACCGAACGGGCTGAAAAGTTTAAGCGCAACATGGGCGGCAGCATTACAGCTCTGTGCCAGTCCAAGGGGCTGCCACACTCACCACCACTCAAAGAAAGGCTGTGCTGGGGCTGAAAAGGGCTTATGGGCGCGATCTGGGGCTTATGCGGAAAATCAAGGAAGGGGGGGGGGGAATCAGCATTCCCTAAAAGGCTGAGCTGCACGGGGACATCGGGTAGAAGAGCTACTGATGGGAGACCCCAAAGGAAGGAGGAGCTCAAGAGCCGCGGACTGCCCTTCTGGGCTGCTGAGCGCGGCCCCCAGCCCACTTCCCCGGTTTTCCAAGCAGGCTGGGCAAATCCAGCAAGGCGAAGACTCCTCACCAGGATGGCCACGCAGAGGGGGCGGCCTGCCTCTCATGGCCAGCTGTGGGGAGGAGAGCAGGGCGCGGGGCGCGGGTGTCTTTTGCCCTGTCCAAGTGGGCCTGGGGTGCCTGGGATGTTGGGGTGCCCGCAGGGCTGGACAAGGCGGGCAGCTGCTGAACCAGGAGCGGTTGGGAGGCAGGCGGGCATCATGAGCACCGTAGCCGAGGGCTGCTCTGGGGGATGCAGGCCCCCACGGGCAACAGCCACGTGGCTTTAGGCCACTGAGCAGGCCCAGGATTGCCCTGGGGTTGGGTCGGTGCATGTCTGGTCACGCTTTTAATGTATTCAGGGGTGCCAAACCATTCAGATTACGTGCTATTTCTTCTGTTTCTTGACACAAATTAAAACAGGAAACGGGGCCTCCAGTGCAAGGGTGTCTTCAGGAAGTCCCTTAAAACGTGGTTCTTTCAGCAGGCTTGGGGATCTCAGGGAAATGGAGAACTGGTGAGATGGCTATACCATATGTGTCATCAAAGATGCTCTCTCCTAAGGTAAAGGTAAAGGCTCCTCCCGCACACTTGTGCAGTCGTGTCCGACTCTAGGGGCCGTTGCTCATCTCCGTTTGTTAGCCGAAGAGCCAGCACTGTCCGAAGACGCTTCCATGGTCATGTGGCCGACGCGCACGGAACACTGTTACCTTCCCACCGAGGTGGTGCCTATTCATCTACTTGCATTTGCATGCTTTCGAATTGCTAGGTTGGCAAGAGCTGGGGCCAGTGCAGGAGCTCACTCCGTCACGCGGGGCTAGGGATTCGAACCTCCGAACCTGCGACCTTCCGATCGACAAGCCTGGCATCTTACCCGCTGAGCCACCACGCCCCTTATGCTCTCTCCTAGTCTTTTAAATAACATTAATGTTTTTAACATGGCATAATTTTTAAAGTTTGTTTTTTATGGTCTGTTTTTTATTGTATGCCAACCAGAGTCACATTCGTGAGATGGGTGGTTATATAAATGGAATGAATGAATGAATGAATGAATGAATGAATGAATGAATGAATGAATGAATGAGGAGCTGGCCAAAGTGATGCTTCTGGACCCAAAGATGCCAGAAGTATGGGGAGTGCTATTTGTCCGGGCCTCTTTGGCCCACGTGGAATGAGGGTGGGGTGGCCCAGAGGGAAGGGGCTGGTTGCAGAAGGACTGGCAAGATGCAACCCGACTGAGACCCTTGGGGGCCCACAGCAGCAGCAGCAGCAGCCTCCCCGATCCGATCGTCTGGGAAAAGGCCGGCGGCCCACCTGCCCATCAGCAAACTTCTCCCAGGAAGACGTACTATCCTGTATGTATGTTATACGCCACCCAGAGTCACCTTGTGTGAGATGGGCGGCCATGTACATGTGAGCAATCAATCAATCAATCAATCAATCAAATCCTCTGTTCTGGAGGCTCTTAATTTCAAATGGTGTGACCCGCCACTCCTACCCCATGGAAGTCACTTCCTCTTCTCAAATGGGGGGCTGTCTTTGGAGGAGAAGCAGGATCACCATCTGGCAATCCCCCCCCCCCCCCCGGTTCCCAGGAGTGTGGCTGGCAGCCCCCTTCCCCCCCCAGGCCTCTCACAGCATCCAGGGCCTGGCCCTCCTCGCTCTTCAGAGCAAGAGAGGCTGCTGCAATAAATGAGCTTGTATCGCCATTCGGCACCTCACAACGTGTGCGGTGTGTGTGTGGTCCACATACATGGCTGTCTGGCAGGGAAAGGGCAGAAGAGGGCACTGGTGATAAAACTGCAAGACAACTGAGGGTGCGCGTGAGTGGGAGGAAAGGAGCCGCAGACGCTGAAATCCCATAATCCACTGCCGGGAAGGAACTTCTCAGAAACCCTCAGGCTGAAGCTGGGAGGCGGCAGATAGACAAAGCAGGAACGCCCCTCCCACCCAAGAGATGGGGGCGGGCATGGACCCACAGCCGGTCTCTGGCAGTTTCAGATCAGGCAAGCGGCCCATCCGTTGCCTAGCCAGAGCCTTCAGCTGTGGCCATCCCAGCCGGTGCCCCGCTGCCTTTCCCCGCCGGTGGCCCCACCCTCCGATCTGTCCTGCGCAGGTCACCGGGGGGAGGGCCCATCTATCCCGACTGTCACCCTTGGTGGCTTCACGCCCCCCAAAGCCACTGAAATCAGCAGCCGTTTCTAGATCCTTGGGGGGTCAAGTGAGTCACCTCTGCTCCCCCTCAATTTGGTTTGGGCTAGAACGGATTACTAAGTCATCTTTTACAGCTTTGTGTGACGTGAGGCCATAATGGCTTGTTCAGGAAGCTGTGGTTAAAACAAGCCATGGTTTAGCATACCAGGTGACCCACACCCCTTGCGTGGAGAGGGGGTGAAAGACGCCCCTTTCGCTTCCTCCTCACCTTGCCCGCCCTGTGCCGTGGTGGGCCTCCCCAGCCCCTCCCCGCTGCTGGGTGAAGCTGGACTGAGGCATCAAGCAGCTTCGGTGTTCCTGGGGAAACAGGACAGGCCCCCCACCAGGCCCCTGGCAAGGCCAGGCGTCCCGGCAGGGACCTGGAGCGCCTTCCTGGAATCAGGGCCCCATCCCCCAAGCCGGTGATTGCAACTGGAGTGGGGGGTCACTCACAATCTCCCAGCAGACCCCTTTCCAAGACCACCCCCATAAAAGGCAATCGCACCAGGGCCAAGCAGCTCCTGACAGTCTCTCATCTGCCCGTCAGCCCTTCAAGGTAGGCCAGGCCAGGAAAAAGACACCACGCGAACGGCCGGGACTCTGGTGTTGTGGGTACA
This sequence comes from Charina bottae, assembly GCA_023362775.1. Classification (NCBI taxonomy): domain Eukaryota; kingdom Metazoa; phylum Chordata; class Lepidosauria; order Squamata; family Charinaidae; genus Charina; species Charina bottae. The sequence goes on from JALMGJ010000034.1 coordinate 2,765,777, forward strand.
ATAACGGAATCTTGAAAGCCTGACGGGGTTTCTCTTTCCCTCTCTCCCTCCTCTGATGCCCAAGAGATCAAATCAAGGCGGGCAATCCTGAGGATTCTTCTCACCCTTCCTCTTCCTCCTGGCTGGGGGGGTGCTCTCCCTGCCCAGAGGGCAGAGGGCAGGAGCTTAGCAAGCCTGGGGCCGATCCTGAAACCCGAGGAGGAAGGTTCCAAGGAGACTTTCCCAGGAGGAAGCTAGACTGCCTCCTGCAGGATATGAGAAAGGGTTGTTGGGGAATAGAAGCTTCAAAGTTACTTTTAAGGCTCTCTTTTAACCGCCTTCTCGTCAAATATCTGGAAAAGGCTGAGCTGGTGCCAAATTACTCAACCCAAGCTGCGAAGGCAGGCAAACCCACGTTGCACCCAACGATCAGGAACCGAGCCCACTTCCATCCACCCTCCCCTCCCCCTGCGCCCGAGCGCCCTCGGAAGAGCGGGCGCACGACCAGCCCCAGCGCCCGGAGAAGGGAAGGCCTCCAAGGGGGCCGAGTACCCCACGAGCCGCTGCCAGGGGGGGTCTTAGGGGCTCAGCCGTTCCCAGCAAGCTGCGGGGCCTTCGCCCGGAGCCACGAGCCAGCCCGCGAAGACCCTTCCGGCGGGATGCAGCCCCCGTCGCCATGGAAACCGCGGGTCCCCGCCTGCAGTCGCGGGTTGCTATGGCGACGAGGATTGGCGGGCGCGCGCTTCGGCGTTGCCATGGCGGCCCGGCTTCCTCCAAGCAACGCGCCCGCGCCGGCGCCGCGCCCCGAGCTTCGTTCCCTCCGCCAGCTCCCGAGGCGGGCAGGCGCGCAGGGCTGCGGGGCGCGGCGCCTGCAGAGCGGGGAGAAGCCTCCCGCTGCGCCCCGAGCGGCTGCCGGGCGGGAGCGCGGGCGCCCCTGCGCTCCGCGGCCTTGCGGGGTGGTCCGCCGATCCGGATCCGTTTGGGTCCTGGCGAGGCCCGGGATGCTTTTCCGCGGGACCTTCCAGCGCGACCCAGCTGGGCCCCTGCCCCAGGGCGGCCCGCTCCTCCTGCCGCGTGTCGAAGCAGCTGGCCTGGCTCGTATACCCAGCCAGCAGCTCAGCAGGAACCATAAACACCGAGAAATAGATAACCGACCATCCAGCTTGGTACCCACGCAAGCCGGGCCCGCCATCACGCCCTTCCGCACCCCAATCGCTGCCCCCCCCCCAAGAAGAGGAAGGACCTCAGGCACAGAGCCCATTTCCGGGGACTCTGCAGGAGAGCAGCCCAAGGGAGAATTCCCCATGGAGCCACAGATGTTAAAGGCCATCACCACAAAGGGTCAGAGTTAGGGTCAGGGTCAGGGCAAGCTGGCAACCTGCGCGCTCTTCTTGCGGTCACGCCGGCAGCTGCTTTCTTCATCAACAGCAGGTTCTGGGTGCCCTT